>OU611896.1:8755000-10005000 GCA_914767815.1 Eupsilia transversa | reverse complement strand
ACCTTGTGGGAGGCCTTAGGGGCCGTAGGGTGCAATATCTTCCAGCAATATTGTCAAAAAAAATCTAAACCGTATTTCATTTCTGAAGGTAGCGGAGATATCTAGTTTTTTATAGTTTTGCCAATAATACCCGAACTTATGAAGCAATGGCAAGCAAGCAACAAATGGCAAGCAACTCGTTTTAAAATAGATTGCTAATGCAATCTGTTTTAAAACGAGTCTTATTGTGACGATAAACTTTCTTATTTACACATTGATATCGCTAGTAATATATAAGGTGTATCTTTTCATATACGAAATCTCTTAAGGGGTCATTGTACTCATCATTATGAACAACTTTCATTATGGGACCAAACCTGAAATCGCGAAAAAAAAATCTACTGTTCCCTACATTTTGACGAGCTATACGGACGTATAATGTAGGGATATTTTTTCGCGATTTCAGGTTTGGTCCCATAATGAAAGTTGTTCATAATGATGAGTACATGACCCCATAAGAGATTTCGTGTATGAAAAGATACACCTTATTATAAGTCAATGTATTTGTCTTACTTAGTTATTGTGATAGATCGTGTATTACGCAATTTGGGTGCAGAATTGTTAAAACAATATTTTAACTTTTCATGGACAGGTGAAATCAGTCTTTTTTTTTATGAACGTGTAAACAAACGTCAAACTACGTAAGTTCTTACACAATCACTCACTAAAAGAAAGTAAGACATTTATCTAAAGAAAGAAAGAAATAATAATGTATATTTGGACACAAGTTAGTGAAACACAAATAAAACGAAGTAAAAAAGTGAAAATATTGATAGTGTGTGGAGGCTACGCCAAAAAGGTTCATAATACCTCAAATTGCTTATCATGATCCGCCGTTGTATCGAAAATACTGCAGCATTCATTTTGAAATAAATAGGCATATATTTAAAGTTGAGGATTAATGATTTACCTACTATGTCTGACGAAAACACGATTCCATAAAATTTTCTCGATAGAAAAAAAAACCAAAGTTACCTCCAAACCGAACAATAAACCGCTGCTATTAAAAAAAAATATTTCATTTAGATCATGGAACTTTACATAATAACTGAACTAACTATAAAGGCTCGTTCACACCGGCGCGACTTGTCGCGCGACGCGACACCGGCAATTGTTCAATCGTGAAGTTTTATTAGAAATTGTATTGTTAAAGTCGCGTCGCGCGACAAGTCGCGCCGGTGTGAACGAGCCTTAAAACAGCGATCATGTATTTTATTTATTTTTAATTACCATTATTTTCACGCAAAAAGCAGTTACCTAAACTATTGGTGCCTTGGAGCCGCCAGCACCCTACTCCGTCTCGCTCTCCTCTCACTCAGTCCGGGAGCAGTATGGTGCGAGCAAGATAAAAGGTGGATTTAAGCTGAGGTCGTATGGGCTCTTAATGCAGTGTGACGCTGGTTTTCTAATGAACCTTAACCTCACTACCACAAAACCGTGTTTATCTTTTGTTTAAGCTAAACACCTTATAAACACGACATTTTTAAATGGAGTTTGACGTAAAACTGGCATTAGACACACGTTGAACAAGTTTCTAAGTTTTTATAGTAAGACCCTAAGGGTCAAATAACGAGGGGATAACAGTATTCTGGGTATTTCGAAGATTCCAACATTAAATCCCATCACTATTTTCAACAATTTGACTAACAATAAACACTTTGAATAACACGAGAATTGCGGTTGTTTTAAATAACCTAATCCTAAAATGGAAAAACCTCTGTCTGTGATTTAAAATTAGAATTAAAAAAAAACAATTGGGTGTTGCTGTCTTCTAGTTTATGAAGCCGCTCTTCGTAGTGCTTTGTATAAGTAACACTAGATGGCGCTGTATGTTTGTTACACAATCAATTAAATCATTAAAGTAAGTGGCACTACAATATTTATTTACCTTCCCTAAGTTATCTACGTTACCGATCAGAATAATTATTATGTCTATTTTATTCTCATTACCTTCATAGTGGCAGCTGAGGAAGGCTTGCTGCCATGTCGCAGGAGCCACGTGCATTAAGCCAACCATACACCTCCCGGTCGAAATGGTAGTCAGGTTCGCAGACCACAATGTCTAAAAATTAAACTTTATAAATATAAATGGGTTCTGAAAGGCCAAAGAAACGATAGGAAGATTGTTATGATAGATTATATTATACCTAGAAAGTGAATGACTACTGAAATGACGGCAACAGGGGCCTAAGTCTACTAATTTATTAACGTAACAATGGTCTCACCATTGAGAGACCATTGTTACGTTTATAAATTAGTAGACTTAGGCCCCTGATATGTGTGGTGCCGGTGGCCCACTGTAGGAGCAATGGTGACCCAATGGCAATTGCCTCGGCTTACCGAGTTGCAGGTCGTGAGTTCAAACCTGGGCAGACGCGCTTTACTCATTCTGCTTAGCCTTTTCCCAACTATGTTGGCTGCTGCAGCTGAATATAAATATTTTACATGGAGCGACTGTCTATCTGACCTCCACAACCCAGTAATTGGGTAATACGATACCCTTTGGTAAGACTGGTTGTCAGACTTTCGGGCTTCTGACGACTCATAACGACTGTATAAGATCCACGAATGACAGCCGGGACCAACGGCTTATCGTGCTTTCCGAGGCACGGAGGAGCCTCGGTATGTAAAGATGGTCACTCATCCACAGACCAACCTCGGCAAGCGTAGCTTAACCTAATGGATCGACCCGTGCGGCTGTTATTACTTAGCCACGAGCTCCTCCCGCTTTACTATGTGTAAATTATTATTATGAGTTTCCTCACACTAAAAAATAAAGCGTCATGTTCTAGAACCAAAAATTTGGCTTATTCCACTATTCCTCCCTGAGAGAATCCCCCTCAGGGAGGAAAACTCGACCCTAAGGAAAAAAGAATCCAGAAAGTCCCCTTTGTCATTTTGAGTTATTCCACTATTCCCCCCTGAGAGAATCTGCCTCAAAGGGGAAAACTGAACTCTTATGTTAAAAAATGTCTAGAAATCCCCTTATCATTTCGAGGACATGTGACATCTACCAATTCGCACTGGGCCCGCGTGGCCCACTCGAAAGCACTAACCACTCTCGAAGAGAGCAGGCCTATGTCCTAACAGTAGGAACATTAAACGCTGATTATACTTAGGGTGGACATGACATAAATAAAAAAGAGTACTTACTAGTTATCAAGAGTGTTATATAAATAACTGATTTTAACATTTTCATAATCCAATGTTGGACCTTATATAATCAAGACGCAAATAGTAAATGATTGAATTGAATACTTTAATGCGAGTACATTAAATGTCGTTTATTATAGAAAAACAACTGAAACTAGAATACATAAAACAAACTTTAACGTCGCGAGAGTTCGCGGAGGATGCTTGTTGGTATTTAGATTTACGTCCTTTCCCATCAGTGAAGTTCCGAACACTGATAAAAAAGGACGTAAATACTTACAAGCATCCTCCGCGAACTCTCGCGACGTTAAAGTTTGTTTTATGTATTATAGTTTAAGTTGTTTTATCTTATAATAAACGACATTTAATGTACTCACATTAAACTAATACTTTTTACACTTCTCTTATCTGGTGTAATAAGCGTAAAGGCACAAACAGTCGCAACGTGACAGCGCGACGCGACTTTAATGATAAAATGTCTAAGAAATAGCTAGCGATTTCTAAAAGTGGATGTGGCATCAGCTTTGGAAATATGAGGACGTTGGCGACACGAGGCGTGGATTCGTTGATTCAGCAAAATGATGTAGTTATTGCGATTTTTTGTTATGGATACATTTGATTGACGTAATTAGCTTTAAATTTCGCTATTCGGCTGATTTGGTGTAAGCTGGGTACGTAACATCTCCTCAGAATAGCAATTATTGAAAACTAGTGAAAATGTTGCTGGTATCTGTTTCTTGATTTTGTGTGATTCTGCATCTTCGTGTTGATGGTTTTTTTATCTGATCTCTGTGGTAGTATTGTAATGATGCTCTGTGGTCTGTGGTTTTCTAAGTTTTGTGCAAATGTTATACCCTCGTATACTGATAGTAAGGATCATTACAGTTACACCGAACAGTACAACGTATAGTGGGATCGAAATATGGTACATAATATGAGAGGATTCTAATCTCAGTCTCAATCTGTCAAAAATATCTCTAATTTACCTACAGACCGTTCACTATAACTTGTTCCTTGCCGTCATGTCGGCACCATTGCTTGTCAAGCTTAGTTTCAATATTAACAGAGTTCAAAATGGCGACTGACAGAACAGTATTACCAATCGAGTCACGGTATAATGAACGCACTGTACATTTTTGACAAGTTTGTGATATTGATTGTTGATGAGACGCTTTTCAGAGCCCACACAACCTCAGGTTTTTATCTCGCTCGCACCATACTACTCGCGGACTGAGTGCGAGCGAGACGGAGGCGGCACCAAAGCGGCAATAGTTTAGGTAAATGCTTTTTACGGCGAAAATAATGGTTATTTAAAAAAAAAACATAGTCGCTGCTATAAAGTTAGTTCAGGAAGTAAAAGAAGGAAGCAATCAGATACATTTATTTAGCACAGACTAAATAAAAGGCACACAACACAACATAATTATAGGTAGGTACTACAATATTTTTTTAATATAAAATTTTTAAGTGCGTTGTAAGAAATACTACTTTAGTAAGTACCTTATCTTTCGTAATTCCCATGGATATAAGAAAGACGGTAATTCCTAACAATATAAAGTTTTGAGTTGCCAAAAGATTTGTGGGCTGTAGGCTGATTAATGCATAATCAGCCTATAATGATCCTGTTGGACACAGGGCTCCTCACTTCGATCTACGTGCATTATTGATGAATGTAAACATCGATACACGACATACACTCTATACTTTAAGAATTGAACTGTAACCTCTTGATAAAGAAACTATCTCGTTGTATTTATGTATTTCGTTCAAAGTATATTATCTGAATTCAAAACAATGATAGTGCTGTCTACCAACTGTAAGGTTACCGAGCTGTAAGAGTGAGGCCCCATCAGTGCGTTGCGCTGCGTTGCGTCGTCGCAGCGTCGTCACTGCGACGTTTTTCGTATATTTTTTATGACATGCCCCATTAGACCGTTGCGTCATCGCCCGCGACGTTTCAACGGATCGACGGACAAGAGACGAAGTGGGAGGGAGGGTGATGCGCTGCGTTGTCGGAGCTCCGCTGCGACGACGGATGGTGGTCAGTGATCCACTGCTAGAGGAAGAAGCTAGACGGCGTGCATACCCTCTTGCGTTGCGTTGGCGCAGCGACAACGCAACGCAGGTATGGCATGCAATCAGGGGCGTAGCTACCGCCGTATCTGCCGTATCAATTATACGGGGCCCCAGGGCCACGGGAGCCCCCAAAGTGTGTAAGGAAAAAAAAAATAACTTTCTAATTTATTTTATTTTACAAATGACAAAATTCTATAAAGCAATTACTTTTTTTCCCGCCTTAAGCGTGCGTTCAAAAGTTGGCAACACTCTACATCGTTATGGCGGGCTGCGGGACTTCCCCGTTTTACTTACTTCATCTTCAACTCAGCGGGGAATCCTTCATCGATATCGCGATGTACGTGTACGTTGTTGTACTTTACATCGGATGTTAAACCACGGAGTGCAGTGCAGTGTGTTTATTTACGCGCTTTATGTAGATAAATGTGCATTACATTGTAATTCAGAAACTTTAGAAAAACTAAAATCATCATCAGCCATAAATGATTTAATAAATCAGTTTGCCGAAAAAAAGGCAAGGAGAGTGAATATTTAAAGTTTGATTTTTATTTGTAAAATGGTTAAATTATGTTATGATAAATAAATATTTCTTTTCACAAATTTTTTTTTCTTTTGTGAAAAATCTTTACCCCCATATAAGGGCCTCCAAGCAAATTTTTTATACGGGGCCCCGACAAGACACGCTACGCCACTGCATGCAATGCGTTGTTCCGTTGCGACGACGCGACGCAACGCAGCGCAACGCTCTAATGGGGCCTCGCCCTAAGACGTACAGTCACTACATTTTGTGTTGGTTTGTGTTATATTACTACTAGTATTACTTTGTAACTGGCAAGTCTATTAATAAGCTTTCATTGCTCTACGCATGCGTTTTTATTCTTTACCATGCCGGTAAGATTGAACACATTCTGAACACCTACCTATCGATTTTTGTTCGTAGAAGTCGTGGTGTGTAAACCTGACTAACTCTTCAACCAGGATGAACGGTCGGCTCAAATTGAACGTGGTCCCTGTGACATGGTGGGAAGCCTTCCTCAGCTGCCACTATGAAGGTAACATGTTGACTGCTACAGGGATATATACGTAGAGTGACATCGAGAAGAATATGAAAGACGTTCTGGAAATGTCATGCTGGAGAGTGGAGAAGAAGGCTTGGGGTGTCGCGGATCGAATTTCGCACAAACACCTCTAAACGCAAAGAATACTCAGCATCAAAAACCGTCTTTAGCCCAGTATTTACTGTCATCAACCTTGCAAATCTTCAACAAAAGAAGTCGCTTGGCACAGGCATACCTAGTGGTCATCTGAGCTGATTTAGCCCTGTACCACGTACTAAAATGTCAAGTATATCAACAAAAGAATGCTCAACTAAACTCCTCGCCACCACTGAAGTCCTTTTGACGCGGTGCTAGTGTCTATGTCATTGCATCCGGCCACCGGACTTCAGGATGCCACGGAGTCTAGCTCTTGTTCTAGTTCTATGATCTCTTGGTCTAAACCCACCTTTGCGCGTAATCTCGAATAATCTCGAATTATTGAATGGAAAACGAAATAAATGCTCTGAGTTTGAAAATATCATGCAGAAGATTAATCTTGATTAATTGTAATTTGCAGGTGATGTGTTAGCGTCGCCTATTACCGCGAAGCTCGCCACTGCTCTGAGCAGCATCATGCGCCAATCAGAACTCGATAGTCATCTTCTTCTCGAGGAGACTTTATAACTGTTGAAGGTAAGTCTTTCAAAATTATGATTCAGTAAACCAAGTTCGATTTGCTCTACCGCAGTCATTTATTTTATAAATCTCAATAATTTAACTCCATGTTGCAGGAGTTCCACTAGCCGACTTATCAACTTACTTGGGCCACATATGGCGATGGCAAAAAACCTGAAGATTGTTTATTTTTGTCCACTGATGGAAAGATGTATAACTCCTCGTGCACATTGTCGCTTCCGTTCATATGCTACAAGAAAGGAGTAATAATACCACGATCCTTAATGAATGTGAAACCTTTGACGATGGTAAGTGCTTTATGGGTCTCTTTTTTATCAAGATTTACGCATTTTATTGGACAACGATGTTCTGCATTTTTGTACTCCTACTATAACATATTAAAATAAAATACTATTAAACACAAACCTGTTTTTGCTGTTGATAAAACCAATACTGTACGTAAATATTCATCCCAACTACGGAACCCTTCACTGTGCGTGGTCCGACGCGTACTTGGCCGGTTTTTTGCCAATAAAAAAAACATAATTATCATAAAGTTGACTGGTAGAAAATGTCTATGGCATTAAGTCCGCCTCTGTACATTTGTGTGCTTGAAGTATTAAATAATCAAATATCGTGGACAAAATAGTGGGATTTCCCGACTCGTCAGTGTTTGGAAGTCGCGCCATATCCATAATATAGAGGTTATCACTGACAGTAACAGGTCAACCGTCGCTCTCAACAACGATAAAATATATAATCTTCATTATTATTATGTACAATAATAATAATCATTTAAAAAACGTAGGTCGCAAAAAAATTGCGCTTTTTTGGGATGTTGTTAGGATGCCAATTGTGTGTAGCGCTAGCGTATGACCAAACACCTAGTGATAAACCAAGTTTGCATTTTGCTTCGTGTGTTCGTTCCTGTACTAGCTGCGTGGTGCTCGAAAAGCCTCGAAATTTTCGATCGTGGCGATCCAATTTCGGTGTTACGCATGACACCGAAATTGGATCGCCACGATCGTTTTCGGACGGTATTCGGAGAAATTAGATGCAACATTGCGATCATTGGTAAATCCATGGCTACTAAAGGGAGCGAGGCACTTGAGCGTGAATACAAGTCGAACTGTGTTCGTATATGTATATGGTGTTCGTGTGCGCTTTGCTAATTTACGTCCACACGTACGCAGCAAATGTTCGGTGTTCGATGTTCGTGTTCATCATATTTAATTCGTTCGTGCTTACAAGCCTTAATATATTAGGGAGAGACTAAGAAAGAAAATACGGATTTCGTCGAAAATTGGTTTTGATTTCGTGAAGTTTTTAAGATTATGTGACATTTTCGGCTACAGCTGTATTGAGTTTAACAAAATAAAAATTGATTCTTACAGTTTTTTTGAGAAATGGGTACCTACTATAAAATATCTATCTACATATCATCCCAACTACGGATCCCTGGACTGGGCTTGGTTCTTTAATTTATTTCTTTAGTACCGAAATACTTTCAGTCAGTTTGTATTTCGACTTATTTAAGAATTGAACTGTAACCTCTATTGAGATGATAATGAAATTACCTATTTCTACAGCAATTCTGAACCAAGAGCACTGATAATATATAAACAGTCACTACATATTGTAGAAAACATTCAACAACAAAAAATGTGGAAGTCACTAGTTTGTGGAATATTACTGTTTGTAACTGGTAATTTTTTAACATTCATTCATTTCATTTCTTTACTCGTGTATTTGTAGCCGATTGTTAAGATTCAAAAAAGTTCATAATTGAATAATTATACATTTTTGTTTGTAGATGTTGTAGTATGTGAACCTGATTATCGCTTCAACCAGGAGGTCAATGGTTGGCTTAAACTGCACGCAGTCCCTGCGACATGGCAACAAGCCTTCCTCAACTGCCACTATGAAGGTAAGGTCATTTTGGAGCCTCCCAGTGAATCAAACATACAGGACCTTCAAAGGTAAACCTCCTGTTTTAAGGTTCTTGTGCACAGACGTTTTTTCGTTATCAGAATCTTCGTTATACTGGCCGTGTGTGCTTTGACTATTTTATCCTCGGAGACACGGTCACCAGTGCAAGGCGTACATCTATTGACGCGTGGCCACAATGGAATCTACGCTGCCATCTTTCTGCCATCAACATCACAAATTATTGCCAACATCGCCCCCCTGTCAATTTTATTCAGGCGCCAATATATCCTTGTATTTTTTCACATCGGAGAATTAACAGACACACGCGTAAACCAAATAAACGTTTGTATCACGAAAAATTACAAAGATTAGAAATACCCTAATGCTCTTCCAGTATATTTTTTTTGGTGTAATTATTGTAATTTGCAGGTGCTGTGTTAGCGTCTCCTATTACCGCGAAGCTCGCCACTGCTCTGCGCAGCATCACGCGTCAATCAGACCTGGATAGTCCTATCTTCTTAGGAGTTAATGCTCTCTCTCAAGGAGACTTCATGTCAATTGAAGGTAACTAATATTTCATCATTATTCCCCGCCCTTATTCCAATTTATTTGTGGTCGGTGCAACATGTCTTTTTCTTCCATACTTCTCTGTTAGTCGTCACTTCAGTAGTCACCCCCTGTCTAACCATATCATTTTTCACACAGTCCATCCATCGTTTCTTTGGTCTTCCCTTAGTCTTATAGCCATCGAAATTCATACCAAAAAACTTTCCTCACGACATTTTCCTCATTCCTCCGCATCACATGCCCATGCCATGCCAACCGATTTCCGCACAACTTTTCAGTCACCGGTGCCACTTTCAGACTTCCTCTTATGTACTCATTTCTTATTCTATCCATTCGTGTAACACCACACATCCCTCTTAGCATTCTCATCTCAGCTGCATGCAATTGCCTTTCATTCATCCCTTTTGTGAAGGTAACTAATATTTATACTACAATTAAAACAACAGCTTCGTATTACCCACACTCACAGAGGGTAACGTTACCTGCCTTAGAATAATGGCGACTCAATACCTGCTTAGAGTGCGCATAAATGAGGTAGTAACTCCAGTTCCCCCAGTTTATGTGGTTTCTGTAACACCGCGTAGTTTAAGAGACTAGTAAACACCTCATCCGGTCCAAAGTTGGCGAAAATCAATATACAGATAACAAAAATAACAAGATATAAAAAAGCAGGAGTCACATTGCTATTTCGAGCACAGTAACTAATAAAAAATAATTTATTTATATTCTTGATTGAAATTACATTTCAAGCCATGGTTTTGTGTACCTACTGCAACCAACAACGGTCGCAGATATCTTTTAGGTACGGAAACCATCGGATTTTTCATTTTTTAAACCACACTCACCTTATTTGTAAAATACTTACCTCCTGAAAACATGCTGAACCTTTAGACTTCATTACTAAACGCCTTATTAATGCGCCACAGAAAAGTACTCAATACTTTATGCTGCCCACCCAAATGTCCTTTCTTTGGTATTGTTCGTCGAATCGTTGAGCTCCTTCAGTTCTAAGTTGAACTACACGATTGACTGGACAGGTCTACTCAATCTGTGTGGTTCCTTCCTCAAAAGACCATTTCAGACACTAATCTACATTGTTTTCACATGATCTTAGGTTTTTTGAGTTCATATTATAATTGTTTATTTTAGTTGACTGTATAAGTCTATTTATTTTAATGTTATTTTCTTATATACCTGTGAGTTAAAGTCTTAATAGCTATATGTAAGTGGGCACTCCATGCTTTTATGCTTGCATGCTTATTCGATTAAGTTCTGTTCACGTTTTTAGTATTTAATTTTTTGGCTTGAGTATAGATTTCTATGTTTTTTTTGCGGGTATATTGGCGTGTGCTAGCTGACATAAGGCAAATAATTTAATTTAAGTTTGACATTTTTGTGTTGCGTATTATTAATTATTTTGCATACTATCGTTTATAGTCATTTTTTTTTCTAACTGATCAGACAGCTGTGCTGCTTGGGAGTTTGTTGCGCCACTTCTTCTTCCCAGCTAAAGCACTAGGAAGTGGTGAAGGGCGGGCGTTTAGGGGGACTGTCTTATGTAATTTTGACGTTCGAAAAGTGCTGATACTCAGCCTAGTTATTTGACTTTTGATTTTGATTTTGATCTGACCAATATTATGTCTGTACTTTAAAAGAGACTGTGACCTCTTAATTTTTTTTCGGCCTTTCTTCTCAGAGTAGTCAGATAGGAAACGCCGACCTCATCTACATAGTTATCAAAATATTATTAACGTGTAAAAGTGTTTGTACAAACCTATTAACAGAAAATAAAGTCATTTCATTTTAATATTTCAGGAGTTCCACTAGCCGACTTATCAATTAACTGGGGCACATATGTTGGTGGAAAAGAATCAGAAAATTGTCTATCATTGTCCACTGATGGAAAGACGTACATCTCCTCATGCTTTGAGTTGCTTCCGTACATATGCTACAAGAAAAGAGATAATACCACGATCCTTAACCAATGCGGAACTTTTGACGATGGTAGGTGCTGTATGGATTCTGTATCATGTAAAAAATCTGAAAAATAGATTTAACAGGTTCACTCCTGGCGTTCTTCTGCTACAGACTTTTTTTTCAAAAGTGTCTCGTCCTGAGAATTTGAAATACCTATGTTTTCCAGGAGTTTTAGTAGCCTTACGTTCCTACATAATTCAGTTAAACTATGGCAAGCTATCAAAGCATTTATTTAAATTAAACCATTTACAGGCACTTATGAACAAAATTTTCAAAGAGTTAGTCAATCAGAATGAGACTTAATTAATAATGATTGCCTTATTTACAGATTATCACCAATACCGTGCCACGGGTAGCTGTTACAAATATCATAAGAAGCCCACGTCGTGGTGGGTGGCGCACAAGATATGTGCCGCTGAGGGAGGTTACCTGGTCATCATCAACGACAAACAAGAGGCAGATATCGTTACGGGTTTCCTAGATAAAGCAGCTTCTCTTATGAGTTGGTCGCATGCCGTGTACGTTGGAATACTAGATAGGAATAAGGACCATAGTTTTTTTACCCTGCACGGTATTTTATGTTTACATTACAATCTACTTCTGAACATAGGCCTCTACAATCGCACGCCATTCGACTCGATCCTCGCAACTCTCTTTCATCTCGTTTGACGGCACGGTTGGCGTAGTGGTTAAGCGATTGACTGCTGCGCTGCGTGTCGCGGGTTCGATTCCCGCACGGAACAAATATTTGTATGACCTACAATACATGTAGTTGTTCCGGGTCTGGCTGTTTGTGTATGTCAGTTCTAATGTTTGTAAACGCACCCACGAAACAGGAGAAATTCCTAGTGGGCAACGTTTTAAAAAAAAAAACTAAGTACCCTTTTTTTTCTAGGCCTTTTTTTTCTAGGCTTTTTTACGTTACGTTTGCCAATACGGATAACGATATTATGGCTAATATGGTTGGTCCAGTGTCACTTCAGCTTACTTATTCTGTGGCGTACACACGGCTACATATCTAGCTAGAAATTTCCAGTATAAGCTGACTTCTCACTGTACTAAAATACTATACAATGAGAGCCGTGTGTACATGTCTACTGCTTTGGTTTTCTGCCGGGTCATCTCATTCCGGATTTTTTCGCTCAGGGACTTTAACCATAGTTCTGAGCGATCTCAGACATGTGGACCAGCCACCATACGGTTATAGAGGTATGAGAATCAGAGTGTAAAATTGCTCATCCTGTATAGAAAAGGGAGGATCCTCCGACCAAACGGATGTTGTGTCTGGTGGGCTTCTGCCCGACGGTTACTGTCGGGATTTTATATATAAATAAAATTATAATTTATGATCAAATTAATATATATGCACTACACAAGTACTGCACTGTAGGTAAACAACTTAAATATACGGAACTCGCGACAGTTTCTAAGCGTGTTCACTGTCCAACGACCACCGACAAACTCTACTTATGGGGGTCGAGCGTTATGTTGTAGACTCTGTCGAGCACCGCTAGGCGGTGCTGACGCCCCGTTTATCCGTGATGTATTTCCGACATGTATCTATGCCAATCACGCGGTAACTCTGCCTACGCGATGCAGGACTTGCATTACGTCAGGTGTGAAGCGTAATCCGCATGTGGCGTTGTAATTACTGCCAAAATCATAAGTTTTTAAAATACCGGTATGTTATTTCAGGAGAGAAAGTTGAAACTGTGTACAACGAATGGGCAGTAGGGCAGCCAGACAACAAAGGAGTCAATCTATGTGGAATAATCTACCCAGAAGGGACTTTAGATGACGTTCATTGTGATACAGAAGCGATGAAGTTTATCTGCGAAAAGGATCCTAAAACTTTACGCTTCGAAGATATAACTTCTCACTGTAATGAAGAATAGAATAGAATAGAATAGAATAATTTATTTGTGAAACATAGGTAATCCATACTTCCATACTAATATTATAAATTCGAAAGTAACTCTGTCTGTCTGTCTGTCTGTCTGTCTGTCTGTATGTTACCTTTTCACGCCTAAACCACTGGACGGATTTCGATAAAATTTGGCAAGGAGATAGATGGCATCCCGGGGAAGAACATAGGCTACTTTTTGTCTCAAAAATAACCCTAAGGGGGCGGATATAGGGGATGAAATTTTGTATGGGAAACATATCATTTCTTAAGTTAGGGCTATGAAAAATTTAAATTTATACTTTTGGTAACAAATAAAGAATTACGTATTTCACCGTTTTAAAAAAAAATGCCTCAAGAGGGTAGAATGGGGGATGATTTTAAAATTCACATGTAATATTGACATTTTTCAGTGACTCTTTTCAAGATATTTAAGGGTTTTTAGTTTTCAAGATATTGAATATAGTCATAGTCCGTATCTTGAGGTTACATTTAGTGTTTATTTCAGTAAAATCGGTCCACCCGGTCAAAAGTTATTACGCATCGGAGGGATGGTGGTATTGATAGCCGGAGATTTTAGACAGACTCTTTTAAACTCTTTTAGGTAATAACTGGGGCATCACCGGCAGATGAAATAATTGCACGTCTAAAGACGTCGACATTATGGGGACATATAAAAAAAAATTGTTTGATTACAATTATGCGAGTACACCTGCACAATGACATAAAATCGGGGCAAATTGCGGCAGCACTTCTGAAAATTGGCGAAAACCGTATAGTAACAGTTGGTAACGGCATGATTATATTTTTGATTGAAATTTTCTGAATGAAAAATTCTGTAATATTGTTCATATCAACAACGTGGATAGACGTTGTTTTTCAGATAATCTGAGCGATCTGCAAACTAATGGAGAATAGAGAATGGTTGTGTGAAAGGACAATTTTGGCACCGGCGAATGAAACTGTGGCAAAGATTAATGAAAACATTATGTCACATGGGGAAGGTGACGTTGCGGAGTATCTGTCGGTACACCTACTCGATGTCATAGTCACCGAACAAGTAACATCACCCTGTTGAATTTCTCAACTCTTTAGGGTTATCAGGAGTGCCTTCGCATAAGCTAAGGCTGAAAGTGGGTGTTCCAGTTCTATTAATGCGTAATCTTGATGCGCCAAGATAATGTAATGACACACGGTTACAAATTACTCACCTGAGGCGGAATATTGTAAAAGCAATAATCATGTCAAGAATAGTAAAAAAAAAAAAAAGTTCAGATTCCCCGTATTCCAATAATTCCGACAGATTTGTGGCGGCATCTACACCGCCACATACGAACTACGCATCAAAGACCTAACGTCACAAGTCCTACATCGCGGTATATGAGTTTACCCAGCGATTAACATATATAAGACTATCCGACATCAATTCTTGGGCAATTGCCCGCCAGACACAACACCCGTCTGGTCGGAGGATCCTCCATTTTCTATAGAGGATGAGTGAACTTTACACCCTGTTCCTCATACCCCTAAATTGGTGACCCCGAATATGAACGTCAACGCAGCCTTCGTGCAACTACTTCAGCGTGACGTCATCAACATCATTCCCGCAAGCTTTCGTGCGGCGAGTCACACAGCCAGCCAGCACCCACGGCTTCAACAGGTATCCTGACCACCAGCATGCAGCGAACGCGCATTCTTGGTGACCACCCTCAGCCTCATCAGCAACCCGGCGCTGTACCACATCCGACGCATTGGATCACAACGCAGCGCCACCCCGACTCACTGGGGAATCACCGCAGACAGTTCCGACCCACTGTTAACTATGCGGTACCCGGTTCGAACTCACTGGAACCTCAACTGGCACTGGCAAGCAACGCAAGATACAAGACTCAGCCAACTATCGACCTCCGGTCTCCGGAGGGGAGCCGCCGTGGTATAAGAGTTTACCGAGCGATTAACGTATATAAGACTATCCGACATCAATCCTTGGGCAATTGCCCGCCAGACACAACACCCGTCTGGTCGGAGGATCCTCCCTTTTCCAAAGAGTATGAGTGAACTTTACACCCTGTTCCTCATACCCCTAAAGATTTACCTTTCCAATTTAAAAAGAGTGCAGCCATTGTATGTGGCGTGCTCACGAGTATCCAGCCCCCAAAATCTACATGTTTTAGCAAAAAATGGGAAAACCAAAAATGTTGTTTACAGAAATGTTTTAACATAAGATATTCCAGTTTTATTCATATGACTTTACAGATTGGGATAGACGTTGTTCACCTTCCACAGGCAAATGTGTCATATTAAGACTTTCACAGTTTCATACTTCCGTCCATACTATCCACACTAATATTATGCGTACGAAAGTTACTGGCTGTCTCATGTCTGTAACGCAACCTTTCTGTAACGCCTAGATATACCATGACATGGGTTATGGGATCTGGGATATATTTTGATCCCGGTAGTACATTCCCGTGGGATAATTTCCGTCCTCCAGGCGGGCGAAGCCGCGGGCAAAAGCTAGTTACATATAAAGATCTTAAGAATTAGGTAGTGCGCTATGTTTTGCCAATAGTGACCTACAAATGATATGATTACTATTAAATTATAAAGGTTTTATTACAATATTATTATAAACGTATTTGAGTACCCAATTGTATTAACAAAAGCATGCAAATTTAATTTTATTACAAGTCAGAGTAATTTTCATGTCATGTCAATTATGTAGTTTATGAAGAATGTAATATTATGTAGTTTATGTTTTATTTACTTGGAATATATCTTTTACAATATTTAACACAATTACCTATTTACACTATGTACTAATTACATGTTTAACTATACAAATTAATACAAAAACAAAAGGACACATATGCGTCTATTCGTCCGCATCGCTGTCATCCGGAAACGTACCCAGAAGACTGGCAGCATTGCCACATTGAATGAGACGGTAGATAGTTAGATGAATTTTAAAATAGTTTGACCCATGTTTATTTCTGTGATCATAATGGTCTTACTTAGCTTGACAAGGCATGTATTTCATTGCAATTATCGGTTCACACAATGAAAAACAGGCTATGATTATGTTTGTTTTATTTTGCCACTTTTTCTCCCGTTTTGGTATTCAATCGTAGGGCCTTAATAGACTGTCGGCTACATTAGCTTCTCAACGAAGATTATCAAGTTTAGTCAGGGCGAACAGATCTTCCAAGGAGTCAGATTATACTACAGCGTGGTCTTAATTCGCATACTCATACTTCATTTGTGCGAAATAATCGAATTACATTAAGCCTCTGACTTTAAAAATAGGTATAATATTTCTCATTCTGACCATTAAGCTTATGCACGCCTTTGCAGGAGGTTTCCCAATACAAAAAATACGCAATAATGGGTGGAATAATTGTCTGAAACAGGGCATCGTCGTCCTTATAAGGAAGAGTATCACTACACGTCTGTTCCATGCCTGAGGCGTTTTACCTTCGTGTATGACGAAATCAAGGCCTTTGTTGGGCCTTAGGAACCAATTTTTCACCGGCCTGCAGGAGATTAGCCGTAATACCGTTATCATCCGGCGCTTTATTATTTTGAAACTGCTTCATCCTTATATCATTCAGGCTGACGGCTGGGGTGTATTCGGTATAATTTCGGGTCAATCTAGCTCGTGAGCCATTCAGGTATGGCGTAAAATATTGTGCCTTCAAGATTAAATTCTTCTAATTTCTAAGATTAAAAATAAATAAATAAAAATGCTCAATTTTCGTTTCTTCTCGTTTAAAAGTAAATTATTTACAATGAACCAGTGTACTACTTTTGAGATACTGCTATTTAATATAAGTCAGTAATGATCTGCTGACGTTTAAGTTTAAACAAAAGTGAACTTCATCCGTAAAAAACACTATTATAATGATTATCTTATAAGGGTTAGTCATCTATATAGATAAGAACCAAGAAAGGACCAAGAATCGAGCTCTGGGGGATCACCATTGTTACTATAGATCCAGGAGATCTTTCTACGTTGACGTAAACTCTCTGAATATTAGTACTCAAGTATGAAGTAAGAAGATCCAGAGAATTGTTCCGGATCCCGTAGTGATGGATTTTCCTGAATAATGTTTCATGTAGAACGCAATCAATTGCTATGGAAAAATCACAAAAGTTGCTCAAAGCATTGTAGTTCCATGGATGATAAATGTGTCCTAAAAGTTATATATTCACACATAATGCCTACCGTACTACGTAATAAAAATTATACCAAATAAAAGGTTCCTGACTCGTACAATCACTACATATTGCCCAACGACGGAAAATCACAACAAAAGTCACTAGTTTGATATTACTGTTTGTAACGTGTAGGTAAGTTTATGACGAACTTATTAGGAGCGTATATTTAGTAAGATTGCGCACATTATGAATATTAATTTTTGTTTGTAGATGTCGTAGTGTGTAAACGTGCTACCTCTCCAACCAGGAGGTGAACGCTAGGCTCAAACTGCACGCAGTCCCTGCGATATGGCAGCAAACCCTTCTCAACTGCCACTATGCCTTCCCGCTAGAGCGTCGATCGACGCATCGGCATTTTTTGACAGCGACCGCTTTGCGGTCGCGCGACACATATGTGACTCGTCGACTTCGGAAGTCGGTGGCAAAAAACGAAATTCACAACCAAAGACACCGACTTTCGAAATTAACGTTACTTTTCACATTGTAGTGTTTTTTTTATTGAGTTAACCAATGTTTGAAACATATTTATTTCATTGCAAATGAAATAAATATGTTTCAAACATGTTATCTCAAGCTAATCAAGACCATTATGATCACCGAAATAAGCATTGCAAATGTTTGTGTTGGTCAAATTATATTTGAATATCGTCTGACCGTCCACCGTAAGTCTTGACAGATTTAACAATATTTTTTAACAAGTAGCTTTACACGCAGCTTCATAAACTTTTATTTTTTCGAAGCGTGAAGTATTAGAATCCTTTTCGCAGATAAACTTTTTCTCGAAAGTACAATTAATGTCATCCAAATTGCCGCTTGGGTAGATACTTCCACATAAATTGACTCCTTTATTGTCCGGCTGCCCTGCTTTCCATTTGTTGTACACAGTCTCAAGTTTCTCTCCTGAAAGAACATACCAATATTTCAAAATATTGTGATATCTATAAAGCCACATAATATATGAACTACGCTTCACACTTGACGTTACACAAATCCTGCATCGCGCAAGCAGCGTTATTAGCGCAATTGGCTCTTTTATTATACATAAAATCCCGACATTCAGTACCCAACATCCGTCTGGTCGGAGGATCCCCCCCCCCCCCTATTCAATGGAGGATGAAAAACTTCACAGCCTGTTCCTCATACCTCTATAATCTTATGGTGGCTGTTCACATGTTCAAGATTGCTCAGGGCTATGCTTGGAGTCCCTGAGTGATCAAATTCGGAACGAGGTGACCCGACAGAAAACCAAAGCAATTGACATGTATGGCCCACAGAATAAGCAAGCTTTAGTAATAATGGACTGGCTATATTAGCCGTATATCTGATCATGTAGATGTGCCTCAAACTAGGTGAAGCGACGATCTTCCTAGGTGAGCTGGTAGTCTATGAATGAGAGTTGTGAGGATCGAGTTGAATGGCGTGGCGGCCTAATAATAGATAATAGTAAGAAAAATTGTCACGTACCGTGCAGGGTAAGAAAAGTATGATCCTTATTCCAGTCTCGTAGTCCAATGTGTACGGCTTCTCCGAGAAAGAAAGAGATGACAGCTGGGGTTTCATCTTTTGGTTTTTCCAAGAAACCCTTTACAATGTCGGCCTCTTGATTGTCGTTAATAATGATCAGGTGACCGCCCTCAGCGGCGCATATCTTGTGCGCCACCAACCACGTCCTGGGCTTCTTGTGATATTTGTAACAGCTGCCCGTAGCATGGTAATAGTGATAATCTGTAAATATGACAATTATTATTTACTAGGTCTCGTTTTACTTCTAATATATTATGACTGCTTGCCGTTGTTTAGCTAATAAATATGTATAATGTCAGAAAAACTACGAGAATAATAAATGCTCGTAGTTTTTCACAGACAAAAAATACATAATTATCGATCTAATTCCTCACGTCACTTTCAAAAAGATGGACGTAACAGTGAATGTGCACTACTAATATTGTCCTCAAAACATTTACCGTCATCAATACTTCAAAAGTGTTGCATCAATTGAATCCCGAAAAAAAAGTCGGTGACAGACAGACGAAAGGGTGAAGAGTACACAGTGAGTAGGTACAATAGGTTTTACTTTTTCCACTTGAGATACGAGACCCTAAAAACACTTACCACTGTCAAAAGTGCCGCATTCATTGAGATTCGTGGTATTATCTTTTTTCTTGTAGCATATGTACGGAAGCGACAATGTGCACGAGGAGATATACGTCTTTCCATCAGTGGATAAAGATAAACAATCTTCTGGTGTTTTTCCATTGCCAAAGGTGCCCCAAGTAATTGATAAGTCGGCTAACGGAACTCCTGAAACAGAAATAAGAAATTAATTTTACCAGAAATTAAACCAATCTTGGACCTGAAGAATAGAGCTATTCACGTCGTCAAGATTTTGTGACTGTACGTTTATTTTAAAGATCAATGATGTGTTTGCAAGTGATCTGCAAATAACACCATCTTCGGTTGATTTTGAAGTAATTGGGGTAAATCATTAATGTAAACTAAAAAGAGGAATGGATCCAATATCGAACCTCGAGGAACGCTCATTGCCATTTCAGACCCTAATGAGTTTGTGCCGTTTACTTGTACTTTAACCTTTATATCTTTCAGGTATGATCTTAGTAACTCAAGAGCTGTATTCCTAATCCCTTAGTGCTCTAGTTTCACAAGAAGTGCCTCATGGTCTACGCAGTTGAATGCCTTTGAGAGGTCGCAAAAGATTCGAATGGCATCTTGTACTTCTTGCAAGGCGTTAGATATTCTTTATTAAGGTGACACCGGCGTCAGTGGTATAACGCCCTTTGGTGAAACTGTACTGTTGATTAATTAAAATGACGTATCATTTGATTTAGCATCAACTTTTCCATCACCTTACTGAAAACTGGCAGAATTGACACAGGCCTATAATTTTTGGGTTCTCTATCACCGGATTTGAATAAGGGAACTACTTTATTGTTTTTCATGAGATCCTGAAAGATTCCTTGATTTACACTGGTGTTAAATATGACAGATAAATAAAGCGAAATGGTTTCGATGATAGATCTACCGACTTTTACAGACATTCTGATCAGATCCTGATTTTAGATCTTCTGTTGATTTAATTTTAAGATCTTTAAAAGCTTTTATAACAGCCTGGGGTTCAGTATGCTAAAACCTAAACTCTAAAGGGCATACCTTTAAATAATATCTAAGTAAGGCAGCAGAAATCGCGGGTGAGGAATTTAAAGGGTACTTAAATATAACTGGTGAAATGTGGGTGTACTATAGGTAGGCCTCTGCCCAACCCTTCGGGGAAACAAGGCCCGATGTTAAAGTATGTATGTTATTTTAAAAGTTACTGTGCACGCAACTTATAGTTAGGTAATTAATAGTCTGGTTACAGAAACCTTAAAATATTCAGGGCATTCATCATAACCCCTGTTATGATGAATTTATAAAATTCCTTCCTAAATGCACAATTTCATTGTAGTTATAGTTTTCTTCTAACGAAGCATGAAGTTTTGCGCTAGTGCTTTAGTCTGTGCGTTGTCTGGCAGTGAATTAATGTGTTTAAGATTATGATTAAGTAGATTGCATACCTTCTATAGACATAAAGTCTCCTTGAGAGAGCGCATTAACTCCTAAGAAAATAGGACTATCCAGTTCTAATTGGCGCATGATTCTGCGCAGAGCAGTGGCGAGCTTCGCGGTAATAGGAGACGCTAACACAGCACCTGCAAAATTAAAATTAGGTTTGGCTCTGCATGACATTTTCAATCACAAACTCAAAGGCATTTGTTTCAATTAAACCATTTTTCTCAAACATGCTTGGAAATTCGAGCATTATTTTGACAACCTTCTTCGAGATAAATCGAAATTGCTGTACTGATAAAAAACAAATGACGATGCGACCAGCAATGTTACTATGAAAATACATAAAATATCTGTCCTGTGGCGGCCAAATAAATTCCTATGAAAACTCATATCTGTCGTGTTATTTAAAAATGGAACTAACTTTTTACTTCAACAATGACAAAGTTTTTATTTATTTCGATTTAAAGTAAAGAAGAAACAAATGAACACATTGGCGGGTGAAAAATTATCGCTGTCCGTCATTGATTCTGGAATTTATAATTAATTTACTTTGTTTGAGTTTCCGCGCATTATTTGAGAAAAGCCCTATTCAAGCCTTGGCCGCAACCAGGCATTGATGGCCTCACGTATGTGTGCCTCGGCTACGCCTCGGCCCACATTTTCACGATCATCCATCAATGCTTGAGTTGCTGACCTGAACAGAAATGTACTATTACAGGTATTTCTGCCGAAGGGTAAGACAGTTATTTAGAACGATGAAGCTGGTTCCCCGTTTCTAAGAGTAGTTTCAAATGGAGGAGAACAGGCAAGATACTCTTCATTACCTTCGTAGTGGCAGTTGATGAAGGCTTGCTGCCATGTCGCAGGAACTGCGTGCAGTTTGAGCCAACCGTCCACATCCTGGTCGAAAAGGTAGTCAGGTTTACATACCACGACATCTAAAAACAAAACATGATGGTAACAAAACTACGTTCCTATCTACCTACATAATTATATTAAAAAACAAATAAAAAAGGGATCTGAAAAGTTTAAACAAGGAGGCGTAAAAAAGGTGCTCGTCCGCATCGCGGCTGTCATTCAGACACGTAACCAGAAGACTGACAGCATTGCTACGTTGAGTGGCAATGCCAATTCTATGGCCAAAGAACGAACCCAGCCGCCTGGAGAGTTCGTTATTTAAGTTTAACAATGCATGCATATAGTATTTTTTTTAAATTATTTTTTATTTTTTAATTCACAAAACTAATGTACAATGTAAAAAAAAGTTACAAAGCAATATTTTTGATAAACATCTACTACATGTGAATCTAACATGCATAATTTATGTAAAACACTTACTATTAAAAAAAAGTTAAACAAAATTTTGAAATAAATCACAAATCTTCATAGATAATGAAAAAGATTTGGAAACTAAAAATAATAATATAAATAAGTAAGTACCTAATGAAAGTTTGATACGAACTTACCAGTTACAAACAGAAATGTTACACAAACTAGTGACATCCACATTTTCTTGATGTTGAATGATTTGTAGCACAATATGCTATAATAAATATGCTAGAATTGTTATCTAATTAACAATAGGTTGTTTTTTTATTATCTGAGTAGAGGTTACAGTTCATAATCATAATCAAAATATTTTATTTCACATAAACCTACATGGGCACTTATGAAACGTCAGAAGCTAGGTGCACAGAAGCTAGTTCAATTGCTACAGTTCGATTCAAACTTAATGGCGGCTCGGAACATGACGCGAGTCGCTGTGAGCTGGTGAGGGTTGGGTACTGCGCAGCGACTAGCTAACTTCCGAGCCGCCTGTATTCAACAATATTGGTATCAAATAAAAGTTAGTAACGAGTCAATTGATTTAAAAAAACATTACCCTCCTCCTGGGGCAGTCGGGTACATACACAACTGACTAGAGAATAATAAAAGCTTTTAAAATTTTAAAAAGATAAAAAGCTTTTATCATGCATTGTCACGAGAACCAAACACGTATGCCAAATTTCAGCCCGATAGCTTCAGTGGAAGTGGGTGAAATATTGATTGCAATATTCCAGGACATAGGTACATATTCCAGGACATCCATACAAGTGAAGTTAAATAAAAGCTTTTAAAAACAAGCATTATAATCTATAGAATTCTTGTATTGCCGGCAGGCACAGTTAAACCAAAGTTACATCATATTATTGGTTTCTGCCGCCAGGGAAAAATATAAATTTTAAAATTATTTAATGGCTTAGATTCCTTCTTTGCAGCAGACGGTATATACGTAGACCGGCTACGGCCAATACAATTCACAGATCGATGCAATAGTCCTGGTAAAAAAACCTGGCTTGAAAGGTATTTTGCCCAATCTGTATGAGTTCATTCTGCCTAGCCTTTTCCCAATCATGTTGGGGTCGGCTTCCAGTCTAACCGGATGCAGCTGCATACCAGTATTTTACATGGAGCGACTGCCTATCTGACCTCCACAACCCAGTAACTGGGTAATACAATACCCCTTGGTAAGACTGGTTGTCAGACCTTTGGACTTCTGACGACTCGTAACGACTGTCAAAGATCCACAAATGACAGCCGGGACCAACGGCTTAACGTGCTTTCCGAAGCACGGAGGAGTCTCGGTATGTAACGATGGTCACCCATCCACGGACCAACCCCGGCAAGCGCAGCTTAACCTGATGGATCGACCCGTGCGGCTGTTATTACTTAGCCACGAGCTCCACATAGCGGCCACAGTAGTACTACTTGAAATTGTCTACCTCATTGATACAGTCCTTTCCTGTGACAGACGGACGGATGAACAGCGGAACCTTAGTAATACTTAGTTGGCACCCCTTGGGTAAGGAACCCTAATAAAATGGCTGTAGTCTATAAATCCGCCTGACTGAACAGAGTGAGGGCGTGTGTGATAGTGATAACGAGGGGAAGGTATTTGCAGCCTCAATAGCTTTTACGTTACATTGGGTTTTGAATTCAATTATTAGAAAGAACTATTTACATGAACTTATGAATAGGTTATCCGGAGTTTATGACGACTATAAAAAGGTTTTCGCAAAATCCCATCAAGCATCAAAACTAACAGATATCAGGGGTATTAAACTGAATAATTGTTAATTGAATTTAAAAATTATGATAGGTGGTTGCAAATAAGAGAGACAATTAAAACAGAGCCTATAGATAAACGAATAGCAACGTGTTTCGACGCAAATGATGGCAGACTAACGTACGCAGGCGCTCATAATAATATGAATTTGAGACGACGAAAATATCGATGGTCATAGGTAAATAAAATAAAACAAACATATGCTACAAACATAGAACTATCTCCTTTTTGGGAGTCGGTTAAAAACATCCTCTCTTAGGTGTAGAAAATTCTAAAAGTTATAAATACAAAACAAGTGCCATCATACATCAATCTTAAAAGCACAAATGTCACCCCATACAAACAGACAAACGACCGGCATCCCCATAGATAAGCCATTAATCCCTCATAAGTATTCATGAGACTAGCCACGCGACCAGGCGTCGTTCGACGATGATCTCTAATTAATTTCAAACCATTCATATTAGTTAGTTTTAAGATACGAAATTAACATAAAAGGGGGATGTTTGTTACTTCTTTCTGTCAATAGATGGCAATAGCGGATCTGGGATACTTGCACTAAAGACACTTGCGCGAACCCACTTCCGTGAAAAGCCATTTCCGCGAATGTACTTTTGCGCGAATGGACATAATTATTATGCGCGAAAGACACTTGCGCGAAAGATACTTGCTCGCAGGACACTTGCGCAAGATGACAGTTGCACGAAAAAGTTGCGGAAATGAGGTTGGTCAGGGGTGCCAATTATTGGATCTCATTTTTCGTTATTGGTGTCGTTTTCATAGTTTTCGAGGTTGCTAAAGTCAATCGTGAGGTCAAAATGAAAATCCAAGATGGAAGCTGCGAAACACGTTCGATGTTCACATTTTTCGTAATGAGTGTCCATAGTCTCTGTCATAGGAAATTGATAGTTGTTTGTGACCATAGTTTTTGAGGGTGCTAAAGCCGATTGTGAGGTCAAAATGAAAATCCTTATCAATATCCTATAATCCCCTTGGATTGGAGTTTTGAAGTAATTTCCTGCATAAGTTTAAAAAAATCGTCTACTCAACAACGTAAATAACGCAATGAACGTGGCTGAACTGATGAAAGGAATTGAGATCAATTGCCATTGTATGAGTGTTCCGCAATTAACCTGCTGGTTATCTGAATTTTTAAAGTATTTTGTGTGGTACAAAATAAAACACACCCACAGTTTGACAAACATAGATAACTTACAAAATACTTAGAGCGCTCGCAGGTAGCAAATGTTTTAAAATTAAAATTCTTTATTCAAGCAACAAGGACTCAATGTTTTAGTAAACTTAAGGAATATGTTAGTTTATTTTACTTACATTTATTTCATCCATTTATGGACATTACAATTAAGTTATATTTTTATTCGTCGCCTAAAAATACCTTGCCATTATGCCGTGCCGCCAATGGGCGCCGCGCCCGGCATCTTACGGCTCAAAGGATCCATCCCTGTGAGGCTGTGGGCTGTGATAGACCCTCGAACGGCCGTGTACGAGCGCGCTTACCTAACACTCCACACATTACTTAATAGGTAACTAACACAAGCGTGTCTCAACCTTGACCCGTAATCTTTGTCCCATTCAGTTGTACACGACAACGCAAGACGTCATTCATGACCATTTTAGCTACCTATTACATTCAGATCATGATTGTTTACCCTTCAAATATACTGATGATATGAGTATAAAAGTGTTTTATAATAAAACTACCTTCTGCCCCCGACTTCGTCCGCGTGATGTTTTTTTCTCTTTTCTGGGCTCTTATAGATCGTTAAGAGGGTTTATTCTGAAAGTTGGCAACGTCGCAAATAGATGTCAAATATTTCGCTGTTTTGATTAATTTGATAATATTTCTGTATGGAAATAAAAAATGTGGCTAACTAGCGAACTAGAATATTGATTATGAAATGCAATAATTAATATCGTAACACCGAATAGTTAGTTTTAGATGTAAAAAAAGTATTTGGTAACTTTCCAAATGCCTTTTTTTCACCTAAAACGGGTACAACATCAAATTCAATGTTATAATTGCAATTCATTATTAATATTCTAGTCAATTAGTTAGCCACATTTCTTATTTCCATACAGTATTATTTCCAAATTAATCGAAACAGGTAAATATTTGACAGCTATTTACGACTTTGCCAACTTTTAGGATGCACCCTCTTAAATAGCCTATACCTGAAGAATCAAGAATTGGGTTGTCAAAAGTTAAAATATTTTTTTATATCCGACTGTTAGTTCCAGCACGCTTAGCATGACCAGAATAGAAACGGGTAAGTACAGTCGACGGAAGAATAGATAAAATGACAGATAAACAATAGCAATCTGTCATTTTGTCTATTCTTCCGTCGACAAAACCCGTTTCTATGGTTGTCATGATGCTACGCGTGCAGAGTCAAGAAAAAAACAAACAAACTCCAGCGATATGATAGTATGTAAAGATAGGTTCGTTGGTTCGCTATTGTTTTAAATGCAAACCACACAATTACGTACATTTAATTAACATTTCGGTATTTGATTCCAAGATTTGATTAGCTGATTACTATTCAAGATAGATAACAGGGTTGCCTATTAATCTATCTTGTGTACGAATGGTAGATTCGACGCTCCAGAATATTTCTTTATTACGTATTTAAAAATATGAATCCACAATTTATTTCTTTATTATTTAAAAATAATCGAGCGTCGACTGCGAAGACCGCACTGGTAGCCCGCGAAATTCCTTAGGTACCTACGTTTTTTGCTATTTGTACCTACTTTGTAGGTCAGTGTCAGATTGTATCGTGATCAAAATACTGGGTGTAATTTTAATCACCGTTTTCCTCTTAAGGGGTCATTGTACTCATCATTATGAACAACTTTTACTATGGGACCAAACCTGAAATCGTGAAAAAAAATCAGCTGTTCCCTACATTTATGTTCGCATAACTCGTGAAAATGTAGGGAACAGCTGATTTTTTTTCACGATTTCAGGTTTGGTCCCATAGTAAAAGTTGTTCATAATGATGAGTACAATGACCCCTTAAGAGGAAAACGGTGATTAAAATTACACCCTGTATGATTGACGACTTTAAAAAAATGAATTTACAGAATTAGAATAATTATTAAATTTCTTTAAGTTACATTTATTCTTAAATGTCATTATTTTTTGAAAAAGTCATTCAATGGAACAAATCTTAAAGTATTTTTTATTTTTTTGCTATAAAAAAATAATAAAGAATGCAATAAAGTATGCCAGAGGGGGTACACATGTCTGTAGTTAAGTAATCAAGTAATTATAGCTAGACAACTCTTAAATTTACTTAAACTCAATCGCACCTTATTCTATTTCTCCCATAAAAATATAAACAGTAGAACTCATATTCTGAGCTCTGGCAACACAAACCGGTATCCTGACTGAACACCGGTTGATAAACATACATAATTGTTACATCAACGAGTCCGGTGAGCGCAGCGTTGTTACCCAGACGTGTTATCGTAAGTAGCACTACACTATACACTAAAATCACTTTAATATTTTACTGTAAACTAAAATTATAAGCTGTAAACAGATTTCGAATGTGCTAAAGTTCCGAAGTAAAGAAAAAATCTTCTATTAAATCTTTTATTACAGTATGTTTTGAACGATTCACGACCAATGACACATTTTAGTAAGTTTCAGACTTTTAATGTCATGTTTACGTTATTTTGTTACTAAGTAAGGAATCATAAGTGTAATCTTTTTTTAGACAGTAATTGATTTGTTTGTAAATATCAGTCCAAAGTTTATGTAATATCATAGAGTGTGATACCGTTTTAGATAAGGATACCTTCACAAGTGTAAACAGTTTCGACCTACGAACTATTTAGTAACATGGATAGTATCCGTTCGTAAGTCATCTCACGCCAGTTTTCGCACAACCCAGCTTTGTATGTTTATCTGGCGTCTATAAATAGTTCACAATAGATTGGTGTGTTACTGTAAATATTATTAGGTCATATTTTATCTGTATAAAGGTGGCTCCCCACGATAATTTTCCTACACCGAATTGCTAACCAGACTTTTAATTTTGAGCCTTATGAGCAGTGAATTATGTTATCTGTAGGACAGTCCCTCAGGTATCTATAATTATGTGCACGATGTTATGAAAAAGTCACGCACCGTAAAAAACAACCTTTAAAAAGATTCAAGGTGACTATTAAAACAAGTTTAATATTTGCAATTCCCTTTTGCTAATTAAAAGTATTCAAATAGCCTAAATTAGTGGTTTAAATTAACCGCCTCTGTGGTCTAGTGGTTAGACCACAGAGTCTCAGTCTCAGATCCAAGGTTCGATTCAAATTGGGGGCAACATTTTCTGCCTCGGTTTAATTGTTGCTAGGGTTTGTTCTAAGTCTGCCTGATTAGCTACAACCATCTTATCTAAGACCCGTATATCAGAACCTCACTCAAAACGACACACAAGAAAATTCAAGCATTACCTACGTTTTAAACGAGTTTGAGTTTTGAATGAAGTTCTGAAATACGGGCTTTAGTTTGTCGCCATAACAACAATGTTAATAGCATTGTTGTGTTTCTGCAGAGGTAAGATAGGCAGTTCCACTATGGTGGAGGGTTCCGGGTGACCCTCACTTCGACCTTCAGCCTGATCATCACTTACCATCAGGTGAGCCAAGGGCTTTATGATAGAAAAAATAGTAGTTGGTACAGTCAGGAGCAGTCCGAGTCACCTTAAGGCTCTCGTAAACAGGCGTGATGCGCCGATGCGACGCGACGCGACTCTTGTGGAACAATTTCTAGGAAAACTTCCCGGAAATTGTTCTTCTACCGGTGTCGCGGCGCGCTTGTCTTCGTGAGCCTTTACACTTACGCAAGATTCTGATTCAAAAGCTATTTTCTCTTTTAGATATTTTCTAGTGACAAAATTGACGCAATATCGCGACTCAACCCGTATTAAGCCTCGTGCAGACTGGCGCGATGTAACACGAAGTGAAGTTTTCTTAGAAATTGTATTGTTAGAGTCGTATCGTGTCGCGCCGTCGGTCGCGTCGCGCCAGTCTGCACGAGTCTTTACGAACATATTTAGTATCGCAAACATAATATTAAGTATTACTATTATCAAATGGGCTTTCTCAAAATTGCAATCTTTATTTCAAGAGAAAAACGCTTCTATATTTTGTCTGTGAGGTATTTATGATCGTGACAAGACGTCTGGAGCCTCCTAAGGTCAATCACCTCGACCATCTTGTACTATGATTGGCTAGTATTTTGAACACAAGAATAGTACGTATGACGTAATGCTCATGCACATTAAACGATGTTTTTAACAACAACATCAACATACTTGCATAGAAACAATAAGTAATAAACATTATATTTTGTAACAAATACCTAACTGTTTGTGAAAAATTGCTCGCGGTTTTTTTTTCGACTGTTTTTCCTTCACATTTTGAAGTAAAAGTACGGATTCCCACACTAGTGCGGCAATGGAAAATAAAAAGCACGCGTGCTAAATACACCACATTATGGACCTAAGGTCCACAATGCAGTTTATTTAACACAGTGTAAGCGGCTTATTTGCATTATAATTGTCAATGTAAACTGTAGGTACTTAATGTGTGTTATTCCTAAAAGGTCGAAGATTACTTCAGCATTTATCTACCTTTAAGGTCTAAAGTTCTACTTTTGAAGGTCTTATTGGTACAATGTGACACTGTAAAAATCAAAAGTCATTTATTCAAACTAGGCTGAGAATCAGCACTTTTCGAACGTCAAAATTACATAAGACAATCCCACAAAACGCCCACCCTTCACCACTTCCTAGTGCTTTAGCTGGGAAGAAGAAGTGGCGCAACAAACTCCTCAGCGGGTACGGTCCGTACTCTGCATTTCCTGACCACTCTTACACAGAAGAAAAGGGGAAGAGGGGTCGGTTTATGATATGAATGACAGACTGCATATGGTTGCGTGGCGAATAAATAATATATTTATCTTCAGATTACCTAGGTATCATTCAGATTGTGATTAATTGATAGTATGTTACGCAATTAGGAAGCTGGATATTTCTGGATCCGTGGAGATTGATATAAAAAGCAGTTTCTCGGAAAACTGCACCTATTGAGGTCAGTTGTGGTCTTTAGAGCTGGAACCACCAAGGACCAAAGGATTCATTCACAATCCCAACTAGATTGGTGTCGGTTAACAGCCTAACAGGGTAACAGGTTAACAGGCAGCTAATACGAGTCGTAATATCAAAATTGCACATGACGTGACTGCCATCTGACCTCCCCACACCAATTACTAAGCTATAGGTACTGCTTCTACCTAGACGTAACACTGTCTTTTATTCGTATGCTAACATCACTAACGGGTATTTTTAAATCGTTCGCTCTGTTTAAATTGGCAAAAAAATGGCGAAACGGGTGAAGAAACAAAAAGCTGAAGTGACTGAAAAAAACTGGTTTCTCAACTCATACTTTAAGTAGGTAACATAAATACTGAGTGGTCGTTGACCCCAGAAAAAATCATCAAATCTTTTTATTTTTATTTTATTGTCTTTAGTTATCGATACCCTGATGGGCGCTTGCGAAGTTTCGCTATCTAATTTAATTTGATCCTGAGTAAAGATTACTTAGGCCGTACCTACTTAGGCTAAGCATCAAGGCTCGTACACACTGGCGCGAGCCGTAAATCTAACTTAGAGAGATTTAAGTATCGCGCCAGTGTGTATGAGCCGTTATTCCTATCACTGTCGCACAACTGTCAAACTACAGCTGCAAGATAGAGACGGGAATATGTCTAAGTCAAATCACGAACTATGTAACATTTATAGATCTTGGCTTTAGAGTCGACAATCAATTGATTTATGATCTGCCGCATAAGGTGAATCGATGAACTTGTGAAGGCCGAAAAAATCCTCTGAAACTTGTGAAAACCGGTCGAAGTGGCGGTGCTTAGGGGAAGCCTATGTCCAGCCTATGGACGACTTTCGGCTGTAATGATGATGGCCACAAACCAGCAATCGTAGCATGGGTCCTGGGGGGACATCCTTGCGGATTTAACGCCCAACTTGATCATCTAAATAACCCAAATGATTGCATGACGGCGAAATCTTGTGTTGTCTGTTGTTCAACGTCTAATTATCGTGAATTATCTGCTCGACCGGTCTTAGTTCAAACTCAAACTCAAACTCAAAGCATTTATTTCAAATAAACCAATTACAGGTACTTTTGAATTGTCAAGGCGTCGGTCAGTCAGAAAAAATGAAGCTAGTTGCCCATTCCAAAGCGTAGTAGGTTCCTATGGAGAAGAACGGGCAAGAAACTCCACGGACACTCTTTTAAATCAAAATATATGTTACAAAATATTTGTTACATCATTCATGTTGAAATTATACATGTGAGAACAATGTAAAAAGACGTGCACGTTAAAAGCGTCCGTAATAAAAATATAGAAACAATTCAAAAATTAAAATAAGCCGTGGCAGCTAAGAGATGACCAGTCCCTACTGACGGCGCCCGTTCACGAACATGACGCATGGATCAGCACCATTTAGCTCAACCATTTTGAAGGGAACTTAACGATCCAACACACACGCCACCACCAGCGAGACATTTGAGTGAGCATGACATACTCTCAGCCGCCAGGGCACATTCAAGTCAATGAAAGACGTACCCAGTAAATGGTAGCTTTATAAAAAGTATGTGGTCACAGTGCTCACACATGTGCTTTGCAATTATACAATATTAGCAGATTGAATTTATACAATGCAAAGATAGTTTTTTCCCAATTTTCAGCAGCTCCAACAATATTTTCGAATGCTAATCAACTAGTTTATGCGCGCTTGTGGAGCTGGACCAGCATTGAGCCAAGCATTTTTATCAGCGATGTAATCACCCAACGTATAATATGCTTGGCTGCATAGTGTGCGTTTTATACAAGATTTAAATTTCGTTTCATTTAGTTGGCGTATGTGGGGAGGTATTTTATTGTAACATTTTAAACAGTACCCCATGAAGGATGAGTCTACTTTAGCCAGTCTGAAACCAGGTTGAACTAATTGGTCCCTATTTCTCGTACTATAATTGTGTCTTTCACCTCTTTTACTGAAAAGATTAAGATTTTTCCTTACGTACATGATGTTTTCATATATATATTGACAAGGTACCGTCATGATGTTAATACTTTTAAACAGTTCCCTTAGAGAATCGCGCCTGCGGAGGCCATATATTGCTCTGATGGCTCTTTTCTGCAGAATAAAAATAGACTCGATATCTGCAGCCCGTCCCCATAGTAAAATACCGTAAGACATAATACTATGAAAGTAACTGAAATAGACTAGCCTCGCAGTATCTACATCAGTAAATTGACGGATTTTTCTTACAGCATATGCTGCTGAACTTAGCCGTCCTGCAAGAGATGTTAAATGAGGACCCCATTGCAGCCTTGAGTCGAGCGTAATCCCCAGGAAAACTGTTTTATCCACGAATTCTAGTTTCTCCCTATTCAATACTATATCACAATCATTACTTTTAACATTCGGTAAAGCAAATCTAATGCATTTAGTTTTTTTCCCCATTTAATACTAAATTATTAGCAGTGAACCAATTTTGAACCTGCAGTAGGGCGTTATTTACGTCGTCAAGATTTGATGCACGTCTATTTATCTTAAAAATTAAAGAAGTATCGTCAGCAAATAACACCATTTGTGGTTGGTTTTTTAATAAATTGGGGAGATCATTAATATATACTAAAAAGAGGAAAGGACCCAATATCGAGCCTTGTGGAACACCCATTTTTACTTTTAGACCCAATGAATTGATACCATTTATTTGAACTTGCTGTTGTCTATCATTTAAATAAGATTTTACTAAACTGAGCGCAAGTTCACCTAATCCGTAATGCTGAAGTTTCAAGAGTAAGGTTTCATGATTTACGCAATCAAATGCCTTGGAGAGGTCACAAAAGATTCCTATGGCATCTTGAGCTTCCTCCCACGCTGCAAATATGTGTTTTAATAAGGTGACACCGGCGTCAGTCGTACAACGTCCTTTGGTGAAACCATATTGCTGATCGTGTAAGATTTGGTTGGTGTTAAAATGATTAAGCATTTGATTGAGCATTACCTTTTCGAATACCTTGCTGAATACCGGCAGCACGGATACTGGTCTATAATTGTTTGTGTCTTTACTGTCTCCAGATTTAAAAAGTGGTATAACTTTACTGTATTTCATTAAATCCGGGAAGACCCCTTGATCCACACATAAATTAAATATTAAAGCTAAGTATGGTGCTATAGTCTCGATTATGGATGTACAAACTTTGATAGATAATCCCCATAGATCTTCGGTCAATTTTATTTTGATTTGCCGGAAAGCTTTCATAACTATCATAGGGTTTATATGCTTAAATTGAAATTCAACCGGGCAGCCTGGAACGTTCGCTTTTAATAAATCAATTGAGACATCGGGTGAAGAATTTAAAGCTTCCGTCGTTTTAGATGGTATATTAGTAAAGAAATGTACAAATTCTTGAGCTACTTCTAAGTTAGAGCTGATGGCACCACGTGAAGTCTCCAATGCGTAATCACTGTTTCGTATTTTTTTCCTATTAGTTTCACTATTAATAACTTTCCAAACTGTTTTTATTTTATTTTCTGCTGATTTAATCTTGTTGCTAATGTACAGGGCTTTAGCTATCTTGCAGGTATTTCTAAAAATTTTGGAATATGTAGTAACATACTTGTTGAAAGTTTCTGTGTTAATGTAAGGCTTAAGGCCATACAGCTCGAACAGTCTTTCCCTACTTATCCTAATACCTCTAGTTGCCCAATCACTAAATATAAAATTAGGGCAAATATTTTTTGTTTTCTTTTCAAAGTTCCTGATGTTACATAGTTAGTTACATAACCAGTAACTTTGCGGTTCACAAAAACTTAAGTAGTTAGCAGTGAATGCATTACTTTAAAACTTCGTTAGTTCGTTGGCACTGCATCTGGTCTTTCTTTTGGTCATTAAGTTCTGAGTTGCAGACAAATGTTTGCACTGACTGGACAGGTCTACTCAAATCTGTGAGGTTCTTTCAAAGGACCATTTCAGACATTAATCTACATGGTCCTCACAGGGTCTGACTAATATTATTGTCTGGACTTAAAAGATACTTTGACCACTGAGTTTGGTTCGCCATTTCTTCTCAGGAGTGTTCCATTATTATTTTGGGATTTTGCATAGCAATGTCAAATGGCCTTGCAATTTGGCCTGCCCAGCGCCTTGAGTGCCATTATGCGTTTTCCAGCCGCCGGCTTCATCAATCAGTTTCTATCAGTGAATGGATAAGGACAATAAGGATTTATTTCTTCACCTCTTACGCTATACGAAAATAGCTCAGTTGTAGCAAGGCCAGAATATGCCGGATGTACTAATAAAGAATCTTCACACATGAGACGTTTTTGATGGCCATCTCTTGCAAATAATTTTTGTGTCCATTTTTCGTGAACAATTTTTTTTCTGAATACTCAAATATATTGTAATATTTACGCTAACTTAAACACTAGCGGTCTTATTACAAAACACGATTCATCTTTAGATCCAGGATTAACTGAAAACTAACTTTAACCTTGAGTCAGTAGCAATTGAAAATATTTGTATTATAAACTTTATCTTTGTAGTAATAAAGTTCGGAATACATTACTTGACTCGACGGTGAAGGTTTAGGCTGGGACTGATGTTCGAACTCGTTTAATAAGACGGTATGGGTGAAGCGTTAGCAATAAATTGTAAATATTCTGACTGTATCTCAGGAGTGGGTTCATGCCTCGATGCACACCATTGCGCCGCAGTAAAATACGTTGGTTACGGTATTCATTTATCAGAAGATCTTTGTCTTAGAAAAAATACTTCTCAGTGTTTTAATTATTAGGATTAAATAGTTTATCAGGTATGAGAGCCCTGGCAATAACATCCTTCGGTGTGTATTTCCTTTCTTTTTGTGTGCTGATGACAGCAACACTGCAATCAACAGTAAGTTTGACTCAAATAGATTGTGGTCCTTATGGCCACTGCCTTTCACTAACTGAACAAACTCACTTTACATTAATCTATTATCCGTTGCCTCTTCCCTCGACAATCCGAACCAGATCAAATGCGTGGTTTTCAATTCATAGTCACTTTTACGGAACTTTTCTTTTGGCTTCTGGTCCTGAGAGTCAAAAACCTCCAAGAATTACAAATCTTATTGTTTAGGTGGCCAATAGTCAAAATTGTACAAAACCGAAATTTTTATAACATGTATAACAGAAATCCTTACATCAATTCTATTTTTCAGATCATCATGGGTTTCCTAGTGAAAGTGGTGTTGGTAGCCGCTTTAGGCGTGGCAGCGTGGTTTTACTTCAACGGCTGCTGTGAACAAACCATCCCAAAGTTCGACAGTGAAGAGTGGTGGGGGCCGAAGGGGCTCAAAGGAAAAACTGACAACACCATCAGGCCTTTCCAAGTCAAGTTCGATGAGGCGGTAAGTAAATAGAATTATTTTCATGCAATCGAACTCAATTTTATTTTCAATTAATCCATTTACAGGCACTTTTAAATTGCCAAGGATTTGCTTAGCTAGATATACAGTTGAAGCTAGTTCCCCGTTCCAAAACCTAGGTCTCTATGTAGAAGAATATTTTAAACACTCCATGTTTTTTTTAAATTCATGATTATTACAAAATCCTGGTTAAAATATTATTATTGCTTCTAAAAAGTCTATGTCCACAAAACAACATACTGTAGTAGAATAAGTGGTATGAAAATCATGCTTTGTTTCAGATGGTGAAAGACCTCAAATACCGCCTGAAGAACCACCGTAAGTTCACACCACCTCTCGAAGGCGTTGGTTTTGAGTACGGGTATAATACAGCTCAAATAGACGGCTGGTTGAACTACTGGGCTGATAAGTACAACTTCAGTGAACGAGAGGCCTTCCTCAATAAGTTCCCTCACTTCAAGACCAATATCCAAGGACTGGATATTCATTTCATCAGGATTAAGCCGCAGGTGAGTTTCAGCTGATCCTCGAGGAACAGTACCGAAGGACCAGTTTTAATGGAGAGCTAAACATCTTTGAACTGTTTAGTCCTTTATCTTCTATATGTATATCTCACACGTAATTATGTGACCATGTAACTTTCTCAGGTTCCCAAAGACGTGCAGACAGTTCCTCTCCTCATGATACACGGTTGGCCAGGCTCTGTTAGAGAGTTTTACGAGGCGATCCCTCTGCTCACCCGACAGACGCCTGGATACAACTTCGTCTTTGAGCTGATTATCCCCAGTATACCTGGATATGGATTCTCTGATGTAAGTGCAAACATTTATATTTGCCAATGCGGAATATATAGTTAGCCCATCTAAAAATGTTCTCCTTTGATATCTTTCACAGCCTGCAGTACGACCCGGTCTTGGTATGCCACAAACAGCTGTCATCTTCAAAAACCTCATGAACCGTCTGGGACACCAGAAGTTCTACGTACAGGGAGGTGACTGGGGGGCGGGTATCGTCGCCGTCATGTCTACTCTCTTCCCTGAAGACATCTTGGGGCACCACTCCAATATGTTAATATCCCAGGTGAGTCAGGGACCGCCGGCCAGATTGAAAACCAATTAATACGGCAGATTTTTCGAGTCTTTCCTATTATATTGTCAACTAGCTTTTGCCCGCGGCTTCGCCCGCGTGGAGGTCGGAAATTATGACATAATGTTTTCATTAATCTTTCCCACAGTTTCATTCGCCGGTGCCAAAATTATCCTTTCACACAACCATTCTCTATTCTCCATTAGTTTGCAGATCGCTCAGATTATCTGAAAAACAACGTCTATCCACGTTGTTGATATGAACAATATTACAGAATTTTTGGATTAATGTAATTATGCCGTTACCAACTGTTACCATACGGTCTTCGCCCATTTTCAGAAGTGCAGCCGCATATTGCCCCGATTCTATATCATTGTGCAGTTGTACTCGCATAATTTATTGTCATCAAATAAAACTTTTTTATATGCCCCCATAATGTCGACGTCTTTAGATATGCATTTATTTTATCTGCCGGTGATCCCGTAGTTATTACCGGCAGAGTCTGTCTAAAATCTCCGGCTATCAATACCACCATCCCTCCCATGCGTTTCAAGCCAAGTAGTAATAACTTTTGACCGGGTGGACCGATTTTAATGAAATAAACACTAAATGTAACCTCAAAATACGGACTATGACTATATTCTCAAACCCTTAAATCTCTTGAAAAGAGTCACTGAAAAATTTCAATATTACATGTGAATTTTAAAATCATCCCCCATTCTACCCTCTTGAGGGATGATTTTTGAAAAACGGTGAAATACGTAATTCTTTATTTGTTACCAAAAGCATAAATTTAAATTTTCATAGCCCTAACTTAAGAAATGATAGGTTTCCCATACAAACTTTCATCCCCTATATTCGCCCCTTTAGGGTTATTTTTGAGACAAAAAGTAGCCTATGTTCTTCCCCGGGATGCCATCTATCTCCTTGCCAAATTTTATCGAAATCCGTCCAGTGGTTTAGGCGTGAAAAGGTAACATACAGACAGACAGAGTTACTTTCGAAAATAATAATATTAATAGTATGGATTATTTTACTCGCTGGAGAGCTCTGATAAACGCGTCCGATCGCTGCTAATCCTAAAGTGCTATATGGCGAATCGCGGCCTTCGACGCGCTATTTATAAGCACGCGCCGCCGCCGCGCCGGCCGGGCCGGTACCGCCGCACCGTTATGTCCCTGCATTTTAAATCTGTAATATCTTCGGAAATACTCATTTAAATTACATGCTGTAAAGGGCCATCTTGATCTATATTAAATGAAAAATGTATTTAAGGTACTTAATTGGATAAAGATTAATGCTGTATTGCTTAAAATCACTTCGTAAATAAGCCATTTTTTCCCGTAAAATGTAAAGGATAAAAAATGGTTATTGTGGGTTATCCTTAAGAGATAGACATATACCATCGCGGACTTTTTTGTTGACCTTTTTAAAGTGTACAATACTGTAGTACATTATTTTGATTTATCTCGTGGGGTTCAGCCAGCGTTTGCAATGTAAGCGCAAAAAAATGAGTTTATTTACGACATCACATTAGAAACCTCTAAATTTATCAGTGTTTCTTTACAATATTATGCATGTATTATACATATAAACCTTCCTCTTGAATCACTCTATCTATTAAAAAAAACCGCTTCAAAATCCGTTGTGTAGTTTTAAAGATTTAAGCATACATAGGGACGGACAGCGACAGCGACTTTGTTTTATACTATGTAGTGATGGCAAACTAATATTAATTTTTCTACAGCACTCCTGCTCCATGATAAGGATGTTCTTCGGAGCCTTCTTCCCATCCCTCATCGTTGAGGACCATCTAGCAGACAGGATGTACCCACTTTCAAGTTTCTTTGCCTACGTAATGGAAGAATTTGGCTACATGCACATCCAGGCCACTAAACCTGATACTGTTGGTGAGTTCAATATTTTAGCCTTCGATTTTAGACGGTCTGACTTTTTTGCTGGCTGTTTCATCAAGCCGAATATACTACTATATAATATTTCATCACCATTGTTTAGCTCCTTCAAATTAGGAACAGTGAATGAAGTCTCTCAGGTCTTTTGTTTCGAAAACAACAATTCTTCTAGAATTTTTTATAACATCGTTGATATCATTGTCCCCAGGTGTGCCTCTGACAGACTCTCCTGCTGGTCTCTTGGCGTACATCTTAGAGAAATTCGCCACATGGACCAACAAAGAGTACAAAGCAAAGGCTGATGGTGGACTAGGTCTCAGGTTCTCGAAGGACCAACTCATTGACAACCTGATGATCTACTGGTCTACCAACTCCATCACCACTTCCATGAGGTTCTATGCTGAGAACTTTTCAAAGAAAATTATGGGTCATAAGTTGGACCAGTAAGTACACTATCGTATTATTCCCAAAAACGTGTAGATGATAATATAAAGTTCAGTATACTGAATATTTATTTTCATATCGGCGCCGACAACAGTGTCGTTTAAAAAAAAAACTGTATGTTTTGAGAATTAGCTTTCAGGCGTCATGTGATTATTTTTTATTTTTACGTATTCTTGCATCACCGTGGTTAAGGTAACCAGAAAATTGAAGGGTTTTTACAATCCTGTAATTTTGACAAGGCTTTTATATTTAATACTAATAGTTAAACTACTTTCTTAGGATCACAACATCGGTCCCGACCTGGGCCATTCAAGCCAAGCATGAAATCATGTACCAACCACCAAGCCTCCTGAACAGGAAGTACCTCAACTTGATAAACGCCACAGTCTTGGATGATGGAGGACACTTCCTGGCCTTCGAGCTGCCCCAGATCTTTGCTGCAGACGTGTTCAAGGCTGTTAAAGCGTTCAAAGAGTGGCATCAGAAGAATAAGAAGACTGAACTGTAATTTGGTTAAGGGTTATTAAAGTTTTTTTTACGGTTTTAAGCTGGTGTTTCATTTTTTGTGGCACTTTAAACTTGTTAGTTCTTTCTATAGTTGAGTTTACTAGTACAGTGAGGATCTCTAAAGAGCTTCCATATGAGATGAGATTCTTACTGTCTTAACTCGTCATGGAAGATGAATATACTAGTTAAGGAAGAACTTGTAGATGACTGGTTTTTGAGAAATTCTTTTGAAATAATACTCTAACCATTAGAAAAATAATAAGCTTTAGTCCGTAAAAGCTAACTGCCTTGTTGGTATAGACTGAGGTCGCAAGCGCTACTGCTGAGCATGGGTCCGAAAAAATCGTTCTATTCAAATGAAAATGCTGAAGTGGGAGTTATGGACATCGCATGAGCGTACCCAGTTTTTTTTGGGATAGGGCAAAAGTTAATAATCTCTATATGTAGTAGGAATTTCTCTCGATAAAACTCGATAATTACGCATACGCACCTGATTCATCGATCCTACATTATGTTGCGCGGTTTTGTGTACCATTTGATACTTAATAAACCTACATTTTTAGCTTGGAGTCAGGGTGGAGGGGTTGAGGGGTGCCCCCACCTTGCACCACCTTTTCTCGATCGATGCATCGGTATTTAAGCAGTTTCCTATAATTTCGACAAACCGCAATTTTTTTTATGTACATTCTTAGTTACGTATAAAAACTGCCAGTCACGATGACCATTCAAGATAAGATATTCCTAGTCATGATCATGCGATGACATTTTTTTTTATTTTTTTTATTTAACCCTTATTGTCCCACTGCTGGGCAAAGGTCTCCCCCATATTTTTCCAGTCTTCCTTGTGTTGTGCCTTCTCCGACCAATCGGTTAGGAACGAGTCTAAATCGTCTAATGCGATGACATTAAAAAAAAAAAAAAAAATAGAAAATTGCTGATATTTGTTGATAGAACTAACCTTATTCAGTTCAACTGGGGAATCCAAGCGAAGCATGAAGTAATGTTCCCACCAAAAGGTTCCTACACTTGATAAACACCACAGTCTTGGAAAATGGAGAGCATTTCCTGGCCTTGGAACTGCCAGAAGTTTAGGTACGTGCAGCAGATGAGTTCAAGGCTGGAAAAGTATTTAAATGATAGTATACGCAGAACAAGAACACTGAACTGTGCTTTAGTACAATCTGCCTACCCTTTTCCCAACAAAAGACTGCAGGTGGTATCAGCTACTGAAGATGATTTTGAGACAGATGATTTTTAATTTCAAATTAATGATGTGTAATCTCAAGTGGAAACAGCGATGATCGAGCCATTTATAAATCAATTTTATAGTCATTAGGACTACAGACCGACCTTAGAGCTATACTACCAAAGCGATCTTGTAATTAGCGATCGACTCTCGAGTTCTAACACAAGTTTTGAGTATGAATATGGATGGCTATAAGAGTAGGGGAAGACCAAAGATACGAAGGATGAACTGTGAGAAAGATGATATGGCTAGAAAGGGGGTGACTACCGAGATGACGACTGATAGAGAAGTATGGAAGAAAAAGACATGCTGCGCCGAACTCAAATAAATTGGGATAAGGACAGAAGAATGATGAAAAACTGAGTTCTAACACCATTAAAGGCGAATTTCACTAATGAAAACTGAACGCGATCAGCACATAAACCAAGTTTAAGAGCTGTCAGTGTCATTATGTTCTTTGTAATATTGACACTGCCAGCTCTTGAACTGTTTAGATGTGCTGATCGCGTTTAGTTTCATTGGTGAAATCAGTCCTAAGAAAGACAACACGAATGATGATCCAAAGTAGATGCGTTCAGCACACCCTAGAAAGTGAGTCTCGTTACCATTCTACTGATTGGGTTATCTTTTTTATCAACTCTATGAGCAGTGGTGGTCCAGTGGTAACAGCCGCGACTTACGAGTAGTAGGACGTAGGTTTGAACCCTCAGGCGCTTTACTTTGTGTGAATTATTTCATCACCACTGCTCTCAAAACGATGAATGAAAACATCGAGAGGAAACCGGCATGTCCTAAAACCAAAAATTCGAAGACATGGTGACTGACATGTAACAACCCGCACTGGGCCCGCGTGGTGGATTACGGTCCACTCCCTCTCACAGATAGGAGACCTGTGTCCCAGCTGTGGGCACATTATAGGCTGATTATGATCTATGAGCCTATCATGTCTCTTAACCACCTATCATGTTTTTTTTTTTGTGCCTGGTTTGATTGGTAGGGCTTGTTTTAAGTCCACCTGGCTAGCTACCACCATCTTATCTAAGTCTGTCGCCATAATCACAATGTTAACAGCATTGTTGTGTTTCAGCAGTAAAGTGGTAAGATAGCCAGATCCTCTATGGTTGAGGATTCCGGGTGAAGCTTACTTCCACCTTCGGCCTGATCATCACTTGCCAACAGGTGAGAAGTTGGCCAAGAGCTATTAGTTTAAAAAAAAACCTTCACAGAGATTTGGTCCTACAGCTATGAAATAGGTTCTTGTTGTGGAATTCAATACCCTCTAACCTTTGTACAGAAGGTAGAACGTAAGTTGTAACAAAACCAGTATAAGCTGGCCTCTTATTGCTTTGCAATTTAAACCCCGTGTTACGTTAGGCCCGTTCAAGGTCAAACTGCTTCAACTGACATGCGGCCGACTGTAAAAAAGGTGGTCCTTTTCTCAGCCCAAAACCGCAATCACATGACATTCACCGGGCGCGGGCGTGACATGATTACAAAAAATCGTTGTTATACCTAATACCATATTTGTACTTTAAAACCTAGTGACAGTTGTCTATAAAAACCAACACAATTGCCAAAATACCTCAGTTATCATTATTTATCCTTAATTATGATTACTTATGTAATGATAAGCCAACGCCGGCCGGTTTAGATCTACAGTTGAAGATACGCTGCCTTCGAAAGCAGTCGTGTCGTTCGAAGATTGTGTTAGGTTGTTATTTAATGTTATTTTATTAGTGATACCTTCGGTGTTTGTTTACATTCTTAATGTAAGTACATAAAGTTTATTTATTTAAATATTAGGTTATGAATCTTTAAGTTATATATTATGCTTCAGTAGGTTTTAAAATAAAATCAAGTCTTGAATGGCTAATCATTTAAATCAGTACGTGACTTACTAAGTAGATTGTACGGCTATCAGCACCAATATTATTGGAACAGGGTCCTCTATAGTAGGTATGTTTTATAGAATGACCGTGAACCACCAATTGTCATTGATATAAGTCATCAACAGACACGGCTACGGTGCAGTAGCGCTCGAAAAATTGGTCCTTTATTTATTTATTTAAACTTTTCACACTCAAAGGCACAAAGGCGGACTTAATGCCTTAGGCATTCTCTACCAGTCAACCAAGGGTGGTGGAGAGATTAGATGGCAGGTGCTTTGTTTGAGAGGAATGAACAGAAAAAAAAACCCGACCTAATATAATTGTCCTTTCGGGGAATAATTTTAATGTTTTGTGGTCCTTTTGCATTTATATTAATTAATCTCAACATGCTTCGTGAAACAACAACAACTTACCTACTTTAGCAAATGTTGCTGGTTTAATTGTTGAACTGCAGGATGTAAATATTGACAATGTTTTTCCTGTTACCAAGTAGCTAATATAATGCAGGTCGATGACTAAGAAAGTCTCCATATTTTTTTTATTAACCTATTTAATTAAATATATTATAGGTACGTGTTTTCATGAATATTAAAATAGTTTATGTCAAAACCTGTAGCTTATCAATCCAATACACGTCACACTTGCAAGCTTTGATACGTTTCGGCTGATAGTATGCCGCATAATCGATCAAATTGCAAGGTCAAGCTACTTTTGTCGCGGTCAAGGTTAGATGGGTGGATCTGGTACATATGGACCACTCCTTATAAGATACTAGGCTATAAGATAATACCTATTTGCATGACATGAGTCATAACAACGAATCGAAACAGTCTGTTGATCTTACGTATTTTAAGCCTTGTGCAGACTGGCGCGACGCGACCCCGGTAATTGTCCTACCATGAAGTTTTCTTGGAAATTGTATTGTTAGAATCTCTCGCCTCGTCGTCGCGTCGCGCCAGTCTGCACGAGGCTTTATGTACATTTTTTTGCTCAAAATGTCTGGATTTTTTGTCAGTGTGTCGAAGCAGGTTCTTATGTTCTGTAGCTACAAATTATAGGCACATTTAAATTATTTCAAACCATACATAAAATACCGGCTGGCCTTGGTCGATACTTATAGCCTCTGACTGACTTATACTTGAGTAATAAAATACCTACCTTTATTTATTTATAACGGGGATCGATACTGTACTCTTAAATATTTAAATATCTAAGTGTTCACCCTCGATCAAGAGTCAAGGCTCCCGCAAACAGGCGCGACGCGACTTTAACAATACAATTTCTAAGAAAACTTCACGGTAGAATAATTACCGGTGTCGCGTCGCGTGACAAGTCGCGCCAGTATGTACGAACCTTCAAAGTCAAATTCATTTACTGCGGTAATACCTACAACGGTCGTAGGTAAATAAATATTCTTGTACGATGGTGACACATATCGCCGTATTTTGGAATGCTTTAAGGAAGAGTACAGAACCATAAGGAAAGATGGCCAAAAACCTCAAACCAAAAACATCTGTTTCTCGTAGGACCAATTATTTAGCAGAGGGGGGAGAAGGACCAAATTTAGTCACGTAGGAAACACTGACTAACAAAAAAATTATAACATTACGTTGATTTTCTGATCTGATTTGATTTTGTTTTGATTGTAATTTAATTTTAACAAAAAAAAACCAACACATAGCATCAAAACAACAAAAACATGCTACCTATTTTGATTTAATTCTAATTTAATTTTAGTTTCATTTTAATATTGATTCTAATTTAATTTTTGGTTTTTGATTGTAATATTGTTCTTGATTTTAATGCTAAGTAGGTACTCACATATTTTTCTAAGTTCTAATAGGTACTAAATACTAATGCAATATGGATGTTTTCCTAAATAAATGATTGAATTGAAAAATAACATTGATTACTTGTCTTCATCGTGCAGTTTTTTAAGAAAATATAACCAAAAATATAGACTGCTAACAACAAAGAGAAACTAATTTTGGAAATATATCTCCCAGGACTTTTATGTAGTTTGCGGGAGACTCTAAGAGGATCAATAGTGGAAGAATATCCTTCACCTTGAAGGTATTTTTAGATTGATTTTCAGCTGACTGCCTCCTTGGTCGAATTTTAACTAGAAAGAAAGAAAAGACATTTATTTACACACAGACTAAAAGGCACGCAGTATAACATACAGCAGACAAAAAAAAAAAAGAAATGTGTAAAGTACCTACGATGTAAGAAAATTGGCAGGGGAGTGTGCCTCACGGCTGCCAAAAAGGCCAAAATGCCAGATAACTATAAGTGCCTGACGCTGGTTTTCAACTGAGAGTGTGAGGTGACGGATGTAAATCAGTTCTATGTAACGTGTGTATGCAATTGACCTCGTATTTTCCTACTTGCAGATGGCGCGTCTCCTGTTCATTGCGCCCATTCTGGCAATCATCATACTGCCAGTGTACTACCTGTTCCTGACAGGACCACCACCTTTTCCAGATATTGATTACAACGAGTGGTGGGGACCAGAGAGCTTGAAAGAGAAACAGGATACTAGTGTCAAGCCGTTCAAAATTAGCTTTCCAGAGATTGTAAGTGACATTGATAGTTGTTTTAGATAATCAAAATGCTAAAATGTAGATTTTTATTTTAATGAATGAGATAATTGTGTAGTTGAGAGTAATTTTTACACTATCCCTGAACGTTGACATAAAGCCTTGTACAGACTGGCGCGACACGATGACGCGACGCGACTCTAACAATACAATTTCTAAGAATACTTCACGGTAGAACAATGACCGTGTCGCGTCACACCAGTCTGCGCGAGACTTAACTCGAAACTCTGAGAAAGGATAGGTATGTTTTGTTTTATTGATCATTTTATTTCTCATAATAATATCTCACTTAGTTGTGTCCAACACACTTAAAATATTCTTCATACTTAGTAAACCATTTTAACGATTATAATTAATTATGGTATGGAATTGCATTTAACACCATAAAAACCCATCTTTCAATCTTCCAGACCATAAGAGACCTGAAGGACCGTCTCAAAAGGTCGCGACCTTTCACCCCCGCCTTGGAAGGAGTAGGCTTTGAGTATGGATTCAACAGCGCGCAGATAGACGGCTGGCTGAAGTACTGGGCCAATGAGTACCAGTTCAAGGAGCGGGAGACCTTCCTGAACCAGTTCCCGCAGTTCAAGACGAACGTGCAAGGTCTTGATATCCACTTCATTAGAGTTACACCAAAGGTTTGTAGATTATCAAAATTAACGAGGTATTTTGTTTTTAGTATTATCTGGATTTAGTCTTCTAGAATATTTTTCGTGGTTACTTTACTTCTGGATAAAGAAAGCGCATATCATACAGGTTGTCCGGGTATCCTTCCAAAGTATGTCAAATTAAGTCGCTTCAAATGTATACATATATAGATCTATACATACATTACATACATACGTAAGTAAGTCTTATAACATCAGTTATCTGCCAGTGACAGTCCGAAATAGGTCCAGCCGTTTAGCTTTTAAATTGTTTTTTGTTCATAAGTACCGCATAATCATATACCTTCGTATGTGTGTGACATTTCAGACAAACACTTGAATTTTATTTATTTGTCTGTAGGTATTTGTATGTATTTATGTAACATGTATGTAGTAGAATTTCGATGGGACTTTCACGGGTTATTGTAGAAAAGAAAACAAAGGGTCCACGTTGGCGAAGCCGCTTGAAGCAGCTAGTCATAAATTATGCCTTTTTGTAATACTATAGCAGATCATATTAAGTGAAACAGTAAGATACTGATAGTGTCATAAAAATATACAAGGTGGAGTCGACAATACAACAATAAATTAAACTGCGTATATCTAATGACGTTCCCAGTCTGCATACGAAAATTCAATCAAAGATCTCCAATAGTTTAGTCACTATAGCTAGTCAAAGATTGGCAAAACCCATAGTCGGCGCACAGAACGCACAGAACAACCATGTTTCACTAGCCAAGCCAACAACGAACCAATAAGGATAACCTCCTCATCTCATCTCGTCTCCAGGTGCCCGCAGGAGTAGAGGTCGTGCCTCTCCTCCTGCTCCACGGATGGCCAGGCTCCGTCAGAGAGTTCTACGAGGCTATCCCTCTCATCACTGCTGTTAGCAAGGACAGAGACTTCGCCATTGAGGTCATCGTGCCTAGTCTGCCTGGCTATGGATTCTCTGATGTAAGTATTTTTGTCATTGAGTATACAGGGTGGATTTTTGAGATAAGGCACTAAGGACAGGTACCTTAACCGTTGTAGTAACAAGAAAAGAGACTGTCCTTAACTTTTTAAAGTAAATGATAAGATTTCCTAAAAAAAAAAAACGTCAGCAAGAAAATACGCAATAAACAAAAACTCTTTTCGCGCTTGATCCATCCTGATTTGGATAAACATGAAAAAGTCATTCGGACCAACTTAAGTTAACGTCTTAAAAATCTACCCTGTATAATGCAAGAAACAGTTAATTGTAAAAAGTCTATATTGTTGTCTGATGCTATGACTATATTGTCACATCTTGGTGTGCAACAGAGAGCGCGCGAAGTGTAGTTCGCGATATTGCGACAATGTAGCCATATCATGACAGCGGCATGGGTAGCATGAACACAATAGAATAACAATCTGTCATTTTGTCTATTCTTCCGTCGACAAAACCCGTTTCTATGGTCGCCATGCTACGCGTGAGGAATAAAACGAGAATACCAATTTACCAAAAGAGAATAATAATTTATAAACGTTACCAATGGTCTCTCAATGGTGAGTTCTTGATAGATTTGCAATACAAAAACTGTCAAAAACTCACCATTGAGAGACCATTGTAACGTTTATAAATTAGTAGTCTTAGGCCCAGGTCTTTAACCGACAGACTGCTCTTTTAACCCAATATTTTAATTACAGTAACAAGTACAGCTCATTCCGCTATCACGTATAAACCAATGGCATAATACATATTATTAATATAATTTGGGGAAGCGATTTCACGTTTGTTGTATAATAATCAGGAATTCGATCTTTTCATGAAGCCTCGTGCAGACTAGCGCGACGCCACGCCTGTAATATTTCTACCGTGAAGTTTTCTTAGGAATTGTATTGTTAGAGTCGCGTCGCCCCAGCCTGCAGGAGGCTTAAAGTCTTCATAAGATCGGTCACAAAGATTATTTTTAGAAACAAGTACAAACAAGATTTTGATTATGAATGATTCGTCACGATGACTTGACAAAAACCTAATCTTAGGATTGATGTTAAGATGTTTGTCCACTTATTTTGTAGTCTCATGATTCGTGAGCAAAATATTAAATGCCAAAGTTCATATTTAAAATAAATAACGTACGTATGTATTATAAAATTTACATTTTACTTACCTATAACTTATTGTATAATTATTCAAAATTATAGGTTTTTTGGCTTATATTATATGTATATAAATATATAAAATTATACTTAGGTGTTTGTATGTTTTCGCACGTAGGTAACGTAATGGCAAAGTTTATAAAACTGTTTGAGACTAAATTGTATTCGCTATTCGAATGCCTTTTGCTCACCGCAGTATAATTGGATTGAATAATTCATCCACAAACATTCAACATCATCGTCAAACTAAATTCATCCATTACTGCATCCATCGGAAAAAAACATAAACAATATTTATTTTATATTTGTATGTAATTTTAATAATAGCACTGTTCATCACTGCTCGCCTATCGGTGCGATAAAAGGCCCTACAGTACCATTACAAATTGATTTAATTTAAAAATAAATCATTATTATTATTATTGTCGATGTCGAAGATATACAGCCAAATATTTGTAAAACCACGATGCAAGACAAAATACTGTCCAATAGTGTAAGATTAGATAAAGATAAAGGACCAATATTAGAATAATGGAAGACCAAAATTTGCGAACAGCGCAAAGGACCAAAAATCTCAATACTCAATATCTTTATTGCTTAACCAGAATGTGTACTTGGGTAATAATTAATCATTTAGATCATTATGGACCCTGTAGGGCACAGCAAAAGGGTAGGAGAGAGGAAGCTCTATTTTAATATTTTAGACATTTTTGTATATCTGTACATATTCCTCCTTACTAATAAATGCTGTATAACGTCTGTATAGTTACACAACGCTTTGTCTTCTTTTTTCGAACGTCAAATTACTGACGACTGAAAGAGAGAAATCGGTGTGTAACTATTCACTTGATAAACTACGTTTATTAGTAAGGGAGATTATGTATTATAATTCTGTTTATTCATTTATATAAATTGTTTTTCTTGGCGAAATTATAATTGCTATATTATTTATTTTATCTAAATTCTGTCTTATTATAATTTCGCCCTCAGGCTGCAGTACGTCCCGGTCTTGGGGCCCCACAAATAGGTGTGGTCATGAGAAACTTGATGCACAGACTCGGGTACAAGAAGTTCTACGTCCAGGGAGGTGACTGGGGTGGCGTGATCGGCAACTACATGGCCACTCTTTTCCCCAAGGTATGATATTCCGTGGCTTAAACGTGGATTAAGAATATTCTCAAAAAAAAAAATAAGTTCGTTTTTTAAACTACGAAATATAAATATATTAGGATATGAATGGCGTTCCTAACCATGGATAATTTGTATTTAGATGCAAGATATAGGATGAATTCTTGAGATGGGGCCGTAAGGGCAGCTACGTTAGCCGTTGTAACTACAGGAAAAGGGTCTTAGGAGACTGTCCTTATCTTTTTGAGACATTTTGATCTTCATTCACGAATTTTGAAAAAAAAAATACTGTCAGCAAGAAAGTAATTAGTTTTTATGCCTACGGTCCTGTTTCTTATAAAGATCAAAAAACTCTATCGGATCAACTGAGTACTAGAAAAGTCAGAAGTCGCAAAAACTTTTTCCATACATTTCGTAGGAAATAAGACTCCAACCTACATTTCACGATGGATAGCCTGGCCGAAAATACCCCCTGTATATATACATCATGATTTAGCACGCTACAGCTAAAGCGAATGCATCATCAGAACAAAGCAAAATAATTTAAAAAAATATAGCTAAGGAGTCCCAATAGTGTTTTGGTTCATCGCCATCTACCTTTTACAACAGTATTCCATTAACAACCATATTTAAAAAAAGATTCAAAACAAAAATGCCAGCCTTTTGGGCACTTTCCTCAGCGATGCGGATGAATTTTTTGATGCCCATTGAGCTCTTCCCCCTTTTTTAAGTTCCGTTCTATAATTGTACATACTTTTTTTTTAAATTTAATTTAATATAATTAAGATTTATAACTACGTAAGACGTGTAAATAATCCATAAATAAATACTACCAAAAAAAAATTATATTCACAGGAACTCTTTGGTTTGCACACAAACATAGCGATGACTAGGTCTCCGGTTGCTACACTGCTGGAGTTTATCGGTTCCATATACCCCCCTCTGATTATGGAGGCACACCTTGCAGACAGAATGTATCCTTTGAAGAAGAGATACAGCTTCATAATCGAGGAAACCGGCTACCTACACATTCAAGCCAGCAAACCTGATACTATCGGTAAGTTGGTTGAAGGCAATTTGAACATAAGTCTTCTCTCTATCTGTGTGGTTCTTTCCTTAAAAGACCATTTCAGACACTAATCGACATGGTCCTCATAGGCCTGACCAAGATAATGTCTGGACTTTAAAAGAGACTGCGACCTTTGAGTTTGTTTCGGCCTTTCTTCTCAGAGTAGTCAGATAGGAAACGCCGACCTAATCAAGCTTATATTTTTTATGTCTATCAGGATCAGTTCAGTCGTTGGTTTGATTGCCAACAAAACTTAAAAAGAAAAAAAAAACATTTTTATAAGTTAAGTAAGCCTTTTTCTATGTGTAACATCGCAGCTCCCAAAATGAATGAACGATTTTAATGTGATGAAACTGCCCCCTTTCTGTAGCGCATCGAAGATGTTTGCTCAGAACTGAACTGGCGGCTTCCATGCACTGATTCGCAAAAAAGTCGCATTACTGATGCGTAGAACGCGGGTCAGTGATAATAGCATCCTGAAAACAGTAGTGGAGAACCCTTAATCCCCTTTTCTGAGGCCCTATGTGGGGTTCATGATCAGGTAGCATATTCCTTGCTTTAGGTGACTGCGCCAAGATGTGCAATCCTGCCGCAGTCACCTACTGTTCTACTCCTTGCTATTCTTATCCTTGTTTGTGTACTACTAACACTAGTGATAAGGTATTTTGCTAACAAATTGGACATATTGTCCGAGCTGAATATTTTTTTTTTTTTTTCTATTTTCAGGTGTCGCCCTCTCCGATTCACCAGCCGGTCTTCTGGCATACATCCTCGAGAAGTTTTCCACCTGGACGCGACCTGAGTTCCGTTCGAAGCTTGATGGAGGTCTAACCTTCCGCTTCACTAAGGAACAGCTCATTGATAACCTGATGATGTACTGGACCACCGGGTCCATTACTACGTCCATGAGGCTGTACTCTGAAACCTTCAACTCGAAGATCATGGGGTGGAAGGTTGACCAGTAAGATTTAGAGACAGAGTTTTTATTTTATGTAGAATATTCGTTTAAAAACTTCGACCAGCAACCTTACAGCGTAACACACTTTCAATCACAATCTGAATAATTTTGAAGGATATTGCTAATCCATTGCTTCATATGTTCGAAAAAATTGTCTGCTCAACAAAGTAAATAACGCAATGAATGTTGTTGAATTGTCAAAATGAAAGCCATTGCTTCTGTGTGTTACGCAATTACCCCGCAGGAATTGTCGTGAGAAGAGCGTAAAGGCTCGTGCAGAGTGGCGCGGGCGTGACAAGAGTTTCGCTGCCTGTCGCGCCCACGATATCGCGCTGGTCTGCACGAGCCTAACACCATGCTTCTCTATTCTCCCGTCGACAAAACCCGTTAAACTACGCGTGCTGAATAAGGCTAGAGTGGGAGGGCTCTTGGGAGCTGTCTATTTCAACCCTGACGTGACTAAAAATAACAACTATAATTTTCCTTTTCACAGAATTCCCACCCCTGTACCAACTTGGGCACTCCAAGCGAAATACGAGTTGGCATACCAGCCTCCTTGCATCCTGAAGCTGAAGTTCCCCAACCTGGTGGGCGAGACAGTCCTGGATGATGGAGGGCATTTCTTGGCCTTCGAGCTGCCCAAGCCTTTCTCTGAAGATGTTCTGAAAGCTATTGGAGAGTTCAGAAAACTGGCGAAGAAGAATGCGAAGACTGATTTGTAATTTTAGTTGGGAATTAAAGTATTTGTAAAGATTAGAGAGCATTTTTTTATCGTTTGCCTAGCCTTTTCCCAACTACCCTGGGGTCGGCTTCCAGTCTGACCGCATTTATCATAGATCTGCCTATCTGACCTCCACAACCCAGTTATTGCGTAACACGATACCCTGGTGAGACTGGTTGTCAGACAATCGGTCTTCTGACGACCCGTAACAACTGTCAAAGATCAACAAATGACAGCCGGGATCAACGACTTAACGTGCTTGGAACACCCAGGAACGAAAGGGTATCTATGTAAAGCTGATGGTTACCCATCCATGGACCAAAGGGGGCAGGCAAGTGTAGCTTAACCTGATCGATCGACCCGTGCGGCTGTTATTACTTAGCCACAAGCCCCTAGAGAGTATTTTGGTTGCCCGTCTTATTGGAAACTTCACCACAGAATAATTAATAGTAGGTACTACTACCCGATCTTCATGAGAATGTTATGTCATGTCGTTGTAATAAACATTGCCTAGTCAAAAAGATCAGGTCAGCTCTGGACTGCTTTAGGGCTGTAAATTTAAAATCACCCATATTGTCTGCCTTTTATGGCTTTTTCTCGACCGACGAGTCAAAGGACCACTTATATCTGCAATATAATAATCACAAAACCTTAATCAATCTATCATTACAATAGGTGAATCTTACGTAAGTAACCATCTTATCAAAGTTTATCGCCATAACAACAATGTTAACAGCATTGTCGTGTTTCGGCCAAGATAGCCTGATCCTCTATGGTTGAGGATTCCGGGTGAAGTTTGCTTCCACCTTCAGCCTGATCGTCACTTACCAAGTTACCATCAGGTGAGATGAAAGTCAAGAGCGTCACGTTGTGTAAGTATAAAACAAAAAAAATAAAAATTTAAATAACCCCCAACACAATTCCAGGTGGTGCTGCAGTATCCGTTCAAGGTTACTATGTTCTTCTAATATCATTGAAGTTACAGAATACTCGAATCGATCAGACCTGAGGAAGATGCGCAAATCCAATCATCCACTAGAAAAGAGCTGATAATCTTGAAACGGCTGAATCGATTTTCTTGAATTGTAGCTAAGAACACTCTCGATCAAGACACCTTTCAAACAAAGAAATAATAATCAAAATTGGTTCAGCCGTTTGGGAGCTACGAGGGAACAGACAGATACACTGTTAAACAGATACACACGTTAAACTTATAACACCCCTCTTTTTCCGTCGGGGGTTAAAAACAGAAAAGTAACTATCATAAAATAATGTCCCTACTCATTACTCAGTAATAATTGTACTCATATTATACCTAATCACCCTTTTCTACTAACTCAAAATCATTGACCAGAAAAATTACGTTGCTATCTGCAAAACGCCACACTGACTTTCACCACCTCCCTTTCAAATCTCATAAAATGTCACTTAAGCTTACTATTGGTCTAATAAAAATCAATCAGCCCTATCTTGCACCCGTCCGGGCTTATACACGAGCGTCGTTCGGTCGCGTGCCGCTCGCGCTCGCATACGCAATGGGGATTATAAATGGTATCGCAAAGTTGCTTATTTGTCATCATTTGCTATTTTATTTGAGTAGGCGTTGGTGCGTTATTGATATTTTTGTGGTGTGTAGAAGATTTTATGAGATTATTATTTAAATACATATCGAATTGATGTGAGATTTTAAAGGTTTGTTTGACTCAAACGCGAGACGAAAGCCACTTTTAGGGCTCTCCAATTTTTTCCAATCTACATGATCAAATACACAGTTTTTTTTTATCAAACAATCAATCAAAGATGAATTAGTATGTAACAATCCAATGAATATTAGGTACCGTGATTTACTTAAAGTTAACTATGCGTATCTACCTAATTGGGGTTGGTTTTCAAATCCGGGCAAGTAGGTACGTACCACGAATTTTTCAATTCTTAGTTATTATGTACCTACTGTCTGTCTTCTCTTTATGAGAAGATGCCTTTGCCCTGCCGTAGGACAGTAATAGACTGGTGATAAGCACGCCCTTTATGCCTGGAAGCTTCTATCTAGATATTAAGTTCTGTTTAATTTTTAGTTTTTATTTGTGTTTGAGTATTAGTTCTTGATGTTTTTGGTTGGTATATTGGCGTATGCTAGCTGACATAATATGGCTATTAATTAAATGTATGTTTTGTGTTTCGTATTGTTAATTATTTTGCATACCTACTATTGTATAGATTCAAATTTTTCTAACTGATCAGACAGCTGTGCTGCTGGGGAGTTTGTTGCGCCACTTCTTCTTCCCAGCTAAAGCACTAGGAAGTGGGGAAGGGCGGGCGTTTTGGGGAACTGTCTTATGTAATTTTGACGTTCGAAAAGTGCTGATTCTCAGCCTAGTTTGAATAAATGACTTTTGATTTTGATTTTGATTATCTACCTAATTAAGACACGTTCTAATGTCACACGTTTTAAAGCCATTACCCCACTTTTCGTTTGGAGTCGGTAAACACTTAAGCTGTTTCACCATTATTGCATGACAAGTAATTAGCTGTTAATGACACTTAACGAGAATCATTAAGTTAATGAATTCATTTGATAAATGTAAGTATACAATTTCCTATGAAGAAACGTGTGTGAATTTATTATGTTGGTCCTTCGGTACCTATGAGGTAAGTAGTAGGTGATTACTTACATATCTGTACATTAGTAATAAATATTTGTACACCAGAGGCGATATGAATGCATTGACTTGAATGCGCCCTGGCGGCTGTGAGTATGTCATGCTCACTCAGATGTCTCGCTGATGGTGGCGTGTGTGTTGGATCATTTAGCTCCCTTCAAAATGATTGAGCTGAATGGTGCTAATCCATGCGTCATGTTCTCGAACGGGCGCCGTCAGTTGGGGCTGGTCATCTCTTGGCTGCCATGGCTTATTTGTAATTTTTGAATTGTTTTTGTTTTTATTTTTATGTACGGACGCTTTTTTTAATGCACGTCTTTCTACATTGTTCTCACATTTATATTATAAGTAATTTCAACATGAATGATGTAACCAATTTTTGTAACAATTTATTTGATTTAAAAGAGTGTCCGTGGAGTTTCTTGCCCGTTCTTCTCCATAGGCACCTACTACGCTTTGGAATGGGCAACTAGCTTCATATTTTCTGACTGACTGACTCTTTGACAATTCAAAAGTGCCTGTAATTGGTTTAATTGAAATAAATGCAGGTAGGCATCTACTCCTCGATACGGTTCGCGTCGTGAGGAGGTTCCTAAGCTGTCTCTGAAGCCCCAACAACCGGTTATAATTTGGACTCTGCTCCCGACACCGGCAGAATATTATTTTTTTTGTTTTTTAAATGTTTTCGTCTTGATGTCAATCATTTTTAAGAAATATTTAAAAATGTATTTTATAATAATTATGTTAAAAAATAAACGAAATAAATATTTATTCAGAATTAGGAATTATTCTTAAACTAACTACCTAAATGTGTGTCAAATTTAAATAAATTAAAGTCAATTTAAAGAGAGTTATTATTACTTTCGAACAGAGAGGAGAGTTGTGAATGTCGTCGATTATCATTCTCCTGCGGTTATCCCAACAACATGTATTTTTCTTCCTTTCTTCTCGTTTAGTCGTCATCTCGTTAGTCGCCCCCTTTCTAAACATATCATATTTCACACAGTCCATCCATCATTTGTTTGGTCTTCTCCTACTCTTATAGCCATCCTCATTCATACTCAAAACTTTCCTCACGATGAAATGTCATCAATATGAAACATAAAACAATTACCTCTAAAACCTCTGCTAACGTGAGATAAGGAAGGTTGACAAACACTCTATAGTCATCTCCACAGGGGGTAGAAATTCAATTTCCATCATGAAAAGGGATGGGGGCGGAGCGACCCGCCCCATTCAACAGAAAGAGATAGATGATACACAAGGTGTAAAAGGGAAAGAGAAATCAAATGTGAATTATAGATACTTTTTTAATTTTATTAAGTCGTTTAAAATTAGGATTTAGTTAAGAATTAAAAAAACAATATCAATTTGTGATTGAAATAACGGAGAATTAATTTAACTAACTATTGATAGCAATCACAAAATTTTACTTAGAACGTACTTACATTATAAAAATCTTTTTAGAACCGGCAATAAAACTTGGAACGAAAATCAAGATACAGGCACACACAACACATAACATCACGCCTGTATTCCCCGAAGGGTTAGGCAATGGTGCTGGTGTGTGGTGTAGGCACAATAAAATGAAGATCGTTGAAATCTTATTTGCTCATGCAACGGTGGGATATATGATAGTATTTGGTAATATTAGAAATCGAAAACAACTCCTACTTATTATAACTTATAATTACTACAAAAATCATTTAAGTAATACGCTAAAATCTATGCATTATTTACAAACGTAAAATATCAATAAAACTTTAAAAATAGAACGAGATTCAAAGAGGCTACTGGGAGGAATTCAAATGTGCACAATTGAAAATGAATAAACTAATATTAATTAATAATTATTGTTTCAAATCGCATAAGAATAAAACAAAACGGACGGATAAAATAATGAAATTAAAATTGGTTGGTGGTAGGGTTCTAAGTCCGCCGGCTAGCTACCAACATCTTATCTAAGTCTGTCGTCATAACAACAATGTTAACAGCATTTGTTGTGTTTCGGCAGTTAGAAGTAAGATTGGCAGTTCCTCTATGGTTGAGGATTCCGGATGAAGCTCGCTGTCACCTTCAGCCTGATCATCACTTACAATCAGGTGAGATGCAGGTGAAAAGCTTACCCATTGTGGACAAAAAAAACATCGTAAGATCTTTGAGAACTATTTAAATATTTTCTATCATATTTGGCATTGAACTCTTCTTGACTCATTAGAATTACTTACGAATACAAATCTTTCTAAAGCTACGGTTTCATAGAAGAATGGTGGCCGCCTCATACCGGTCGCAGGGTCATGCTACCATGAAAATTATGGCATCGGGGTTAGACTTTACGGTGTCAAACCAACTTTTTTCATAAATACCGGTGACGTCATTCACCGGTAAATTGCGGACACTATGTGGCGGCCACCACTGTTCTAGGAAAACGTAGCTTAACATTTCACAATCATCTACAGCCATTCATTTACCATCCTTATCATTTTTGTCTTTACTGCCGTGTCCATTTTGCATTTTACCATCATGTTCATCTTTACCATTTTGTGCTGGAGCTATCATCAGCAGGTTGTTACCATTCCTATCAGCCAAGTTTCTGAACGGCATATTCTGCCGCCATCTTGGAGAGAAGTAAAACTGATTTCTTAGAACTCTTAAGTGCTCTTTACCGAAAAAGAAGTCTGTTCTGCTGCCGATTGGTCTTTGGTATCCCCTTCTTACTTCTTCATTTTCTTCATTACCATATCTTTGGTATTCATTACTCTCGTGGTAAATCTTTGCTTTTGGACATTCTTCTTCGCTGAAGTATGGTCTTTTTAGGCGGAGGCGTCGTGATTGTGGACTCAATGGGGATTCGCATTTGATGGCGAGGCTCGCTGAGTTCTCTTTGTTCATGGAGAGGCCGTGGGTCTTCTGCCATTCTAACACTTCGCAGAGTAGGCCTATGTACCTGTCAAATAAATTGGTAATGAATATTTAAAATGGCCAAAGATAAATCGTCAAAATGATAGACCTTTCTTAAAAATAAGATGCTTGTATTTATAGACGATTTCAGTCTAAAGTGCATAGGTGTTGCTGTTCCGCAAACAATAGAACACTAGAAGAACTATGATTGCCCCTGATAATGCTAAACTCGTTGTAAAGTTCAGAGCTGGCACAATTATATTGGCATCTATTCAATAAGAAAAAGCGAAGAGTAGCTATGAATGGTGACGATATTGCTAAGTTAAACTAGTAACTAGGCTCCTTACCAGCACCCTAATTGCGTAATACACGATCTATCACAATCTGGATCGGTTTGAAATAGATTGATAATCCATTGCTCCATAAGTTCGAAAAAAAAATCTGCTCAACAACGTAAATAACGCAATGAATTTTGTTGAACTGTCAAAATGAAACAGATTAGTCGGAATCGAATACGAAAACGTTGTACGCAATTAGATAGCAGTAGTCAAATATTTCTTGGCTTATACAAAGTCAGATATTTCATTCTCACCTGATAGCCATCCTTAGTATCTCATTCTTGGACAGCTTCTTATCGGGTGGGTGTGTGGGCACTAATCTCCTGAGCTCTGCGAATGCTCCACTGACATTCTGCTGTCTCCAGCGCTCACGGCAGTTAGTGAACAGCTTCCGAGGAGGTCGGAGGAGGCAGGAGTTGAGGGATGGCAGGTCTTCTGGTAGACTCTGTGTAGGATACAGGTGTTTCATTATACCATCAGAAGGTCAGATTAGATGGAGTTGTTAAGAAATGACTTGTTGGAAACATCTAGAATAAAAAATTAGATACTCTGCAAAATATTGTTTAGCTAGGATCTTATGTATAAGAATTTTATGACATCCATCGAAATCAAACTAATGGATCCGGTTTAGATGTGCATTAATTGATAAAACAGTAACGACTTCGAATATTGATAAATATTATGAAATTTTGGTAGCGTGTGGCAGTGCATATGGCACACAAATTAATGTCCTATCATATCATATGTATAGACGCTGTCAGAATTGTGGTCCAAAATATGATCTGTAGCCACAATTTTTCTTATAATAGTATTCTCACTTGAACATTCCTGCCAGACTGTCTGTCATCATCACTGTCAGGTAGACAGAGGTCGTCGCTCAACATCTCACTGTCAGGCTCTTCATCAGAACAGGACTCCTGGTCAGATGCCATAGTTGGTGGATACACTGCATCAGAAAAATTGACATGCGGAGACTCACATTTAGAAGATGACCTAACTAACAGTGTACCTATTAATTGAGATACAACAGGAATGATAGAGAAAGATAATAATAATGTGTAGTTCAAAAGTATGAAAAACATGTTTGTATTCTTTGTTACGCACTGTTTTGTCATATTGTTTTAATCATAAACTAAACATTGAAAATCAAAAGGCTATTGCAAAACGAAAGTCCCAAAAACACGGAAGGCTTGCTAGATGACTCTAAACTTTATCTAAATGGTAATATTGTTTTTCAAGACTTAGTAATTAAAAAGATCGTTGACTACACAAAAAACAGCAAAAATAAAATTTATAAAGGAGCTGATGCAATTGAAAGTGCTGTTACTAAGACTAAAGGGGAAAATCTAAATCCAGCAATAGATGACCATATACTTAACGATAATGACGATGAAACAGGGTCACATTTCAGTGGCGAAGTAAATAAAGCAGCTGCGTCTATATAAAGCGCCGTTATTGTTGGCTATCGCAGGAAACAGTTATCACAGGATGTCGCTATAATTAACTGAGCACCATTTACAGTACAGCTTGTTAAATTTAATAATAAAGTAAAAAAATACGACTGTTATGGACTAATTTGACAATGACAAGGAAAGGTCTAGTGATAGTATTTTGATTTTTTTTAGTTGTGTTTGGATGGAAGTCGATGCTACGGTCCATTATATGGTAAGTGGTTCCCGTTGCTATGGACATCTACGATTCCAGAGGTACTAAATGAGTACCGTGAAACAATATGGGTAGTGCTTATTCACTTTATTTGTCTATATGTTCTTTAAATTAATTGAATGCAATTTCAATTTCAATGAAACCCTTAGGCTGTGGAATCCGAGTGCTCATGGCCGCTTTAACAAAATCCTGGTTGACACTTCTCGTGATCCAAGGGCTGACTTTTACCTTGGCCAGAGGCTAAGCATTGCCATACAACGTGCCAATGCCGCCAGTCTCTTGGGTACACTACCAGTCGACAGCGATGCGGATGAATTTTTCGACGCCATATTTTAGTTTGTGAATAATTTTAGTTAAGTTAGTACGTAATTATGTTATTTTTATTAATAAAATTAATCGAAACAAAATGATTGGAAATACTTTATGAATAAGATGACGAAACTGTATTTGCTAACAAAGACATGGACCGACTAGAACCGACTGGACTTTTATAAATTCTGAAGAAAACTCAATCTGAGTAATGGATTCGTCATAAATATAGATGAGAATTTGGTACCTGTGTACTTAGTAAGCTAAGTTATGCCTTAGCTTTGTAACCTCAACTTATATGGTAAATATTGCTTAAATTAATCAACTTCCTGCAATTTTCCTGCTACCACGTTTTGGTTGACTAATGACGCGTCGGTCATTAGGTTACAAACATCTACAATCTACATTTGCTTGTTTTGGATGTTTGATTTGATAAATTAATCGGGTTTTCTTTCTAATTCTTCTTAGATTACTGAAAATTAATATAATCTAGGAAATGTCCAGAATCGCATTCGATGTTTAACTTTAAATTATTAACCTAATCGTATTCAGCCTGAATTCATCTGTTTTCATAATCTTAACAATACGTTTTTCTCAATATGTATCGAATTATGATAATATACTTAATTAATAAAGAACTAGCAAGTTTCATACCGTTTCCTCCTGGAATATCTGTCACGGTTGGCATAAAAACGAAATCACTAACAAAAACGAATTAAAATTAATTACACAATGCAGGTCTATTTATATCGACGACGCACCAAAACTTGTTAACAGCGCGACGAATCGAAGGCGACTGGCAAAAATCTATAACAATATTTAAATTTCGAAATGGGGTTGGCAGGAAGTGCTGTGATTGGATGCGTGTTGTGCCGAGATTGACCAATCAGTGTTGTGGAAGGCGGGTCGAGGATTTTCTTTTGTAGCAACGTAATAATACATTGATATATTTCACGTATTAAAGAGTAATATACTGTTAGGGAGGAGCTCGTGGAGTAATAACAGCCGCACGGGTCGATACATCAGGTTAAGCTGCGCTTGCCGGGGTTGGTCCATGGATGGGTGACCATCTTTACATACCGAGACTCCTCCGTGCTTCGGAAAGCACGTTAAGCGGTTGGTCCCGGCTGTCATTCGTGAATCTTTGACAGTCGTTACGAGTCGTCAGAAGCCCGAAAGTCTGACAACTAGTCTTACCGAGGGGTATCGTATTACCCAGTTACTGGGTTGTGGAGGTCAGATAGGCAGTCGCTCCATGTAAAATACTGGTATTCAGCTGCATCTGGTTAGACTGGAAGCCGACCCCAACATGATTGGGAAAAGGCTAGGGAGATTGATATTCCATGAATCGAATACAATCGAATGATGGGATTCATTCGATTTATTGAGTCTGGTTAAACCACGCTGGAGTCGGTGCATTTCATTAATTCATTCGGGCTTAGGACCGAGTAGATCTGCACTAGCCCCTGGAGCCTCATCCATCTCATCCCTGGCTTGAAAGTATGGTACTTAAACCTAGAGGGATATCATTATTTTGTTTAACAATACTGGTTTACCAATAGTTTTCCGAAGTGGGTGTGATTATGGTCTCTGGCGTTTTAAAAGTATGACTTATGAACCACTACCTCCACCCTTCCACCTCCTTATCCACTTCTGCAATCAAATACCTACTAGTTGTAAGATATTAGATTACCACAGAACTTTTAAAATTATCAGAAAAATATCTGGCTGTATCAAAATGATATCTACCGTGAGATAAAATTTAATAATGACAGTATGAATGGGTTGCTAAGCAGTATACAATATAATTATTATCTATACTAATATTATAAAGAGGTAAAATTTGTTTCTTTGTCTGTTTGTAAGTTTGTATGGGGGTTAGAATAGAATAGAATAGAATAGAATAGAATAGAATAGAATACTCTTTATTATGTACACCAAAAAATTACAGACATAAATTTGGACATTTTACAAGCGATCCGAAGCGAGCGGTTACTCCGGAACTACCAGTCAGATTTGAAAAAATATTTTTGCATTGGGTAGCCCAATTCTTGAGGAAGGTGATAGGCTATATGGTATCACTCTACGACCCATAGCAGCCGAGCAAAACGAAAAAAGTCAGAAAGAACGACAAGCGAAAATTAAGTAATAGCGCGGGCGGAGGATGTTTTGCGACGCGGTGCGCCGCAACACGCGGGCGAAGTCGCGGGCAGAAGTTAGTGCTAAATAATTTGCTATAGAGAATGGTATTTCTGGATTTTTATATGCACATCGACGATTGATGAATTTTATATTAAATACAATGAAATGAATATTTACTTATAAAATATTTTAATAATTTTGAATGTGAAGACTATGTGGGTCATTGTTTTTTTTTCTCAATTAGTTTTAATTATGGTCTGGCAGTTTGAGTTTATGCGGCCTACTCAAATTTCCTTTCTTAGTTATTGTTCACCGAATCGTTGAGCTCCTTAAGTTCTGAGTTGAGCTGCACGATGCCTGACAAATGCGTGCACAGACTGAACGGGTCCACTCAACCTGTGTGGTCCTTTCCTCAAAATACCATTTCAGACGCCAATCTACACGGTCTTTACAATGATGAACCAAGATAATGTCTGGACTTTAAAAGAGACTGTGACCTCTGAGTTTGTTTCGGCCTTTCTTCTCAGAGTAGTCAGATAGGAAACGCCGACCTCATCTAGTTTTTAAAATATGATTGACGTGTCTTTCTACAAACCTATTTACAGAACCAAAATAATCATTTATCTTTCAAAAACGTATAAGTTATTTATGTTTACAATCCTTTTAGCATGAAAACTTATCGACTTATTAATGTCATAAAATGCTTAATTTTATATTGTCGCACGAGGCCTAATAAATATCATTTTCAGAACTAAGCTTCTAACGATAATTGTACAGATATGGGATGGTTTCAATACTAATACATTAGCTAGTATCTATTACTGCAATGAACCATATCATAATTGGCCAATAAATTAGTTTAATGGATTGAATGTATTGCCTATAAGTAAAGTCAGGAAAATTAATTGTTTATCAAATTAACTACCAATTTAAATTGTAAAGTGTAATAGAACCAGCTGTAACGCGGCAAATTGACGTAGTCTGTCAACTTTATAAACAACTAGCTGCGCCCCGGGCTCTCACCCGCTTATTTCTCGATTCCATAGGAATATCAAGGTGAAAAGTATCCTATGTCCTAAACTAGGTCATGGTATACCCATGTCCCAAATTTCATCCAAATCCGTTCAGCCGTTTTAGCGTTAAAGCGTAACAAACAAACACTCATTTTCGCATGTATAATATTAATTAGGATGAATTTCCGTGACTAACCTAAATGATACCTAATTGTTTACTCTAGATGATTAAGTTTTAATAATAAAAGAGTTATTAATGTTATTATCAACTGATTGTCTCGCTCTCTCTTGTACACTCACGTCAATCGCTCACGTTACGCAAACGCGGCGAGCACGTTGCGCACACGAGGCATGCTCGCTACGCACACGCAGGCAGTGCGTTGAACAATCGCCTCGCTGATAAAGCCTCGCACCGACTGGCACAACGTGACGATGCGACGCGACTCTAACAATATATAGTTCCTAAGAAAACTTCATGGTGGAACAATGACCGGAGCGCCGTAGCTTCGCTCCTTCGCGTCACGTCAGTCAGCACGAGGCCTTTACTCGCTCGCTAATCGCCAGTGTAACAAATTTTAGAGCTTTAACTAAAATTTATAAAAGAGCTCGTATGAGAAAACTCTGTTTGATAATGAAAATGTCCAATAGTAGTTGTGACCGCTCACGATCTGAGGCCTAAGTCTACTAATTTATAAACGTTACAATGGTCTCTCAATGGTGAGTTTTTGACAGTTTTTGTATGGCAAATCTGTCAAAAACACACCATTGAGAGACCATTGTAACGTTTATAAATTACTAGATTTAGGCCCCTGGTAGGCTTCTATATAGGTTCAGATTGACTGCCACATTAAAAATAAACCTAGCTCACAGATTAAAACAAGATACCTACTATTCCATACATTTTTAACTGTCTAATCTCTATATCATGCAAAATATTCATACATACTATACACTTATAACTACTTAATTAATTCATAAAAATTATGTACTAAATTATTATCTAAAAGCAACTAAAATAATAATTCCATCTTAGTTTAAAAACAAGTACCTACCTATTATATAGGCCCGTTTCTTAAACATCTTAAAAACAAAAACGTTAAACTTTTCGAGATTTTCCGGAATTAAAAGTTTTCTTTATCTTTCTTCTGTTTTAATTAAATTCCCGTAAAAATGATCAAAATCCGCTCGACGGATTAACAAATTAAGCAAACTGACGTTAAGAGGGTGCATCCTAAAAGTTGGCAACGTCGTAAATAGCTGTCAAATATTTACCGGTTTCGATTAATTTGGAAATAATACTGTATGGAAATAAGAAATGTGGCTAACCAATTGACTAGAATATTAATAATGAATTGCAATTATAACATTGAATTTGATGTTGTACCCGTTTTAGGTGAAAAAAAGGCATTTGGAAAGTTACCAAATACTTTTTTTACATCTAAAACTAACTATTCGGTGTTACGATATTAATTATTGCATTTCATAATCAATATTCTAGTTCGCTAGTTAGACACATTTTTTATTTCCATACAGAAATATTATCAAATTAATCAAAACAGCGAAATATTTGACATCTATTTGAGACGTTGCCAACTTTCAGAATAAACCCTCTTAACTTGTCGAATGAACGAATCGCTGGATCTAACTTTTATTTTCTGAAATGATAAATTTTCTTAACATTATGTACCTATCTATGATTATGAATTTAGATATACGACCGTGACCGAAAAAATCAATAATAAAAATGCAAAAGAGGGTTGATACCCTTTTGCATTTTTATTATTTATTGAATTGAATTTTCGGTCACCCTAGCTCATCAGTATTAAATTAATTCCAAAAAAAAATTGGATTAATTTCCAAAATAATTATTTGCTTTATTATACCAAAACTATACCTATCTTAAATACCCGTCGGCCGTCGTGTACCTATGAATTCTAAAAAAAATAGGTCCAAACAATATGAAATTAAAAGACGACACTTGAAAACTTCGAATCAGCATTTTTCTCAGTTTTTTTACAATACAAAGTCAGTTCATTACCCTCCATCAAATACTGCAGCATCGATTACAAATCCCGCCAAAACATTGAACCACTAACTGAAATCGTGACCGCCTCGTGTAAGAAAAGAAAAAAAACAAAATCATTAGCCACACTATTTATAATCTGTATTATTCGATAATTTGAATGCGCACTCGCGATAAACCATAAACACATTAGTAGCCTATCAGTCGTTGCCGCGAAACGACGCACGATCGACTATTTTATATTCATCTGTGCGAAAGTTATATTACGAGAAAAGTTTTAACAGAAAACAGTTGTTTTTATGTGAAAAACGTTTCATTTTCGCGAAATTAGTTGATATTTTTGTAAGTGTTTTAACAAGAAGACTGTCAAGTGTTTGTTTTATTGATAAATTAATTAAAGTGAAAATAATTAATCGATGTGTGTTCTTTGTGAATTGTGGACGATTTTGCCTTGTGAAAAAGAGGTGAGTTACTTTTATTATATTTTATCAGGTTTTGTTTCAGACATTCGTGAAATAAAAATAATTTTCTTTTGTTAGATTACTAGATGGCTTATTCCCAGGAGCTCCAAATAATTTTATTCCCGGTGGTTCCAAATTAAAAAAGCAATATAATAATAATTAATACAATCTTTCCCATGAGCTCCAAAATTTTTAAAGTACCTACAGATTTCACAAAAAAATATATAATTAAAATCACATAAATTTATGATTCAACAAACAAATTACCATAGTAATGCGACCATGTTGAACCTCCCGTCCGCCGGAATAAATTTATTTGGAGCTCCTGGGAATAAGCCTAGCTGTATCCACCACGCCTCTGTTCTTTTTAATATTCCCGGCTAAAATGTATGCAATAATAAGAACATAAGTACATAATTATGAATGGTTTTATTGACATATTCGGTTTTATTCGTTGGTCTTGTAGTCACAAGTGCCAGTGCTGAGCTTGAGGTCCTTGGTTTGATTTCTGAGTTGGACAAAGTGGTATTAGGTTTTCTATCTGGAATTTCTCAGTATCAGCCCGGAGTCTGGATTTGTGCCTGGTTGATGGCAATAGGCTCGCCCCCTGTTACATTGGACTTAAATAATTATATCTTATATCTCTATCTTATGCAAAATGTGAGTAGATATATATACTCACATTTTGCATAAGATAGAGATATAAGATATATTTAGTATCTCTTCTGCCTAACCCTTCGGGTAAACAAGACCGTTATGTTATTTTAGACATTACAAAGTTTACAAGTACCTAACCTATCTTGAAGTCTTTACTTGCTCATTCACAATTCACATGAATTCACATGATAAGACCATGAACAAACACTTCAAAGAAATAAACATAAAAAATCCTTTCTTCCGTTCTAGAAGTTCTACTGATAGATATAACATTTCAAATCGTGAGCAAAAACATTTCATAACTTCGAATAACCATCGAAAATGACTGAGAGTTTTTCGACGAACAGAAAACACTGCGAAAATTTTCATTATTGCGAAAGTAAGCTTCTTATCATCCCCATAACATCCACGTTCTGTGAAAACCGATGTTAGTCAAGAAATCATAAAGTCCACAGCCTTCAAGATTCACCTTTTCTTCACCGACAGTTACTAATGTCTAAAATTCCTCATAAAGTGAAGTACCATCAACTAGCAAAGTTCGAATTTGGAACCTCCTGCTCTGGAAATGGATCCTTCAACTTCCGGGCCATCCCCACTCACTTGTATATCAAAATTGGAGAGGAGCTCGTGGCTAAGGAGGAACTCGTGGCTAAGTAATAGTAGCCGCACGCGTCAATCCATTAGGTTAAGCGACGCTTGCCGGGGTTGGTCCGAGGATGGGTGACCATTTTTATCTAATGACTTCTTCGAGCGCAAATAGTAATTTTTCTGTTGTGTGATAAATAATTATGTAGTCTATTTTCAATTTTCTTTTTCATATGATTTATATAGTACAAGTGGAAACTTGTAATTGGCCATATTTTGTATAAATTATTACTGTATCAGTTCAAAATAATAATAAATAAATATTTTAGTCGAATTAGCAACTGAAGGAATGCGTCGTGCAATTACCAGTATTAATAATTGCTTTCGTTTGTCTCAAAGTTAAAACAATGGACATTTAAAAACTAATTACTTTTGCTTTATTAAGACTATTAGAAATAGTAATTACAGTAATTGGCCGTTCGTAATTAACAAAAATAACAATGTAATTATGGTACATGTTTTAAAAATAACGAAACTTTGGATGGTAAACAACTGATTATGACGCCTCATTAAGATAAATAAATGAGCAGTTCATACATACATACATACATAACCTCACGCCTTCTTCCCATGGCGGTAGGCAGAAACCTTAACTATTCTTTTAAGGGTTCCGTATCCAAAGCGTGCCAAACGGAACCCTATTAACATGCCTCCGCTGTCCGTCAGTCCATCCGTCTGTCTGTCAGCGGGCTGTATCTCATGAACCGTAATAGGTTGTCACAGATTGTGCCTATTGCCGCCATAACAACAAATTATAGAATTTTTTATAAAGTAAAAAATTAGAAATAAAAACAGTATAGACGTAAGTACTACGTCTCGTACCGGTAGTAATAGTACAGGTACGACGTCTGGTACCGGTATCACAGCAAGACCAATGGTACCGGTTCCCAAGAATACCGAAATTTCAAGTCCTGCCTGCAGGTCGTTTTATGTTGCGGGCCTTTAGAGCTATTATGTCAAAACATAAAGATTTATTCCTCAAAACCATTGACATAGGCCTTGTATAGACTTCATGATTGATCCTTGGGATTATCACTGTCTGATAAGCTATCAGATCTCTCTGTCGTACGATTTTGTAACAAGTTAAGGCCCTCAACTGCGTTTCAGATGCAAATGTGTCTCATCGAAGATTCATAGAAAGATGGCTTTTAGCGATAAGACTGCTCATTGTGTCACCTTATGTAACTAATTTTATATTTGTAATTCATAAGGTGTATACAGACTGAAATTGAATTCATGAGCATCCTCTTAAGAGTTCATTATGAGACCAACCATGAATTCCCGAAAAAAAAAACTGTTTTTTTTGGCGCGATTTCATGGTTGGTCCCGTAGTGAAAGTTGTTCAAAATGATGAGTACAATGGCCCCTTAAGAGGATGCCGATGAATTCCATTTCACCCTGTATAATAAAGAGATAGAGGGGTGTATTGTGTGTGTGGGGTGTGTGAATGAGGGTTGTGTAGGTGAGGGATGTATTATAGAGGGGTGTGTGGGTGAGGGGTGTATTTTATAAGGGTGTGTGTGGGTTGTATTATATAGAGCACGTCTTCTTCTCATCTCCTAGATTACCGTTCTAAGAATAACAACAGCTGTCAATAAGAGAGATAAAACCAAACACAGTTACTACCTAAAATTACATATGACTGCTTTTGAAATATTTTCTAAGAATAGTCTTAAGTTGAGACAATATTTTGCAATATTTCATGTTTTCAGCAGCAGAAGATTTTTTTTTTTATATTTTTTATTTTTATAATTTCTTATTTAGTAAATCAATTAGAATTTGAACATTATCAGATAAATTTATCTTTGGGCAACAATAAACCAAATCCAGCCTGTTTCCTGCCATCGTCGTAGGCAGCGGCTACAAACCGCTACGGGCTACGAGCGTAGCACGTCCTGGCACGCAGCAGGTGGCTGTATTCGTCAATTATTTCATTCAGCGATGAATACTACAGAACCACGGCTAGTATAGTATTTCTTTTGTTTTCCTTTTGGTTGTTTTTTGTTCCTGTCTGTAACAAATTCGTTGACCCTTGTATTTGATAAAGTTATCGTTACGAGTAGGTCGCGCTCCAACAAGATACATAATACGTACTTTAATATAATTAAAGAAGTTTTTATATAATTATCATCATTTTCCACAAATTATGCTAGGTACTTTGTTATAGCTTTTACAAGTACCCAGGCATAGGCAGGTTGGTTTCGGCCTTTCTTCTCAGAGTAGTCAGAAAGGAAACGCCGACCTCATCTGGTTTAAAAAAACATGATTGACGTGTAAAAGTTTTTTTTTAACGTTGTTACACTAGGAATTTCTCCTGTATTGTGGGTGCGTTTACAAACATATAAAGTCACATATACAAACAGCCAGACCCGGAACAACTACTTGTAGGGGTCAGCGCACACCAAGAGCAGAGCAGAGCCAAAACATTTTCTGAAACTACTGAAAAATGAATCTTATGACAATTGTATAGATTGTCAAATAAAATACACGTCAACTAAGAGCAGAGCATTTTCTGAGACTAACTACTTAAAAATGAATCTTATGATAATTCCATAGATTGCAAAATTAAATACATGTCAAGACCATACGCGAGCATTCTGCAGGTCGGTGTGCGCTGACTCTAGGTCATACAAACCTGGACAAACCTGCTTAAAGAAAATAAATCATTTATCATTCCACCTGAGACAGAGCATGGAGCACATTCCTCGGCGGCCGCTGCTGGAGGTGAAATTGTCAACACTGTCCATAATACAGACCAAGTTTGTCATCGTTCACTCACACTCCAACACAAATGAAGTTCAGACACTGACGACGACAGTTCTCGACAGAAGTTCGAAGAGCTCAACACACTTTCAGCGCCACGACATTTTTTGGTACTGCCGATGCCGTCTAGACGTTATCAGCGCGGTGATTGCGTGCTGTGTTGCAGGCTATGTTTTACAATTAATCGTACTATCATGCCTTCATTTACAGATTAACTTTTCATCTCATTTTCTTGTCATTATTTTACCACCTACAGGATTAATAAACCGTTGACCGATTACACTATTGATAGATATTAAGTACAGTAAGTAATAGATAGTAGCTAATCACAGTATTTGAGTAGTCAGTCGGTACGGACATGATGGTTTTATCAGCTTCGGTATCCGCACCGGCTACGCATGCTCCATAGTACCTATAAGCACGATATTAATATCCACTTATTTTATCGATAAGGATACCCCCTATCTGGCGGTGGTTGATGACTAAGGATTGACATCAAGAACTGTGATCCGTATATTCAATTCACAACAGTTTTTTTTTTTCAAGCAATTGACGTAGGGTATCAACTTGCTTAACACTAAACCCGAGGTGCACCCGCATCTCCCTGTTATTATTCTCGGGAGGAGTCTATGACAATAAGTGGACACAAAGCCTCCACCTTTCTACTTAGAAAAACCCAATTAAACATTGCCCGATCGGGGACTCAATTTTAATCCGCGACCTATAATATATTTCATATTACTTAAAGACAAACATCATGTATAAAGTAGGTATACAACTACACGACAGTCAGCTCAGCTCATCTCTCAATTCTCCAGACGTACTGACAAGTAAGTTAATTGATTCAGGCGTGACTTGGCGGAAATTAATTATAAAATACAATAGATGTAGATATATTTTGTAAACTATTCCGCTTAACTATTCCAAACGACGACTAATACATCGACATGTGTTTCACCTCTCAACAAGGCATCCTCAGGATGACGATTGACTTGTCGCGAATCCAAACACAACGTGTTGCCACGCCGAACGCTGGCCGCAGAGCGTCGCATCACAGTCAGGCTTAGCGTCAAAGAGAGCGTTTAGTGCAGAGAGAGTGCGAAGGACCGTGGACTGGGCTCGAGAGGTTCGACTCCCAGACCAGACTGGGTCAAGACCGGAAAGATGACTCAGTGCAGTTTGAGTGACGAACAGGAAAAATATAACTACACTCGCAATCATAAATGCCCCGTTGGTCTCGTGGTCGCATTAAGTTATCCTCCAGGTCGGGCAAAGTGTTATTGGGTTTTTCGTTTAGAAAAAAAAACTCATAAACGCATGTAAAGCTATTGGTCCTGCGCGTGATCTCTCCCTGGTCGTACCGGATTGCCGTCCCATCGGACTATGACAGTGAAGGAATGAAGACTGTGCCTCACGGCTGCGCCAAAAAGGCCCAGTTCAGCAAAAATGGCAAACAACTATAAGTGCCTGACGCTGATTATAACAAAGTGTCTTTTATTACCAGCTGATGATTATAAGAACAAAAGTTCTGTTGTGTTAATCGCCTTAATGTCAGAAGTCAGACCCCACTATCAGACAGATAGTGGTCTGATACCGCAAGACAACTATCATTATAATAATGTTTTATCAGAATAATAAACATGATTCTCTTTCTTACTGCGGGAATTTTATAGCAAAACAATAAAAAGAAATGGTTACCACAACACTAGGTAAGGTCATCTTCATCCCCCAAATATAACTGGCGAAATGTGGGTAGGTACTATAGATAGAGGTACCTCTGCCCAATCCATTTTGTAGACAGTTAATAGTGATCATTTGGTCTATGTAAGTCAGGAAACGGCCCGCGAATAGACAAGGAGATAGAAAGGTTTAAGTAACATAGAGATATGATAATAAATACTTTCTAGGTTATCTCTAATCACGAGACATGCACGTTGCGTAACATTTACGTGTTTGTCCTCGTCCTGTTATTGACTTATTGGCACTTAAACTTATAAACACCTATATAAACTTCTATACTAATAGAATAAAGCTGAAGAGTTTGTTGGTCTGTTTGATCGCGATAATCTCGGGAACTCATCATGATCTGCCAAGCCTTTTCCTAACTATGTTGGGGTCGGCCTCCAGTTTATCCGTATGCAGCTGAGTACCAGTAAAACATTGAGCGACTGCTTATCTGATCTTCACAACCCAGTTACTGGGTAACAAGATACGCATTGGTAAGACTGGTTGTCAGACATTCGGGCTTCCAACGTCCCGTAACAACTGTGAACGGCTTAGCGTGCTTTCCGAAGCACGGAGGGGTCTTGGTATGTAAAGATGTTCACCCATCCACGGACCAACCGCGGCAAGCGTAGCTTAACCTGATCGATCAACCCGTGCGGCTGTTTTTACTTAGCTTTATTACTTGAGCTAATATCTGGAACTACCAGTCGATTTTATTCCATTGTATATCTAGATTGGCCTCTTAGATTAACCTGATTTTAGCAGCTGTCAATTTTTCTTTTCAGACAGGTGCTAAATATGTTTCTTTTTCTGCTGTGTTTTGTATTTGTATCGTTTTAAATGATATCGTATTAATAAATGCTAATGATATCTTTTGACAGTCTCTGTTTCTTATTATACGGAAGAATTCGAAAAAAACTTGTTCACACTACTTATTATTCATTCAATAATCACAACGAATTAAAAGTTATTTTTAGCCTGTTCGCACATGCTTACAATTCACACAGTATTTTACGAGATAATGTTACACAAACGTGCTACCTACCAAAACAAATAATCGGGCACGTGTTATGTAACCGTTCAGGGCCAATCTGCACCCTAATTGCGTAATACTTTATCAATCACAATCTGAATAGTTTTTAAACAGATTTCTAATCCATTGCTTCATCAGTTCGAAAAATAAATCTGCTCAACAAAGTAAATAACGCAATGAATGTTGTTGAACTGTCAAAATGAAACAGATTAGTCTTGTTTACGAAAATAACGTGTTACGCAATTGTACAATTTGTGCCAAAATAAGGGATTTTTTAAAATAAACCAACATGGCGACTTCTACAAAATTACAAAACAATTTCTTGACTGGAATTATTACACCGGACAGCCTCACTGGGATAGTACTGAAACAGTTTAAACTTTTAATAAAAATCGACGAGCGACTGATCTTTGCGCTCTAGTAAAAGTAAAAGTAAAGTAAAGTAAAAGTTTTTTATTTTGGAACATAGACAATAGGTCTAGTATAGTCGCTTAATGTAAAATACTGGTATTCAACTGCTTCCGGTTAGACTAGAAGCCGACCCCAACATAGTTGTGAAGAGGCTAGGCAGATTGATTGCAATTTTCTATCCTAGCTTTTAATAAGGCCAAAATACTTTAAACACTTCATTAGAAGACCACTAACAAATTGACATAATTTACGGCTAACCAAGGTATTCACCAAGTGGTTTGATTAGTACAATTTATTAAAATAATTATAAATGACTGTCCGCAGGTTTGCCGAGTGATCCGGACGGAGTGATGTGACTCAAACATGGATCCGCAAGAATTAGTGCCTTTAGAATGTAAGTTTATTTATTTTTATTTGGCACCTCCTTTTTTTTCTGTGGGGACATCCTCATGGATGTACCTACCAGCTAAAACCCCACTTTTCCTACTACCACCATGAGTCGGAAGCCCGGGAGATACTTGTTCATTCGCCGCACCTCCAACTGGCATCAGCCGCAGGTCAGCAGCAGTGCACAAATCCAGACACCGGGCTGCTACTGAAAAATTCCGGATAGAAAAACCCAATAACACTTTGCGACAGCGTATCGAACCCAGGACCATCATTATCCTACCCTAATACTTCGTTAATTTTTCACAGCTGGTCTTCGCCCACCACGAGGAGTCCATGGTACCAGGAACTGCTACCTCGCCCCCCGCACCTGCTACACAGCACCTCTGAGGCTATGCCGGCTTCTGGCGCTGGTCATCTGTCTACCGAGCATGTTCCTCATGGTGCCACTATATTTAAGGTAAAGGCTATTAGTAAGCAGTCTATCGTAGTCTACTGCAGGACCTAGGCATCTCCCAAGCTGCTCCACATCATCCTGTCCACCGCCTTCCACATCTAACAAACAAGAAAAAAACAAGGTAAGGTAAGGAAACATATCAGTAACCTAATACAGATATTATAATGATATTATCCATTTTGATAATTTGATGCTTACCAAGGGGCATCCTGCTACCCAGTAACTGGGTTGTTTAAGTCAGATAGGCCGTCGATCCATGTCAAATACTGGTATTCTTCTGCATCTGGTTAGACTGAAAGCCGACTTTAATACAGTTAGGAAATGGGCAGGCAGATGATGGATGGGATAATGCCTCATTATGTTAGACAGTCCTCTTTGAACATTAAGGCATGCTCAACCGGCTGGGGGCTTGGTCCGTAAAATTATGCTGACGTGGTCTGTCCAAAAATGGTACGATACCAGCTCTTAAAACTTCGAGACCGCGTGATTCTAAAGTCTCTCGACACAGTTTCTAAGTCACACTATTATCAGTTGGTACTTAAAGGTACCATTCGTGTACATTACTTATTATTATCTCCAGACTGATACTTGAATGCAAGTGCTGGTCGATAACCTAAGTATCAAGTACTTCTGTTGTTTATTTAGAGACCCGTTAGAGGGCCTATTACGATTTGTTGTGTATACCAATGCCTGTTTTTCAGTCCTCTTATTTTAATTCAGTGCTAGTTTTCAGCTTAAACTGAAATAGTAAGATTTTAATTAATTTTCATCCGTAAATACTATTAATTTGTTGAAAGCCTGACAACCCTGACAACCATTCTTACCAAGGGATTATCGTTACCCAGTAACCGGGTTGTGGAGGTCAGATAGGTAGTCGATACAAAAGACTGATATTCAGCTGCATACGCTGAGGCTGGAAGCCGACCCCTACATTGTTGGGAAAAGGCTAGGGAGTTGATGGTACGGAAATAACATTTTCACCTCACAAGCTCGGAAAGGTTCTATTTGTCATTCGAAATCTGAGTGCAAAAGTGCATTTTATCCGCTAGCGTGGAAAGACTTTTTAAAATTCGAATCTTTCTACACCGCCGGGTCCACTGAAAATGCATAAATCCGTAATTTCATGTCAATGCGCCAACCTCATTATTAGAATAATCGCAAAAGCCAGTAAGACGACTGCATGATATGTTTTTATTGCACCTAGCATTTTCCTCGCTGTAGTGAGGTGAAAAGTTGTGTGTTTCGCACCGCAGCAAAATTATTCTGGGTCTCGTACCTTTGAAACCTTCGCAACGCTCAGGATTCTATATTTGAACCATTCGCCTTCGCTTGCTCAGGTTTCAATACAAGTACAGAGCAGACAGCGTATAAGACAGCGGAGTCGGAGAACTGGAGGGAAATGGTCTCCTTCTGTGAGATCGTGATGGTTCAGAAAGAGGCTGCTGAGCAGGATCGTGAGAGGGTTGATCCCCTTTTGTTTTGTTGGTTGACATTTCCCAGAGATGTGCCCTAACAGGTGTGGCACAGAGGGGGTGTCAGATCGGTCTTTTGAGAGGTAACGGTGCCTCTTCCATGTGCAGATGGTGACCACCGGGATGGCTTTAGTGAGGTAAAAATCCCACACTCACTGGTCTTATCCCCAAAGCCCGGGCGCTTTCTCAAGGTTTCCCCCCGAAAAGAAAAAAAGAAAAAACGGTTCCTATGGAGAAGAACGGGCAAGAAACTCCACGGACTTTTATCTCATAAGAATCATTCATTCTGCCTAGCCTTTTCCCAATCATGTTGGGGTCGGCTTCCAGTCTAACCGGATGCAGATACCAGTATTTTACGTGGAGCGACTGCCTATCTGACCTCCACAACCCAGTAACTGGGTAATACGATACCCCTTGGTAAGACTGGTTGTCAGACTTTCGGACTTCTGACGACTCGTAACGACTTTCAAAGATCCACGAATGACAGCCGGGACCAACGGCTTAACGTGCTTTCCGAAGCACAGAGGAGTCTCGGTATGTAAAGATGGTCACCCATCCACGGACCAACCCCGGCAAGCGCAGCTTAACCTGATGGATCGACCCGTGCCGCTGTTATTACTTAGCCACGAGCTCCTCCTTTTATCACATAAGAATCTGCCACACAATTAAGTTCTAATTAAGAGCTAATCTCTTAATTATAATGAACAATTAATTCATCGCCTTACTATGCTTGAGTAATAATTGAATGGTATTATATCTATAATCCATCTGTTGACATACATACAATGAGTAAGATAAGAACAGCTGATGTGTGCATAACAACGCTTGACATAAATTAGTAGTAATTTTGCTTGTACCTATTACATTATCGTATTCATTTACATTGTAAACAGACTTGAGACTAGTATTGATAGTCTAGTGCAGGCAAGCAGCGATAAATAAAAGTGTGTGTGTGTGTTCGTGTATGTTGTGTGTTAATCACCTGCTAGCTGCTCATTTTACGGGTACAGGTTACGATTTTCATCATATTCCTTAGAATGTTTCCATTAAAGCATTTCCTATGATCATTATACAGGGTGGCGATTTAGTCACCTACGTCCGTCAAGGGGGTGATTCTACCCGCCCCACTGATTAACTTTCGCTATGACACTCATATCGGATTCGTGAAAAAAATAAAACTTATTCGAATGTAGAGAATTTTGATGCATGTATGAAAATTTTATTTTTGGCTACTCGTAGGTAAGTATAGTCGAGTTTCATATCGAAAGTTGTTTAAGTATGATGGATAAAATCACCCCCTTGACGGATACAGGTAACTAAATCGCCAACCCGTTGATGGTAATTTTCCTCTGTGGATTGTCTTTATTTTCCATATTTGCTGTCTAAGAAAGCCTGCCCATTTAGCCTTTTACACATTAGTTAATTGATTCAGGCGTGACTTGGCGGAAATACATTATAAAACACAATAGACGTAAATATATTAAGTAACCTCTTCCGCTTAACTATTATAAAAGAGCCATAAAATCCGCAGAGACAAGTCTCTGCGTCCGGCGCTCGGCGTGGCAACACGTCGTGTTCGGGTTCGCGACAAGTCAATCGTCATCCTGAGGAGGCCTCGTTGAAAGGTGAAACATGTGTCGATTTCATACAGGGTACTTTATGACTCTAGAGGTTACTAAATATATCTACGTCTATTGTACTTTACACACTGTAGTTTGTTCATTTATTTGAACTAAACATTGCAGCAATGTAGTTGACACAGCACACAAGTTGCTTTAAAATTGCTGCCAAGACAAGCATCAGCCTTGCGGGCAGCAAGGCTGATGCTTGTCTTGGCAGATACCTACCTTGATACGAAAGAAGAACTGCAGACTAGCCTGAATATTCCTTGTTCCAGATACCGCGTGTTCTCCGGCCAGATGTACCCAATGAGTATGACTGACATGCGGCTGATAGACAGTAAGATATCGCCCACTTGGTGCCAGGTAGGTGTGTACCATTGTATGCCAATCTTTCTCATCATTATCATCAGCGGCCGTTTTGAGCGTGGACCTTGTTGAGCATGGGCCGTATTGAGTATGGGCCTTGTTAAGCACGGGCCATGTTGAGCACTGTGGTGCATTAAAAAAGCATACACAAGATTATATATTATGTAGATATTTATGTTCGGAAAACAGCCAATCGGCTGACCCGAACATGATTCAGCTACTGAGCGGCACCACCAAATGAAAGCTGAATAATATTAGTAGTAATTGCCTCAGGCCAGTTTTGTTGTTATGCAAATAGTGCCTACACACAATCAATCATAATCTGAATCATTTTGAAGGATATTGCTAATCCATTGCTTCATGTTTGAATTTTTTTTTCAGCTGAACGAAGTAAATAACGCTATGAATGTTGTTGAACTGTCAAAATGACACAGATTTTCAATCAATGGTGGTGTCAGTTTTGCCAACAAAAATAAACTATCTTTGAACTTCCCCTCTTCCTAAAAACTAGTTTAATTTCTTGAGCTATACCGCAGAGTGTTATATTACCTACAATGAATACCACAAACCCCCTTTTATTCTCTTTAGTCACTAAGAAATTTGGTTCACTAAAAAAATCGATTCCCAGGTAGGGCAAAGTGGTATTGGGTTTTTCTATCTTGAATCTTAGTACCAGCCCGGACCGTACCCAGTTGATGGCAATAGTCTCGCCCCCTATTACATGGGTCTTAAAAAAATAACCTTCAGGGGAAACAAGGCGAGCTTGCAAGTGAACAAAATGGCGGGCAATTGTTAGTAAAGACTTTGTTTCCATTGACGCATACACGTGCTTAACCTTCTGATTACTGCGTATATTAATATAATATTTATTTATTCATAATTATGATTATTAAACATTATTGTCAGTGCATTTATGATTGTGACGTGTGCTTAAGGCGACACGTGTCTCATAGACAGATTGCTTCAAGGCTCTTTTGGCGCCTCATATCCATGGACAGGGGGGCATGTTGGCAGCAATGGATTAGCCATAACCTTCAAATGATTTTCAAACTCAAAGCATTTATTTCATTTAAACCAATTACAGCTAGGCACTTTTGAATTGTCAAAGGGGTCCGTCAGTCAGAAAGATGAAGCTAGTTGCCCATTCCAAAGCGTAGTAGGTACCTATGGAGAAGAAAGGGCTATTTACGGACACTCTTTTATATTAAAATATGGTTAAAAAATATTGGATAAATCATTCATGTTGAAATTATACATGTGAGAACGATGTAGAACGTTAAAAGCGTCGTCATAAGAAGATAAAACATCAAAAATTCAAAAAAATTACTACAATAAGCCATGGCAGCTAAAAGATGATCAGTCAATATTGTCTGCGCCCATTCACGAACCTGACGCATGAATTAGCACTATTCAGCTCAACCATTTTGAAGGCTGCTAAATGATCCAACACACCCGCCACCTTCAGCCCGACATTAGATTGAGCATGACATACTCTCAGCCGCCAGGGTACATTCAAGTCAAATGAATGATTCAGATAGTGATTGATCGTGTGTTACGCAATTGCAACGCTGGGCAAGAAAATTATGATCTCATAATTTACACTTAAGATACAGAGTCGAACTGGAACATAGCAGTTATTTCCTACTTGACATCAAAAATACAAGAAGGCTTTACGTACGACGGCTCTACTAATTATACCATGTTTACCACTATACAAACACGAAATAAATACTTCTGATAACACTAGTAACACATTAATTATATCTCCTATCAGCAAACGAATGTACACCTTAGGTTCAGGAAGACAAGGTTTAAAATAGACGATTAATAAGCTCCTGAGCCAAATATTATTTAATGTTCTGTCCGATAACCTTATCTTGAAGAATTTATCTTTACAGTTAGTTAGTCTTAGAGACTTTAGTAAATGTTTTACGACACTTATAATAATAAACACAATCTTTTCAATGCGTTTCTTTGCGTCGATCGATTGAATAATTTATTATCAATCAATTAAACTTAGAAACTTAGTCATCAAGTGATCTAATTCATTTGCTAAGCGTGGTGATTAAGTATGACAATATTACATTACAAACTAATGCCGTCTTCCCATGAGGGTAGGCAGAAACTACAGAACGCCTGGTAGGTACAATCCAATACAAAGCGAAAATAAATGAAGCAAAAGGAGTACCCTTTTGCTGCGCTTACGTCACGCGCGCCGCCGCCGGTTGCGAGTACTACGCACCTGACATTTTTGAAAAACATCACCAATAAGGTCACTATGTCTCTCTAGGGTGTCCTCTCCCGGCATTTCCACTCACATCTGCCTTGTATACGTTTCTATTAAATTTTTAATAATTTGGACCTTGGGCAGACCACCCCACTCAAAACCCTGGTTACTGAATAAGCTTTCCACTTCGGTAGAAAACTGAAGACTTTCAACTGTCTGTTCTATTAATTTAAGAGGAAATCTATGTTCAAAATGGACACTTAAGTAGTCTCCATACTTTTTAACCTTTAATCTTCCACCAAACCTTGCTTCAAGCCTCCTCTTGTTGAGAGGTGACCTACATACAAAAGGATGATCATCGTAGATAGTACGAGCAGAGGTGCCAATAGGTGATGATTAGAAATCTTATAACTATAATATTATAAACCAGTTAATGGTGAAACATAAATACCTACTCTTAAATGTATGAAATTAACTTTGACTATAACGTCCATAATCTTATTCTAAAATCTAACCATCCGAATTTTTTCTAGACCCAGGTGGTGCGCTCCAATACAACATTCAACGCGTTCGTGGTGCCCGGCCCTCCGGAGCTGACTGAAGACCTGGTGCCAGTGTCCATGACCAGGGAACTGGAGCTAGAAGATGACATGAAGGAGTACTGGGGCTTCTATCTGCTGAAGGGATCTTCCGTTACTGTGTCTGCTTGTGTTAGGTGAGATTTCAGAACTACATTACATCAAGTTTGTATTCCCAAACTTCAAAAAGAAGTTTATTATACCTACTCACATTCCATCAGTTATATTGAAAACCCATGTAAACAAGGGCGAGCCTATTTATTTATTTAGTAGGCTCGTCAACAATGAGTGCGTACACTATTACTTAAAAAAAGCGCCCGGAGTCTGGATTTGTACCCGAATTGTTGATGAACCGGGTACAAATCCAGACTCCGGGCTGCACTGTATTTAATATCGAAAACCCCTATAGCAATATGCCCGATCTAGAAAATGAACCCATTACTAGATAGATATTTCTGTGCAAAGGCTAAGCAGTTGCACTAGCGATGCCTAGACCAACAAAACAGTCTTATTTGTAATTGATATAGTTCAACGCAAGCTGAAGTGGCAAAGGCCCGGCCATATTAGCCGTAGAACCGATGAAGCAGCTGGATGAGAGTTGCCGAGAATCGATCAGAATGGCGGTTGGAGAGTCCTATGTCCAGCAGTGGACGCTGCAGGCTGATGGTGATGATGGTTAAAGCTTCCCGCAGACAGGCGCGACGCGTCTCTGGTGGAAAAATTTCAATGAAAACTTCACGGAAATTGTTCTACCGATGTCGCGTCGCGCCAATCGGCGGGAGCCTTTACTGTAGTTTTTTTAATACCAGTTTCTCGCCAGTTATCCCGGCGCATCCCTCATCATGATCAAGGGCTACAAACACCTGCAGGACTGCGCGTACATCGGAGACGACTCCTCAGAGGAAGTCGAGGAGTTGGAGGAAGCCTACAACCTAGGCCTGCTGTCCAAGACCGCCATGGATGCGAAGATAAAGGAGCTGGCTCTGGTCAAAGGGAAAACGAATGATCCTGGTGAGTTTCAAAATGAATTATAGGGCACTAGCTTGGAAGCTCGCCTCCGTGGAGATCGGAAATTACTCCAATTGAACGTACTTCCGGGATAAAAGTATCCTATATCCTAACCCAGGTCCTGGTCTATCTGTGTGCATCGAAATCCGTTTCGCAGTTAAAGTGTGAAAAGGTCACAGACAGACAGAGACAGTCATTGTCGCATTTGTAATATTAGTATGGAATTAGATTGGCGCAGTAGCGTGGAGATTGGCACAAGCAAAGAGTGCCTGATCATAGGACCAGTAGTGGGTGAAGTCGGTCTGTGCATGTTGATGACTATCGTTGTGGAGACGCACAGACTCAAAATTCACAATTCCCATTACTATACGGCAAACATTAAAACTTATTTCTTTACAACAGATACAATGAGGAGACACAAGTCAGGAGTCAGCTTCCACGACCCGAACAACAAAGAGAACGAGACGTCATCAGCATCAGCTGACAACCTGGCCACCGTTGACGTCACTGATCATGATCCTACGGTAAATGATAAATGATTTATTTTCTCTAAGTAGGTTTGTACAAACACTTTTACACGTCAATCATACTTTTTTAAACTAGATGAGGACGGCGTTTCCTATCTGACTATTCTGTGAAGAAAGGCAGAAACAAACTCAGATGTCACAGTCTCTTTTAAAGTCCAGACATAATCTTGGTCAGATAATGTGAAGATCATGTAGATTCGCGTCTGAAATAGTCTTTTGAGGAAAGAACCACACAGATTCAGTGGACCTGTCCAGTCAGTGCACGCATTTGTCAGTAATCGTGTAGCTAAACTCAGCACTTAAGGAGCTCGAAAAATTGCTCTCTTTAAGAAGAAAACTACTTCAAATAATTATGCAACATCACATTGGTATTCTGCCTACTGAACTAGATATTTTTCTGGGAGAAATAAGCATTTATAAATACATAAATTAAATACTTACGCAATTCAGAGGTCGATCTATCTATAAACACAAAATCCGTAGTTTCAGCGGAAGTTACGGCCGTTTCGTATCAATTAGATTTGGGTCCCGAACTAAGAATCAGTGACAAGCAACACGATTTGACAGTTGTCCATAATACCGATGTGCTTTTGCCCTTTCACAACACAACAACATCTAACTCACATCACTAATAAAGAACAAGAAGCAACTACTTTTGGACGGGCCTGTATCTTCGTTGACGGATTTAGAGATTAGACCCCCAGGTGACTGGTGGCCCTAGACATCGGTCCACTAAATAACTATTATTCTACCAACTTATTATTATAAATCAGAAACCACTACAATAAAATCCCATTAATTCCAGGAGCTACGAGAAATTCTAGAACGTCTCCATGCTTTACGAGAGGCGGCAAAGATCCAGATAGCCAAGAATTACAAACCACCACCGAACATTATACCACTGCACGTGACTAATAGGCACAGGGATGTCAATGTCGATAAAGATGAGAGGAAATGGCTGTCTTTTCAAGGTATGCTCGCATTATCTTCCTATACAAGGTGGAAACGACAAACACGAAATTCAACCCAGTACATCCAATATATCAGTCACTATAGTCAAATATTGGCAAAACCCGTAGTCAGCCCATCATCCACTAGGTATTCAGTTTATTTAAAAAAATCACTTTTTAATTTCGATGTTAGAATACATTATTTGATATTTCTAAAAAGTCCTATGTATTAGTATTGCCAGTATCATTTATTGTCATATTGTCATCTCATTGTATATTATAATTGCCGATCGATCGTTTTACAATGTTTTGTCCAGCTATTACATTCACTTTCATATAACTTCATTCACAACATCTTATAGATTTTAGAATACCATGCAATCCTAATCCAACGATAACGTATCTTCATCTTCATGTTTGCAGAAACATCAAACTTTCTATCAAAGATATAGGTAGCATGCAAATATAAGAAAGCATAATCTAGGTAGGTATTATGTAAGTGTGTCAATTTAAACATATTGATAAAAACTAGACAGGAGTTACAGTCGATTTATCCTTATTAATCTTCATCTGATATCATGGAACATTATCTAAATATTAGGACAGTAACAAGATATGATATACAAATCTATTGATATTCTTATATTTATAGATTGTCTTGATAGCTTATTGATAGGCCTATGGAATATAGTTATTAATCAAATTATCAACCTGGAGGTTGATAGGTATAATCAAAAACGAAAGAATGGTTAAAAGAATATTAGCAAGATTTTTTAAAGAACATGGGTAAAGAAGAGGGAAGATTTGGACGAATAAAACAACAAGATTAACTTTTTGGTTCTAATAATATTATAGGGAACAAGGAAAAACGAAGAAGAAATGCTTTATTATTTAGCAGCTGTTGTTTACGGATACGTCCATTAGATAGATACTCTTTCAATGATTGATTTCGCTGACTTGCGAAACTTTTACTCGTGGACATAGTAATAAAACAGAATAATAATAATATAACGCATTATTTACATATCAGTAAGAATATAAGCCGTAATCTGATAAAAATTTAAATTGTCACCATGAAATGAGTATCGTGACTGAAATTGATAAGTTTCGAAAAAGAAGGTTCTCAAACATCACAACTCAAACTCAAAGCACTTATTTCACTTTTGAATGGTCAAGGAGTCGGTCAGTCAGAAATATGAAGCTAGTTGCCCATTCGAAAGTATAGTAGGTACCTATAGAGAAGAACGTATAAACAATATCGATTGCGAACACATTCATCATCATAATCAGCTCAAAAAATGTCCACGACTAAACTTGAGAATCCCCTTGTAGTAAACAATCGTAGAGAAATAATGCTATGGTCATGTGCCTAGTATTCCACCGTTAGGCGTACTATCAATATTGTTTTCATGAATTTTCTCCTATTTACAAGCATACCGTGGAAGCACTGAGTTATTGTTAAACTTACGCTGGAATATATCCATTTTCCAGATCTTGATGGCAACAGCAGCATAAAAATTACAAAATCAGAAAATAATTCTACAGAAACTTTATCAAATAGAGTTGAAAATAACACAATAGAAAAAATAAAACTAACTGAAGCTCGAACAATAGTTAATAACACTGCATTCGATGAGAAAGTAAAAAACGTTGATAATAGAGATGTCGAAGAAAATGCAGAAATGATGGGAGAAGAAACTGATGAAGGAGCAGAACGAACAAATGTAGGCGCAGACACGACCGGAGAATTTAAATTGAAGGCTGACGATTTGGAAGATAAGTCCTCTACACAAGTGAAAGAAGTGGCTACGGATTATACATTAGAGGTGAGTGATCCTTTACTATAGATATTGTAATCTATTGGCTATAGTGGTCGTAAGCGCTACTGCGGAGACATTCGGGTTAAATTCCCAGGTCGGGCAAAGTATTATTGGGTTTTTGCAACTGGAATTTCTTAGTAGTAGTCCGGAATCGGGATTCATGCCCGACTGACGGCAATAGAGTCGCCCCCTATTACATAGGACTTACACATAACTGGAGAAATTTGGGTGTACAATAGGTACACTTCTGTCTAACCCTTCGGGGAAACAAGGCGTGATGATATTATGGTTCGGAAGATGATCCCAACTTTTTGTAATACTACAAAAACATTACCGTGATAATGGCCATTATGATCCCAATACATTAAAGTATTACTCATATGATTTTTAAGAGCAAATAATTATGTTATATTTAGATAGAAAACTGTAATTCTAAACATACTGTACATGACGTAATGGAAAGTTTCTTATCAAAGTCGATTTAAGTTATCTATGAATGGTGTATTGTCTTGCTAAGAACATTAACAATATTTGGGTTATGCTTTAGTGTTTTAGATTTTGATAAATAATCTTCAAAAATTGTCGACATTTGTCAATGATTAACGTTTAAAAAATAAACTTCAGCAGAATCCTACGGAGCCGAATTCGAAAGAGGTGTTTGAAGACGTACTGCACAGACTGCAAGCTTTAGGAGACAAAGGAAAGAGGGTGCTGATCAGACTGCACAAGACTATGGGTGTTGAGTACCAGGAGAAGGTAAACATTTCAATAGTAACTGGATGTATATGTCGTAGGGAGATTTGATAATTCGAATTTTCGCGAAAACCCTGGGGATATTGCTAAAACACGGATAATTAGAAAATGGTGAAAACATTTATCAACCTTTTTGGCGGTCCGACCGGCCAATCAGCGTTCTTATTTCATAATAGCTAACATTTCGTTTCGCAATATTACTAGAGCGACTCATGTTTTGCAAATACCTTATCTTTTTCCAGTGAAATTGAGAAATGTTTTCACCATTTTCTAATTATCCGTGTTTTCGCAATATCCTTAAGGTTTTCGCGAAAATTTGAATTATCAAATCTCCTTACGACTTATACATATTGCATTAAGTTGGCGTTTTGCACGACTCACTCATCAAACTTCAGGCGCTCGGGCTTATAATTTAAATCTTGATACATCGCGAAAATCACACAATAACGGCTGTCTGAATATACCTAGAGCGATTTTTGACACCGTAATATCAAATACTGCTGAAATGACAGATGTTTATGACGACTGTTATAATTATGGCGGGCTCCGCTCTTCTAGGAAACCGTAGCTTTACAGGAACTATATATCCTAGCAGGTACTTAGAAAATAAAAACTGGAACATATCATAATCGGGAAAAGGCTAAACTACATTGACGATTTACTTTACAGCCAACACGGCCGCCCACCGTTTGCAATGAAGTTATACGATGAACCTCACATAGCTCTTATTTCAATTTCAGGCGTCAACAAAACCGAAACCAGATATAATGTCGGTAGTAACAGGCAGCGGTGAGGAGTTGGACCGACTGCGGAAGGTGTTGGTTGAGGCTATTGATGAGGAGCAGAACAGAGCGGAGAGGGAGCGTAAGTGTTACTTACTATCTTATTAAATGTAAGCAGTGAACCATGTTTACCAGCTACTATATTCATTGCGAGTTATTCATTGTCTAGCTGGTGCAGATAAAATATATAAGGTGCTATAAAAATATCTGCCACGGCTGCAATGGGAGATAGTATTGTGTTTATAGATTACAATAGTAAAGATAAATTATTGATCATGTGTCATATTTTTTTTCATACAAAAAATTGTACGTATAAATTTGCAAGTGACGAACTAGTCAGCTGATTTCAGTTTTCATTCTCAGAACAGATGGAAAGAGATAGCAGTTGTTTTCATTGACGAAGTGCACTTCGCGCGTAATTTGTGAACCACGTTATGCAGAGTAGAGTCAATGTTTATTTAACTACTTTATTTTCTCAAATTGATTTAACTGTGCCGGGGTACGAAATTTCTTCACTATTGTTATCTTTAAACACAATACTACCTCTCATTAAAGCCGTGGCAGATATTTTTATAGCACCTTATATTAAAAAAAAACAATCTTAGGACAAATGAGCATAAATAAGTATTACTACATAATACGGCTTTCGAATCTAAGAGTTCACTACGTCTGTGTAAAATTGAACGGCTTTTTGAACTTCTATCATTGATTGGAATTTGCTTGTAGAAAATCATAACTGGGTACACTCCCAAACACGGTAGCTAAGCCCCACTAGTCTAGATTGCCAGCCCAAGAAACCACATAGCTTCAGTAGGAATTACCCTTTATTCCTTATGATAGGCTAATTTTACTGCCAATCTAAAACAATACCTATAATCTTATTGGGCTTCCTCATTTTCTATTTGTTCAGGGTTTGTTCAGTAATTCCTCCCAATTGGAGATTTGCCAAATCTCATAAAACAATACTTCTTCACGAAGTAACAAAATCAATGGAATGTGTTCCAATATAAGTTCTTAGTCATTCTGCAGTTAAAATAATACGTAAAATTGTTCGTTAGCGCAGTCGTTTGTATGTCTTTAATGCTACGTCTAATGTTGGCTCAAAGGATTTATGTACGGTGAGAACATTACACGCTTAAAAAGGTACTTATGTACGTTTTCAAAACTATTGTAAACTATAAATAATAACGTAATAGTTTACAAGAAGTTTCCATCCATGAAACGGAGTATTCTGGGTATCAAACGTACAGAACAGCATCCTAATACACGATCAATCACAATCTGAATCGTTTTGAAATAGATTATTATTTAATCTATAAATCTTAGATGTATTTAATCAAGTTTAAGAAGTTTTAGTCGTTTTACAGAAAAACGTCGTGACGCTGTGGATCAAGCGAGAAAGAAGAGAGACTCAATGTTACTAGGTCAGATTGACTTGGTGAAGGAGTTCAACGAAGATGATGAAGATAGAAACAATGCTGGTGAAGTGGTAAGTAACACAACACAGATCAGATCAAATAGGTGTTGAACTAAAATGTCAAAAATTTTATAGTAAAATATCCTTCACGGGGTAACAATATTTTACTAATTTAACACATCCGGCGCACCGGAGGCAGTCAGCACCAGCACGAATACTAATACTGCTGACTGACTTATACTCTTTTTATCTGCTAAAAATCATATCGCTTGCTCCAGACGGAAAATATTTATGAGAAATTTTGCATATACTTACACACAAATAAAGTTACAATCCAAAACTTCACATAGGTAAAGTTTAATAGTACATCGGTAAAGCATTTGAGTTGCTGTAGTATTCACGAAGAACAAAATGTTTTTTTCACCACAATACCACTTTCTCATTCCAGGATGTAGACGGCTACGCAGAACACCACATGGTAGTCAACCAGACGACTCCTCTTGACATGAGTAACTCGGAGTTCTGGTCATCATTCTCTAGTAGCGAGGAAGCCCTGCTAGAGTGCGAGGGTCTGATCCTTAACCTGCCTCTGACTCCTCATAGACACTGCCATAGAGATGCCTCCGCGGGAGACGGCTTCGCAGCTGCGAAGGCTAACGCGCTTACCTATAGGTGAGGATTAGAAGATGCACTATTATCGTGCATGAAAAGAAATAGCCACATTTTCTACGTAGATGCTAACTGTAATGTTTTGTCAAGAGGATAGGATCAAACGTTTAGAATTAGCAAAATATCTTTCTTGCTTGTTATTGGAGCAGTCATTTATTACTTACCATTCAATCAATGATCATGGACTACTATCAATATTTACAGAAAGTAAATACCAAGTAGTACACACGGCGGCGTCTCGCATTGTATAGAATTTCCATACAATGAGAGTTCAGCTTCTACTGGACTTCTTGTACCTATAGCTTGATATGTAGCCTTTGTACTTTCGATGAGTTAACTTAAACCAGAGCAAAAGCATCGCCTACTGCTATCCACTAATATGCTTAAGTAGTCTCCCATACATGAAAAACCATCATCACACCTCCCCATTTCAACATCTCTATACTTACTTCAATCCTGTCTTTTCCAGGGTACCAGCAAACGGCTACTACTTCTTCGTGTTCAACTCGGAGAACGAGGTGCAGCGCAACTTCATCCGCGCGCGGTTCGACCTGCAGAAGACCAAGTATGACGTAGCTCGGACCAAGCTCAGGGAGTGTATCAACAATACGGAGAGGTGTGACCTGTCGCTCGATATCTTTTCTTCTCAGAAGGTGAGATATTCTACTGTAAGCTCCTATAATTAGGTTGCAAACGGGGCTTCAACTACTCTGAAAGTTGAGTTCTAACTTAATCACAATCTTTTGAAAAAACTCCCGTATGCTCCATTTGGAAGGCTGATGCAGCTGAGTATCAGAGAGGTGTTCAAGTTGGTCTACCCAACTAATAAAGGCTAGCCGAAAACGTAAGCCTGACCCACTTAGCCGTGAGCCCTAACCACAAAAAGCCTCATTGCATTTGTCTTAAATTGAGGGGAGGGCAGCCTCACTATGCATGCCCACTATGCATGCCCATGGAGGCTTGGGGCATGCATAGTGAGGCTGCCCTCACAGTCCTATCAACCAAAATACACTTCACTCATCCCCTATTTCCTCCTTCCAGGTAGTGTTAGAAGTGCCTCTCCGCAACAACGACTCGCTCTGGAACGAGCAGTTTGTCATCATATCAGAGTGTGAGCCGCGCACGTCGATATACATCGTGTGCGTCATCGCTGTGCCAATACTTATCCTCGTGTTCGCTTTCCAATGATGAGGTAAGGAATTTTCGCATAAAATATTACTCTTTTCACAAAATATCACGATATCATGACGGTGTGATGTGTGTTATGGCTAAAACCAGTGCAATCTAGTGACTAGTAGCGGAACTATTAAATTTTGTATTTTGAATTTAGCGCCATCTAGTAGGAAGTAGATGAACTAAAACAAAGGTTTTTAAAACCGTGATCATAAATTGCCAAACATTATAATTACGTATCATTAATCTCTCTCTTAATAATTACTATTCTTGAGTATATGTGGTGATTTAATACCGAAATTATTACCTATTGTTTAAGTTTTATCAGCCAAGACACATTTTTTGTAGATTAGGCAAAATAGGAAGAAAATAACATTTGCTTCCTAAGTAGAGTTCGTGGTTATATAAAAACCAATCGTTCTCGAAATAAAAACTGTTATTATTATGGATTCGTTCCATTTTAAAATCAGTCCTTGGCCATACAGCTGATGACGTAGGACAATTTCCAAAATATTTATGAATATGTATGGGTACTAAAAAAGTTGACTTTGACTGTAGTTCGTAAATATATATCCCATATTAGTATTATTCCAATGGTTTCTATAACAGAACTTGTTGGAATAATTAAGCTACAATGAAGGTGTCCCAGGGTTTTATCCAGAATCGTGAGTGCGTTTACATACGCATATAACAGAAAAAACAAAAGTCATTTATTCAAATTAGGCTGAGAGTCAGCACGTTTTTGAACGTCAAAATTACTTAAGACTGTCCCCCAAAACGCCCGCCCTTCATCACTTCCTAGTGCTTTAGCTGGGAAGAAGAAGTGTCACAACAAGCTGTCTGTTCAGTTAGAAGAACTTGATTCTATACTTGTATGCAAAGTAATTAACAAAGAGTAACCGTAGAGTAACAAAGAGTAAAAGAGTAACCGTGGAGTTTCTTGCCGGCTCTTCTCCATAGGAAACGACCAATTGGAACCGTGCACCTAGATTCTGACGTTTCATAAGTGCCCATGTAGGTTTATGTGAAATAAAATATTTTGATTTTGATTTTGATTTTGAACAGTAAGAATCACAAAAGAATAGATTGAATTACCTACTTGTGCTATAACTCAGCTAGCACAAGAAAGAAACACTTACACCTAAATCAAAACAAATCATCAAATTATTTATTAAGTTGCAAACATAGGTAAGAGATACATAGATATTTTTCCTTATAATAAAGTTCTCCATGTTTTACCATCAAATGGGTATGCAAATAGCGTAATATAGTTTAAAACTATCAATAATGTCAACAAAATTCAATAAATCACAATTCTAAAAACAATAAAAAATAATTTAATATAAATCAACAATTAAACGTGGAATAGATATCTGTAGTACATACAAATATTTTTCAACCTGCGACCCGTAGCACTAGAAAGCAATCGCTCAATGACTGTGATAGTAATCAAGAAAATCGAGAGTAATTAACATTAAAACAGTGGCTAGGACATCTCAATTAGGAAATATCGTTAAATAAACAAGCTTTTAATTGTGACTAATTGTTGCCGAGATTTCGATAAGATTAAATCTGGCATTGAATGAATGACTACATACACCTTCGAAGTAGGAAAATATTATACTTGAAACTAAGATACAGTGAGATACATTATGGTAACGAAGCTTTGTCACGATTTTGATCTGGAACACGAAACAAAGATACGAATCATAGAATACAAGAGAAGATCAACAGTTGTGTAATAAACATTCCATCGCCATCCGAAGTTTTTGAGGAAAACTCATACTACTTACTTACTTACATAAATATTGCTTCCTAATTTTGAAAAAATTGTCTGCTCAACAACGTAAATAACTAAATGAATTAATAGTATTGTTATGCAATTACCCCAGTATAAAAAACAAAATATACATAATGCAAAATGAAGCTTGGAAAACATTGTAAAAAAGGAAGATTCATCTTATCGTAAATAATCTTTTTTAAATATATACTTATTCATATATCAATAATCTTTTTATAACGCGTAGTATTATCTGTCTTATCAGATTTGTGAAAAATATCCATGATCCAAGCGATTTCGTTTCTGCTGATGAATTTCTTCTTCCATTCAAACTTCCAACCTTCGAAATTCAAAACACACGTTTTTCTTGCCTTGAAAAACTACGGTTTATAGGCCGTGCACGGTCGTCAATTTTGTATGGATCACTATTGGAGCTTGTTGACAAATACGTTTTTTCTACGGCGCGCTTTGCACGCCGTACTGTAAAAAAACCGTGCCGTGTACAAAGGGGCAAAGGCCCATCGTCAACGATGACCTACTCGTTAGAAACGTAGCCAGAAACCCAGAATGTCAAAGCACTAGTATATCACTATTAATACGACCGATGAATCATCGCAGGTCTGAACTTGGCGCAGGAGGATACGCAATCACAAAATGTAGGAACCAAATGGAGACATGGGGCGTGTGTGATTGAGTTTAAGTACATGCGCCAATATTCGGAGAGCATATAATTATGTAGCCGTATTGCCGTATTGAAGATCTATGAGTAATGGCGACCCGTACTTACTGGTTATTTTTGATTAGCGTCGTGGATGATCGGCTTGAGGTTACCAAATTCCTTGGATTAGAAACGGTAGCTACTCTGACGTCATCAAGAATTAGTTATGCTAATCATCACAAGATTCAAGGAAACAGTTACATTGTTAAAACAGTACCTAGTAGTAGAGGTTTAATATTCCAACGTGGTGTACTTTTTATAGCCCAATCAATTTAATACGTTGCATTGCAAATACTTGCTAAGGTATTGTATGAAGCTGGTGCTCCACTGAAAGCTATAATTACAATTCTATTTGCAGAGAACGCATAGGTATCACCCCAAACGATAGATCGCAAGATTATAACAGCAAATTTCTAATGCAATGCTGGAAAAAGGTCTCATCTTTCTTAGTTGCAGTATCTCCGGCTTTCATCCAATCTATCCTAGCTAGTGTCGAACCTCCTACCAGATCATCACTCCATCTGTAGTTAGACCGAAGTATTTAGGACCTCCTTCGTATATAACTGGCCCATCTCGTAGCAAGTCCACTATTGCATCTATACTAGTTTCTACAAAGTAACATTTCTTTTCCTAATTTTTGACATCGCGTCGTAGATATATTCTACAATCCGTCATTATGTCCTTCATTTCTTTAATATTTACGGTGGTCAGGGTACACTTGGGCCATTTCATTTCCCTCTTTGCATTCTGCATCCATTTTATGCTATATTACCTTATAGTATCGCTCCACGACTGGAGTGTTGCCCACGCTAAATATCAAAACATCGTTCAGGGTCGCTCCTCGCACCGAACTACAAACACAGACAGTGTGACAGTCGCACAATCTAGTATACGACATTTTTATTGCCACTCAATGTCTGTGATTACAGCTATAAAGATTAACACTTCCTGTAAATACTATAGGAACTTATTTCATGAGTTAGCGGATCCAGTACGTGCTTTTACTCAGGAGGTGGTCAAGGCTGGTCACCTTACTAACCATCATCATCTGACTAACCTTTTCCCAACTAAGTTGGGGTCGGCTTCCAGTCTAACTGGACGCAGCTGAATACCAGTATTTTACATGGAGCGACTGCTTATCTGACGTCCACAACACAGTTGCTAGGTAACATGATACAGCTTGCTTGTTAAGGCTTGTTTCCTTTACTAATAAGCAGCCACTTAAATAAATAACAGCGGTATCGTATATACCGTTGTCATGGGTATCGGTTCAAGAGGGCTGGTCAAGACTTACTACAGGGGGTGACGGCCAATATGCCTGTGAAGCGTGGCGGTTTCTAACGATCGTTTATTGGTTGAAAGTACTCACTGCAGGGATCCAGCCCATGCTGAGCTGGAAACCCATTTGTTGCAACCTTGAGATGCACATCGCTCTTTATAAATGTTCGTTATTTCATTTAAAGTGTGTCATATAGCCATTAGTGTCTTTTTTTTATAATGGCACCTTGTAGCTATTTTCTTAATATGTCCTTGTCTATCCATGTCCTTTTTTATTATTTAATCGTGCTTTTATATGTTGTACTCTGTCTTCTGTGTGCTGTCTATCTATCTCACTTATAACTATCACCACAGGTTTCACTACCTAATTCAATAGTGTGGACTGCATCTTGAACTAATCATAGGTACCTACTAGTATTCCTTATGTGGTCTGTAATAAATTAGAATGAATCTTTGGGGAGAATGGAAGAAGATAGCGTGTTGCACTGACCACAAGTAGCGAACAAGTGCAGGAAGCTGATGATGTAGGCTTCTTTTGTTTTACATTCTGTTGTTTTAATATTTCTAGAACGATTTACTTTCCACACATTTTCTGTCGATGATGTAACTTCGTCTCGTAAAAGGGCCGAGGTCGCTCCCGGCGTACTATTAAGCTTCTAAGGTAACCACATATTTGCGATAACATCATTATCAATGTTTGTATGACAATGTGTGGCAAGAGGCCCTAGTTTTCCTTCGTGATTGTCCTAAAACACCTATCTTGATTAGCCTCGTCTTACAGCTAAAATTACAAAGACATTTTTAAGATTTTGGGTAGTTTTATTGCCCTCCGTGTTCTTTGTTTTTGGTGTAGTTCCAAAATAGTTAACTGGTTGCCTAGTAGGTAGTATTCTTGTTACTAGTGATACCGATGGTGACGTGAAGAATCATAAGAATAATCCCAAGGATGCTTGCACGAGGTGCTCTATGCATGCTCTACACAATGCATAAAATCTGAACGGGCACGGATGACGGATACAGATGTCTCAATGAGGAATGTTTGAGTTTATCAGTCACCTAAACAATTCAAATTCACACATAACATCAGACCTGTGTAACTCTTTTGAAATAAATTTAAAAAAAAGACCTGCATTCCCCAAAGGTTTATTTATGCAGAGGTACGCGCTACTGCTGAGCATTAAGGTCCTAGGTTCGATTCCCAGATCTGCCAAAGCGTTTTTCTGTCAGGAATTTCTCAGTAGCAGCCCGTAGTCTGGATTTGTACCCGGTCGATGGCTATAGGCCCCTATTTCATGGGACTAAAACATAACTGGCGAAATGTGGCCGCACTATAGGTACACCTCAGCCTAACCCTTCGGTTATTACAGGCGTGATGTTATGTCATGATAAGCAGAGGTATGTTTTAAATACACTCACATTTCTTCACTTATGCTTAAACTCCCGAAATGTAATCGGTATAGTTATGTTGGTGTCAATTTCCATCTGGTTACAAAACAACACCCAGTCGTTTAACCAACTCCTTAGATAAGGTTAGCCAGATAGTTAACACGTAATTCTTAATTGCAATTACTTCCAAATATGTCGCAGTTGTCGAGTGCGCCCGAACTCCTAAAATGGTTGCAACGGGTGTAAAACCTCTTTAGGGAAAAGGCTAGGTGTTCCGAATTTAAAATTAGTAGTCATAAACTGTCAGTTGAGTTTGGATGGCAGACGGATGTTAGTGCCAGACTATGGTACCTAGATCATCGGTATTCTGAACGAGTATGGACCACCCAAAAGTTTGCAATATAATATAATATTCTAGATTCTAAGCACACCAAAGTCATAATTTTGTCTGTTGTACAGATGACAGTGTTGTCGCAAGCGTGCATGTTAACCGCATCTGTGGTCTAGTGGTTAGACCACCTGTCTTAGACCCAGAGGTCGCAGGTTCGCTTCCCAGTGAGGACCAAATTTTCTGCTCTGTTTGGTTGGTAGCTGGGCTTGTTCTAAATCCGCCTGGCTAGCTACCTCTATCTCTAAGTCTGTTACCATAACAACAATGTTAACAGCATTGTTGTGTTTCGGCAGTTAGAGGTAAGAAAGCCAAATCCTCTCTCTCCAGTAGTTTAGGATTCCGGGTGAAGCTCGCTTCCACCTTCGGCCTGATCATCACTTCTTATTAGGTGAGATGCAGGCCAAGAGCTTTCCCGTTGTGGATAAAAATAAAAAAAACAATATGTTTGTGTGTCTAGTACAGCACACAAACTTCGCAAGTTCAGGCCCAAAATTACCCTCCTGCCCCAACCCAATATATTGGAAGGTGGCTCAGTATTATACAAGGTGGAGACGAAAATACAACAATAAATTAAACTGCGTTTATCTAATGACGTTCCCAGTCTGCTTTCTAAAATTCAATCAAAGATCTCCAATAGTTAAGTCACTATAGCTAGTCAAAGATTGGCAAAACCCATAGTCGGCGCATCACTACTATTAAGGCTTGTGTTCACCAACATTCAAACCACCGGTTAGGTATTAAACAGTTGGTTTATGTAAAATTTTCTAAGGAAATTTTAAATATAGAACTGATTAAATATCTAAACAGTTGAATTAAATGTTGGTGAACTTAGGCCTAAGTATGTTAGAAAAAATCACTTTTTTTTTATTTCAATGTTAGAATTTATTTGATAGAGCCTAAATACTCCCACTCGTATCCATTAATATTGCCAGTGTTTTTATTTAGTGTTGTATCCTCGTCTCCACATTGTATTTATGTCTTCGTCTTCATTTATTTATCACAATAGTCATAGTAACCCCTTTCTACCCATCTATAACATAATCCTGCAACCATCGTGCACATCGTTTTAGTTTCGAACGAACGCGCGAAATATGAGCCCTAGATATTGCAATTTCACTTAAATTCGATACGGCAAAGAATAATAAATGTATCCTCAGTATGTATTCCTCGAATAATTATTGTTTTTAATCTTGACTAATATTATTAATGCGAAAGTAAGTTTGTCTGTCTGTTACACTTTCACGGATTTCGATTTTTGGCGCACAGGTAGACCATGAGCTGGGTTATGTATGATACTCTTTATCCTGGTAGTATGTTATGCATTATGTATGCTGCGAGCAAAAGCAAGTTGGCAATATTATAAACCATTGCCAGTACAATTTGATATTCCGTCAGGCAAAGTGGATATAAAGGGGTAATCGATATTGGGTTTTCCCTATTCTCAAATTCCTGTCGGCATGTCACGAATTGAATTTTTCCTGTTGTGTTTTATTTTTGGTCTGGGATTCCCCGTAGCAATTCGGGCGTTTTAAATTGGGACTTTGCGAAACAAAACATGAATATCAATAGGCTCTTTATGGGTTTGTGGAAGCACACATGCTGCATTGCGAATGTTTTCATTATTGTTCCCATAATATCATCATGATTTTCCTGCACTTCTGGGTTGATCCGTGGATGGGTAACCATATTTACATACCGAAACCCCTCCGTGCCTCAGAAAAGCCGTTAAGCCTTTGGTCTCGGCTGTCATTTGTAGATCTTTGACAGTTGTTACAGGTAGTCAGAAGCCCCAAAGTCTGACAAGCAGTCTTACCAAGGGGTATCGTGTTACCCAGTTACTGGGTTGTGGAGGTCAGATAGGCTGTCGCTCCATGTAAAATACTGGAATTCAGCTGCATCCGGTTACACTGGAAGCTGACTCCAACATAGTTGGGAAGCTAGGTAGATTGATTTGTGAGAAACATTTTTTTTTTAATTCTTTGCTTTGTTCCTTATTGTTCCTAACTCCGGTCTGGCCATTAGGTACGTACATTTATTTAATTAGAAAGTGAAGGTGTTCCCAATACGGTACGGTACATCAAGATATTTAATAGCAAACCAGTTTCTATCCAATGGAGAATGGCTCGATATGGTAAAGCAATGAGGTTTAATTAAAATGATTAAGATAAGCTGTAGTAATTGGTCTGGTCCAGCTAGAATAATGGAAGAGAAAGTTGATAGTGTAGCCCTATCAAAGCTGCATTGAATATTATGTCAGAGTACAGATAGGCTATCGCTCCTTGAAAAATACTTGTATTCAGCTGTATCCGGTTAGACTGGAAGCCAACCCCAACATAGTTGAGAAAAGGCAGATGATGAATTTCTTGCACTTATCCCAATTTATTTGTGGTCGGCGCAACATGTCTTTTTCTTCCATACTTCTGTATTAGTCGTTATCTCAGTAGTCACCCCTTTTCTAACCATATCATCTTTCAAACAGTTCATCCATTGTTCCCATAACATAACATAATTAACTTCACGCCTGCATTGTCCGTAGAGTTTGGCAGAAATGTATTATCATAACAACTATAGTAACCTTTTCAGTAAAATCGAGTTACAACAATTTTAAAGCGAAAATTGCTTGAATTAATTCATTACATAACCAGCTAATATAATTGGTTTCACAGTGAACAGCCCACCCAAATACCGACCTTATATCTATATACTTATAATAAATCTGTAGAAGTGAAAATTCTGTACATTGAAAATATCAAAAAAAAAAATGGCAGGGGGTGTTACTAGACCGACACCGAACCCAAAAATGTGATTAAATTTTTTTTTGTCTGTCTGTCTGTCTGTCTGTCTGTATGTCTGTTTGTTCAGGCATCACGCAAAAACTACCGGTTCGATTACTATAAAACTTGGTATAATTATTCTTTAATATCCTGGGCACCACACTGGGTACTTTTTATCCCGGTAAAGTATCCTATCCTACGGTTGGGGGGTGTCAAAGTTTGTATGGAAGAATTTTAACGCGCTGTCCGATTAACTCGAAACTCAATATTTATACTTAAACCCAAAAATTAAGAATAACGTGTATCAGGATTTTTCGAAATTCAACCCCTAAGGGGGTAAAATAAGGGATGAAAGTTTGTATGAAAAACCTTATTCCTTGAGGTAGTAAACATGAAACTTCGCACGAATAGTTATCTAAATAAATTATAAAGTTTGTAGAATTTAGAAAGGGGGGTTGGGGGTGTCAGTGTTTGTATAGAAGAATTTTAACGCGCTGTCCGATTAACTCGATATTTATAATTAAAACCCATGGGGATGTATGGGGTAATTTCCGACACTCACGCGGGCGAAGCCGCGGGCAGCAGCTAGTCTTACATAAAATATAAGAATCTTATATTCTTAAATAATTCACTGACAGACTACACATAGCCTAAACCACTGGATCTGCAGCTGAAGCATGAAAGCATACAAGTACCTTATACTTGACTAATATTGAAGGGACGAGGAAGAAAGAATTTTGAAAATGCATGCGCTATAGGGGATAAATGTTTGTATGAAAGAAGGAAAACACATTAATTTAACATAGACTAAAAGTCACACAATATAACATACAGCAGATAAAAAAAGGATAAAATAAAAACTTAAATAAAAAGTTTAAAGTACGATGTAAGAAATTAGGGGGGTGCCTCACGGCTGCGCCAAAAAGGCGCCAGGTTCTGAAAAAATGCCAGACAACTATATAAGTGCCTGACGCTGGTATGGAAGTTCAACATTTTGGCCGATAGGAAATTCAATCGGACGCATAACTTGTAGTCCGATTAAAATCCACAATAAATCCGAGACGGGCTATAATAACTTAATGTTACGGCCACAGGCCATAGAGTAATCAGCCCGTCAGCGCTCCACTACTCAAGTGGTGGCGGCTACTTGGAACTCGATCGCTGCGCAAGAGTTTAAGTGGTGTCAATGCACTTCAGAGCTCGCTCTTGAAGATCTAGTGACTTCTCAAGAGCAGTCGTCACATTTAATATGAATTGAATCATGGATATATTTCTATTAGGGTTTCTTAAAGCGTCTGTGGTCACTGATCAGTTTCGTTTTGCTGTCAAAAAATCGTCGTTTTGATCATAATAGCAGCATTATGTACGAATCTTATAATATTTACGGGCCGATATTGGTTAAAATGAAGTCTCTTGTATCTTTACCAATAATTAAGCAAAGATATTATATCACCAACAGCTTTGCATAGCGAACCCTCCCATATAGAAATGGCTATCATAGGTCATATTAGCTTACGAATCTATTTATAATGCCCAGTTTGGCAATAAAAAATGCCATCATTGGTAAACTGATAAAGTGTTACAAGGATTATTTGGCGCTTGAATGACGTTGACAGGGAGGCGCTGTTGGTGAACATTAGTGCAATAAGTTTTGTGAAATGTATTGAAAAAACAAGATGGCAGTGTTAGTTCGGATTTTGGCCACGCGCCAAACATTAGATCCTTGTACAGCTACACCTTATAGCTGTTGGAATTGGGGGACTACTTACAACAGCAGCCAATCTACTTAATTACTTGAATAGGGGTGATTTTTAATTTTAACCATCAGACCTGTAATAACCTCTGCAATTCTTTATCGATCCAAAATCACAGACCCAAATTATAAACACGACCTGTGTTTCAAACGTTTAAAAATTTATCTTCGAACATAAATGGCGAAATGTGAGTGTAGTGTACATAATATGTACCTCTGCCTAACTCTTTGGGGAATACAGGAGTAATGATGTGTTATGTATGACATTAACGTACTAATAAAACTTGTCAATAGAATGATCGTATCATCAAAATACGTAAGTAATTGATTTCGATCTAACATCGGAATGCGATCAAGATGCCGCTTGCCGACAAGATACTTTAATGCCCTCGGGTTAAATTGATTGGTTTGAACGTTCTCCAGCGCATTGGTCAAATTGCGATATTCCCTTAACTGATAAACAATTACTTAACATAATAACATCACGTTTTGATTCCCCGAAGGGTTAGGCAGAGATGAACCCATAGTAGTACACCCATAATTCGCTGAGTTATGTTTAAGACCCATGTAATAGGGGGCGAGCCTATTGCCATCAACTGGGCACAAATCCAGACGGCCGAGCTGGTTTTGAGAAATTCTTAATGGAAAAACCCAATACCACTTTGCCCGACCTGGGAATCGAACCCAGCACCTCATGCTCAGCAGTAGCGCTTGCGACCACTAGACCAATGAGGCAATCAGTTATCAATATTAGTCATGGATTTATTTCCCTTCAACGCTGTGGACTTACGCAAGAGTATGCAGCCGACGCCTGGTCCGTAGTGGGTAGTATTGTGAAACAGAAAGTTTGGAAACTGGTTCCAGGATATTTTAGTTGCCGCCTCTGCAGTCAGGTATCACGAATATTTCTAAAGGATTACACAAAGTCAACCATTAAGTAGAGCAGTGGTGGCCCAGTGGTACTGGCCGCGATTTACGAGTTGTAGGTCGTGGGTTTGCACCCAAGCAGGCACTTTACTTTATGTAAATAACTTCATCACCACTGCTCTCAAAACGGTGAAGGAAAACATCGTGAGGAGGCATGTCCTAGAACCAAAAATCGAAGAAATTTGACATCTACAAACCCGCACTGGGCGTGATGGATTACGGCCCACTTCCTCTCACCAAGAGGAGGAGGCCTGTGTGCCAGCTATGGGAACATTATAATATATAGCTGATTATGCTGACTTTGAACGTCTTCCGGGTGTGAGAATATAAACAATTATTAACTAATGGAACCATCTCACGAGTGAGAGAATGTATAATTATCTTTCTTACATGATACTTTTAATTAAAACTTATAGGTGTCTTATGAAGGAATCACCTTGCAAGGAGTCACCAACTGAACTTTTAAACCACATCCAAGGATGTCAATAAATTCATAATAGACAGCCTGTGTTCTCTAGTCGTCGCGGACTCGTGGTCTAAGCCCACAAGATGTCTTCGAACTTTGTTTGCACGCTCGGTTTTTGTCGTCCAATAAAAAAGCGTTACAATAGCATACTTAATTGATAACTCCGTTATCATGAACTTGCTTTGTAGATGATTTTTTTGCCGTCTGGTCTTTTTGTTCTGCTGTAAAGACTGTTTTTTTCTTTTTTTTTAACCCCCGAAGGAAAAGAGGGGTGTTATTAGTTTAACGTGTGTATCTGTCTGTTCACTCGTAGCTCCCAAACGGCTGAACCGATTTTGATTATTATTTTTTGTTTGAAAGGTGTCTTGATAGAAGTGTTGCCATTTTAACGACTTTGTCGCTAGATCTAGCGGTTTTTGGATGTGCTTAGTGATTTTTTTTTCGATTTAGCGACTAAAATAAATGTAGTGATTTTTAGCGACTTTTTGCTTGCAACACAATGTCAGATGTCACAAGGTATACCACTGGACGCTGGTTTTCAGCTGCAACCCACGAGTGCCTTACCTTACGTCAATCTAAAAATACCTGACCCCGTGTTTGTCCTTACATTCCGATTGATCAATATATTTCGATATATCTATATAGTGATACCACCATTGAATCCCGCTTGTATATTGATTACAGCTATTATTCCCCGACCTTGTGCTTTGTGTGTTCGTGCATGCATTATGGCTGTATCAACCGGTACATGTGCTTGGGCACAATGCATTGAGGTTTAGAGTCGATGATCCCAGCGTTGTTAGGTCGGTTCAATTTGTATTATTATTTTAAGCCTATGGTAAACAATAACAGCCGCACAGGTCGATCTTCAAGGTTAAGCAACCCTTGCCGAGGTCGGTCCATGGATGGGTGATTAATGTGTGGTTAGTGATTTGCGAAGCACGAGGGGGACTCGGAAACCACGTTAAGTCGTTAGTCCCGGCTGTCGTTTATGTTTTTGTGAGTCCTTACGGGTCGTCAGAAGCCCGTGCCAAAGGGTTTCGTGTTTCCCAGTTACTGAGTTGTGGAGGTTAGATAGGCAGTCGCTCTATGTTACATGTTATTCAGCTGCATCCGGATAGACTAGAAGCCGACCCCAACATAATTGAGAAAAGGCAGATTGATTGTGTCTGTCAATTTTCGAGATAATACCTTTTAAGTGCTTGCATATTCACAAGTTGATATTAGGATATTTAAATAAATAAAAATACTTAAATTAGGAATATTTATATATTTATAAGTCATATTTATTATTATAAGTACGTTATAACTTAACTTAAGTTATCGTGAGTAGACTAGAGAAGGAACTACATTTTAACAAAGTTGGTACCAGCTATTATTATTATAAATAACAGTTTAAAATGATATTAGGTACATAAATCATACAATAAATGATACAAAATTATATTATATAATTAATAAAATTACATTTTATATAATTGATGAAAAAAATAAAATGTTCGATACAAATGAATTGAATAACAACAAATTAAAACTTAATAAATAATCAAGGAGCTATTTTATATATTTTTATGAGGAATTCATCAATTATTTCATTTAAGAGAAGACATTAACGCCCATTATCATCTATATTATTATACTCATACAGCGTGTATCAGAAATCTGTGGCTATATACCTATCTAAGGGTGTGGTGTAGACCATCAGACTAAACAACTTTCTCCCTGGGACCAACATTGTCATCGAGAAAAAAAAAGTCTGCTGTCGAATTTTGGGTGGAGTAGGTAACAGATTGGAGTTTTGAATGGGACCACGATGATTTTTTCGCGATAACTATATATTGGCTGGACCCTTAAAAGACCACATATTTCTGATACACGCTGTATAACATAACGTTAAGTCTGGCGTCACTATTATTTATGTGGACTACGATCAGTTAATTAAACGAAACTGGTTTTTATGCAATTAAAACGCGTTCATTATTGTCATTATTCGTTGTCAAGGTCTTCTCATGTGAGGTCATATGGTAGCAAAATAGTTAGCATCAAAAATATAAGTTTAGAATTTAATTGTTTTGTACTTGAACTTGGCAACACTTGATGTGTGGCGCCAACTCATTCTGTTGCCAATTAAAATTGCGATCATTATGGAATGTTGCTAGGTTTACTTTAAAAATAATGTACAGCTCAAAGTTTGTTTAAAGGCAATGCTAATGACTTTACTAAGCAAATTTTCAGCATTCGCCCTCTTTATGACCCCAATGTCAAATAATACTCCTAGCGCGATGTCGCTGCTGCTGAGCATGAAGTCCTGGGTTCTATTCGCAGGTCGGGCAAAGTATTATTGAGATTTTCTATCTGGAAATTCTCAGTAGCAGTCCGGAGTCTCGATTTGTGCCCGGTTGATGGCAATAGGCTCGCCCCCTATACCATGGGACTTAAACATAACTGGCGAAATGTACACCTCTGCCCAATCCTTCGGGGAAACAAGGCGTGATGTTATGTTATGTGTTATGTCAGTAATTCGTTGACTAGCTGCCAATTTGTATAAATTAAGTATTCCGAGACCTACTTGACTATTATAATTAAACACACCGTCACGTCTCATCAAGATAGTAAATACTAATTCCATGCATCATAGTCATTGACAATCGAAGGCTCCAATAATAGAATACCTTTGCCCAACCTTACAAACTTCACAAGGCGTGGCAATAATGTCAATTCATTTTGACATTTATGACAGTTAAGCAATCTTAAATTAAACCAAAGATCACAGACGTAAACCGATGGCCTAGATAGTTGAACCTAAATTCAGAGTAAGCTGTTGGCTCCTAACTATATCGTTAAAATTAAACGAAGTAATTATTTTAGTTAGCACACGAGTACTATAATAAATTTTACAGTTGGTTCCAAAAAGAGGTCAAGTTCAAATAAATACACACACACACATAAATATTTGAGCAAACGTGAATCAATATTGTGGGTTTTAAATAAATCTTTATGGTTTTATTTATTTGAAAAAGGAACCACATATTTTAAATAAATCATAACGTTACATTATTTTTCTTCAAAACACCATGTGCAATTTTTCGCAAAATGTAATTTGTTTTTACTAAAATGTTTACTCAAAAATCTAGATTCCATTTTGTTTATGTTATTCAATGCTCGCAGAAGTTTTTAACGTAATAGCTTATTAAAAATTAAATTACATTTGCTACATAAATAATCGTGTTTTACCATTGCAAAAATTTATCTTCTCACAAACATTTATAAAATACCGTATTATAGGATGGCCCGTGAAACGACATCCAAAGAAATTTTAGAAGTCTCTCCAAGGGCTTCCCGAAGCAATCATAGGGTTGCTTAGGGAAGCCCTTGGAGAGATAAATAATTGCTGAACATACAAAGGCATGTTCAGCAATTATTTATTGTTAACGAGCTAGACGGTTTTGATATTTTCTTGGAAATTCTCACTTTACTTCTGACTTTTTCATTTATCTATTCAGTTAAGCTCCTAAACTGTAAATAATTGCTGAAACTTCTAGTACGCGGAGGTGTTTCCAGAAGCCCTTGGAGAGAGGCTTCTAAAAGTTTTTCTTTGGGCGTCGTTTCATGGACCACCCTGTATACATATCAAACGTCAATCTACATGGTAGTTTTGACATCACGGTTTTATTAACAACAAAAAAAATGTCGTCATTACGTTATTAATAACGGTAACTATATCTAACGACTTCGTTAAAAGCAGCCCAGCTATAATACAGTTACTAGCGTCTGTTAAACTATAATTACATCCCTATTTTTAGTTTAATTCATCCATCAACGTTAAATGTATTAGGTGTAACATCCACTGAGTAACGATGTTATGTGAGCTTTGTATTGCTTTAATAGAGCATTTAGATTTTAATGTAGAGTTTTTAGATATTAATATAGCAATATAATAAACTATTATAAGAAGGGTATTCTTATAATAATTTATTATATTGCTATATTAATATCTCAAAATTTCGCGTTTTTATTTTTATTAAATTCTTATTCTTTATATAAGGTGCTATAAAAATATCTGCCACGGCTGCAATGGGAGATAGTATTGTGTTTATAGATTACAATAGTAAAGATAAATTATTGATCATGTGTCATTTTTTTTTTCATACAAAAAATTGTACGTATAAATTTGCAAGTGACGAACTAGTCAGCTGATTTCAGTTTTCATTCACAGAACAGATGGAAAGAGATAGCAGTTGTTTTCATTGACGAAGTGCACTTCGCGCGTAATTTGTGAACCACGTTATGCAGAGTAGAGTCAATGTTTATGTAACTACTTTATTTTCTCAAATTGATTTAACTGTGCCGGGGTACGAAATTTCTTCACTATTGTAATCTTTAAACACAATACTACCTCTCATTAAAGCCGTGGCAGATATTTTTATAGCACCTTATATAATAAGAATATTTTTTGATATTCGTATAGTTCATGACCTACAGGGGGTATTATAAGAATTTCAGAAAAAAAAATTGGCCTAGGTCTTAAGGGTGAAATTGATTCGCTGTTACAATGTATAATAGATAAGCTATGAATAAGCGAACACTTAGTAGATATAAAGAATAGTCGTAATAGAGTTGTTAAGTATATTTTTTTATAAATAACACTCACTATCGCTAGTGGCTAAACAATAACAGCCGCTTGGGTCGATCGAAGGTTACTGCGGTTGATTCGCGGATAGGTGACCTCCGTGCCTCAGAAAGCACGTTAAGACGGGTAGTCAGAACTCAGAAGCCCAAAAGACCAATGGGTATCGTGTTGCCATAATAACATGGGACTAACGTGGATCCCGGCTGTCATTCGTGGTCGTCAGAAGACCTGCATCCGGATAGACTGGAAGCTGACCCCAACTTAGTTGAGAAAACGCTAGGTAGATTGACTAACTATCGCAGCGTAAGTTTCAGCAAAAAATTGTTAAAACCAATACTTTCCTCATTTTTATAGGTATTGCTCAAAAATAATAAAACTAATTAATTAATGATCTCATTAATCACAGAGAGGTCAACTCTCAGCGACAATGCCAAGATAGTCTACTATCGTTCATTCATAGTTCGCTAAAACGGCACAATAAGGGCACATTGTTATTCAAAACATGTCCACTACATTTCCTGCAGGTTGAAGATCGACTAGACTAATCTTGCCTAAACAATAAAATATGCGTTTCCCATGAAATTAAGTATTCATCATTCTGTTTTAGACCCCGGAATGAAAAAAAAAACGACTTCGACTAAAAAGTTCAAAACAAACTTTTCAAGCAGTTATTTTTACTAAAATCTCAGATTAAGGATAATCAGCTTATGCTTATACTGCTGGGACACAGACCTCCTCTCAGTGAGAGGGAGTGGTCCATAAGGGACTACTCACACTCATTCAGCTCTATTCAGCGTTTGCCCATAGAAAACTATGATTTTGTATGAGACGCGTACGCGTTTCGCGCGATTTCTATGGGCAAACGCTGAATAGAGCTGAATAAGTGTGAGTAGTCCCTAATTCAACACGCGGTTCAGTGCGGGTAGGTATTAGTCTTCGATTTTTTAGTTCTAGGACATGCGAGTTTCCTCACGATATGTTCCTTCACCGTTTTGAGTGCAGTGGTGATTAAATAATTTACACAAAGTTAGCGCCTGTCAGGGTTCGAACCTATACGACCTACAACTCAAGTCGCGGTCTTTACCACTGGGCCACCACTGCTCTCCTTGTAATTAACGCCTATATGTAAGTAACAGATGACTGATACTAATGATAAGCCAGGTATCAAGTATCATATAAACATACAACGAACCAGAAGAATACTGGTATCAAGTATCATTATAGAATACATAGATTATTTCTAATGACTATAAACCACTGCTCATTGATTCTAGACTGCTTGAAAAGTGTTCCACATACAAAAATACCCGTGAAAAACATAACCATGTCTTTGCTGTCGCGCAGTCGAGTAGATGAAACAAAACTTACCCCTTTCAACATTTTACAACCCCTTTCAACAAATCCGCTCAATATCGTTGAACAGGTTAACCCATTCCATGGGAAAGTTTCCCATTCCCAGTCCATGAAAAACCCCGAATTTTACCAACAAACGCATTGGAGTGAAGCCACACTGCTCCTTTGCGTTGTGTTGCGACGTCGCAGCGCTAGATTTGGCCGCATTGCCTTGATGAATAATTCACGCTGCGACGACGCAACGCAACGCAACGGTATGCCACATTATGCAATGTGGCATGTCAAAAAATCTATGTAAAAGGACGCAGCGTTGACACTGTGACGTCGCAACGCTAGATTTGGCCGCATTCAGTGCTTTGATTCATTCACGCTGCGACTCCGCAACGCAACGCAACGGAGCAGTGTGGCTTCACCCTAATGCGTTTGCGTTGGCGCAGCGTCAACGCAACGCAGGTTTGGCATACAATGCGTTGTTCCGTTGCGACGATGCGACGCAACGCAGCGCTACGCACTAATGGGGCCTCGCCCTTATAGTGTTGGATTTTCCATTGAGAGATGAGCCGTGTAACTCGGCGCGGGCGATGACCGAATAAAATGAGGAATCGATGCATCTCAACTGTTCCGATACGCTTAAACGATTTTATTGCCCGACTATACTATCAGGGCTGCTCGTCGATCTAATGGTCGCAAGCACTACTAGTCCTGGGTTCAATTCCCGAGTCGGGCTAAGGGTTTTCCATCCGGAATTTCTCAGTAGCAGCCCGGAGTCTTTGTGCCCGGTTGATGGCAATAGGCTCGCCCCCTATTACATGGGACTTAAACACAACTGGCAAAATGCGGGAATAGGTCTTAGGGGTACGCCTCTGCCTATCCTTTCGGGGAATTCAGGCGTAATGTTATGCTATTATCAGGGCTACCAAATCTAGGCATATCTAGTACGAATTTATCTTTTCTATGTTATTTCTTGTTTTTGCTGATAACCGCCAAGAACATGGTTATGTTAATATTATTTGATGCGTTTGAAATAAATTGTTGTTGTAGTATTATCAAATATACAAGGTTGGGTTAAAAAATGTTGTAATGAGTTTAGTATTTGGCTTCCTAAACATAATTTAGTTCTAATCTTAATGTAACAGTTAGGGCATGCTCCAATGGGAGTAGCGCCCCATATGCCAACAGAACCATCTCATCTACTCATAATCTAAAAGACTGATCGCATGATATACCAAAACAAAAAAAAAAACAAAAAAAAAACTTAAAGTAACCTATATTCCATTTATTATACAAATAACGGTTAACATCCTTTCGTTATCTATGTATTATAAACTCCATTATTTTTCACGATAAGTACAAAGCAATGTAATCTGTTTACCATTTAATATAATTCTAAAGTGCTTAAGAGGGTTTATTCTGAAAGTTGGCAACGTCGCAAATAGATGTCAAATATTTCGCTGTTTGATTAATTTGATAATATTTCTGTATGGAAATAAAAAATGTGGCTTACTAGCGAACTAGAATATTGATTATGAAATGCAATAATTAATATCGTAACACCGAATAGTTAGTTTTAGATGTAAAAAAAGTATTTGGTAACTTTCCAAATGCCTTTTTTTCACCTAAAACGGGTACAACATCAAATTCAATGTTATAATTGCAATTCATTATTAATATTCTAGTCAATTGGTTACCCACATTTCTTATTTCCATACAGTATTATTTCCAAATTAATCGAAACAGGTAAATATTTGACAGCTATTTACGACGTTGCCAACTTTTAGGATGCACCCTCTTAAGCCGTTATTTGTCTACTGCTAAAATAAATGGAGTACGGTGACTGTTGAAGGGAATCATCTTGAATTTTACTGATCATCTTGAAGAATCCTAACTAACATATAAATGCGAAATTGAGTTTGTTTGTTAGTTACGCTTTCACACTAAAACGGCTGAACGGATTTGGTTGAAATTTAGCTCATGGGTAGACCATGACCTGAGTTAGGACATAGTATACTTTTTCTCCCGATATTCCAACGGGATCGAGACTTATTCGGGTAAAACCGCGGAGCGCAGCTAATTTACAATAAATAAATTAAGCGGTGCCTAAAGTGTAATTCCTCACTAACTATTGCTATGTTTTCATAAACTTCTTTTCAAATTCAGGATATTAAGTATTCAAACTCAAACTAAAAGAAGCATTTATTTCAAATCAACCAATTACAGGCACTTTTGAATTGTCAAGTAAAGCGTAGTAGGTTCCTATGGAGGCGAACGAACAGGAAACTCCATGGACACTCCTTATTATCATGTTGCAAAATATTAGTTACATCATTGATGTTGAATTTATAATATTATAAGGAAGTAAGAACGAAGTTATAAGTTATTATTTATTTATGAACGAAGTTAAAAGACTTATACGACTTTTGCTTTCTCAAAAAACAAAAATATCGATAAAATTCCAGCCCTATCGCTGTTCCGCATGACATAGTCGCCTATAGACAACAGTGCAGTGTTACCACAGTTCTTAGAATCAGACTTCCGCTCACACTACTGAATAATTTGACACCACCGATTATGTTCAGAATTTTTATAGACAAATTCCTAGAAACATGAAACAAACTTCAGTGTTATTGTCTAAGGTATTTGATTATTTTCCTGTTAGCGCGCTCGCACACGGCATATTGTTTATAGGCCTTAAATCGGTCAGTTTTTACGGTTCCGTACCTGAAGAGTGCCGGGGTGGGGACGGAACCCTCTAAGCCTCCGCTGTCTGTCTTTCTGTCAGCGGGCTGTATCTCATGTACCGTAATAGAATGAAACGGAATTGTTGACAGAAATATTTCAATTTATTTTTGATATGTCAGAAACAATTTTGTCACACAAAGAAACAAACGTTCAGCACTTCATAAAATTATTTACTTATCACTTATAGTCTTGAACAAACAAATATGTGACCAATTACTTACAGAAGGTTACCTACATTGTATTATTTAACACAATATAATAACAACTAGTAACCATGGGTCAGATTCCCTTGTTCACAAACTAAGCTAAATTAAATTTCAGTGCATCTTTTTCTTTCTATTTCATTAATAAAAGGACAGAAGATACATTTTAGTTCAGTACTGTCAAATTAATCACCGTAAATTGACGTAATTTTAGTAGGCAAATTTTTAATCACGTCTAAACTAGTATGGAGTAGTGACAGGCGCTGATTAATTTGACAGGACTAAACTAAAATTTATCTTCTACCCTCTTCTTAATGAAATACAAAGAAAAAGATGCACTGAACGTAAATTTAGTTTAGTATGTGAACCAGAATATGCTATGATGAAACAACTGCCCGATAACGTGAGCGTAAAAAAGTATATAATTACCTATGAATAACTGAGCGTAAAAAAATTACATTTGTTAAAAAATTGCAACTGTTGCATAATACATGAATATTATGTAAACATTGTAAACCCACACACGAAAACGAATTTAGATAGAAGAATATTGAATTAAGTTTTTTGTTCGAAAATAATCAGTGTTGTTGCCAAGGGCCTTGCCATAATAACATAGAGACTATCGTTGTTCCCGGCTGTCAATCTTGGATCTTTGACAGTCGCTACAGTCAGAAGCCTAAAACTCTGACAACCATTCTTACGTAGGGGTATCGTGTTACCCAGTAACTGGGTTGTGTGTGGAGGTCAGGTAAGTAGACATGGTATACAGTCCATGTAAAATCGGTCTTCAGGAGACCGAAAGTCTGACAACCAGTCTTGCCAAAAACCTAGGTTGTGGATGTCAAATAAGCAGTCTCTCCATCTCAAATACTGGCATTCAGCTGAATCCGATTACACTGGAAGCCGATCCCAACATAGTTGGGAAAAGGTTAGGCAGATTGATTGTGAATGCGATAAAAAAGACTGAACATTATTTGAACCAAATAGACGTAACACGTTGGACGAGTATCATAGACCACCTTACCATATAATATTAAATGAAGTTAGTTTGACAGGTATAACTTGACAACAACATGGCGAAAGGTCAATCATATTCATATTTTAATCGCTCAGATGACACTGGCACTGTTTATTATCATGATATTTTGGTATGCTACACTATACTATACCGATATCAAAAACTACACTTTATCGATATCAATTTCATATTCGATTTTTAAACATTTGACACAATTTGACCTTTTGTTTCTCGGAAAGCACGATAATAATATGCAGCCGGGACCAACGTCCCGGCTGTCATTCGTAGATCTTTGACAGTCGCTACAGGTAGTCAGAAGCCTAAAAGTCTGACAACCAGTCTTGCGTAGTTGTACCGTGTTACCCAGTAACTGGGTTGTGTGTGGAGGTCAGATAAATAGTCGCTCCATGTAAAACACTGGTATTCAGCTGCATCGGTTATACTCAAAGCCGACCCCAACATAGGAAAAGAGTTAAATTGGGAAAAGGAAAGGTTCTCCTGAAAGGTTAACAGCGAACCAAAAATGACCTGAGGGGCAATTGCCGTAATTTCTAAGAACGTTCGCATTCTAATCTCATTCGCAATCTGTCAGAAATACAATCAATTTACCAACATTTTTGACAAGTTTGACAGATGGCGACTTGAATGTGAACGTTTTTTATGCACGAGAAGGTATTGGTCGATATACATAATTCGGAAAGGATCTAGCCGCTGTGTCAAGTTTTCTAAAATCTATTGATTTCATGTAGTTATGTTGGTAGGCAGTGTTCAGAGTAGTAAAAATACCTACAAGTTTATCAAAACACGGAAATTAAAGTAAAACACTGCTATCTTACGGTTATCATATTGCAAACAGAGATCGATAAATAGGTGAAAGATAAAATAATATTGTGTCCCGATAGTTTTAAACTAGTTATTTCGATAAGAAAACCCAGCAACTATGAAAATGTCATAAAGTTTGACATATTTTCGTTATATCGTTTGTCTATGCGCAGAGACCGGAAATGCCTTATAAACAAACTTTGAAAATAGAATCGTCTATGTAATATTTATGGTGTTGTCATTTCTGGGCCGGATGTCATCGATCAATTTGTTTGTTTATGTATGAATTAAAAATCTTTATTAATTTTTCGCTATCCTATTAGACAGGCAAACTCAGAAAATAAAAGTGTCGCATGTCGTGTCTATGATATGGTCAGTTTTCTTTATACTTTCTTTGATACATTGCCAAGAACTTTTACATTTGCAAAAAACAGTTGTAAACTATTTCGTCTAGCGTCCACATTAAAAATAATTTTGAACTGTGACGTACTCTATGGGTGGGGCGAGAACGTAAATACAGAGCTTTTCACGCTGTTTTTAGTCGCCAAAATGTCGTTGCAATGTCGCATACATTGCAACGGGCCACACTCAACTCAAAACAATTCGGCTGTAAGAATTATGTAAGGTTACGCTCGTCTGAGAACAATTAAGATTTTTAAACCAACATTCCTATAGAACAAAGGAATTATTATAAACAACGCTGCGAATGATCTCAGAACATTGGTGCCAATGTCTTAAACCTCAGAAACACATTGCTTTAGACTCCGCCCCACTCATCACTGAGTTATTAATTTAGTGAAAATGGCAATTTTGCTGTTGTGTTTTTGACGTTTTTCACCAAAAATTTTGGTTGCCTGGCCTTTGAGCGGCTAAATCTGACTATTTTTAACCGCGACTAAAAAGGTGTGAAATAGAATACGTTGCCATGAACATGAAAATTCACACCAACACGTCGACTTCAGTTGCAAAAACAGTACTGTATCTATTTTGTCTTTTCTTTCGTTTATATCTCGAAAATGGTTTGTCCTATGTCCTATCACAAAAATGATAAAAATCTACCCCCTTTATAAGATCCATAAACCCTTAAAACTCAACATGCAGGTAATATTTTGTTCAAATTTTCCATACAAATAGTGAAAAATTCCGTATAAAATACGTGGAGGCTACCGCGCCATTCAATTTTAGTTGTGTAATGTTTTTTAATTTAGAGAACTATTTTTGCAGAGTAGATTTACGATTCTCATAGCCAAAATAACGAATTTTAGTGATAGTTTAGTTCGGTGTACAAGTGAATCGACACCACTATCAGCTTTCTCTTCCATTATTCTAGCTGGAGCAGACCAATTACTACAGCTTATCTTAATCATTTTAATTAAACCTCATTGCTTTACCATATCGAGCCATTCTCCATTGAATAGAAACTGGTTTGCTATTAAATATCTTGATGTACTGTACCGTATTGGGAACACCTTCACTTTCTAATTAAATAAATGTACGTACCTAATAGCCTGACCGGATTAAGGAACAATAAGGAACAAAAAGCAAAGAATAAAAAAAAATTGGCCAACGAAAAAAATATTTCTCATAAATCAATTTACCGCCCTTTAGTATGTTGGAGTCAACTTCCTGTGTAACCGGATGCAGAAGAATACCAGAATTTTACATGGAGCGACTACCTATCTGACCTGCACAAGTCTGCACAACCCAGTTACTGGGTAACACTGTTGTTAGACTTTTGGGCTTCTGCTAACTAATTGCGTAAAAAGTTTTCGTACACGATTCCGACTAATCTGTTTCATTTTGACAGTTCAACAACATTCATTGCGTTATTTACGTTGTTGAGCAGTTGAAGCAATGGATTAGCAATCTGTTTCAAACCGATCCAGATTGTGATAGATCGTGTTTTACGCAATTATTAGGATGCTGACTACCCGTAACTTTATTATTACTAATTTTATTTTATTCACTTTGTTGTCAAATTTAATTAATAATCAGACTCGCGTTAGTGGAAATAAGGACCATGGCCATGTTAAAAACGAAATTAATATCTTAGCAACGAAAAATAAAACGCAATTTCAACAGCAATAAACAGACTTTATCGTCACGTTTTAATGATACCTATTTAATATTATTTAGAATCTATGAGTCACAAAGGTTTTTTTTAAGTTAGTTTATCAAAAAATGTTATAATAAAAAAACTATTTCAAGACTTACACACCTGCGAAAAGCGAACGCACCCATTAAACTGTAATAACGCGTCTATAAATATATTTTTTCTGCTCTCACCGGTCAAAAAATAATCGTTTATAGCGGTCAAAACTATTTCCATATCTTCCAAAGTTCAAAACACATCTCTCAGTGGTTGCTTGCCTAACATTCACCTTCAATTGGTACGGTCAACCGCAAGTCTTGAACAACGAAAACCGCTCTCCTGCTACGATAATAAGGCGCTGTCAAAGTCAAATGTTACCATGAACTGTGGTTGACTGTACAGTTCAAAGCGTGCCTACGCGCACGTGCCCATTAGTATAATGCTTCGTTCATTATTAGGAGTACATCTGTAGTACCACATGTCCAAGTCAGTCAAACACTCGAGATGGATTAGTAGTAGTTTAAAATTGGAAAGAATCTTCAAATGCCGGTTTGAATCATTATTAAATTTGAGTTTATGGTCAAGTTTAGTATCGATTGCCAGTATTGGCATGCCCTTGATTTCGAACCTTGATGTCATAGGTGCTGTAGAGATTATAACCTGCATGGGTTGTGATGTGCAATATTTATGCTAATAAATATTATGATTATAAGAAAAACGCAATTACGAATTAAGAATAGAAAGAATGTTCAGAGAGTCGCCCTGCCGGCTGGCAAGCGGGAGCTAGCAGAAAATATAAGAATGAAAAACGTAGATCCAATTCAGGGAATAATCAACTACGTTATTCCTTATTTAAATGTTTTATTTGTGCCGTACTTAGGTGTCTACTATCCATGGAATTGTTTCTCGATCCACGCTAAATAATAACAGCCGCACGGGTCAATCGAAGGTTAAACTACGCTTGACGCAATGGGGTCATGGATGGGGACCATCCATTACATATCGAGACCCCTCTATGCCTCGGAAAGCATGTTAAGCCGTTGGTCCCAGCTGTCATTCGTAGATCTTTGACAGTCGGGTAGTCAGAAGCCCGAAAGTCTGACAATTAGTCTTATCAAGGGGTATCGCGTTACCCAGTAACTGGGTTGTGGAGGTCAGATAGGCGGTCGCTCCATGTAAAATACAAGTATTCAGCTGCATCCGTTTAGACTGGAAGCCGACTCAACATAGTTGGGAAAAGGGTAGTCAGATTGATTGAGTTTCCCAATGACAATGATTTGTAATCCTTTCTGTTTATAATCGCCCTATATTCGGGGCAGATGCGTTTAAGTACGTCATCTGAATATCTCACAGATATTTCTACGAGCATCTACGAGATTAGGTAGGAAGGCAGGATGGCCAGGTCATAACAAACATGTTATTGCGCATTATTGATTAATTCAGTTTTCATACTATAAATGTGTAAGGTGTGAAATAACAAATTGACTAGTTCAACAGGATCACATCGATTGACCAACTGACGGGGACTACGGGAGCTAAACGCAAATTGTATAACTCCTAAAAGTATTTGATCCACGGCAATAAACAAAATCAGAAAAATACCGGGTTATTGATTATACGTCGGCAATCCTTTATGGGGATGTAGGAGAGGTGAAGTGTTGTTTACATTTGCATAGGAGTTGGATTTGGTTGTAAACCAAATCCAACTCCTATGCAAATGTAAACACATTTTATATTTTTATATCATTAATTTATAAATATAAAATGTAAATGAAATTCTTCAGGATATATGCTAGTTAGATAGTGTGTTGAAAATATAATACTTACAACTAATTTGATACGATAGAAAATTATCACGAAGATACCTCAAAAAAAATCTTTTTACGATTAAACCATAATTATCATTAAACATGCAATCATTCGGATTTTTGTCAGATGATTCTACAAGCAACATATTATTAAAGTACTAGTTTTATTGCTTTAGTCTCCATATTTTGCTTCTCTTTCTTTTCTATTTAGTCCGACAGTGACCGCGCTTTAGCTATTGGCAGCCTCTTAACGATGTTTACAGCAATCGATTCGTTTATTTATGAAAATAAGACAGTTACTTTGACTAGGCTTATTACTATTTAAACTTCTAATAGATTCTTCATACAATGAAAATCCCACTATAATTCATTTAAAAGTTGGTTCTTTGATACAATTTTAAGACTGGCGCCAATATTGTTTATTATTAGATTTTCATTGGATAAGAATGTTTGACATTATTGCTTTATTTCAATTTAACTCGCTATGATTGTTTGTAATAAACTACCTTTAGCCCGCGAAATTTCGCGTTTTTTTAAGATTTTTATTTCATAATCTTAATGGCATCTGTTTAGGTCTTGAGCTATAAGAATAACAAAAAATATTTTGGCCTAGGTCCTAGGGGGGAGGCGTGAAAATTGATTCGCTGTTTCATTATACCATAAGATTGCTTCAAGAGGTCATAATTTTTGCGTTGCCAATCGTCATAATTTTACATGACAGTAATAAAAGGATTTTTTGGCGCTTTAATGACATTGGTTAGTAAAAAACAAGATGGCGGCGATAGTTCCGATTTAGGCCACGTGGCAAAAGACACTTGTAAGACCATAAACGATTACCGAATACCTCTAGAATAGTCTATTGTATAAAAAAAATATTACAAAAGTAAACGCGGGAATTTTAATAATATTACGTCAACCAGTTTAGTGTTATGTTTCAAGCAATGAGTATGTATATATTCCTCGTGTGTTATGTTAATATTTTACCTTTTATTTGTAATATTCTTTTGTTAGATAAAGGTCGATGTTTACGCAAGTTACTATACAATACAAACTATGTGTTTCTACAAATTGTAGGTAGGTACTTGTCCACATACATTTTGTTATTTCGTTCAAAGACCTTCAATGGACGATGGAATTTCAAATGATAAAATAAATCATGTCTGTTTCATATTTATTAGAGACCGTTCCCGACTCCTGACGAAACTACTTTTTGCTGTTGTTTACGCGTAAAATATTGAAGTGTAGCATCGTTTCACGTGTGTTGATTATAGAGACGCTTAACCTGAAGTTAATTGAACATTCACTACATCTTCTGTAGAATTTCTGATGGAGTCCATTTCGCAAATGATAAATAAATGATAAATTATTTATTTTCTGTAAGTACGTTTGTACAAACACTTTTACACGTCCATCATATTTTTTTAACTAGACGTGGTCGGCGTTTCCTATCTGACTTATCTGAGAAGAAAGGCCGAAATAAACTCAGAGGTCACAGTCGTCATCTCGGTCAGATCATGACTGTAGATTCGTGTCTGAAATGGTCTTTTGAGGAAACAACCACACAGATTGAGTGGACCTGTCCAGCCAGAGCACGCGTTTGTCAGTGATCGTGCAGCTATTAGAATATATACCAAAAAACGCAGAGTTGAAAAATTAAAAAGATTTCAAACATAACATCACACGGGCCTGCATTCGCTGAAGGGTCAGGCAGAGGTGTACGTATAGTATACCCACATTTCGCCAGTTATGCTTAAGTCCCATGAAATAGGGGGCGAGCTTATTGCCATCAACTGGGCACAAACCCACACTGGAATACTACTGAGAAATTGAAAAAGATTTCAAGACTATAGGTATGCAATCGCCGAATGTCACTCAAGTCACATTGGATCACAGATTATGTCAATGCGAAGTATTAAAACAAAAACAAAAAATATAATTTCAGCCAGTAATGTTAATCTGGCTTGTTGCTTCTACAGTTTAAAACAAACGTTCTAAAGTATGCACAGAAAACTTCTCTACATAGTAACATAATCCACATTAAGATAGGGCGATATCGCCACAGACTAACTATCTACTGAAGCGAACAGGCGCAGATTATGCAGTACAACAACACGTGCTTAACCTAACACGATCGAGGTCACAGGCCAGTGGTACAAGTGTACATTAGTTACTAAGTACTTGTAGGAGTACCTGTCCCACTGCCGGCGATTAACGAGCTAGCAACCAGAAATGAGTTGGCGAGTAATGAGCAGCGAGACACTTGGGATAGTTTTGTCGCTGGGCTTTGAGCGAGTGCGCGAGTGCGACAAGTAAAATGACTACCCAGTCACTTGCTTATTATGCGTAGTATGTTGTACCAAGCGAGAGTCTCTCAGCGAGTGTTCTACCCCTAAACTAGTTGTCACTGCGACGAACTAGTGGAAGAATCAACGAACAACTATGAATCCTACTAATATTATAAATGCGAAAGTTTGTGAGGATGGATGGATGTTTGTTCCTCTTTCACGCAAAAACGACTAAACGGATTTGAATGCAATTTGGCACACATAATCATAGTTTATAACCTGGATTAACACATAGGATACTTTTTATCCTGATATTCCCACGGGATCGAGACTTATGCGGGTGAAACCGCGGGGCACTGCTAGTACATGATATATATCCATCTCTTTTACTGACACTGGCCCAAGGAACACATGACAAAACAAGTCCTCAACATGAAATCAGGTCCAAAGAAGCAACGTAGGGCCCTTCTGACTTGGGTGTCTGTAGTCAACAACGACCTGAAGCAATCCCAATAGTATGACTCGACGACCCAGAACTGAAACATCTGGCTAAGAATGACGAGACCTTTAATGATAGGTGGACCCCTTCGCTTTACCTCATTTGCCTTTGGACCACTACGTTTGAGACACCCTGTATCATTATAACCCCAAAATAATTTCAATAAAAATAAAAGCTAAAACCCAACTACGAAAAAAAGTCAACTAAAAGCTTATAAACAAGATATCACAAACAGACAAATTAAAAATCTGGAGTCACACGTAATCTGGTAATTTATGCTCTAACACATGTGACTCCGGATTTTTAATTTGTTTACTTACCTTTTTAGTTGACTTTTTTAGTTAGGTTCTAGTTTTTATTGTACTGACACAGGATCTATTTTAAGTTTCTTGAGCGAGAACATTTTGATAGCTTTAGGTCGAATTTCAACAATGAAACTAAACGCGATCAGCTCATCTATTATGCGTTCAAGAGCTGTCAGTGTCAATTTATTTTTTTGACATTCCATAAAAATGATGACACTGACAGCTCCTGAACGCGATTTAAATTTGCTTATCGGGTTAAGTTTAATTGTTGAAAGCCGCTCTTAGTCGCTTCATCGTGTCGGTGTGACTGGTGCCTTAGTAAAGCTGTTTTCTCCAGGCTTTGTATAGAGGTTCCGTATTGCAAAGTCTGAGAGTTACAAACATTCCTGAATGTTATTGAGATAGTGCCAAAGTTGCTATAGTGTTAAAACTAGGGCTGATTTCTAAAGACATTGTATCTGCATTCTGGAGCATGTGTGGGGCGCGTCATTTCAGCTTAGACTAAGCTCTATTCAATTTATAAAGATATTTTTCACGGTAATTAATTAAAAACTAAAAAAACAGCCTGTACTAATTGAATGCTCTTTTTAGAAGTATTTTTTATACAGTTGTCAGGTTGGCCTTTACCGGTTCATAGACCAACAAGGAACCAAATTGATCGTCCAGAAACTTCCGAGAACTTCCCTATTCCCATGTTGTTATTGTTTCCTACCATAATTAGTAGGTACGTTAAGTAGTATCTTATATCAACTCCTTTTACATGTGATAAAATAACAGTGTACGGTCAGCACAAGCAAAGGCTCGAGCAGACAGGCCGGACGCGACAGAGGTATAACAAATTCTGTGAAGTTTTTATAGAAATTGTTCATCCAGAGTAGATTCGCGCCGTTGCGTCGCGCCTGTCTGCGGGGAGCCTTAATAGTAGAGCATCCTAATAATTTTAAGACATCAAAGCACTTATCTGCCTCTAAGTCTATGTCTCTAGCGTATGGCACTCGTGGGTTGCAGCTGAAAATCAGCGTCAGGTGGCACACTTTGTGTAGTAATCACTAATCTGAGATTATGCTTAGCTTAATAAAAGGGCCTCCTTTTGGCAATGATATTCATTCTTTTTATAGTTTTAAGGTGTATTTTTCTGCTGTAATACCAACAAACGCATTTTTCTTTCTTTCTTTCTATCTAGGATATTCATTATTACTGTTGATAAGTAACAGTTATACTGTAATTTACTAAGACAGAAGAAACTCGTAAAATGTGATAGCATTTATTTTTATTTATCTGCGACTCTCTTGCTGCCCGTACATGAAACCTACACCTCTGCTGCAGATGTTCTCGTCTCAACCTAAATACACCGGAAAACTCACACTATTCGTGACTAACTCAATGAAAAAACGCACCCAGAGTTATAAATTTTAAAATTCCTCGCTGTGACGTCACACCGGCCTTGTACCGAGACATTGGCGCAAATGTCGTCATAATTCAACACTAGTTTTTACTCGGAACGACACCCGAGAAAGTAGTAGTAACTGCTTTGCTCATTTGCTGAGAAAGTTTAAATATTATTCCCTTGGTATATAATAAAGATTCTATTACTGTTTGATGGTAAACAGAGAGGGCCAGGTGCAGATAAAAAAATTAAAAATCGCATTGTGTTCGAAATAAACTTTCTGTATTATAATTCTCCAGAGACGCTACCACGAATAGTTTACATAAAACAGACATTTAAATTATGGAAACTGTCACAATACACAAATTTCGCCATTAACGTGATAAATAACAGTAATAAGAACGTTATAATAATCAGCCTAAGATATATTTTTTCTAAACACGTATCGCGAATATTATAGGCCCAAAATCTTTTCAAATAAAAATTCTTGATCTTTGACCCACAAGCCGCGATCTACAGTTATTTGCAAACGATACGAGAATATTTTGTGGTATGTACTAAGCTTACCTAATCTTTTTAGGCTGTGGTCAATGTTAGTGGTCACACTTGAACTGTAAAGTATTTTTGGGCAATATTATTTAAAGAAAGAATGAATATACGTTTATTTTCGGTAAACAAGACGCAATTTGAAAGAACACAAAACAAAAAAGAACAAGTTGGGGGAAAATATGAGTCACATCCACGCAAAACGGCCATCGCTCAGCATAATGCTGCGACCCTATGCGTGATAGAGCACCAGGCTGGTTTCACGAACAGCCAGCTTTGAAGTTATGCGTCGACCGGTACAGCTTACAATGAGATATAAAAAAAAATACATACATTTTATTAATTTTAAGTGTTAATGTGTTGTAATTTCAGCCCTCCACAGGGGCTCACCGCCTGTTACATGGGATACTCGTATAACTGTCAAAATGTGGGTGTACTATAATAGGTGCATCTCTGCCTAACCCTTCGCGGATTACAGGCGTGATTTTATGTTGTTATTGTTGTAGTTTTCGTTTACTATTGCCTCATCAAATTAAACTTATGTTTGCTCATTTTACATTTGTTTTTCTTTCGATTTTCGATAGTTATTATTGTGTCTATGAAAAGCTATCCTGAGAAGATTAAAATTATTTACCCTTTGAAGACATTTCGGTGACAATTTTGTGCCAGATAAAATTTGAGAAAATTATTGTGCCACCTGTTAATTTTTTTTCTTATTTTTTTTTTCTAGGTACCCTGCTAAATATGCGAACTTTTCAAGGAAGAATGAAGAAGAAGACAAATTACTATTGAAAGCTAGGTATCGATATTCCAAAGCCAATATATTCTCGATGTCCTACAATTGTTTCAATTTTTAATTTCCAATCGATTGTATCGTATTTCAAATCGTCATTACAAAATTAATTGGTCACAATTGTCGAAATGAGTTTGACATATCGATTCAATTAGTCGGCTTCAGTTGTGGCTATGAAATCGATTACTATTGTAATTCGATACTAAATTTCTGCGATTAGCTTGATAATAAATGTACAGACGGACAGACAATTGTTGGTTTTAGAAATTAGGGCGTGTCTATTTTATGAGGAGTGGTAAAATCGTTAAAGACTCGTGATAAAAGTGGCCTTACCGATAATCTAGACCACGCTAGAAAGTGTTTATGTTTAAGGGAAATATATAACTGATCCTCTAATAAAAAGATGCTCATTTATTAATATAAGTGTGTGTATTTATTTTAATAATTGAGACTCTTTGGGCTTTTCTCTCAGGCTACATTAAATTTGGTCGCAGTTACTTGCCTATTTAATATTTTAAGGAGCCTTAAATAGGAATTATACGAGGTTCACAAAAAGAAGTGCGATCATTATATTAGAGTGTTCAATTATATTTTTAGGAGTGCAAAAGTTAAATTATTAGAGGTTGTTGGACATGCCTATTTCTAAGGAAAATAGAAATTAGTTCGTTAGTAATGAAATTAAAACTGTAGGTACCTTACAGACCGATTATACCAGTCTAATAAAGTACAACTGTATACACATTCATTAAAATGTAAATGAGTACCTATCTGTTGTAATAAACATTAATGATTTTATTTTATTGTCATTATTCCGAGAAACACCGAGGCATGGCCAAGTGCAAATTATTGTACTCTCGTAAGAATAACCTTCAAAAAAAGTTTGTATTAAAAAAGGGAAATATTTACCTGATCCTCTAAAAACTATTTGCGGTTCTGATTCACTTTTTAAATAATTGAGCCTCTTTTTACCTTTCTGACTTTTTGTTTTTGTTGCAGTTACTTGGCTACCTAGTATTTTTAAGACTCCAAATAGGAATTATTTGAGGTTTCTTTCTTTCTTTCTTTCAATCATTATTTTAGAGAGTTTAATAATATTTATAGGAGCGCAAAAAGGGGAATTATAAGAGGTTCGATTAAATACCTACATTCCTTAAAAAAAATGAAGTCATCGAATACAGGAAGAAGATAGTCATAATTAATTATAGAAACGATTACAATAAGACCATTGTTATATTAAAATATTTTGCCTGCGATACAAAGCGGTATATGTGATACTAGTCTTATAAACATTGTTAAATGTGCATTGTTATAATGAATAAACATATTATTTGTATTAATCATTGCATTATTTTATACGTCTGGTTCAAGCAACGTGATATTACCTATTCTTTTTTTTATTTCAGGACGTCAAACCATTGATAATAATTAATTGTATTAATAATTTTTGACTGCATATTGTTTTCAATGGGAAGATAAAAAAAAACTACATATTTGATTACAGAAAGCCAAATTTTAATCACAAGTGTAGAACTACAGACATTCAAGATTTTATGCTCAACTTCCCTTGCAATTCATTAAAAATGTTTAATTAATTTTGAAGCAATACAGTTGTACATTCGAACATTTTATTCTTTCTACCACTTCAGTAATGTCATCGGGTACTTTCACTAAAGTTCACAAAATGTCAATCTATGTCGACGGCACATTCCCTCTATCAACTCAACGCAGACGTCCTCCTTTCCAGAATTTATTTACAAACAAAACGTCGCGAATGCATTCCGCAATGAAATCATTCGCAGAAGAGATTCTCGATCCGTCACATACATCAAGACTGTTAGTTTTATACAATCCTATTCAAATCACACTGGGCACTGAGTAAATACCAGCAAATAGAATGAAATCTGTTATTTTATCTACTAACATGTACGCGAAAGGCCTATTAACAAGAAATTCTATTGCAGTATCATTCTTAATCAGGGAACTGGCGGATGCTGTTACCCCTCTCTCATTGACTTCTATTTCAGCAATTTGCGTCATGAGAGACGCATGCATATTGAACTTACTAATACCCTTAAATTCTGCCTTATCAGGATCGAATATCTTTTTGATACCCATATCATAGATAAGTTCAGGTAAATTCTCAATCTCTGTGCGCTGCTTAAATCTAGGTATCGTAACATTTACGACCTTCTCACCTTCATGTTTGTACATATTGAAAATTGACGACAGCCTAGTTCTCTGTATGTGATAAAATAAATCACTGACCCAGACTCGTTCTTTTGGCAAAAACACTAACATTGTAATTCTACGGGATGCACATGGAATTGCTAACACCGTAGCGCCTATATGTGGGAAATCTACGATATTGAATAATCCTACTTGGTTCATCATACTCACTTCCCCGATTTGCACTCCTTTACGCGAGTAAAAGGGCTGTTCCTCAGTGTCAGGGTTAAAGGGTGTTTTCCACTCACTTCTGAAATAGTTCGCATCACTCATAAGAAGCACTGAGGACATAAAGTCATCGTAATACACTATGTGGTTGATCACTCCGCCGGTGCCGTCTTCGATCACCTGGTTCACCTCCTTCGCAGATTTCACTGGCTCGTTGAAATCAAGCAACAATGCTTTGATCCCGTACAGTTTTTCTATCTGGCGCACGTAGGATTTCTTCACTGCCATCAGTTTGTCCATGGCAATCACACTCTTCCTCCTACATTCGTATTTTAAATCTTTGCTGAGCTTATTCAAAATATCGCTCAGCTGTTTTTTGAAGCATCTGTTCTTGTGATGTTTGGTTACATTCCAGATTTCTTTGAAGGTTCGTCCGTTAGCTCCTTCGGCTAGCGCGGACAGCTGCAGCCAGGTTGACATGGGTGAGTAAACAAAGTGGGAGTCTGTCTCTTGAGTTACCCTTTGCAACATTCTCACTGAAAAATCGTACGCTGGCCTTTTGAGTAGCAGAAGAGCAGATCGTTTGCTACAATGGTACTCGTAAGCTAAAGCACCGCAAGTCCACAGAGTCACTAACGTAAAAATTCTAATTTCCATTTTCGCGCGCTGTGTTATGCGTTGTTACCGAGCAACTGTTTGGCGCGCGCGCTACAAGTTGAATGAGCCTCCTGCGTCCGCGCAGCTCGTATGGAGTTACAGTTATTTATAAAGATAAGTCTACGTATCTCGTCTAGATTTGTTTGGAAACTTAAAGTTTAAAATATTCTCTGAATGGTTTGACGTGATGTAGTATTCTACAAGTACTGTAGCAAGTTCACTAGTTTAGACTACCGGCCGGCCCTATAGGTTGTTTTGCCGGTAACCTAATTATGCGTGCGCCTAACGGTGACTTTCGTATGTGGTACATTAGTGGCTGAACTAACTGGTCTAGGGTCGCGCCTTAATTACATATAGGATAATGTTATCTCCTTTATCTAGTAGTTATACTTTATGTTTGGTATATATTTTGTTTAGAATTATGTACCTACCAAGCTGTGACTTTTAGAGATAAGGTCAGTACTTTTGAGTTTGGAAAAAAAGTAACACAGTAACTTATCTGCACGTTAAGTCAAGCTCACTGTTTAAAATAATGTGGTTCTAGTATCGACTTTCAGGGTGTAAAACAATGAGATCGTTTAGATCTCAGTCACTAAAAAGAAATGAAATTGTTTCTCTAAATAAGATATTGGAATCACTTTTACACACTGTAGATCATGATCACGATGATTTTCTACTTAAAGATTCAACAGAAGAATTTGGTTTGATTTCGAATTAACCTGAATTTTATTGAACCATGATGATGAAAAGCAGGCGCAGCAGCGCTCTAAGAGAGATAAAATGAAGCATTTACCGCCAAGAATTTCTCACTAACAGACTGACGGATTCAATACGATTAATGAACGCCTAAAATTAATAAACTAAGACTTTTTGAAGACTCGGAAATAGTTTTTTGCGATTTCTGACTTCTCTAGGACCTACTCAAACCTCAGTTGGTCTAATTGAGTGTTTGATCCTTATAAGAAACAGGATCGATAGGCATAAAAAAAAGTTTTTGTGAAAACTGCCCATTTTCTTGCTGACTGTACATTTTTTTTCAAAATCTGTGAATGCAGATCAAAATATTTCAAAAAGTTAAGGACGGCCTCTTAAGATCGTGTTCCTGTAGCTACAACGGTTAAGGTAGGTTAACCTACCTGAAAATACTTCAATCTAAATCCACCCTGTACCTATCCACTCTCTAACTAACCCTTCAAATACAGGCGTAATGTTATGTTATGTAACATTGAACACCATCAATACAAATAGGTACCAGAATATCGACGGAAATCCGTTAGTTGATGTCATTTGTGATTTCATTTTCTACGCTGCATTAGTTCCCAAAGGTCTTAAGATGAGTATACACTTGAGCATTTACTTTTAACAGGCACGGGCTTTGTGCCTGGAGGCTTTTATCTCGATATTAAGTTCTGTTTACTTTTAGTTTTATTTCTGCTTGAGTATTAGTTCACGATGTTTTTGGTTGGTATATTGGCGTGTGCTAGCTGACATAATGGCTAATAATTTAATGTTACCTACATTGTTTTGTGTTGCGTAAGTAAATTTTGCGTAGATTTTGCGTACTATTGAATAGTTTTTTTTTTTCAAGTGAGCAGATAGCTGTGCTGGAGGATGCGTAAACTTTACACTCTGTTCCTCATACCTCTAAATGCTCAAATGTATACTCGCCTGTAGACGCCGCTCTATATACCGAGAATAATGATGATACGTATACAATAATAGCAGTATACTGGTGATCCGTAACGGGCAATGCTGTATTACAAAGATGTACTTGAAGAACTACTGAAGCGGAAACAGTTGAGGCCGAGGCGTCGGGCAGCCGATCAAGAGATCGTGTGACTGAACCGTACTATGTAAATGTCGTATAGAAGGAGAAAGAACAGTGTAGTATTATTTTGTGAGCTAATAAAAATCCGGCGAAGTGCGACTTCGACTGGCACACGAAGGGTTACGGATAACACCGTGCAATATTTAGCAAAAAAATCCCGATAAAAACACGTTTCTTGTATCGGGACCCCCTTTAACTTTTTACTTTATTTTTATTTGTTGTTAACGGCAATAGAATTACACAATCTGTGAGGATTTCAACTTACTGTCTTCCTATTACGTTTCATGAGATACAGCCCGCTGACAAACAGACGGATGGACAGCGGAGGGTTCCGTTGGGCGCCGTTCTGGTACGGAACCCTAAATTGCTATCATCACATATCATCACATTCATCAATCCATCACCATCGTCAATATAACCATCAAAAAAACAAATCATTCAGTTTGATTCGTTTTGACAAGGACATGTTGGTGAAACTTAGTGTAAGGTGTAAGGTGGAGTACCCGGGTGCTGTTTTTGGTGAAACTTTGGAGAGTCTATGTCCACTATGTCCAGCAGTGGACTTCGATAGGCTGATTGATTGACAATATGGTGGCTTTGTTTCTAAAAAACCACCATATTTTTATATAGTGCTATGCTATTGATTATATTTCGGCAATCCATTAAGGAGAGGTCATTTACAACCAATGACCCCTTTTGACTCCAATGTCAATCATTTTCGAGTAATTTGATATAAAATGTGAAATTACTCGAAAATGGTTGACATTGGCATTGACTCCTATATTCTTTTAACTGATAGCCGACATTATTAACCATTCCCCTGTATAATTATGGTCTGTTCCAAAAGTACCCGATGAAAATTTAAACAAATAGATCAGAAATCGTACATGGAAGTTAGTGCCACTTACAAATTGAGTGCTTTGATTTGATTATTTGAATGATTAGTCCCAAAATTCTAATTTTAAATCATCATAAATAATTACTGTGTTATATTATTGACAATGGAGGTTAATTTAAAAACCTCAATTTCCGTCGATGATTTAAATCAATAACAAATTAATAATATTATTCTTATTTGTCTGACAAAAAGGTGAGATATAAAGTGGAATTTAAACCTTTTAAATACAGATTAATTTATTTATATACTAAGTTATGTGTTACTAATTCCCTTTAGTGAGTGTTACGTTCGACTTAGAATTTAATCTGAACAGGATTTGTTTACACTTTTATCAGATAATTTTGGAACTGACTATATATAGTTACCGCCTCAGTAGTCTAGTCAAGTCTAGTTGTAAGATCACCTGTCTTAGACCCAGAGGTTTTGGGATAGATTCCCAGCGGGAGCAAAATTTTCTGCTCGGTTTGGTTGGTGGTACCTGCCTGGCTAGCCACCACCATCTTAACTAACACAATGTTAACAGCATTGTTGTGTTTCAGCAGTTAGAGGTAAGATAGCCAGTTCCTCTGTAGTTGAGCATTCCGGGTGAAGCTCGCTTCCACTTTCGGCCTGATCATCACTTACCACCAGGTGAGATTAACGCCAAGAGCTTCCCAGAGGTGGTAAAATAAAAGTGAGTAATAGTTTTACTTAGTTATTGTAATTTTACCAGAAAACTGATACGTATTCTGCTTGTTCCTGTATAATACTATATTGGCCGTATTTCTGCCGTTACCATAGGATAGTAACGTGATACTTGATAGGCTGATAAAGTCAACGTTACGAAATGTGATGAGCAAACGAGATGACGACACGCGGCCTTTGACTAACGAACTTATAATGTAAGGTTTGTCTTATTTGAAGGACTTTCAGTGAATTTGCCTCATTATTTAAAATAACTGTGCTCACATTAGTTTTATCAGAATAAATAATTGTGTACGTTATCCAGAAAAATAAATTATGACCCTCATTCTGGGCCATTAAAATTATCTACCGTGTTCCTATACATTTTCGAGGATTAAGGATGATTACCACCAAACGGCTCGCATCGGATCGGATACGAACGGATGCGGTGACAGCCGATCGCGGCTGGCAGGATGTCGACGCATACGATCGGCTCTGTACCGTCGTCGCTTGCGGACCTATTCTGCGCCTAGTCAAATAGTTTTATTCCAACCGTTTGCAGCCGAGGGGATCACGACAGGCGAACGGAGCCGATCGCGCGTCGCAGCATACTTTCGGCTACGATCGCGTGTCGCCGAAAACGCCCGCGGTCAAGCTACTGTACGCGGCTTATAGACTTTAAATACTGTGTACACGATTTAATATCGTTTAAAGATCGTAAAATCCGTTCCAATCCGATGTGATGCGAGCCGTTTGGTGGAGATCATCCTTTCATTCAAGATTGATGGATGATAGATGTTCAATTCCCTTTTAATTTCACCTTAATTCGTTTGAAGGGTGTAATTAGACTGGTCATTATAACAATTTGGTTGGCGATAAACGGTAAAAGGAGCGTTGGCAGACCAATAGCCAGATGGATATTGGCGTGTGCTAGCTGACATAAGGCAAATAATTTAATTTATGTTTGACATTTTTGTGTTGCGTATTGTTAATTATTTTGCCAGCTAAAGCACTAGGAAGTAGTGAAGGGTGAGCGTTTTTGGGGACTGTCTTATGTAATTTTGACGTTCGAAAAGTGCTGATACTCAGCCTAGTTTGAATAAATGACTTTTGATTTTGATTTTGGACGACCTACAGAAGATCACGGCACACAGAAAACACAAAAAAATAGACTAAAAATGTATACGATAGACATAAAGGTCAAGTAAATTAATATCTTCTAAAATATGGAAAAATAATTATAATTTGGGCCAATAATCATAATAAACAGATCAAATTTGAATGTTCAGAATAGTATTATTACAAGACTAGTTTGTAGAAGGAAAAGCGATAGACACCATTTTTGTATAATAGCATTAATATTTAATTAATCAAAACAACGAGCTCTGTATAGTTTATGGATCCATCTACTTATTAATAATAAAAATCTTAAATTCATTCATTCATTCATTCATTCATTCATTCAATGACAGACAACGCTCAGCCTTAACAGCTGGATCAAGAAGCATGAAATTTTGCATAAGAGTTCCTTATAAAACGAAGGTTAGCAGTAAGGCAGAGTCAAAATGAAGATCTTCCATACTCATCCCCTATTTGACCCCTTTAGGGGTTTCCAAAATCTTTTCTTAGGCATCAAACAGACGAGTAGCACTTTTTTGTAGACAGATCTAACATCAGCTGTCGAGGGGTATCGTATTACCCAGTTACGGGGTTGTGGAGGTCAGATAGGCAGTCGCTCCATGTAAAATACTGGTAGGTATTTAGCTGCATCCATTTATGACTACTTGCTGTTATTCTGCCAACCAAGTTATCTAAATACCAGGATGGGATACTGAACCTTCTGCACGAAAGACACACTTAGGCTATATTTTAATGAATACGCATAAAAACATTTAATTTAAATTTAATAGGAGCAAAATATAAAATACCAAACTTGAATGAACTTATAAATCGGGTTCTACAAGAATTGCATTTTTTTTGCACGAGATTATTAGCTATAAATTCAAAACATTATTATGTTAATCGTTTAATTAGTCATCTTATTAATAAATTACCATAAATTTCGTGGTTTCTCTTCTAATAATATCTAAGGGTTCCGTATCTAAAATAAAAATAAAACTGTCTACACGTCTGTTACAAGACTTATGTTGTTAGGAAGGAAAGTCTATTATACAGTAACTAACAACAAAATGCTGTAGGATGCCTGTACGTGAATCTTGGCAGTTGTTCTTCTGGGCAGACGCCTCCCCCAATTATATCCTGCACCCTAATTGCGTAATACACGATCAATCACAATCTGAATCGTTTTGAAACAGACAGGTAATCTATTGCTTCATAAGTTAATAAAAAAAAATCTGATCAACAACGTAAATAACGCAATGAATGTTGTTGAACTGTCAAAATGAAACAGATGTGTTACGAAATTAAATAACAGGTATTCATGTTATATGTTAATTTAAAAAAAAAATCATATCAGACAAATGATTTTCATGCCACACATAATATACACAATATGACGTGGCAGAGGCGGGTATATTATTCATTAGTAAGCCGTAATATTAAATTCTACGCATCATACCGTAATGTATTCACAGAGTTATAAATACCGTGACTGTTAGTGCTGAGAATTCGACACTGAGTCGTCAAGGCGTTCAACGCGGTAAGTCACAGAATATAGCCGACTTTAGAGTCTAGGTCAGCGGTACTCTATATGCAAGCGCACAGCAAGGTACGAATAATAAAATTGTTAATTACCATGAGTTTTAATTGATGAATGAAGCCAATTCTGCTAGGCACCGAATACACACTGAAATCAATCGGCCCAGCCTTTTCCCAACTATGTTGGGGTCGGCTTCCAGTCTAATCAGATGCATCTGAATACTAGTACTTTACATGGAGCGACTGACCTGCAAAACATCGAACACACACTATTAACTTTAAACACTATTACAAGCAAGACTGCAAAGAGATGATAGAGGTTTAGAGGTATGAGGAACAGGGTGTAAAGTTCAGTCATCCTCTATAGAAATGGGAGGATTCCCCGACCAGACTGGTGTCGTGTCTGGCGGGCAACTGCCCAACGATTGATGACGGGAAGTCTTATAATATGTAGATCGCGCGGTAAACTCTATTTGCGCGATGCAGGATTTGTGTGACGTCAGGTTTGATGCGTAGTTCGCATGTGGCGTTGTAGATGCCTCCACAGAGGAATCTCGCCGAAAAATTCACTTATCCGAAGCTGAGATATGTAGCTTATAATACCTATATTAGCAATCTCTCTGCCCATCTTGCATCATAATGGCAATCCCATGACTCAAGCAGTAAGCATTATGCCCAGGCAGACAGTCGGTACACCGCAGAGATGGTGGTGACTTCGATGTTGTCCATTAGAATAGGAAAGAGAAGCTAAACTTCGTGAAAAGGGGTATTTTTCTGCCGATCTTGAAACTTAGGTGTTGCGAGCTTGAAGTTCTAGCATCAGGAGGAATGATAGGTCACTTCACCATTTTTATAATCCACCGGCAGGAGTAGAACCACAATAAAAAGCTATACGAGTCTCCGCTGGTCTATAGGAGAGTTTGAGGTCATTTGTGTCAATTCGCATATTTTTTGCGCACCACCTAATCAGCAGGCAACCGGTGTGCGACGACATTCCACGATGTTATCTGACCTTAATCACGAATGCGCTTTAAATTAACGAACATGGTGTATTGTTACCTTCAATCAATTGGTCATCTTGGTCAATTGCAGCTGTCAGAACTTATAGCGTTCTTCAACTGAGCCACAAAACTGAGTGCTCAATACCCCGACATCATCCAACTTTCATTACTTTTAGCATTACTTCTGGTGTTCATACACTTCATTGATGTTCTTTTTAACCCCCGACGGAAAAAGAGGGGTGTTATAAGTTTAACGTGTGTATCTGTGTGTTCCCTCGTAGCTTCCAAACGGGTGAACCGATTTTGATTATTGTTTTTTTTGTTTGAAAGGTGTCTTGATCGAGAGTATTCTTAGCTACAATTCAAGAAAATCGGTTTAGCCGTTTGAAGATTATCAGCTCTTTTCTAGTTGATGATTGGATGTGCGCATCTTCCACACGTCTGAGCGATTCGAAATTTAGTATTCTGTTACTTCAATGATATTAGACGAACATAGTAACCTTGAACCAATACTGCAGCATCACCTGGAATTATGTCGGGGGTTATTTAAATTTTTAATTTTATTAGGGACCTACTTCGTGTCGGCGCAGCACGTTTTCTTCTTCCATTCTTCCCTGTCAATCATCACGATATCATTTACTCTCTTCTCTTTCATATCATTCCTCACACAATCCATACATCTTCTCTATGGCCTGTCCAAATTCCCCAATATTTTCATCACTCTTTTAGTTACATACGTTTCCTCCTTCCTCATCACAATATGCGCCATACCAAGCCAAACGATTTCTTCGTATCGAGTTTTTCGAATCTGCAGCCTCGGGCAATGATTCGAATTGTACATCAGTCACCTAAAAGTCTACTAAGTTATATTTTGTTTATTACAGTTTATTAAATTGGCGTATCTGTCCTGTCTACCAAAATATTTTGCAGAATCAAATCCATTCCGTTAGATCTTGGACTATTTATTTTCTGAATTCTCGGAGCTGTCTACATTAAGCCCCACTCCTCTTCCGTGTTATCATAGCTCTAATCAAATCTTTGTTTTTGTTCAACTGTTTGAATTCAAACAAAGCTCTATTTCTGTAATCCGTACTCAAGGCACATTGGATTGATTCATGAATATTCGTTTAGTATACAACAGCATAATCACAAATGATATTAATGCAGCGAAAATTGCATTATCATAATTTTACTCTAGGTATTCAATTTTTTTATTCTATGTTGAAATTGTTTTATTTGGTTAAAAAAAACTTTTAATGTACGTTTTTTTTTCAAATGAAACAACAAAGGAAAAATAAACACTACCTAAGTACATCAACACTTGCTTTTTGTTGTCACAAAAACTATTGAAGTGATATAATAAGTATTGTTTAATCAAACATATCAGTTGACTGTCAATAAAATGACACTTGAGGTCTAACACAAGATGGCCTTAAATTGTTTGTTGTTCGTGCAACAGAATGGAAGTAACTATTGTGAAAAGAAACTGTCTCGGAATGTTATTTATCATATTGGAATGTCTCAATAGAAAACATCACGCCTGCATTCCCTGAGGGTTTAAGCAGAGGAGTATCTATAGTTCACCCACATTTCGACAGTTAAGTTGTAGCAGGGGCGAGCCTATTGCCATCAATCAAATCCAGGCTCCGGGCTACTACTGAGGAAGTGGTGAAGGGCGGGCGTTTTGGGGGACTGTCTTATGTTATTTTAACGTTCGAAAGTACTGATTCCTGAGGTCCTGGCTTCGATTCGCAAGTCGAGCAAGGCGTTATTGGGTTTTTCCGTGCACCTAGCTTCTGACGTTTCATAAGTGCCCATAGAGGTTTAAGTGAAATAAAATATTTTGATTTTGATTTTTGAAAAGGAATTTCTCAGAAGCACCCCTGAGTCTGGGTATGTGCCCGGTTGATGGCAATAGGCTCGCCCCCGATGACATGGGACTTCAACATAACTGGCAAAATGTGGGTGTACTATAGGTACCACTGCTTCACCCTTCTGGAAGGCGGTCAATTTGCAGTTACGCACACAGGCTAAAAGTTTGCACAATATTATTTTCACAGTGGCAACACAGACATATTTCATCATAATGTTTGCGTTTGTCTCGACTTACTGAGCACATAAGACTTCACATGAGGTCGCGAGCTGAAATCACTGTTATTGATGATTGTGTGTTTAATTGCAGTATTATCTTGAATGGTATCTGTTCAACCGCATCTAGTAAGCTTATTGGACTGCAAGCTGACTATTGATAATATTTTGTAACATATTTTGATTTAAAAGAGTGTCCGTGGAGTTTCTTGCCCGTTCTTCTCCACAGAAAGCTACAAAGCTTTGGAATGGGCAAATAACTTCATCTTTCTGACTGACCTTGACTTACCTTGACAATTCAAAATTGCCTGTAATTGGTTTAAATGCTTTGAGTTTGAATACGATATATATTATCTTCGATTTGTGTGATGACCTAAGACCAATCCTTTATTGTCATTTCGCAGCCGATGAGATTACCAATTACCAACATTTTATTTAATTTTGTATGAGTTTTTTGTTTTAAGTTTATTCAGTAAAGTACCTCTTATTTATTGAAACGGACACACACTTCCCGATGTTTTTTATTCTTGCGTATAGCACTCGTGGGTTGCAGCTAAAAATCAACGTCAGGTGGCACACTTTGTGTTGTCATCTGACATTATGCTGAGCTGAGGCCCTTTTAGCATTATAATCATTATCTTCTGTTTTTTTTAGTTTTAAGGTGTATTTTGCCAATAAACGCATTTTTCTTTCTTTCTTTTAACAAAGTGAAGAAAAATATAGGTTGTCTGACAAGAAAATACCTGCAGAAACCGAAAAATCTAATATACTTAGAGACTTTTTGGATTGATATACGTCACAGAAAATAATACGTCCTACAATGTACAGAATGAAAATAAAAATCATTTATTCAAACTAGGCTGAGAATCAGCACTATTCGAACGTCAAAATTACATAAGACAGTCCCCCAAAACGCCCCCCCCCCTTCACCATTTTCTAGTGTTTTAGCTGGGAAGAAGAATTTGCGCAACAAACTTCCCAGCAGCTCAACTGTCTGTTCAGTTAGAAAAACGTGATTTTTTAAGAATGCAAAGAAATTAACATTACTAGTACAATAAAACTACACTTACTAATAACACAATAAACTGATTCAAATTTTACGCTCGTAGGTAAACAGCAAACGCAAGAACGCAAAGAGAATTGATTGAGTCAATTTGTGTGATTACCTCATCTAAGACAACAGCACTAATTGCGCAAGAAAGTGCGCACACAGAATAATTAGTAAGACCTTCTTTAAACTTGGTACATCAATGAGGTTCTTTACGCAGTCTACACCAGGGAACGAAACCGGTATGACCACCATACGGTTATTTTTCGGTTACAACATTTATATTTTTTACAGGCATTTATAAAGGTTACCTTATTAATACAACCAGTATTAATACCGGTTACCGAAATTAAAATTACTTATCTCTATCTTACACGTGCCGTCGGGATTAGTCAAAGGGCGCGCATCGTTTGTGTGTGTGTGTGTAACCGGTATTAAAACGGTAACCTAAAAGAGGTAGTATGTTTCTTCTTCTTCGTAACGGGAGTCGTAGAAGTAACCAAAATTCTTCGATACCTGTACCGTAATTTATAAAGGTTTTCGGTCCCTGGTCTACACACACATGCGAATTCTCACATGACAACTAAAATTTCAACATGAATGATGTAGCAAATTTTTGCGTCGCGCCAGTCTACACGACGCTTTAAGTAAAGGTGTACCTAATAGTACACCCACATTTCACCAGTTAAGTTTAAGTCCCATGTAGTAGGGGCGAGCCTATTGCCAGCAACCGGGCTTCTACTGAAAAAATCCTGATAGATCAAAATCAATCATTTGAGAATCAAAAAACCCAATAACCTTCTGCCCGACCTGGAACAGTCACAAACTGAATCGTTTTGAAGGATTGCTAATTCATTGCTTCATAAGTTCGGAAAAAAATCTGCTCAACAACGTAAAATAACGTAATGAATGTTGTTGAACTGTCATAATGAAACATAGTCTTAATCGTTAACGAAAATGTGTTCCAACGAGGCAGTCATATTTTTTATCAATAGAAAATCACCCAAAAGAAGTTTATTAAATTGCTTGACATAAAGGTCTACCCCAAAAATTGTGATATAACGATGATGCTACCGCACAGCTAACGGATTTTAAAAACCTTCAAAATCAGGTGGATGCATAAAGCCACGGCCTAACCGAAAGCGATTGTCGCGCGAGAACGCGATCGTCTCGCTCCTTTATATAAATATAACGTACTTGCGATCAATCAAGTCGCGTGTGTACGTCAAAATACATGTACCTAAACGGTTCGCGTATACGCGCGACAATCGCTTTCGTTTAGGACACAGGGTTACCTCCTTTGTTTTTATATTAAGAGGGTTTATTCTGAAAGTTGGCAACGTCGCAAATAGATGTCAAATATTTCGCTGTTTTGATTAATTTGATAATATTTCTGTATGGAAATTAAAAATGTGGCTAACTAGCGAACTAGAATATTGATTATGAAATGCAATAATTAATATCGTAACACCGAATAGTTCGTTTTAGATGTAAAAAAAGTATTTGGTAACTTTCCAAATGCCTTTTTTTCACCTAAAACGGGTACAACATCAAATTCAATGTTATAATTGCAATTCATTATTAATATTCTAGTCAATTGGTTAGCCACATTTCTTATTTCCATACAGTATTATTTCCAAATTAATCGAAACAGGTAAATATTTGACAGCTATTTACGACGTTGCCAACTTTTAGGATGCACCCTCTTAAGTTGGTTAAGAAGTGGCTAGCAACAGTCACCTAGGTCAATCAACTCTGTACTTTACTCATCCGTTACCTACCAGTCCGAGCAAAAAGCTCCCATCTTGAAATTGCTGGTCGAAAAGATGACTCACATAGTCCAAGCAATTTGGATGAATCACTACAAATCAATTACCTCTTGATATCTACTACTGGAACTAAAGCAAATTACAACGTGCAAGACATGCCTCTGTTACAGTACAAATAATAAACAGTAGAACAACTACGAAGATTGTGTCCGATGCTCTCACATACTACTATTACACGACTTGTAAGAGACTTTCGCAATGTGCGGAGGCAGTCGCATCCGGACAGTGGTTTTGTTCACCTCGGAACGAAGATAATCTTTTTAAGTAATAATAAAAATAAACATTCCACACAAACATTAAATAGCCTAGTTATGATCGAAACAAATATAAAGCTACTGCTCAGCAGCACGAGCTGGCTCAAACAAAGGTCGGGGAGTTGATATACTGTTTAATATTTCTACTGTGACTCAGCCCCGCAAGTTTTGACTACACAGGTATCGCAGCTATATGCGATACCGTTTGGAGATAGTGAGTTACCTGCCGCCACTTACGCCGTATCTTGATTCGGCCAGCGAGTGAGCTGATCTCTTATTACTTTCAAGTCATTGATCATCTATTAGTGTAGCCACAGACAATGGCCTCTCTTCCATCTAGCGTGACATGCCCTGAAACATGCATAATATGTGGCCAATTGCTACGGCAGCAAACAGTATTCGCGTTGCTGAATTTTGGGGCCATTTTTTTATTTTTGTGGTGTTTCGGTTTTTCAGGAAAGAAACCATAATTTAAATAAAATTACCCAAAAAATAAAGAAATTGTCAAATTAATTCCAACATTCATTACGACAATATCTCGACACAAAATAACAAATTGTAGGTAATTTGGTCATTACCATAAAAAGCCTTATTTGACAAACCTTGACGATGAACTTGCTAACCCATCTTAAACTTCCTTACGTTAATAAATTCTATCCAATTAATAAATCGTCCGAGAACTCGGTCATTAGGCACCTATTCCACTCCCACCGCCGCGCCGCCCGCCGCCACCGCCGCGCCGCGCCTAGATATCAACGATTTTCACACTAAAAACGAACTAAAGTTTATGGTCCCGTGTAAGTAAAAGAGATACTTATATACCCATATATTGTTGATAGCTGACTGTTCACACTGCTGGTGAGTACTCGTTTGTCGCAGCGACAAGAGCTATCAAAGACATCTGGCTCAGCGATGCTCGCTGGGCGGGTAGAACACTCGCTGAGAGACGCTTGCGACAAACGCATATCAGCAAGTAATCGCTCGTCCACAAACTCGCTGCACGTTGCTCGCCTACTTGTTTTTAGTTGTTAGCTCTAAACGCTTCTCGTAATCACCGGAGGTGGGACAGGTGCCTAAGCCAGTATTGCACGTTTAATAATATATGAAACACATTAAAATGTTAATTTAATTCGTGCACACACGACACATATTAAAATAACTACAAATCTCATTTAATTACCATTTTACGATCCGATAGTTATAGTCAAATTATTATAATTAAATGATTGTCAAACGGCGCAGGTGAATATGGACGACCTTCGAAATGGCGCAATGGCGTCCCCATTTTGGCTTAACCTTTTGACCGACAGTCACAAAATAAAGAAGATGAGTCAAATGAAGCCCCACACGAAGAGAAGTGCGAGAAGCCGTCGATATGACGACGCTTGGGGCAGGCCTCTGACTAGCTATGGTCGTCTTTCGGCTGAAATGACATACCAAGTCAGCACAACCTGGTAAGGGATGGGATGGGAAGGGATGGTAAGGGATGGGATGAGGCAATCGCCGCTGGTGCACGCTGTCCTAGGAGTAAAACCCTGCAGTCACTGAGACTCGAAAACTCAGTCTTGACTGAAATGCAAAGACTCTAACGATACAATTTCTAAGAAAACTTCTAGACCAATTACAGATGTCGCGTCGCGCCTGTCTGAACGAGGCTTAACGACAGTGGACTCATAATAGACTGTTGTTAATGATGAGCTGAAAATAATAAAAATCTATTTAGCAGAAAGATAAAGAAGACTGATTAAACCAAGGGGCGTAAATACCTACTATTTGCTCATAATAAGAAAGTAAAAACCCGGCCAAGTTGTTGTTGTACCTTGTTTATTGTGTAAGGGGTTCCGTAGCTAAGACGAATGTATCCCTTTTCCCAATCATGTTGGGGTCGGCTTCCAGTCTAACCGGATGCAGCTGAATACCAGTATTTTACATGGAGAAACTGCCTATCTGACCTCCACAACCCAGTGGCCGGGCAATACGATACCTCCTGGGCTCTTAACATTGTAGTTGAAAAACATGGTTCACCCATAATTTCCAACTACAAAATGTAAGTTTGTACGCACAATATTGAGTGATTTTCCTTGTGATTTTAAGACCACAGACTTCTTATAGGTTTTCCTGTAATCTATAAGTATAGAACTAATCTCTGCGTTTTTTTTTCAAAAGTTTAGGCTCAGCAGTTTCGGAGATATGCGGGGGAATGGTCAATTTTCATCTATTTCTTAAATATCTTTAAAAGTATTTCTTAAATATTTGAGATCCTCACAATAAGCTCTTTCATTTCATATGTCACACGATGACACGATACAGTTTGCAATTTATTTTTATTTTTTATTTTCCAATTTTCCCCCGAAAAGTGAATTTCGGTTATTTACCTTTTCACTAATGTTGGGTCACACAAATTTATATTTATACCGAATTTCAACTCAATTGGTCCAGTAGATTCGGAGCAAATGGGCTGTGCAGACGGACAGACAGAGAGACAAACAGACAGCCAGACACGAGTGATCATATTTATAATTTTTTTTTTTTTTTTTTTTTTAACCATTTATGCACACACATACAAACAGACAAGAAGAAAGGAACAGAAAAATACGTACAAAGGCAATGCTTATTTCTAAAGAAATCTCTTCCAGCATACCTGCGATAGGAAAGTACATAAAAGAGATGTAGACAACGTGTGTAACAGTAGAATAGAAAAAACAATTCACAAATTTATTAATAAACATACCTACATTATGAGAATATACTTACATAAATACTTCTAAAATACATATCACTATAATAAATACATAAATATATACTTAAATATAATGTAATTTAAAATAACTATGCAACTATGACGAAATGGAAAGATAGTGTTCTTTCACTCTTCTTTTAAATACTGCAACAGTTTGGCAGTCCCTAATGTCAGGCGGAAGTGAATTCCACAACCGAACCGCGTGCACTGTGAAGGAGTAGGAATAGAAGTCGGTTGAGTGCGGAGGGGATTTAAGGAGGTTTCTAAGATGCGACCTGCAAGGTGCATCAAAAGGACGGGCGTAGGAAAAGCGTTCCCGCAGATACAATGGGGTTTTAGGGTTGTGAAGGATGTTAAATAGCAAACACAATATCCGAGAGTTCCTGCGAAGTCGAATAGGGAGCCACTTGAGTATCTTGCGAAAGTTAGAAACGTGATCATACTTTTTAAGATTAAAAACAAAACGAATACAGATATTTTGCAAACGCTCAAGTTTATTCAAAAGCTCCTCGGTGGCATCCAAATAACAGGCATCAGCGTAGTCTATGATGGCTGTATAAGAGTTTGAGCAAGGGAGATTTTGGTGTTCAAGGGCAAGAAGGTCTGGAGGCATTTCAACGAATGGAACGTGTAGTGGACTTTGCGACTGACTTGAGCAACATGGGCAGTCCACGATAAGTGAGAGTCCATGGTCACCCCCAGGTTTTTAACCGTATTTGCGTATTCAATCTGAACACCATTCAAACAGAGTGGAGACAGCGACGCAACGTCGAGCCTACAATAAGGGTTCTTTTACTTTTTCATTCGGACGTACCTACGGAACCCTTTTTTTTGTGGGTAATTATTAAATACCTTCTTCGTGTCAGACTTATAATGACTAAAACCCACCCGTGTTCCTTCAGTTGCAAGGGGCCACGGTAACCCTTTCGGACTTTCCCGCGACCGACGTACACTAGAGGCAATTACTTATGTCATTATCTTGCAAGTTTACGAGTGAATGGACAGAAAGCATCTGTTTGTTCTAATCACTAGTGAGTAGGTACTAGATAAACGGCTGACAAGTCATTGTTCTTGATATTAGTTTATCTACTAGTATTGTATTGTTGGAGAAGGTTTGTACAAACACTACGTCATTCTTTCACTTTTGTAAGTAAGAACAATAAGCGCCTTTCAAATTATTAATAGCAATTCCGTCTAATCGATCATAGAAGATTATCCTACTAATAATGTAAACGCGAAAGTTTGCGAGGATGGATGAATGGATGTTTGTTACTCTTTCACGCAAAAACTACTGAACGGATTTTGATAAAACTTTACAGTAATATAGCTTATACATCAGAATAACACATAGGCTACAACTTACAAAGATTGTAATTGACAAAATGTTTTTTTTAGTTTTTACATTTTGTTTCACAAAGACATGTAGGTAATAGGTACGTTTCCGTGGGATTTTCGACATCCACGCGGGTGAAGCCGCAGGCAGAAGCTAGTATAATGATTCGATTAACGATATCTGTACCGTAATCAATTAATTACTTATATTACCTACTTGCTAAAGGTTTTCGGTCCTGAATCTAATATTGCAAAAAGTAAACCAGTTTTTATTTTAAATTCTACTTTAAATAAAAGAGATAAGTATGCAGGACGCAGGATGCATTTATTTTAAATCAATAAAGAATCAAACATCTAATTTCTCAAGCAGTCAACGACCCAGGTTCATGGTCGACTCTGCTATTTCTTAACCCAACATTTTTTTACGTCTTGTTCGTTTACAGCGAATTTCCTGCTTATCCAGGTATAATCTTAGTTCTCTACATATAAGATTAACCGCCTGTCTTAATGTTTTCGAAGCAAAATACAGATTTTTCTTGAATGGCCAGCACTTTAATTGCGTAAATACATGATCAATCACAATCTGAATTGTTCTGAAACAGATTGCTATCCATTCTATCCATTGCTTCATCAACGTAAATAACGCAATGAATGTAGTTGAACTGTCAAAATGAAACAGATTAGTCTTAATCGTTTACGAAAACTTGTTACGCAATTAGATAGCTGGATTTGATTGTGTTGTCAAAATGAAAGCCAGTACGTTTACGATGTTACGCAATTGAGAAGCTGACATTGAGCATATGTCTGCATCAATCAACTGAGCCTATCGTACCCCACTGCTGGACATTATACCTCTCCCAGGCTGCGCCACCATGTCTGCTTAATGGGCTATCGTTCTTTCTTTTTCTAACCTTTCCAACCAATACTTAGTTATTATAATTACAGTTCGATTTAAACTTAATGGCGGCTCGGAACATGAGGCGAGTCGCCGGGCAGGAAATTTCATGTGTCAGCGGGGGGGAGGGGTGGTACTGAGCGGCGAGTAGCTAACTTCCGAGCCGACATTAAGTTTGAATCGAACTGTACCCTATAATGTTGTGCTAAACAAGATTTACTCGCGTACAGCTAGTTTTAATATCAAAATCAAAGGCGATGCCGAGTCGAATCGCTAGTCTCCCTCTAATTTGTCTGTTTATGTGAAGACTATCTCGGGAATCGCTGAGTTAATTGTGATGATGTTCCGATTTAATCTGAGTGAATCCAGATACGTCTGCGTTATAAAAAGAGATTTTGTTTGTTTGTTTTTTGTTACGGTTATTTTATATCTGACTAATTATAAATTGTTCACCTTTTTATGAGTTATTTGATTGTTATTAATAGAATTGGAAACCCGGCTGTCATTCGTGGATCTTTGACAGTCGTTACGAGTCGTCAGAAGCCCGGAAGTCTGACAACCAGTCTTATCAAGGGGTATCGTATTACTGGGTTGTGGAGGTCAGATAGGCAGTCGCTCCATGTAAAATACAAGTATTCAGCTGCAGCCGGTTAGACTGGAAGCCGACACCAACATAGTTGGGAAAAGGCTAGGCAATTGATTGAATAGAATTGGAAACGCGCATGTACTAGAAACGAAAAATTCAAAGACATGTGACATCTACCAACCCGCACTGGGCCCGCGTGATGGACTACGTCCCACACCCATTCACAGAGAGGAGGCCTGCGTCCCAACAGTGGGAACTTATTAGGCGGATTATGGTATTATGCTAAGAATGCATTTCATCCTAATCATTTCAGCCGTTATGGTGTAAAAAAGATTTTTATAGCATAACATTTATGCCACCTCTTCAATAAACTCTCGATTCTCTTCAGCATACCACTTTTTAGCGACCAATACAATGCCAAATTGAAAAACTCACCAATCAAGGAAAAGTACCAACCCATGCTGATGATGAATCACTCATCAATATTTGTACCACGACTTCATTCCACCATAAAAATAAGTACCTATGTATGCACCCACAGAACACCTGCTAGAAAGATCAACAAGCTATTAGTAAGAAACAAAACTTCAAACATTTGCAACAGCCGAGTGAAAACAAACAAACTTTCATAATTAGTTAGCACCTCAGACTCAGGTCAGTAGCGTGGAGGAAAACATTTGGATTGCCTCAATAGATTTGCACTAACACTTGGCTTTGTTCATGGGTTTACCTGTGTTGTTAGTCACTTCAAAAATGAGGCAGGAGAACCAAGATAATTGGCATTGCCCGAAAGCGTAGAACGAATGGCAATTGTAGCCGAAAACTCCCGAAATGGTGAACCGACTTACTTCGTGGGACCGACGGCCTGAAGACAAATTCTCGTACTTACAAAAAACACGTCGCAATCTGTCAAACTTGTCAAAAATGTTGGTAAATTGATTGTATTTTTGACAGATTGCGAATGAGATGCGAATGCGAACGTTCTTATAAAGAAGGTAATTGTCCCTCTGGTGAAATCCGGTTAGACTGGAAGCCGACCCCAACATAATTGGGAAAAGGCTAGGCAGATTTTTCCGGCATACCATATAAGCGTGTAAAGAACACTTTACTTACGATTTTTGAGTGGCAATTATTGTAATAGGTACTTTATACAGGGTTACTTGTAATTCGACGTATATCCGTCAGGAGCTGATAGGGGGGCCAGAATACAACAGATTGAACACCCCATATGTATGGCCGAAATTCAGTAGTTTTCGAGATATTTGAACTTTAAGAGTTTTTCGATATTTACCCAAAATTTGACATTTAATTCCAAATTAAAAAAGAACTACGTATTGAATGCGTACCATTAAATAACGATATCGTAGCTGGCACTTCAATCTAGCTATGAACCTAATTAAAAGTACTTATTTCAACGAAATAATTAAAATTATGAGCGATTTAAGAATAATATCTTACCAATATTTTCATTTAACGCTTCAAAAATGTTGTCTCGTCAAAAAAATTACTATGACGTTAATCGTACAAATAACTAAAACAACTTGCCTATTCTGTAAGCTTTCCAAAAAGCTATAAAAGTTATATTATTGATACGTAATTCGTGGCATGGCATGTGTTTGAATCAGCGCGGGGACAGAAATCATCTGTATTTTTAGTTTAGGATCCTCCTAAAAGTACCGATTTTACTGGTGAAATTCTTCGTGATGGGTCGGGGTGTGCGGGCTGTTTTATAACCGTTGCAGAACTTATATCGGCACATGGGAACCCAATGGGAAATGTGAGTATTCATCGATCACAGTTATTATGTACTATTGTACTTATTTCTTGTATTGGAAGGTACATAATAACTGTGATTGATGAATACTCAAATGTCTGGACCTTTAAAATCAATACTTTATCTCTCCGTAGGTGAAGTAGCTTTTATCAAGATTGGACCTGGCAAGGCAGATCTGTAGAATTTTATTTGTATTTTAGAACAATGTTCTCCAGCTGGAGAACATCAAATATGTAGTTGAAGCAGAACGCCAGGCCACTGAAAATTCAACTACTCAGCGAAGAACGACGAGAGATCGTAGGCTTCCAAGCCGCTACTGGGATTACGTTCTGAACTGAATAGCTGTTCTCTTTTAGTAGTTCCAATCCCTCGGGGTGGTCGAAAGTTACTAAGGAAGGGGACGCTAGCGCAGCAGACGCCTTTTATTTCCCCGCCCGCACACCTTGCCCCATCACGAAGAATTTCGCCAGTAAAATCGGTAGTTTTAGGGAGGATACTAAACTGAAAACACAGATGATTTCTGTCCCCGCACTGATTCAAACACATGCCATGCCACGAATTACGTATCTTAAATTTAACTTTTATACCTTTTTGGAAAGCTTACAGAATAGGCAAGTTATTTTAGTTATTTGTACGACTAACGTCATAGTAATTTTTTTGACGAGACAACATTTTTGAAGCGTAAAATGAAAATATTGGTAAGATATTATTCTTAAATCGCTCATAATTTTAATTATTTCGTTGAAATAAGTACTTTTAATTAGGTTCATAGCTAGATTGAAGTGCCAGCTACGATATCGTTCTTTAATGGTACGCATTCAATACGTAGTTCTTTTTTAATTTGGAATTAAATGTCAAATTTTGGGTAAATATTGAAAAACCCGTAAAATTCAAATATCTCGAAAACTATTGAATTTCGGCCATACATATGGGGTGTTCTATTTGTTGCATTCTGGCCCCCTTATCAGCTCCTGACGGATATACGTCGAATTACAAGTAACCCTGTATACATACATTACGTACGTACTGTCGTCGTGAGGACAGTTTTGAGTATGAATATGTATGGCTATAAGAGTAGGGAAAGACCATAGAAATCATGAATGGATGGACTCTGTGAAAGATGATATGGCTTGAAAGGAAGTGACTACCGAGATGACGACTATAGAGAGGTGTGGAAGCAAAAGACAATCATGTTGCGCCGACCTCAATGATGAACGTTCCAAGAACTTATTACCTGTAAATCAGGCTTTATATGAGCTGTATTTAATACAAGTAACCGTAATTCGTTCGTGTTGTTTAAGCTTATTTAAAGTCCATTCACCTGGCTGCAAAAACTGGCTTCTGAAAACTCAAAAGTAAATATTTTGATTAATAAAATCTTCAGTGTAAGTTGTTGTTTATTAAACAATCCACGAATCTAGGCTTGTCTGTCTGTCTTTCAATGGAAATAATGTTCTTGCCAAAACAATACATTTAATATAATTTTTAAATTCATTCATTAAGGGGCCTAAGTCTACTAATTTATAAACATTACAATGGTCTCTCAATGGTGAGTTTTTGTCAGTTTTGTATGGCAAATCTATCAAAAACTCACCATATTGAGAGACCATTGTAACGTTTATAAATTAGTATACTAAGGCCCCTGGACAACGCGCAGCCGCTGGGAAATTTTGGGCATGAAATTTTTCACAAGAGTTCCGAAATATACTTAACGAAAGTAAGCGCAAAGGAAGGAATTTTGACAATCCCTTCTCCCCTAAAGGTTAGTTAATAGAATATTAAAAAATCATAAAACCAGTTGCCGAAACCTTGTCACATCAAATCTTACGGTTTTTCCTCTAATCAGTTGGTCAGATGGAAACAAAGACCATCTCAGACACTAATCTGCACGGTCCTCCTGAGCAACATTATGTCTGGAGTTTAATAGAGGCTGCGACCTCTGAGTTTGTTTCGTTCATTCTTCTCAGAGTAGTCGGTTGGGAAACACCGAACTCGTTTTGTTTCATATTCAGAATTCATTTATTTACGTTATCGTCCGTGTTCTGAGGCCTTAGTTTAAGTTTGCAAGTGAGTAAACGTAACTATCGCGTTTGCGTTAAGATTTGACTGATAGATCATAATGATAAGAATAAAAAGGTGAGAATAAAAATCTACACTAAGGCCTCGGATCAGAGAAATTCAAATGTATATCTTTCAACTTAATCGGTCGATTAGATTCGGAGCAAATTGACTGTGACAGACGGCCAGACAGACACACGGGTGATCCTATAAGGGTTCCGTTTTTCATACGGATGTACGGAACCCTAAAACACAAAAAAGGACCAGTTTGGGGAATATATGCGCATGCCACGCAAAAAGGCCACCGCTCAGCATAATGCCTGTGACCCTATGCGAGACAGAGCCCCAGCGCTGGTTTTCAGCGACAGCTGGCGTTGACGTACGGTGTATGGTACAGAACTATAAATACCAATATAAAACAAGATCATATTTTTCATCTGTGGACCATACAGAATTAAAGATAATTATGTAAAAAGTTTCATGGACATTTTTAATATGATCATCCATCAATATTTTTATGTGAACATATATATTTTTTACACTCACATCAAAAAGAAATGAGCACCAAATGTTATAGTGGAATTATTTACGATCTGAAAGTTATATTTATAGCGATCTTCAACAGTATCAAGTCGGTTTATTTGCAACAGTCATCATGTAGTGTCATCGCTTAAAATCATTAACGACATTCAACTGAAACTACACTCCATTTATTTTAAGATTAGACAAATATCGGTTATCACCCTTTCGTTATTTCGATATAAACGTATACACATGATATAATTGAGTAATACAGGATTTCACAATTTGAAACATTTTGAAACAGATTGCTAAACCATTGCTTCATAAGTTCCAAAAAATCTCTGCTCAATAACGTAAATAACGCAATGCATGTTGTTGAACTGTCAAAATGAAACCGTACACAGTATGAACAGTAATCGTTTACGAAAATGTGGTACGCAATTAGTTAGCTGGTTTATCATTAGTATCAGACATCTTAACTCCACGCGGTCATTACAAGGAGAGTAGCAGTGGTAGCCCAGAGGTAACGGCCACGACTTACGAGTTGTAGGTCGTGGGTTCGAACCCAGGCAGGCGCTTTACTTTCTTTAAATAATTTCATCACCACTGCTCTCAAAACGGTGAAGGAAAACATCGTGAGGATACCGGCATGTCCTAGAACCAAAAATTCGAAGACGTCTTGGTAGACGTCACATGTCTTCGAATTTTACCCGCACTGGGCCCGTCAGGTGGATTACAGCCCACTCCCTCTCGAAGAGACGAGGCCTGTGTCCCAACATTATAGGCTGATTATGATGTTCATTACAAGACGTTCTAATCAAATCAATGGGTTTGTCAATAAAACAAGACGTAAACATTAAACAATTTACTTAAATCTCATACATACCTACACAATATCCTTCACAAATCTATTAATAGACCTTTAGAAGATGCTGGGTTTAGAATAAGCACCAGTGAATATTGGAACATGAAGGATTCTGTCAACAATCATAAACAAGAAGGGTTTGTTAGCAACGAATTGTTCTGGCATCATTCTGGACTCAAAGAACGCTGCAGTTGCCGCAGCAGCGACTGTACCATCTTCGGTAACTTCTATATCAGCCTTCTGGATAAAGTTCGATAAGTACAACTGGTAATCAGATATACCAGGGAAATTAGCTTGTTGATGGTCAAAAATAGTCTTAATGCCCATATCAATAAGGAGCTCCTTCAAGTTATCAATGTCGGAAGATATTTTGAATCTTGGAATTTGCACGTCAACAGTCGTCGCTCCGTACTGCTTGTACAAAATGAATATAGAACTAATACTGATGGTCTTCATTAAATCCACCATGGTCGTGAGGGAAACATCAGGGTTTGGTAGGAATATTAACATAGAGTATCTGCTGTCGTCTCCGTACGGTAATTCTAAGACTTTAGCCTTTATTTGCGACACTGTCGTGATATTGAACGATCCACCAACGTACATCAGGGAGACATCTCCGATTTGTTGACCTTTATCGTTGTAAAACGCACTGGATTCAGTATCTTCATAAGGGAACGGCACCTTCCAAGCGCCTTTGAAATACAAAGCATCTATCATAACTGTAAGAATACCATCCAAATCATTTGGCGTGACGATTTCATCTATAGCTTCATTCGTAACACTTCGCACATGTTCGTTCATAATCGCGGCTGTTTCAACTGTATCTACGAAGGACACAATCCTGGCGTCACAGATACCAACCTTGGCCACATCGTCGAAGAAACGTTGTTTGACATACAGGGAGTCATCGAAGAAAATTGTGGCGCTCCGTTCCAGCATTGACGCGGTCGGGTTACTAGGCTTCATGGTCACTTGATTCACGAGTTCGAAGTATAAGTTGTTGAAGCATCTGTGAGGGTGCAGTTGGAGTACTTCTCGTATTTCTTGGAGCGTTGTGTCCGAGGCGCCGAGTGACATCGCGGACAGTAGCGTCCATGGTGACAGCGCGGACGTAACGAAATGACTCTCGGTTTCTTGATTGATCTTCTCCACTAACTTCAACGTAAACTCGTAGACGGATCTCTTGAAATATGGCGTCGCCGTCCTCAAGTTGCACTGCGCCGAAATTAAGGGTACTAACACCGTTAAAAACAGTAATATTGTTCCAAGTCTCGCCATTTCGCTGGCGATGTAAAAGGACTACTAATCTATTGAGAGTTGTTTTACTGTCGTTTTAAGAGTCATGTTATCAAGTATGACCCGGCGATAACACCGCCCCAGCTCGGAGTTTGGCATGATTTTGATTGTGGTCATTATTCAAATTATATAATGCATTCATTCTTACGTGATTACTTATGTACATTAACCGCATTTTTTACAAGGTATGTTTTTGCTAGAATACTATAATCTATTCGGCCACCAATTCTAGAAGAAATACCTATCTACCTACCGACCTATTTGTAAATATTTTGTGTTTTTATGTATTTTTTTTTTGTTTTTAGTTTGTGCAGAATAAACAATTTTTCTTTCTTTCTTTCCTTCTTTCTTTCTTTCGATCGCGCTTCTTTGTTATCTTGTTTTCTGAGTGTATTTGTTTTTGTTTTGTTTCTAGTTTGTCAATCTTTATCTTAGGTCAATGAACTCATAGGTTTGTAAATATTTCGTTCTTTGCAGACTTAATTTGTCATATAGTCTTATTTTATTTTAATTGGACTTGCGAATGAAGCTGGATTGGACTGATGTAGTATTATGCTACCGAAGTTAATATTTGCGTACGAGATAGTCATCCACTTTAGGTCGTTTTGGGAGATTACATTACTTACCTATTTCCGATTATTATTCGAGTTCCAGGTCGGGCAAGTTATTATTGGGATTTTCTTTCAGGAATTTCTCAGTAGCAGCCCGGAGTGGATTTGTGGTTAACCCTTCGGGGATTACAGACGTAATGTTACTATACTTATGCGTAACAAATCTAGATACGCCAAAATAAATTAATATCATATTCTATTTCATTTGAAACTGATGCAATTAGCTTTCATGTTACAGTTGATTACAAGATCCAATATTCAGGTAGGTACTAAATACTTCTTATCTACAAGTCAGTTAACAATAAAAACTTTTTACAAAAAAAAACACCTTCCAAAAAGGCGGCTTCCAAAAAAAACACAGCAATGTGTTAATTTTGGATGTGTCTCGTAAAGTCTTTTTTTTTTGCCGAATACCTACTAACAACATTTTTTTTAATTTAAGTTATTTTACGAAATTATTTTTCGCTTTGTAGTGTTTTTTTGTAAATGTTTCCTCAGGTTCATTTTAAATAAAATTGTCTAGAAATGAATTATAATTTTATTAGACCTGATTGATTTGTGTTGATAATAAATCGCTCAAAAGAAAAACAATAAAATAGTCTTATAACATTTTAACATATTGAACTGCTTGTTTTATAAAATTAATTGAAAAAAACTATTTTTTTCCGACCCTGATCATAGAAACATAAAATACAAAAGTAAAATATTGAAAAAAAAAAACAATATCGAAAGTTAGTCGGGTCAAAAGGCAAGCTATAGCCAAAATATTTTGCCATAGTTAAGTTACTACCATACCACACAAGACATGCCATACACACACATAATACATAAATAACACACCCCGGCCTTGTTATGAGCGTAAAATTCTTGATAACATGGCTCTTAAAACCACAGTAAAAACACTCACTCACAATATTAGCAATCTTTAACATCGCCTGTGAAATGGTGATACTCACCACAATATTTTTATTTTTAACGGCGTTAATATCCTCAGTTTCGACGCAGTGTAACTTAATGACGGCGATGCCATACTTCCAAAAATCCATCTACGAGTTTACATTGAATTTAGTGAAGAAGATCAATCAAGACACAGAGAGTCATTTCCTTACGTCAGCGCTGTCACCATGGACGCTGCTGACGGCGATGTCACTCAACGCCTCGGACACCACGATCCAACAGATAAGAGAAGTACTCCAACTGCATCCTCACAGTAATTGTTTCGTCTACTTTTACTTAGAACTCGTGAACCAATTGACCATGAAACCGAATAACCCGGCCTCGTCGATACTGGAGCGGAGCTCCACAATATTCTTCAATGCTTCACTGAACGTCAAACAAAGTTTCTTCGACGATTTGTCCAAGGGTGGTTTTTATAATTCCAGGATCATGTACTTTGTAAACCGTAAAGAAACAGCTCGCAGTATAAACGATCATGTACAAAGTTATACGGACATGGCTATAAATAAAATGGTCACGCCAAATGATTTGGTTGGCATTTCGACCCTTACGATAGACGCTATGTCCTTCAGAGGTTTTTGGAAGATACCGTTCCCTTACGAAGATACTAACACCGCTGCGTTCTATGACGATAAAGGTAAAAATATCGGAGACGTTTCCCTGATGTACCTGTGTGAACCATTAAACGTAACAACAGTATCAGAAATAAAAGCGACAGTCTTAGAACTTCCATATTATGGAGATGAGCACAAGTACTCCATGTTAATATTTCTACCAAAACGTAACATTTCCCTCACAACAATGCTGAATTTGATGGAGACCATCAATATAAGCTCCATATTTAAATTATACGAACGCAGTAGCCCGACAATGATCACCGCGCAAATTCCGAGATTCACTATATCTTCAATTTTTGGTCAATGGAGGGAGCTCCTCAAGCGCATGGGTATATATACTATATTTAAACAGCAAGAAGCTAATTTCCCTGATATATCTTATTACCAGTTGTTCTTGACGAATTTTATACAGAAAGCGGAATTAGAAGTTAACGAAGAAGGAATGGAGACTGGCAGAGCAACCGCTACGTTGATGCAGTCCCGCTTTAAGTATGATCAGTTCATCGCTAACAAACCTTTCATCTTCATGATTGTTGACAGAATCCTGCATGTGCCAATATTCACCGGAGCCTATTCAAAACCCAGCATTTATAAGAACGAATACCAATAGGATAGTCACGTTTAGATAAGATAAGATAAAATATATTTATTTTGTAAGGCCAACTTTGTTATGCTAGTGTGCAAGATAGCAGCGCCGGCCCTGGAGTAGAGCAAGAAGAGTGGTTGCTTTAGGCGCCAGATGGCAAGTGCGCCAAAAAACCAGTGCAAAATTAAATTTTGATGGCGAAGTATTCCTATTCTAGTACCTACTCAGATCTTTTTTAAATCTTGACTGTACCTAGTACAAAATATTCTTGATTCAAGAAAAAAGTTATGAATCCCGAAATTATCTTGGACGAAGTGGGTAGCACTATACCAGCTGACAAAAACACATTTGAAGATGATGAGTTTGCAAAAATTCAATGTCAGGTTGCAGGTGTACCTACCGTAGGTAAACACCTACCCTAGGTAAGGGTCTACCGAAAACCGAAAAAAATGCCAAGTGGTCAACAACATAAAACAAATTGGGGACCTCTGATCTATCTAGACATTTATGTATATCAAGACTTCAAACCAGCTGATATCAAAAGAAATTGAAATTTAATAAAAGATAGGGACCGTTAATACACAGGTAGGTAACTAGTTCTAAAGACGGTGTTTACTTTCATTTAAATATAATTAACTTTTGTAATTTAAGTTTCATTTATCAAGACGTTTTTTTATTTTGACCTTGAAGTAAAAATAAACTATAAATATAATGACTATGGTTTCTCGCATCCAGTGGATTCCCGCAGCCTTCACAAGGTCATCTGTCCACCTTACAACGTTGTGCTTTTCATTACGCGGCAAACCTTTCGGCCTCATCGGCCATCCGTTCTCCGAGCAATGTGCCCTGCCCACTACCACTTTAATTCGGCAATTCTTCGGGCTATGTCAATTACCTTGCTTCTCTTGCAAATCTCTTCATTTCTGATTCGATCACACAGACAAAACTCTAAGCATAGCCCTCTCCATTGCATTTTGTTTGGGTGTCTTTCAGCTTTCCAATGAGGCCCATTGTGTGTGCGACCACGTTTTAGTGTTTTATAATTATGATCACTGGCAACACGCACTGGTGAAAGACGTCTTGAGACACTGCGTTATGTATGTCGTAAGGATATTCCGTAGCATCCCGAACACTGCTTAACCTCTTTCTCTTCCACAAACCGTGACGAATCACACAATCTGCCGACGACAATAATATAAATTGTCGTTGATGCGAAGGACGCTATGGCCATTGATTCAATTCGTTTATTAGTAATATTGTCCATTATGTGTTATCCATCTTGAATATAATAATTATTACACATTGCTCATTGTCTGATGATTAATACCAATCAATTTGTTTGAATCTACAAAACAGCGTTTGTCAGCTAAATATAGAAGATCTGGCGCTATGACTTCCTACAAGTGTTCTAAGAAATGAAAGGTATTAGTAACATTAAGTAGCATGCGTCAGGTATATTTATAGTAGACATTAGAGGATCTGTCTGCGATTACTAGCGCCTATAATTACTAGCGCCTATGATTTTAGTAAAGGCAATGTTACCTGCTGCTTGCTGCTTGATGTCCCGGTTGCTCAGGGGTCCGGTAGATTGGCTAGATAAGATTATTTTAGTTGATTGGCGGCTATTGATATCGGATCAAATCCGGTGGTTGAATCCGTCAGTCTGCAAGAGAAAAATAAATTGCTGGCAGTAAAAAATAAACAATAGGAAATGAAACGCCAACTACTGGCACAGTATCCACCGCAGAGGAGGTGAAAGTGGCATGTATTTTACCATTGTTTGATTAAGGGTACTGGGTATCCACAAATGTAGACAAAAAGGTACCATTTAAAAAGAAAATAAATTTTATACTTTAAAAATAGTTAAAAATATAATATTTATGGCTACCTCTATAATTTGTAGTTGTCCAATGGCCTGCATTTTTGCATTGTAAGAAGTTTAGTCACGTCAATCATTTGGAAACAGGGCCGCGTTCACACGAAAATGTACGTACGTGGACTATACTTTTTGGTTTGAACACGTTTCCCAAAGATTTCAAAACTTGTAATAAAGAGAAAGGGAGCCATAATTATAAATCAGAGCACACGGCGTTAAATGTGAACCTACAAGGATCTTACGGCGCGTGGCCAAAATCGGAACTAACGCCGTCATCTTGTTTTGACAATGCATTTCACAAAACAATTTCAAAAATGTAGGTATAACTAACCTAACCTACCAACAGAACAGCGGCCAATAGATCCTTTTAGCATTGTACCTACGTTTGTCGATTTGTGGTCGTCTGTAAGTAGGTTGGTATAGGATTGGTATCTGAAATGGTCTTTTGAGGAAATAACCACACAGATTGAGTGGACGTGTCCCGACACTGCCCGCATTTGTCAGTAAAAGTGCAGGAGCTCAACGATTCAACGAAGATTGATAGTACACACGGCTCAAGCTATACATTACCCGTATACTTAAGCTGAACTCTCTTAGTACGCAAATCCTATACAATTCGAGATCAGCTTAAACTGGAAATGTGTAGCTTGATACGTACGGTAGCCGTGTGTACAGTCGCTAGCACATCAAGCTACTACAATCTGTTGATACGTACGGTAGCCGTGTGTACAGTCGCTAGCACATCAAGCTACTACAATCTGTCAAATTTATTTAGTATATTTAAACTTTATCGCTAAAGGAATAAGTTCAAGGATGATTGGGAAAGTTTGACAGTTTCGGGTAGCTTGATGTGCTGGCGTCTGTATTCAAAGTCCGTCCAACGTCAACAGTGCTGCCAACACTACTATTTTAACAGTAGATCTACTGTTTTTTCAATGGCATCCCTGTTTTCTGTTTTAGTCCCTATTTCTACTGTTTTTAGGGTTCCGTACCTATGTCCAAATGAAAAAACGGAACCCGTACATAGGATCACTCGTGTGTCTGCCCAATTTGCTCCGAATTTTGAAAGGAGATTCGGAGCAAATTGTAAATTTGGTACACATTGAAATTTCAAATACGGAAGTGTTATGTAAATAAATGAATTTTGAATTTATGCCGGTCACTTCTGGGAGACGTATAAAAAAAGTTTTGCACACTGTACCGTGTGGTATATCAAATGAAGGGCTTACCGTAAGGGTCTCAAGAAATATTTTTATAAATAATAAATAAAAGAAATAAAATTGGCATATAAAATTGTTTAAGTGTTTTTACTTGGGACAAATTCATTGTGCGTAGTCACGCACTTGGCCAGTTTTAGACGCCATCTGAAGCTAAAATCTTGATTTTCCTGCTAAACAAGGTCTACCGTCAACTAATTCTAGTGTTTAACCCATTTTTTTTTCAAATAAGTTTTTTTCTTTTCTTATGCTTCACAGTAGAAAAAAAACTGTTTTCTACTGTTTTTTTAATGTTGAGATGCAGTGTTTTAGTTTGGTAGGGTTGGCAACACTAAACGTCAATGAAAGAACAATGACTTGTTTTTGTAAACATTCAACTGTGCTCATGCTGTGCATTCAACTGCATTCAACAACTTCTAATTGTTCGAACAAGTTTGTTGAAAGATAAATAAAGTTTATATTTAAATAATTGTGTTCAAAATGGTGCGAGTAAATTCTTTGGCTGGTGTTAGAGCCCTTCCTAAGCCGTAAGTAATAAAGTTTTGAACACTAAAGTTTGTTAAGATCGTCTTTTGTTAATATTTATATTTAATCGTCTTATCTATTTAATACAATTTGATTATTTGCCTTTTGAATATCTACATTATTAAGTACTTAAGTACATAATTATGTAATTATCTTAATAATTTTTCATAGCTAGTTATCACTTAGGTTGGTAGGTACCTACATATTTTTTAATTTAAGGTACAAAGGTTATGAAGGTCCTACTTCTTTAAAAATAAAAATAAGTCACAAATGTAAACTGATATTTTATATTAGGTAGGTACTAACTACTAAACATGGAACATAATAAATTTGCAATTGCATGTCAATGTCTTGAAGATGACCTCTCTGACTTGAAGTATTAATAAACATGTTAACTGAACCGTCTAGGAGGGTCCTTACATATCATTTTATTATATTTATCAAATAGATGTACCTAATAGTAGTTACTAATGTTATTATAGATACATATTATTATTAGTAAACTATTCATTTGTATCTTCATATGCACTATCTAAGTTTATCTTAGACATTGGTGAAGAAATAACATCACGAGGAAAACTGGGTTTATAACACATATTAATACAGATGGTTCATTCTGCATTTTGAGTAAGTAAGCGGCAGGCTCAATTTGTCGAATTCAGTGGGTGTAACGTAGTCAGAAGATATAAGATTTACGTGATAGAAAGAGAGGCAACTTTTAGGTGCATATAACTATAGGTAATTAGTGCTCTGTGCAACCTGAATTACAGTTTATTATATAGCAAGAGTTGCTTTTTATTTAAATGATTTTGTGGAGTGAACCCTCTGTATTCTTCTGTGCTTATAGTTTATATATTTTAACTGTAAGTGTAAGTCTGAAATCGCCAACCCGTCTTGAGCAAGCGTGGTGATCAATGCTCGAGCGTTCTCTGTATGAGAACAAACCTTTGCCCTGCAGTGGGACAATAATAGGTTGGTATTATATTATTATAACTTAATACTTACTTTATTACAAGATTTTAATAAGTTTCACAAATGTAAGTATGTTAAAAAGGAATCTGCTGACAGTTGCCATAGATTCTTATTACGCTCTGATGAGAAAACACTTATTAGGTAAAGTTGACCTAGGAATCCAGGTTTGTCTCCGCACAATGCTGAGCATCCTTTATCAGATAATGGTGATGTCTTAAAAATTAATTAATATTGTAATTACCCAGTAATTGGGTTGTGGAGGTCTGAGGTAGGCAGTTGCTGTGTTGCACAACATATTTGGCTAGGCAGACTGTCTTGAAAAGTTTGCATTGTGTATTTTTTTTTTCATTAGATCCTATTAGTTACTTGTAAGTCTGTTAATACAGAATAATGTATTCATTTCTTTTTAGTCAAAAAATATAATATTTCATGAAATAATATTTGAGATAATTTTGTATACAGGATGGATGAGATGAGATGATGATTTTTGAGATGAGAGAGTAAAGACAGCTACCTTAACCGTTGTCGCACAGGAAAACGGTCTTAGAAGACCGTCCTTAACTTTTTGAGACATAATGATCTGCATTCATAGATTTTGAAAAAAAAAAACAGTCAGCAAGAAAATAGGCAGTTTTCACAAAAACTTTTTTTGTTGCCATCGATCCTGTTTCCTAAAAGGATCAAAAAATTCTATCATACCAACTGAATTTTGAGTACTAGAAAAGTCAGAAATCGCAAACTTTCCCCAAACATTTTGTAGGAAATGAGACACCAAACTACTTATTTACGATGGACTGGCCGAAAATAAACACAACATAAAAACCTCTTCGAAATTAACAAACGATAAAATACGGCTACTAACAACAAACAAGAACAAGTTAAAAACTTTACTAAATCTACAGACCAACTAGAGATCCAAAGGAAATATGATTACTTGGAAAACACGCTTTGTCACAAAGTACCCAAAACAAGAGCCGTAGCAGCAAACAAAATAACATAAGAAACACTAAGGCTACAGGAAGAAAGGGCAACACTAATTGGCATTAAAAGTAAGTACCTAAATCTAAACAAGTAAGGCAGAAAATAACTTAAAACCGAAAATAAGGAATAACGTGTATCAGGGTTTTTCGAAAATCTACCCCTAAAGGGGTAACCAATTTTACAGGAGAGGATTTTACTGCATGGTTTAATTATCTTGAAAATTGGTATATAACCTTACAGCAAAAATGTAGGCTTACATATTATTATGAACACATAAAACACTAAAACAATGACCAACAGAGCAAAGGAAACAATCACCGTAAAAAACATCATAATAGATTACGTAGAACACAAATAATAATATAATAAAAACAAATAATCACAACAAATAACTTAACTAGCAAAGAGATAGAAACACGAATGCGTAGAAGAAATACTGGTTCTACAAAGAAATTATGAAAGACAAAAGGAAATAAACAGAAGCTTTTCAACACAAGCATCCTTCCTATACTCACTTACGGATGCCAAACAAGGACCTTGACCAAAGCCCACCCGACAAAACTTCAAACATGTCAGCGTAGCATGGAAAGGAGTATGATAGGGAAAAGAAAGATAGAAAGAACCAATCACTGTGTAATCAAGAAAGCAATAAAAACAAAGGAAGTAGTACTAAAATTGATAAAAGATTAAAATGGAGATGGGCCGGCCAAACTGTCAGGTGAGAAGAGAAATGGATCAAAAAAGTGACCCTATGGTACCCTAGAGAAAGAAATTGATTAGACAGGCAAGGAATAGGGAGAAGTGGAAGGGGTTGGAGGAGGCATATGCCAAAGGGCACACAGAGACTCATAACGGAGAGTAAACGTTTTTGTAATACAACTGTAAATCGGAAAACGGCCATAACTAAAAAAAAAAAAAAACGTGTGAAGAAAGGACCTCTGCGAGTTGGCTTCGGCCCCTCGTACGCCATCCAAAGGTCGCAAAAGTGCTCGGTGGAAGGAAGTATTCCAGTAAGATGCTGGTAAGGATCTTGGCCGTACTTCCGGGATTGTCCTTATAGCCGTGGAATACCGCTCCACTCCTCAAGCACCTCAGGATGTTTTGCCCCCTTGTCGCTACGTCACTATGTGCTAGCGACCGGTTTCGGGGGCCCATTATTGAGTGTGCAAGTCACCCCCTGCCATTTTCTCCGTGTATTATATAAAATTGATCGGGCAGGGGACATAGTCTTTCCATAGTTCTAAGTTACCAATCTACTATAGCCACCCAAACCCATAGCCCAATATGTTTTGTTTCCATGTTCTGCAATAGTCCTGTAGGTACGAACCGGGGACTGTCCTTGGGTGCATTTGCATAGTGCATACAAGGGATAGTTGTCGGTTTTTGCCTCAACTCCTAGAGTTGTCTAAGGGGCCTCTGCGAGTTAACTTCGGCCCCACGTACGCCTTCCAAAGGTCCGGGACCCAAGGGTCCCGAGGTATATCAAAGACAATATAATAATAATATTACTAATGTTTTTTTTTTCTTATGAAAATATTTAAAAATGTAAATAATATGTTTATAAATGAAATAAAATGATAATAATATTACTAACACTAGTTTCATAAGTTTTTACTGTACTAACATTCTATGGATTTTAAGGGCCGAAATAAAAAGTTTTTATTTTATTTACCTATACTAATAACATAAAACTACAATAACCATACTCAATAGGTACAAAGTACCTTAGCATTACAAATTAAACACTAAATTAATTATGTTTAAAAATTCACGGTTTTTCCTAACATTTTAACAAATAATACATCATTGTGTCAATGAAGGTTCTCATAGAATGTAGAATTAATAGCATATAAGTAATAAATTGTGTAATAAAAGTTATAAAAACTAAAACCCAACTTTTTTGTCAATTAAAAAGGCATTAAAAAGACGTCATTTCAGACAGACAAATAAAAAATCCGAAGTCGTAGGTACGTAGGTACACGTAATCTTTATACCCAATCGAACAGATTATATACCTACGTACGACTTCGTATTTTTAATTTGTCTGTCTGTGATGTCTTGACATTACCTTTTTAGTTGACTTTTTTGTCGTAGTTGGGTTTTAGTTTTTATAACTTTCATTTTTATTTAAATATTTTTTTTGTCTATATTTGTGGAAATGTACGAAACGAGATTTGTAGGACGGGCTCGTGGCTAGGTAATAAAAGCCGCAGGGGTCATCTACACTGCGGTTGGTCTGTGGATGGGTGACCATCTTTACGTAAGTACCGAGACCCCTCTGTGCCTCGGATTGCAAGTTAAGCCGGTCCCGGGTGTCCTCTGTGGATCTTTGACAGTCGTTACAGGTCGTTAGAAACCTGAAACTGACAACCACTCTTACCTGGGAGTATCGTATTACCCAGCAACTGGGTTGTGGAGGTCAGATAGGCAGTCGCTGCATGTAAAATACTGGTATTCAGCTGCATCCGGTTAGCCTGGAAGCCGAACCAAACAGAGTTGGGACTAGGCATATGATGTAAATGAGAATTGTAGATCGTACTAACATTTTGTTTTATTTCAGGGTATTTGCAGAAGCAACAGACAGCTACGTACTATCACCAGAACAAATCAAATTCTATCATGACAACGGTTTCTTGGTTATTAAAGAATTAATTGATTTCACTTCACTATACAGTTACAAGTAAGTTTTAATGTTTTTTTATTATTTAACAATTCAATGTACCAACAAAAGATACAAATGATTTTAATACGAAACTATGAAGGTGTATATAAGGTGCTATAAAAATATCTGCCACGGCTGCAATGGGAGATAGTATTGTGTTTATAGATTACAATAGTAAAGATAAATTATTGATCATGTGTCATATTTTTTTTCATACAAAAAATTGTACGTATAAATTTGCAAGTGTCGAACTAGTCAGCTGATTTCAGTTTTCATTCACAGAACAGATGGAAAGAGATAGCAGTTGTTTTCATTGACGAAGTGCACTTCGCGTGAACCACGTAATGCAGAGTAGAGTCAATGTTTATTTAACTACTTTATTTTCTCCGGGGTAAGAAATTTCTTCACTATTGTTATCTTTAAACACAATACTACCTCTCATTAAAGCCGTGGCAGATATTTTTATAGCACCTTATATAATCAAGTTCTTCTAACTGAACAGACAGCTGTGCTACTGAGGAGTTTGTTGCGCCACTTCTTGCTAGCTTAAAGCACTAGGAAGTAGTGAAGGGCGGGCATTTTGGGTGACTGTCTTATATGTATAATTGCGATGTTTAAATAGTACTGATTCGCAACCTAATTTTAATGACACTTATGTGTGGTTTTTATTGGTGCTTGGACCAGCTTCCATACATTTCTGCCGATTCTAATATACTTATAATACTTTTATAATACTAGGTACTATAATACTTTTTAAGTTAAGGATAATTGATAACAATTGTACCTTATGTAGGAGATGCTTGCTAAAAAAATATAATTACAATAATATCAAGTTCACTTTACAATTTGACACGGAAGAATTAACATGCTTTTGGGGGGGGGGGTTAAAATATACGTCTCTTGTTTGGGGATAACAGACGTATTTTTTCCGCGATTTTTGCTCGATCTTGGAAATATGGAGATAATGGTAATATACGGTGGTACGGAACCCTTCGTGTGTGAGTCCGACTCACACTTGGCCGTTTTTTTTTTGACACATAAATGTAGGTATTCTACGGCTTAGTGATTGCATAATGATCATGTTAGTACAAGGTGCATCTAAATGCTTTTCTAGATAGATAATGACATATTAGTCATTGATAACTGCATCTATATATATAAAAATGAAACCCGTTTTCCGTTGTCACGACATAACATGAAAACGGCTGGACCAAATTGGATAATTCTTTTTTTGTTAGGTTCCTTATTCTCAGGAGAAGGTTTTTAGGTAGGGTAGGTAGGGTAGGTAACCCAGGTAGGGTAGGTACGGTAGGTACGGTAAGTAGGGTAGGTAGGGTAGGTACGGTAGGTACGGTAAGTAGGGTAGGTAGGGTAGGTAGGTAGGTAGGTACGCCGTAGAAAAGAACTTAGTGCTACCCGTGCGAAGCCGGGGCGGGCAGCTAGTTATTTGTAATATGAAAAAGTAAAGTTTTTCAAGAGTATGTAAGTGTACGTGTCTATTTCTTTTGCACGCTCTGTAGCCTTAACTGCTTGATGGATTTTAACATATAAGCTGTCGTTAAATTCATCTTAATAGAGGGAGTGACATTGATAAGCTACTTATGTAATATTTGCATATTGCATCTGCAAATACTAAAAACCGGCCAAGTGCGTGTCGGACCACGCACAATGAATGGTTCCGTAGCTGGGATGAACGATGAAGGATGTCCGAAAAACAAACTTAACATTGTAGTTGCAAATGTAAGTTGGTCGATAATTACTAGTTAACTTTTAAAGCCTACTTAGCTGTGATAGTTTCCGTTTTAATTTCGTTGTAAATACTACTGCTGTGAATTTTCCACATATCCAGAACTTACCATTTAGCTGGCAGGGGGGGGGGACAGTTGGCTCTAACAAAAATTAGCACTTTAAAGCTTAATATTTTGCAAACGGATGCTTCAATCCAAAAATGGAAACACGAATAGGGTTTTTTTTTCGTCTATCCCATGGTGTGGGGTATCTTTGGAAAGGTCGTTCAAAAATATTGTGTGAGTTTGTTAAAACAATTTTTGGATTGAAGGATCCGTTTGGGAAATATATAAGCTTTAAAGTGCTAATTTTCGTAAGAGTCAAGTGGGAGAACATGTTTTTCAACTACAATGTTAAGTTTATTCTTGGGATAAGTTTGTCCCAGCTACGGAACCCTACATTGTGCGTGGTCCGACACGCACTTGTTTATACTTAGTTGAGTTTTCTGTTTTCTTGCAGTCGGGTTTTTTGTAAAGTTACCTTTTTTTTTAACGCCCGTGCAGACTGACACGACGCGGCACCCGTAGAACAAAATATCCGTGAAGTTTTCATACAAACTGTTCTACGGGCGTCGCGTCTCGCCAGTCTGCACGAGCTTTTACTTTAATTAGGTACCTATTTAATTTTAGTCTCGACTAATTAATTTTGAGGCTTGATTACTATCAACAGCTACGTCAATAGATTAGGTTTTGTTTTCGTTGGTTACTTTTTTATATCCAAGTGAACTTCCTTTTCAAACCCACGTTTTTTTTTACAGATTTTAATATGATATTATGATTGTATTCTTGCAAGCTGCAGTTTCCTGTTGACCTTAGGGCGAATTTCAACAACGAAACTGAACGCGGCCAGCATAACTACAATATCGCCTTCAAGAGCTGTCAGTGTCATTATTGTTGTGGAATATTGACACTGACAGCTCTTGAACGCGGTTTCGGCCCGTACATAACCTCACTCAAGGCTCAAGCATTACATAAAACTAGTTTCAACCAATCAAAAGGCTTTAAACGAGTTTCAAATAATGCTTGAGTATTGAGTGAGGTTCTGTAATACGGGCCTTAGAGTTACGGGGTCATCCACCACTTCTTAGGCCGCGGCGCGACAGCGGTGCGTTCAAATCCAAAGTTTTAAAAGGAACTGTCGCCGCTCCCCACGCCGCTGCCTTCGAGGCCAGAGGCCGTATTATGACGTATTAATGTCACCATTTTTCCAGTGTGATAGAGAGACGGAGCTATACAAGGCCGATAGCACCATCCTTTTTTCGCAGTGGAATAATGATAGCATTAATACTTCATAATAAGGCCCCAGTTCCTTTTAAATATATATGCATTGAAACGTGCCGCTCCACGCCAGGCCACTGTCTTATAGCACTATTATTTTAATATTGATGTAATATCAAAATAATACTGCTTTATGAAGCTGTGGATCGCGTTCAGTTGCATTGACGAAATTCACTCTTAGTATTGCTTACTTACTTCAATATGAGAAAGAGATGGCGTCCTCTATAGCTCCATTTTTTACTCACACTAAAATAATATTAAAATAATAGTGCTATAAAAGTTGCATTGATGAAGTTCACCCTTAGTATTGCTTACTTACGTCAATATGAGAAAGAGATGGAGTCCTCTATAGCTCTATTTTTTACTCACACTAAAATAATATTAAAATAATAGTGCTATAAAAGTTGCATTGATGAAATTCACTCTTAGTATTGCTTACTTACTTCAATATGAGAAAGAGATGGAGTCCTCTATAGCTCCATTTTTTACTCACACTAAAATAATATAAAATAATAGTGCTATAAAAGTTGCATTGATGAAATTCACCCTTAGTATTGCTGCATTCCAATGACATTACATACTATTTACAGTTCCATTCAAACTTAATGGTGGCTCGGAACATGAGGAAAGTCGCTGCGCAGTAACAATTTCATGTGTCAGCGGGGGTGAGGGTGCGGTACTGCGCAGCGAGTAGCTAACTTCCGAGCCGCCATTAAGTTTGAATCGAACTGTTCTTGTTAAAGATGACACAGCTGGGATTGTCTTGAATACTTGATTATATGGGATAGAATAATTATACTACATTTTAATAAATACTTACTTGTTGTTAAGGTTTTGTTTAATTTACAGACAGCGCTTCATACAAATATGCAAGGGTATCGTTCCGGCTGGCAATGTGGTAGTTGTTAAGGAACCAACGTTAGCGAAACAGAACTTGAAGGCTGAAGACTATATTAATAAGGTAATGAAATGAAATGATGATGTAATAAAATATTTTTATTTACTCTCTTATCGTAAAATTCGAAAATAATATTTTCAAAACGAGTTTATATTGATATAGGTACTACTACATACTTTATAAACACAATACCGAAAAAAAAGAAACTTTCTCTAACAAAATAATGTTCACCAAAGAGTTTCCCACATTTTTTTTTATGGAACGTGCGGGGCCGGCCATTTTTATAGCATTATAAAACTATTTCTTACTCTTTTAACTTTCTTGATCTTTTATTAAATACTTTCAATCCTAATGTATGAGAGTAGATAAAATAACGTATGAAACTACACATAACTAGGTATAACTAGATTTTCAGTACGTATTTATTTTATTTTGTTTTGACCAGACATGCACAAGCACAAGTTTGCGTAAGAGTTTAAATATTAAGCTGTGCAAACCCCTTTTCTTCCGTGATGCCGTATATTAAGTGCTAGGAATTTTACCTCAGAGGTACTAACATAACTACATACATAATAAACTCACGCCTTCTTCCCATGGGGGTAGGCAGAAACTATAAAACGTCACTAGCTACGATCCTTACATACTTTGTTCCACGCATACCGGTTGCGAGTACTACGAACCTGACCTTTCTGAAGAAGGGCGTGACGAAGGACCCTCCCGGCGTTTCCACTCACCTTTTGTTACTCGCCTTATTCATCCTTAATTAATTTGACGTCATATAACTTCCAGATCCAAGAGCTCCTATACGATGATATATTCATCACGTACGGGGAACACCCACGGATGCTGTCCGTACTGTCACAGTTCATCGGAGATGACATCACGGCCGTCAACAGTATGTTCATCAACAAGCCACCCGGCTCGTCGAGACACCCGCCTCACCAGGTTACATTCTACATAATAAGATTCTTATATTCATATATTAGGCATTCTTTATTAAAAAAAATTAGTTCCCTTTTCAAAAAGTCACATAATTTTGGTTTCAGGATCTATTCTACTTCCCGTTCCGGCCCGCCGAGAAGATAATAGGTGCGTGGACGGCCATAGACCACGTGAACGTTGAGAACGGCTGCCTGTACGCGGTACCAGGCTCGCACAAAGCCAAGGAGCTGTACGAACATGGTGGGAAGACGGTAATACCAAGAGATCTATTTTACTTCCCATGACATAACATAACGCCTGTATTCCCAGAAGGGTTGGGCAGTGGCACCCTCCTTTACAACGCACTTAACACTTTTTATTTGATTTTATTTGCAGAAAATGTTGTGTGCCTTTTAGTATATTTTTAGGGGTATGAGAAACAGGGTGTAAAGTTCACTCATACTACGAGGGGTGTTCAATAAATAGTGAGAATGAGTAAGACGCAATTATCTTTTTAACCGACTTCCAAAAAGGAGGAGGTTATATGTTCGTAGCGTATGTACGTTTTTTTTTTTTTTTTTTTTTTGTGTATGTCCGTCGATATTTTCGTCAATTGTGAACCGATTTTAAAAATTCTTTTTTTGTTTGAAAGGGTATGCTCTCAAGGTGGTCCCATATAAATGTTATTAACTTAGCTTGGTACTTTTTGAGTTAGCTTCATTAATACGTATTTTTCCTACTTAGCCTATATGGACGATCTCTTAACATTTTCCTGTCACTGTTATTTACATAGCAGGTCGTGATATTCGAACTAGTAGGGGGTAGGTACCACAACTAAAAAGTGAAAAATAAAAACTTTTTACAAAAAAACCAACCGACAAAAAAAACACTAGAAAGTGAAAAATAACTTTAATTTCGGAAGTCGGTGGCTTAAAACGAAAATTCAAAACCAAAGACACCGACTTCCGAAATTAAAGTTATTTTTCACTTTCTAGTGTTTTTTTTGGAAGTCGGTTGGTTTTTTTTGTAAAAAGTTTTTTATTATATGTTATTTTATTTTTCGACGTAGTCACCTTTCAGGTTTATACACTTTGTATATCTTTTCTGTAATCCTAAAATTCCCTTTCTAAAAAAATCTTCTTCCTGATCCCTTAAAAAATCATTTACGGCGGCGACTACTCCGTCATCATCTTCGAATTTCTGGCCCCTGAGATGTTCCTTTAAGCGCGGAAATAGGTAGAAATCACTAGGAGCAAGGTCCGGTGAATATGGAGGATGTTCCATAAATTCGAAGCCAGCTTCTTGAATGGCAGCCATCGCAACTCTGGACTTGTGCGCAGGGGCGTTATCTTGGTGAAACAAAACAACTTTAGCGAGTTTGCCACGCCGTTTCTTGCGTATTTCCTCACGCAACTTTGTTACTTGTCCTGCGTACATAGTCCCGGTAATAGTGGCTCCATGATTAAGACATTTGATCATTACCACCCCTTGGCTGTCCCAGAAAAGAGAGCCCATGATCTTTCCGGCGGATGGAATCGCCTTAAATTTCTTTGGAGTTGGAGATGACGGTCGCTTCCAAGTCATGGACTGTTGTTTCGTTTCCGGGTCATAATGGTGAAGCCATGTTTCGTCCATAGTTATGAATCGAGCCAAAAATCGGTCAGGATCTTGTTGTAACAAATCCAAACAGCTTTGTGAAATTCTCAGTCGAGTTTGTTTCTGCGCGTCAGAAAGCATTCTGGGCACCCAGCGCGCTGACACTTTTTTCATACCCAAATGGTCGTTTATAATATTGTGGACACTTCCTATCGAAATCTTTACTTCTTCAGCTATAAAACGAACAGTAACACGACGATCCGCCAAGACAATATTTTCAACTTTTTTAATCATTTGTTCAGTCACTGCCGATATGGGGCGTCCCGTTCGTGGGTCGTCGTTAGTGGAAGTTCTTCCTCGCTTGAACTCAGCACACCAACGCGCAACCGTAGAATATGGAGGAGCATGAACCCCTAATGTTGCTCTCAAGTCTTGATTTACCTGCTCCGTAGTAAAATTTTTCAAGCAGAGATATTTTATTACCGCGCGAACTTCAATTTTATCCATTTTTAAGAACACGTTCCGAAACGACGCAAACTTACAATAGACTTCTTCTTTTAAAAAACAAAAGAGAATTAATTGCTTTTTTTATTATCATCTTAACTAATGTCTGGGCTATGCCTGCCAGTACTTATTTTTGTTATTTCCAAAGAGAATGTATCGCATTCTCACTATTTATTGAACACCCCTCGTATATGGAAAAGGGAGGATCCTCCGACCAGACGGGTGTTGTGTCTGGCGGCAATTGCCTTAGGATTGATGTCGGATAGTCTTATATATGTTAATCGCTCGGTAAACTTAAATAGCGCGATGCAGGATTTGTGACATCAGGTCTTTGATGCGTAGTTCGCATGTGGCGATGTAGATGCCGCCACATATTCATCCTATAACGTTCACACTGCTGGGACACAAGCCTCCTCCTTGTGAGAGGGAGTGGGCCATAATCCAATGCGGGTTGGTGGAAGACATGTCTTCGAATTTTTAAGGACACGAACAATAGAAGAAACGGAAATATTTTTTCTCTCTCTCTAGTCCTTGTGCCTTTCCAGAATGCAAAAATAACACAGTATCCACAGAACATACTAAAACCTCTTTAAATAATTTCAGGACGCCCTAAAAATGTACCACGGCGTGGACGAAGAATCCATCGCTCCCTTAGACAAGAGGATTCACCTCGAGATGAGTCCAGGAGACACGGTGTTCTTACACCCGTACCTACTGCACGGCTCAGGACCTAACGTGTCCAAGGTAACATCAACTACTTATGTCTAACGTTGGACAAACTTTTAGTACTAGAGGATTCACCTTGAGATGAGTTCCGGAGCAACGTGTTCTTACAGCCGTCTGACCGACCGAACCGTGCGGCTGTTATTACTTAGACATAAGCTAAATAGAAATTCAATAATATTTTCTTCGTATTCTGTAATTGCTGCCTTAATAGTTATTTATGCAACTGTTGTATGATAAGGGGTATTAATGTGATAATAGTATGACATGAGTGTTTTAATACCTAATTATATACATTACACCGACCATAGCACGTACCCGCCAAACGTGACGTATCGTATGTTGGAAAATGTGTCAGATGTGTCGGCGTCCGGGCTGCACCCGCTGTCCGAAAGGAATCGAAGGAGCAAACGAGTTGCATTATGAAATTTAGTACAACATTATAACACTCGTTTGGATGATATAATGGTTACTATGACACTGGTCGTTTTAATGTTGGCAATAAGCTAACTGTTTCAGAAACTTTTATAGAGGATTTATAGCATGGGTGTTGATAAAATAATTTTCTTTGTACCTACTTACATTTGAATTAACATGTTTTTCTATACTTACAGAACTACCGCAAAGCGATAACGTTTCACTTCGCAAACAGTTCATGTGAGTACATCGACTTGAAGGGCACGGTACAGGAACACTTAGCTAAGGAAGTGGAAGCACAAAACGTCAAGAGGGGCTTGGAACAAATTCAATATATTGTGAGTATTGCTTTGTTATAGTTTTGTACTTAGGCCTGTTAGCATCAGCAGTCAGCAGTAGGTTATATGTTCGATTTTATAACAGGATCACCTACTGATCAACTAAGTTGAGCAAAAAATTGTTGAGCTATAGAGCATAAAATGTTCGGTAATACAAACTATGTCCTTCTGCTCAACTAGTTGAGAAATCTAGTTGAGCAGTGGGGAAGAAGTGCAATAAACATGTATAGCACAAAACTTCAGCGCCAAAAATATTTGTTACAGTCGCAAATTATATTTTGATCAACATACAACCTTATATTGACCTTTAAATTGGAAAATACGTAAGAAAATTTGAATATAGCGGGTAAATCTGGTGCTTTCAAAATTACTATAATAACATTTTTGTGACAGACAGATTAAAAAAAAAAAATGTTTTCTTAGTACCTACATATATTATTTGCAATTACATAATATTAGAATACGTTTTTATCTAACTAGCTATTCAGGCAAATTGTCTCGTACTAAGACTATTCACGAGTAATCGCGGTAATCATTATTGTGATCGCTTACCGATCACGTGACTAAACATAGCGTCCGAAAAAGTAGTTGTGTATTTGAGATAATCATTCGCCAACGTCCATACTACGTTGAATACACCGGTTCTCGTCCGATCACCGAAGTTAAGCAACATCGGGCGCGGTCAGTACTTGGATGGGTGACCGCCTGGGAACACCGCGTGACGTTGGCTTTTTGCTTTATTTTTTTCGATTTCTCGAAAGTATGTTTTTTTCAGTTTTTCTAGGAAATATTCACATTTTTTTCGCCTTAAAACAAGCAAAAATACAAATAAAGTCTTGAGCAAGCGTGGTCATTAAATGTTGAAGGTCATGCCCTCACTATATGAGGAGCGGCATTTTCCCCGCAGTGGGACAATAACAGGCTGGTATTAAGTCTAAGTCAAGGTGAAGGATAACATCGTGAGGAAACCGGCATGCCTGAGAGATATTTCTCGACGGCATGTGAAGCCAAGTCAGAGGCCCACGGGCGGCATAAAAACTATGACAACAGGTTATTCACACGCAAAAAAAAAAAACTAACCTAACCTAACCAAACGCGAAAAGAAAAAAAAAAAGAGGTCAGATAGACAGTTCCTCCATGTTATATACTGGTATTCAGCTGCGTCCAGTCGGACTGGAAGCCGACCCCTACATAGTTGGGAAAAGGCTGGGTAGATTGATTGATTTCTTGTTATATTTTTTCCAGGATTTGTGGCGTTTCAAGAGCAAACAAGTCAAGGGCGTGCGATCAAACTTATAGAAACATAATGTTTTTTATAATTGGTGTGGGTTTTTTTTTAGAGTACTAAGAAAACCAGTCTACGCTGTAGAAATCTCAACGTGAAAACTTAGATGAAGTGAGCTTGATAATCCGGTGGAACAACAGCTCACTTCACCTAAGTTTTTACTGTGAGATTTTTACAGAATAGATCGGCTGTAGTTTCTTATGTATTACAGTAATTATGATAAATAACGAAGGGCGTTCCCGTTAACTATCAATAGTATAGCGTCAAACAAGTTTTTTTTTTTTTTTCAAAAATGTTTACAAAAAATATTAAATTCATACGTAAAAGAAACACTCTGTACACATAATGTTTCTTTTACCTGTATTTTTTTTTTTTTTTTTCATAAAAGGTTTCCGAGAACGCCCTTCGTTAGTTTAACATACTGAATATTCCAATGATTATTTATATTGTTACCGAATGAAAACTTGTGATATTCAGATGTGACTTTTTATTGGAAAATACACGTTAATGTTATGGAGATTGTTGTAATTTAAATGGAAATAAGTATATAAAGGTCGAAAGTACTTGCATTTATAATAAGGTATTGTTATTATAATTTTATAATTATATTTTTGTTATATAAATCTGCGTCTATTATACATTGTTTAATACAATGTAATATAATAATGTGTAATGAAAAATATCTAAGATGAATATTTTAAATAAAAAACGCGAAAATATAATAAGTCGAGTAGGTATGGACGTTTTGTATGGGACAGTTGATATTTTTTTCGTGTTTACGAAGTTGGTCTTATGGAGAGAGTTGTTCAGTTTGATGGTCTGGAGTGGTACACCTTATACATGCTGGTTGGTTTAAGTTTGTTTTAAACATGACGTAAGCTGTTAACATCATCAGCAGGTCTATTTTGTTACAATCTCACCGTGAAAACTTAAGTGAAATGAGCGTGAAGTGAGCTGCCAATAGTGTCAATTCCAAGTATCAGGTGGACTGACAGCTCACTTCACCTAAGTTTTCACGATGAGATGGTTACAGAATAGCACTGCAGGTGTTTTATTTTGAAGCGGTGAACTTTATATTGAAATAAAACACAACATATTTTCCCACAAAATTCTCTGCCACAAAAAAAAACACCCTTAAAATGAACAATTCAAAGATGTGATAAATAATTGAAATTATTAATAATAAGTTATAAGTTTTTGTTTATCTACATAATGCATTACTATATTGCGATAGACAAGACAAGACAAGCCAGCAGCTTTACAATTAAATAGTTTGATGACGTATTTTGTACTTTTTGGTTTTGGAGATTGTGATAAAAATCTAAATAAATATTATGTTTACATAAAAAATTGTTATTTTATTTTCTTAAGCACGTCATCAGTTATATTTGAGGAATAACTAATCAAAAACCGTTAACTCCATTCTGCATATTTTTTTCAGAAAATGATAAAAACCGTATAGTGTGTAAATAATAGAACGTATTTGTAGGATAACATTTTTTTCCAGAAGGATTTACTGGTTTTTGAAGCGGTTTGTTGGTATTGGGATGTGTATTTCAACAAAAATACCTGTCCTGGTTAATAACGGCGTTTGTTCCGTCACTGCTCATTTGTATTCAGCTGCATCCGGTTAGACTGCAAGCCGACCTCAACATAGTTGGGAAAAGGCAAGGCGAATGATGGTGGTTGCACGTCATCTAAATGTTTCTGGACGCCACAAATGGCCCAGTTTACCCCCACCCTACACTTACCCTTTAGAAGAAACTTTAGTAAGGTACATGAAGAGCACGCCTGTATTTCCCCGAAGAGTTAGGTTAGAGTTAGTACCTTTAGTATACCCACATTGTGCAACACTGTAGGAGTTACACTATTTGACTAGGCGCAGAAACGGATACGTTCGCAAGCGACGGTAGAAAGCTGATCGTATGCGTCGATATCTTGCCGGACGCGATCGGCTGTCGCCGCCTCCGTTCATATCCTTTCCGATCCGATGCGATGCGAGCCGTTTGGTGGAAATCATCCTATAGCCTGTCTGAGGCCGGGGCGGCCAAAATGAATAGTGCCCCTCGCTCCGCATTCAGAAAAGTTTGAAAAGTAAGAAACTGTCGGGTGGAAGAGCGAGCGAAGCGAGCTCGTAAACTTTTTGTACCCTGCTTGGCTTGGGAAAAGTTAGATTTTCTTTTGACCAATCATACGGAAATAGGAATTAGGTACTTTGTCGACTTATACAGAAAGTATGAGAAACAAGAGAACGTAGGTTACAAGAGCGACCGAAGCGAGCTCGAAATGATGTACTCATTTAGGTACGATTCCGTCGTCTAATAGCGTTAATGTTTGTGAAATCATCAGTTCCACCATTAGTTTAAGTTAACTCAGCGGAATTTGTAGAGTGAAAGATATTAGCTGTAAGTATTTTATCAGGCGTTGATCTTGGTCTCCTTGGTTCGATTTTTCTATGTCAATTAGTCATAAATATTAAAGTGGTTCTCTGCGTGCTATATCCTGAGTTTTTATTTCCAATATTTGCTACAAGCAAATTAATAACATATTACAACAGAAGAATATATTAAGTACCTATATCAACTGTGTAGGTATACTGCTGATAGTAGGGTGCGTCTACACCTACACCCGTATTACCGCCTCAGGGTCTCGGCCCCCTGCCTGGGCACCGCGGCACCGCCCTAGCTACGGCACTGGGCCATTTGTGGCGTCCAGAAACATTTTGATGACGTGCATAATATAAAAATAAAAGAACTATTTTTTATGTAACATATATTTATTTAGATTATTATCGCTATCTCCAAATCAAAAAAGTACTCAATAAACTATTTATAATCAAGAAAAAATTATAAACTGTCCCATACAAAACTTTAATATCTAGGTACTCGTCCCTTGTATGGAACGGTTGATTATATTTTCGCTATTACGATGTTGGTCTCTTGGAGAAAGTTGTTCAGTTTGATAGTCCATACCACACCCTAAATTTGACCACACCTTTCTGTTCTGATACATGCTGCATTTATATACTATTTAGAGTAGGTAACCGTAGAGTTTCTTGCCGGCTCTTCTCCGTTGGAAACGACCAATTGGAACCGTGCACCTAGCTTCTGAGTTCTGACGTTTCATAAGACTTAAGAGGTATGAGGAACAGGGTACCTATACAGTTCACTCATCGTCTATTGAAAAGGGAGGATCCTCCGACCAGACGGGTGTTGTGTCTGGCGGGCAACTGCCCAACGATTGATGTCGGATAGTCTTATAAATGTTAATCTCGCGGTAAACTCTCATAGCGCGATGCAGGGTTTGTGTGACGTCAGGTCTTTTATGCGTAGTTCGCACGTGCGTTGTAGATGCCGCTACATGCCCATGTAGGTTATGTGAAATAAAATATTTTGATACTTTGACGTAGTTAGCATCAAAAATATTAATCTTGATATTTTTCATTGCACGATTACATTGTATTACTTAAATACAAATTTATAAAACAAAACTTGTCAAAAACATAATTAAGTACCTATACAATTATAATAACAATACCTTATAAAAATGCAAGTACCTACTTACGACTTTTATATAGGCACTTATTTCCATTTAAATTAGGTACAATAATCTCCATAATATTAACGTGTATTTTCAATTTAAAAAGTCACAAGTTTTCATATAACAATTTATACAGCAATTGGAATATACAGTACCTATGTTAACTAACGAAGGGCGTTCCCGTTAACCCGCAATAGTATGGCATCCATTCATGCAAAAAAAAAGTATAAAATATTCACAACAAATACATATTAAATTGATACGTAAATGAAACACTCTGTACACGTACACTTATCTATAAACGTTGTAAAGCCGGGTCTGCTGCGTCATGTTTTAATGTTTTAAAAACATCAAACACGAAGCAAGCCGCGACGAAGCCGGCTTTAGACAAGCGCACTTGTACAGAGTGTTTCTTTTACGTATCAATTAAATATTTGTTGTAGATTTATATTTTAGCATATTTTTATAATCATTGCATGGACGCAATTGCGGGCGAACGGGAACGCCCTTCATTAGTTAACATAATTACTGTTTAAGATAAGAAACTACAGCCGATCTATTCTGTTAAAATCTCTCCGTGAAAACTTGGTGAATGTGAAGTGAGCTGTCATTCCTCATGCTAGGGATTTCTAGCTCACTTTATCTAAGTTCTCACGGTGAGATTTTTACAGAGTAGACTGGTTTCTTAGTACCTACTCTAACAAAACCCCACACCAATAATAAATAACATTGTGTTTCTATAAATTTCTTCGCACGCCCTTGACTTGTTTACTCTTCAAACGCCAACTATCCTGAAAAAGATAACAAGAAATTAATCAATCTGCCAGCCTTTTCCCAACTATGTAGGGGTCGGCTTCCAGACTAACCGGATGCAGCTGAATACCAGTATTTAACATGGAGGAACTGCCTATCTGACCTCTTTTTTTTTTTGCGTGTGAATAACCTGTTGTCATAGTTTTTATGCCGCCCGTGGGCCTCTGACTTGGCTTCACATGCCGTCGAGAAATATTTATTTATTTATTCATGATGTAAAATAAATAAATATCTCTCAGGCATGCCGGTTTCCTCACGATGTTATCCTTCACCTTGACTTAGACTTAATACCAGCCGTTTATTGTCCCACTGCGGGGAAAATGCCGCTCCTCATATAGTGAGGGCATGACCTTCAACCTTTAATGACCACGCTTGCTCAAGACTTCATTAATTTGTATTTCTGCTTGTTTTTAGGCAAAAAAATGTGAATATTTCCAAGAAAAACTGAAAAAACATTATACCTTCGAGAAATCGAAAAAAAGAAAGCACAAAGCCAACGTCACGCGGTGTTCCCTGGCGGTCACCCATCCAAGTACTACCGCGCCCGATGTTGCTTAACTTTGGTGATCGGACGAGAACCGGTGTATTCAACGTAGATAACATGGACGTTGGCGAACAAAAATACACAACTACTTTTTCGGACGCCATGTTTAGACACGTGATCGGTAAGCGATCACAATGATAAATGATAAATGATAAATGATTTATTTTCTGTAAGTAGGTTCATACAAACACTTTTACACGTCAATCATAATTATGTTTTAAAACTAGATGAGGTCGGCGTTTCCTATCTGACTACTCTGAGAAGAAAGGCCGAAACAAACTCAGAGGTCACAGTCTCTTTTAAAGTCCAGACATAATCTTGGTCAGATCATGTGAAGAATATGTAGATTCGTGTCTGAAATGGTCTTTTGAGGAAAGAACCACACAGATTGAGTGGACCTGTCCAGTCAGTGCACGCATTTGTCGGTAATCGTGCAGCTCAACTCAGAAGTCAAGGAGCTCAACGATTCGACGAACAATACCAAAGAAAGGACATTTGGGTAGGCCGCATATAGTACTCAAACTGCCAGACCATGGTTAAAACTAACTAAGAAAAGAAAAAGAAAAAATCAATGACCCACATAGTCTTCACATTCACAATAATAAACAAAATAAAAAAATACTTTACATAGTAAATATTCATGTCATTGTATATAAAAAAGTTCATGTCAATATGTATATAAAGTCCAGAGATGATCTTGGTCAGATCATTGGAGGACCATGTAGATTTGTGTCTGAAATGGCCTTTTGAAGAAACAACCATACAGATTTGAGAGGACCTGTCCAGTCAGTGCACGCATTTGTCAGTAATCGTGTAGCTCAACTCAGCACTTAAGGAGCTCAACGAATAGACGAACAATACCAAAGAAAGGACATTTGGTTAGGCCGCATAAAGGACTCAAACCGCCAGACTATCATAAAAAGTAACTGAGAAAGAGAGCAAATATATTTGACCCACATAGTCCTCACATTCACAATAATTAAAATAATAATAATATTATACTTCATAAAGTAAATATGGCTGTCATTGTGTTTCTAATAAAATAAAATAAAATCAGTAAAAGAACATTAAAATAAATGAATTGGAGCAGCTCACTCCCAAGCCTTTTTGTCATCAATATAATCTTTTACGGTATAAAACGCTTTCTGGCACAACTTACGTATAATGAATGATTTGAATTTATTAAGGCTGAATGAAAATGAAAACAAAACGAAAAACAAAACAAAATGAAAACAATGATGATTACCGCGATTACCTACTCGTGAATTGTCATACTACGAGACAATTTGCCTGTCAATAGCTAGTCAGATAAAAATGTATTCTAATATATAATTGCAAATAATATAGTACTTAAGTATAAGAAAAGCATTTTTTTTTAATCAGACGGGCACAAAATATTGAAAAAAATAATTTAAAAAAGCTTTTTTTTTTTAAACACCCGATTTACGCCCGATTAACGCTTTATTTGAATTTTCTCACGTATTTTGCAATTTAAAGGTTGTATGTTGATCAAAATATGATTCGCGACTGTAACAAATATTATGTTTTAGCGCTTCCCCCTTTAACAAGTTTAGCGCTATACATAATTTATTGATAAGTGATACAAACAGGCATAAGTATACCAAAGCAATACTCACAATATATTTAATATGTTTCAAGCCCTTCTTGTCGTTCTGTGCTTCCATTATCTTAGCCGTGTGTTCCTGTACCGTACCCTTTATGTCGATGTACTCACACGAACTGTTTGCGAAGTGGAACGTGATCGCTTTGCGATAGTTCTGTAAGTATAGAAAAACATTTTAATAATTATAATGTAAGTAGGTACAAAGAAAATAATTTTAGGGCAGCGCGCGTTGTGTTCCACGCCTCAAAGAAATGTCAGCACCAATGGCGGGGCCCACCAGGGCCGATGCCTGCCGGGGTTGCGGGAAAGTCCGAAAGGGATACCGTGGCCCCTGGCAACACAGGCAACTGAAGGAGAAGTTATTTGATGATTTCCCACCCAAAAAATGGAAACACGATTTGATGAATTTGTCTCGATAGAATAAATTCGGAAGGTTACCTCTTAATTTTTCCTCTAATTCCCTATTTTTTTATGTAAATAATTAATTATTATATTTATTACTTATATCAGGATTCATTAACTAAAATAAAGTTCATAGATGGCTGGAGCGTTTATACGCGATAGTTTTTTATTTAACAGCAATATGATGAAAATAACAACGAAAAACTTTGAAAAAGTGTCAAAGTGTGGTTATTTTCTTTACTCTTTACAAGTACTTAAAGAAAAAGACAGAGACAAAGGCAAACGCTCGGTGCGCCCTTAACACTGACGCTTTAGAGGTGTGAGGAATAGGGGCTCATCCTCTATAGAAAAGGAAGGATCCTCCGACCAGACGGATGTCATGTCTGGCGGGCAACTGCCCAACGATTGATGTCGGGAAGTTATACAATGTGGAGAAGACAATACAACAATAAATGAAAACACTGGCAATATTAATACTTAGCAGTATTTAGGAACTATGAAATAAATCCTAACATTGCAATTAAAAAAGTTATGTTTTCTAACAAACTACATAAATAGTAGTGATGGACCGAATAAGGGATTTGCCAATCTTTGACTAGCTATAGTGACTAAACTATTGGAGATCTTTGATTGAATTTTCGTATGCAGACTGAGAAAATCATTAGATATACGCAGTTGAATTTATTATTGTTTTGTCGTCTCCTTATTTTGAAACTCTGCTTGCACGATGCAAGATTTCGGGTGACGTCAGTGTGATGCGTAGTTCGCATGTGGCGAGGTAGATACCGCTGTGGCGGCATCTACATTGCCACATGCGAAATATGCATCAAAGACCTGACGTCACAGATCCTGCATCGCGCTATTTAAGTTTACCGCGCGATTCATATATATAAGACTATCCGACATCAGTCCTTGGGCAATTGCCCGCCAGACACAACACCCGTCTGGTAGGAGGATCCTCCCTTTTCTATGGGGGATGAGAGAACTTTACACCCTGTTCCTCATACCCCTAAATTGGTGACCCCGAGTATGAACGTCAGCGCAGCCTTCGTGCAACTACTTCAGCGTGACGTCATCAACATCAGTCCCGCAAGCTTTCGTGAGGCGAGTCACACAGCCAGCCAGCACCCACGGCTTCAACGGGTATCCTGACCACCAGCATGCAGCGAACGCGCATTCCTGGTCATCACCCTCAGCCTCATCAGCAACCTTGGCACAGCACACTGCACCTTCGGCCGGTCCACAAGCAGAGCTCTTCAACCCTCTCCTGGTCGACGCCAGCAGTCAGCCACAACCCGGCGCTGTACTACATCCGACTTACTGGATCACAACGCAGCGCCACCCCGACTCACTGGGGAATCACCGCAGACAGTTCCGACCCACTGTGAACTATGCGGCACCCGGTTCCGACTCACTGGAACCTCAACTGGCACTGTGAAGCATCGTAAGATACAAGACTCAGCCCACTATCGACCTCCGGTCTCCGGAGGGGAGTGATGTGGCGGCATCTACATTGCCACATGCGAACTATGCATCAAAGACCTGACGTCACAGATCCTGCATCGCGCTATTTAAGTTTACCGCGCGATTCATATATATAAGACTATCCGATATCAGTCCTTGGGCAATTGCCCGCCAGACACAACACCCGTCTGGTAGGAGGATCCTCCCTTTTCTATGGGGGATGAGAGAACTTTACACCCTGTTCCTCATACCCCTAAACCGCCACAGGTAAGGCAGTAAGAACACGTTGCTCCGGGACTCATCTCGAGGTAAATCCTCTAGTACTAAAAGTTTGTCCAACGTTGGACATAGTTGATGTTACCTTGGACACGTTAGGGCCTGAGCCGTGCAGTAGATACGGGTGTAAGAACACCGTGTCTCCCGGACTCATCTCGAGATGAATCCTCTTGTCTAAGGGAGCGATGGATTCTTCGTCCACGCCGTCGTACATTTTTGGGGCGTCCTGAAATTATTTAAAGTGGTTTTAGTATGTTTTGTGGATACTGTGTTTTTTGCATTCTGGAAAGGGCCAAGGAAAGGAAAGAAAAAGAAATTGTCCGTTTCTTGTCTTGTGCGTGTCGTTAAAAATTCGAAGACATGTGACTTCCACCAAATCGCACTGGGTCTGCGTACCTAGTGGATTATGGCCCACTCCCTCTCACAAGAAGGAGGCTTGTGTCCCAGCACTGTGAACGGTATAGGATGAATATACTAAAAGGCACACAACCTAATTCTGCAAATAAAATCAAATAAAAAGTGTTAAGTGCGTTGTAAATGAGGGTGCCATGCACTGCCCAACCCTTCTGGGAATACAGGCGTTATGTTATGTCATGGGAAGTAAAATAGATCTCTTGGTATTACCGTCTTCGCACCATGTTCGTACAGCTCCTTGGCTTTGTGCGAGCCTGGTATTACGTACAGGCAGCCGTTATCAATGTTCACGTGGTCTATGGGCGTCCACGCGCCTATTATCTTCTCGGCGGGCCGGATCGGGAAGTAGATTAGATCCTGAAACCAATATGTGACTTTTAGAGAAGGGAACTAAAAGAAGTTAACAAATGAAAGAATGTCGTTTTAGTATTTTGAATAGATAGTGTCTGTATAACTATTCAACCATTCCACACGCTTCGGTGCCGAATCGAATATGAATCAATGTTTTCCCATTAAGCCGAGCCGGCTTACTGGGACCCCTTCCCTCCACTAAAGGAAAATTGCCAACTTTTGTGTTGTTAATACGTGTTGGTGACAAAAGTTTCTGTAAAGTCGGGTCTCCACCAATGAGTATGAGTGTCGGCTTAATGGGATTTCCAATTGACAAAAATCTTTTTTTGTCTATGGAAAATCTTACCTTTCATCCGCTATTTAACCCAATTAAGGCATGATTTAAAAAAATCCTTCCTATTGCTGACCTGTGTAAAAAAAGGAACTCTTGTGCAAGATTTCATGGCTCTAGACATGTCCCAGACCCAGCAGTTATGACGGTGCGTTGTCTGTGACTTAATTAATGAATTTAAGAATCTTATGCAGAATGTAACCTGGTGAGGCGGGTGTCGCAACGAGCCGGGTGGCTTGTTGATGAACATACTGTTGACGGCCGTGATGTCATCTCCGATGAACTGTGACAGTACGGACAGCATCCGTGGGTGTTTCCCGTACGTGATGAATACATCATCGTATAGGAGCTCTTGGATCTGGAAGTTATATGACGACAAATTAATTAAGGAGGAATTAGGCTACTAACAAGGCGGACGTGAGTGGAAACGCAGGGAGGGGCCTTCGTCACGCCCTTCTTCAGAAAGGTCAGGTTCGTAGTACCTACTCGCAACCGGCGTCATGAAGTATGTTTGGATCATAGCAGGTGGCATTTTGTAGTTTCTGCCTACCCCCATGCTGTGAGTTTATGTATGTATGAAGTTGTGTAAGCAGTAGTAAGTTAAGTACCTACTCTCGTCTTTCTTTCTTTCTTTCTTTCTTTTACACGAAAGAAAAAGGCATTGCACAACATAATATGTTGACTCTTACGCATACTTGTGCTTGGGCATGTGCAAACCCCTTTTCTGTTGAAAATTCAATACGTACTGAAAAAGAAATCTGAATGGCTTGAATCAGACCAAAATTGTGTCAAATATTATTAAAAGAAAATATATTTTTTTAAATAAAAAAAGTGGATACAACTTGTGTAGCGAAATTTCTAGGCTGATTGATAACAATTTGACTTGGACACCGCATGCCGATGACGTATGTAAGAAGTTAAATAAATCAGCTTATGTACTGTATAACCTATCAGTTACAACTGCTGGGTTAACTACCCAGCAGTTAGCAATACTTAGTTAGTTACTTCTACTTGCTTATCATGGGTTGGTTGCGTTGTGGCGGCATCTACGCCACATGCGAACTACGCATCAAAGACCTGACGTCACACAAATCCTGCATCGCGCAATTAGAGTTTACCGCGCGATCAACAAATATAAGACTATCATCAGTATCCGACATCAATCGTTGGGCAGTTGCCCGCCAGAAACAATACCCGTCTAGTCGGAGGATCCGTCCTTCTTTCAATCTCTGAGGATACCGACTTTTCCATGTTTATACATATTGGAGGTGGCAATTTTTGTGAAAACCAATCTAAACTAAAACCCACCCTGTTCCTAAAGTTACCTGTATTGCCAGGGGCCACGGTATCCCTTTCGGACTTTCCTGCAACCCCGGCAGGAACAACAACCCGGGATAGGATGGCCCCTTGAGATCCCAATACAAGAACTTGCTACATTCGGGTATTAACAAAACAGCTGTCCTGTTAAGGTGGATGCGCCAAGGTAGCCCGCGAAATTCAAATTTTCTTACGTTTTTTGCGATTTGCGTGTCAGTACCTATTAGGTTGTATGTTGATTAAAATATGATTCGCGAATGTAACAAATAAAGCTTTACAGATCAGTAAAATCAACAATACAACTCCTTAATCACATCAAAAAGACTTCATGCCGTTTTACGCCTACTGTGTAAATAAATAAAATTAACATTTCTTCACATTAAGTATATATTTTACACTAAATATTTTGTCTTAATTTGCGTACCTATTCCAAATATTATTTTGTGTTTATTTTTATTTTTATTTAGGCTGTTCAGCAGTTTTGCCAGTGCCTTTATTTACATCTGCGCGCGCATCGCTAGCGGAGAACAGGAGAGGGAAACAAAAATGAAAGAGAAAACAAAACCAGCGCGCCACTTTCCATAAATATTTGTTGTTAATTATTATCAAAAATACGAAATCTAAAGTATTGTCACCAAACGATGTAAAAAAGTTTTTAAAAGAAGCTACGGATAGTCAGTAGGCAACAAAGGTTCGTTGAACTTTATAGGTAGGTATAATATCTAAATGTATCATCTCTATAATTACGTTATTGTAGCATAAGTTCTGTTCTTACAACAAGAACTGAGCAGAGACTGTTGTTTTCCTCGCAAGTGTGTTGAAAAACGTCGTATGAAACGCGTGTGCATTGATCATTACACACTAGTATCATAATGTTCTAATATAACATTATTTTGCCCGAGGAGTGTTTTAATATGATTCCATTTTTTTAATTCGATTTTTATGATAAGCAAGTAGATAAAAATATTTTAATTTATCATCATTTCATTAAAAATCATTCATTTCATTTCATTACCTTATTAATATAATCTTCAGGTATCAAGTTCTGTTTCGCTAACCTTGATTCCTTAACAACTACCACATTGCCAGCCGGAACGATACCCTTGCATATTTGTATGAAGCGCTGTCTGTAAATTAAACAAAAACCTTAAAAACAAGTATTTATTAAAAATGTAGTATATTCTATCTCTTAACATCAAGTATTCAAGACAATTCCAGTAGCTCAAAAATAGTTATTTTTTGCTGGGACCATGGGCCGAAAGAGTTTAAGATGTATTATATAAATATTATATAATGTCACTCCCACTATTAAGACGAATCTAACGACAGCTTATATTATGTTAAGATCCATCAAGCCGTTTATTCTACAGAGCGTGCCAAAGAAATAGACTTACACTTATATGACAATTACATTCTCTCGAAAAACATTACTGGGGTAGGTACTCGTGTAAAACAACCAATTTTTTTCATATTATAATGTAGTTAATAACAAATATGTCATAGAAACGCATTTAGATGAACTTTGTACCTACTATCATGATCAGTCAATCACTAAGACGTATGATACTTACATTTATGTGTAAAAAAAACGGCCAAGATCGAGTCTGACTCGCACACAAAGGGTTCTCCCTACCATCATACAATATTTTCCATTATTATGATCGAGTAAATCCATAGTCCAGTAGTACCAGTATTTTTCCCCTTTCATTTTTAACATATTTTATTAAGATTGTGTCTACCTAAAAAATACGGAACCCTAAAAACGACACCAAAAATGAACAAAATATTGTTATTTTGTTAGTGTTGTTTTCATTAATTTGCTAGTGTTGGAATATAATACGCAATAAACTATGCCCATAATTTTCTTTGCTCTCTGACCCTGACATCAAGCAATGGACAAAATTTGTCAATTTTTTTATTAATTTTGACTGTAGGTTACGAAGATTTTGACTAAATTTGTAAATTGGTGTTTTATTGTAATGTGCGTTAAGTTTGTGCAGAGAAAACAATATTCTTTCTCTTCTTTTTTACTGTAGTTGGTACTTAATAAAAGTTGCATCAATTCTTTGTATCTTTTGTTGGTGTCAACTTTACTTACATAAAACACTTACTTGTAACTGTTTAGAGAAGTGAAATCAATTAATTCTTTAATAACCAAGAACCCGTTGTCATGATAGAGTTTGATTTGTTCTGGTGATAGTACGTAGCTGTCTGTTGCTTCTGCAAATACCCTGAAATAAAAACAGAACGATCTACAATTCTCTTTTACATCATCTGCCTAGGTTTTTCCTAACTATGTTTGGGTCGGCTCCAGCTGAATATCAGTATTTTACATGCCGTGCCTATCTGACCTACACAACCCAGTTGCCGGGTAATACGATACCCCCTGGTAAGACTGTTTGTCAGACTTTCAGGTTTCTAACGACCCGTAATGACTACCGTACGATAATGTTAAGAAAAATCGTGTAAGTATTGTTGCAACATTTAATTTATCTGTCAGTGCTTATTTTGTAATACTTACTTTGTACCTATTGAGTATAGTAATTTTGTTGTAGGTACCTACATCGTCTTCACATATCATTATAGTTTCCTTTATTCCATTAAATACATATATTTTACATTTTTAAATATTAGAATATAAAAATTATAAAAACATTTAAAAATATAAAAAATAGTAGCCCACCGGTATCGGGAACAGGGTCCAAGCTACCGGTGGTCAGGGCTCCAGAGAGAGGAACCTCCTGACAATGCGAGCCGTGTCCAGAAGTACCGCTTTCTGAATCAAGCCCTTGATCCAGCTACCCAACGAGAGCCTCCTCAGGTGTTGGTCGAGGCTCTTGGCTATTAGGCCATTGGCTGTCACGACTATCGGCACAACGATCGCTGAGTCCACATCCCACATGTCGACAACCTCGCGAGCCAAGTCAAGGGCGCGCCATCATTATAATTAATATTATATGTATACAAAATATTTATAACTTAAATGTTATTTCATGAAACTTCTAAAATCATTTTTTTTTTTCCAAAAATTAATTAATGCATTATCATGTACTTTATCAGACTTAAAAGCAACTAATAGGTTCTATTAAACAATTTTTTACACAATGCAAAAAAATCTGTTGGGGTTGGCTTCCAGTCTAACCTGATGCAGCTGAATACCCGTATTTTACATGGAGCAACTGCCTATCTGACCTCCACAACCCAGTTACTCGGTTTAGATGAGCTGATCGCGTTCAGTTTCATAGATAAAATTGGCAATTAGTGATTTAGATACTTTTTACGCATATTTCATTACATAAATTTCGCTAATTAAAAATTAGTCCTATTAAATGAATACTTATAATAAGTTACCGACCATTGCCGGTATGTGGAACCAAACGTATAACGACCATTGAGGTATTATTGTACTAGTACATATAATACCTCAATAAAAACGACGACATTTTCACCTAGTCTGTCAAGTGTCAATCATCGTTAGGTTAGGTTAGAAGGTTAGACTCACGAATGTGTGCAGACTCACGAATGCATTTTCACTATCATCCATCAATGCTTGAGTTGCTGGCCTCGACAGAAATGTACTATTAAACTCCTTGGGCGGATCCGACATGGTTAGTTTAGGTTAGAAGGTTAGACTCACGAAAGTGTGCCTCGGCTTCGCCTCGGCCTACATTTACACAATCACCCATCAATGCCCGACTTGCAGGCCGCGATAGTAATGTACTACCCCTAAGACGACACACTGACCCTATATCTACTTCCAAACAAATGATTACGTCTAAAACAAATTAAAAATAATCATTATTATTCATAACAAAGTGTAGTCTTCAAAACTTTATTACTTACGACTTAGAAAAGGCTCTAACACCAGCCAAATAATTTACTCGCACAATTTTCAACATTATTTAAATATAAACTTTATAAATATCTTTCAACAAACTTGTTCGAACGATTAGAAGTTGTTGAATGAACAGTTGAATGGAAAAATAATTCATTGTCCTTTCGTTGAGGTTCAGTGTTGCTAACCCTACCAGACTAAAAACCGGCCAATTGCGTGTCGGAACACGCACAATGAATGGTTCCGTAGCTGGGATGAATTTATCCCAAGAACAAACTTAACATTGTGGTTGAAAAACATGTTCTCCCATACAAAATGTATGGGAGAACATACGTTAAATGTACTACTGCTGTGATTTTTCTACATATCCAGAACTTACCATTTAGCTGGCAATTAGCACTTGCGTAACATTTTTTTCCAGAAGGATTTACTGGTTTTTGAAGCGGTTTGTTGGTATTGGGATGTGTATTTCAACTTTGAGACGCGAAAAAAAAAAACATGTCCTGGTTAATAACGGCTTTTGTTCCGTCACTGCTCATTTGTATTCAGCTGCTTCCGGTTAGACTGCAAGCCGACCCCAACATAGTTGGGAAAAGGCAAGGCAAATGATGGTTGCACGTCATCTAAATGTTTCTGGACGCCACTAATGGCCCAGTTTACCCCCACCCTACACTTACCCTTTAGAAGAAACTTTAGTAAGGTACATGAACAGCACGCCTGTATTTCCCCGAAGAGTTAGGTGTACCTATAGTACACCCACATGTGCAACACTGTAGGAATTACACTATTTGACTAGGCGCAGAAACGGATACGTTCGCAAGCGACGGTAGAAAGCTGATCGTATGCGTCGATATCTTGCCGGACGCGATCGGCTGTCGCCGCATCCGTTCGTATTCTTTCCGATCCGATGCGATGCGAGCCGTTTGGTGGAAATCATCCTATAGCCTGTCTGAGGCCCGGGGCGGCCAAAATTAATAGTGCCCCTCGCTCCGAATTCAGAAAAGTTTAAAAAGTAAGAAACTGTCGGGTGGAAGAGCGAGCGAAGCGAGCTTTGTACCCCGCTTGGGAAAAGTTACATTTTCTTTTGACCATTCATACGGAAATAGGAATTAGGTAGGTACTTTGTCGACTTATACAGAAAGTATGAGAAACAAGAGACCGTAGGTTACAAGAGCGACCGAAGCGAGCTCGAAATGATGTACTCATTTAGGAACGATTCCGTCGTCTAATAGCGTTAATGTTTGTCAAATCATCAGTTCCACCATTAGTTTAAGTTAACTCAGCGCAATTTGTAGAGTGTAAGATATTAGCTGTAAGTATTTTATCAGGCGTTGATCTTGGTCTCCTTGGTTCGATTTTTCTATGTCAACTAGTCATAAATATTAAAGTGGTTCTCTGCGTGCTATATCCTCAGTTTTTATTTCCAATATTTGCTACAAGCAAATAACATATTACAACAGAAGAATATATTAAGTACCTATATCAACTGTGTAGGTATACTGCTGATAGTAGGGCGCGTCTACACCTACACCCGTATTACCGCCTCAGGGTCTCGGCCCTCTGCCTGGGCACCGCGGCACCGCCCTAGCTACGGCACTGGGCCATTTGTGGCGTCCAGAAACATTTTGATGACGTGCATATTTTTTTTTTTTATGTAACATATATTTATTTAGATTATTATCGCTATCTCCAAATCAAAAAAGTACTTAATAAGTCAATATTTATAATCAAGAAAAAATTATAAACTGTCCCATACAAAACTTTAATATCTAGGTACTCGTCCCTTGTATGGAACGGTTGATTATATTTTCGCTATTACGATGTTGGTCTCTTGGAGAAAGTTGTTCAGTTTGATAGTCCATACCACACCCTTAAATTTGACCACACCTTTCTGTTCTGATACATGCTGCATTTATATACTATTTAGAGTAGGTAACCGTAGAGTTTCTTGCCGGCTCTTCTCCGTTGGAAACGACCAATTGGAACCGTGCACCTAGCTTCTGAGTTCTGACGTTTCATAAGACTTAAGAGGTATGAGGAACAGGGTACCTATACAGTTCACTCATCGTCTATTGAAAAGGGAGGATCCTCCGACCAGACGGGTGTTGTGTCTGGCGGGCAACTGCCCAACGATTGATGTCGGATAGTCTTATAAATGTTAATCTCGCGGTAAACTCTCATAGCGCGATGCAGGGTTTGTGTGACGTCAGGTCTTTGATGCGTAGTTCGCACGTGCGTTGTAGATGCCGCTACATGCCCATGTAGGTTATGTGAAATAAAATATTTTGATACTTTGACGTAGTTAGCATCAAAAATATTAATCTTGATATTTTTCATTGCACGATTACATTGTATTAAATACAAATTTATAAAACAAAACTTGTCAAAAACATAATTAAGTACCTATACAATTATAATAACAATACCTTATAAAAATGCAAGTACCTACTTACGACTTTTATATAGGCACTTATTTCCATTTAAATTAGGTACAATAATCTCCATAATATTAACGTGTATTTTCAATTTAAAAAGTCACAAGTTTTCATATAACAATTTATACAGCAATTGGAATATACAGTACCTATGTTTACTAACGAAGGGCGTTCCCGTTAACCCGCAATAGTATGGCATCCATTCATGCAAAAAAAAAAGTATAAAATACTCACAAAAAATATTAAATTGATACGTAAATGAAACACTGTACACGTACACTTATCTATAATCGTTGTAAAGCCGGGTCTGCTGCGTCATGTTTTAATGTTTTAAAAACATCAAACACGAAGCAAGCCGCGACGAAGCCGGCTTTAGACAAGCGCACTTGTACAGAGTGTTTCTTTTACGTATCAATTAAATATTTGTTGTAGTGTATTTATATTTTAGCATATTTTTTATAATCATTGCATGGACGCAATTGCGGGCGAACGGGAACGCCCTTCATTAGTTAACATAATTACTGTTTAAGATAAGAAACTACAGCCGATCTATTCTGTTAAAATCTCTCCGTGAAAACTTGGTGAATGTGAAGTGAGATGTCATTCCTCATGCTAGGGATTTCTAGCTCACTTTATCTAAGTTCTCACGGTGAGATTTTTACAGAGTAGACTGGTTTCTTAGTACCTACTCTAACAAAACCCCACACCAATAATAAATAACATTGTGTTTCTATAAATTTATTCGCACGCCCTTGACTTGTTTGCTCTTCAAACGCCAACTATCCTGAAAAAGATAACAAGAAATCAATCAATCTGCCAGCCTTTTCCCAACTATGTAGGGGTCGGCTTCCAGACTAACCGGATGCAGTTGAATACCAGTATTTAACATGGAGGAACTGCCTATCTGACCTCTTTTTTTTTTTGCGTGTGAATAACCTGTTGTCATAGTTTTTATGCCGCCCGTGGGCCTCTGACTTGGCTTCACATGCCGTCGAGAAATATTTATTTATTTATTTATTTATTCATGATGTAAAATAAATAAATATCTCTCAGGCATGCCGGTTTCCTCACGATGTTATCCTTCACCTTGACTTAGACTTAATACCAGCCGTTTATTGTCCCACTGCGGGGAAAATGCCGCTCCTCATATAGTGAGGGCATGACCTTCAACCTTTAATGACCACGCTTGCTCAAGACTTCATTAATTTGTATTTCTGCTTGTTTTTAGGCAAAAAAATGTGAATATTTCCAAGAAAAACTGAAAAAACATTATACCTTCGAGAAATCGAAAAAAAGAAAGCACAAAGCCAACGTCACGCGGTGTTCCCTGGCGGTCACCCATCCAAGTACTACCGCGCCCGATGTTGCTTAACTTTGGTGATCGGACGAGAACCGTTGTATTCAACGTAGATAACATGGACGTTGGCGAACAAAAATACACAACTACTTTTTCGGACGCCATGTTTAGACACGTGATCGGTAAGCGATCACAATGATGATTACCGCGATTACCTACTCGTGAATTGTCATACTACGAGACAATTTGCCTGTCAATAGCTAGTCAGATAAAAATGTATTCTAATATATATAATTGCAAATAATATAGTACTTAAGTATAAGAAAAGCATTTTTTTTTAATCAGACGGGCACAAAAATGTTGAAAAAAATAATTTAAAAAAGCTTTTTTTTTTAAACACCCGATTTACGCCCGATTAACGCTTTATTTAAATTTTCTCACGTATTTTGCAATTTAAAGGTTGTATGTTGATCAAAATATGATTCGCGACTGTAACAAATATGTTTTAGCGCTTCCCCCTTTAACAAGTTTAGCGCTATACATAATTTATTGATAAGTGATACAAACAGGCATAAGTATACCAAAGCAATACTCACAATATATTTAATATGTTTCAAGCCCTTCTTGTCGTTCTGTGCTTCCATTATCTTAGCCGTGTGTTCCTGTACCGTACCCTTTATGTCGATGTACTCACAGTAACTGTTTGCGAAGTGGAACGATAACGCTTTGCGGTAGTTCTGTAAGTATAGAAAAACATGTTAATAATGTAAGTAGGTACAAATAAAATAATTTTAGGGCAGCAGTTTACAGTTATTTGGAATAGGCGGTACAAGCAATGGAAACACGATTTGATAAAGTTAAAAAATAAATTCGGAAGGTTACCTCTTAATTTTTCCTCTAATTCCCTTATTTTTTATGTAATTATGTAATTTTATATTAGGATTCATTTACTAAAATAAAGTTCATAGATGACTGAGCGTTTATACGCGATAGTTTTTTATTCAACAGCAATATGATGAAAATAACAACGAAAAACTTTAAAAAAGTGTCAAAGTGTGGTTATTTTCTTTACTCTTTACAAGTAACGAAAAAGACAGAGACAAAGGCAAACGCTCGGTGCGCCCTTAACACTGACGCTTTAGAGGTGTGAGGAATAGCGCACTCATCCTCTATAGAAAAGGAAGGATCCTCCGACTAGACGGATGTCATGTCTGGCGGGCAACTGCCCGACGATTGATGTCGGGAAGTTATACAATGTGAAGATGACAATACAACAATAAATGATAAATGAAAACACTGGCACTGGCTGGAGTATTTAGGAACTATGAAATAAATCCTAACATTGAAATTAAAAAAGTTATTTTTTCTAACAAACTAAATAGTAGTGATGGACCGAATAAGGGATTTGCCAATCTTTGACTAGCCATAGTCACTAAACTATTGGAGATCTTTGATTGAATTTTCGTATGCAGACTGGGAACGTGATTAGATATACGCAGTTGAATTTATTATTGTTTTGTCGTCTCCTTATTTTGATCGCGAGGTAAACTCTGCTTGCACGATGCAAGATTTCGGGTGACGTCCGCGTCAGTGTGATGTGTAGTTCGCATGTGGCGAGGTAGATACCGCCACAGGTAAGGCTGTAAGAACACGTTGCTCCGGGACTCATCTCGAGGTGAATCCTCTAGTACGAAAAGTTTGTCCAACATTGGACATAGTTGATCTTATCTTGGACACGTTAGGTTCTGCGCTGTGCAGTAGGTACGGGTGTAGCAACACCGGAACACACGGACTTCTCTCTAGGTGAATCCTTCTTATGTTACAAGCTTTTCCACCGTTGGATATAGTTGGTCACTAGTTGGGCTTACCTTGGACACGTTAGGTCCTGAGCCGTGTAGTAGATACGGGTGTAAGAACACCGTGTCGCCCGGGCTCATCTCGAGGTGAATCCTCTTGTCTAAGGGAGCGATGAATTCTTCGTCCACCCCGTCGTACATTTTTGGGGCGTCCTGAAATTATTTAAAGCGGTTTTAGTATGTTTTGTGGATAGGTACTGTGTTTTTTTAGCATTCTGGAAAGGGTTAAGGAAAGGAAAGAAAAATAAATTGGCCATTTCTTGTATTGTGCGTGTCCTTAAAAATTCGAAGACATGACTTCCACCAACCCGCACCGGATCCGCGTAGTGGATTATGGCCCACTCCCTCTCACAAAGAGGAGGCCTGTGTCCCATCACTGTGAACGTTATAGGATAAATATACTAAAAGGCACACAACATATTCTGCAAATAAAATCAAATAAAAAGGTGCCACTGCCCAACCCTTCTAGGAATACAGGCGTTATGTTATGTCATGGGAAGTAAAATAGATCTCTTGGTATTACCGTCTTCCCACCATGTTCGTACAGCTCCTTGCCTTTGTGCGAACCTGGTACCGCGTACAGGCAGCCGTTCTTAATGTTCACGCGGTGTATGTCTTATGATATCAAAACTATTATGTTTCCTAAGTAGCAGTCTTAAAATCTTACCAAAAATAATAAGAATAACATACCTAGTGTCTCTTCTTTTACCTGTGCTGTGGACCCTTCACTATTTTATAGCAGGGCAGAGCAGGACTCGCTGTGATCCATAGACACGGGAGCGGGATCTGTCACTGTCACTTGTCAATCATAGAAGTCTTTGTGTGAGTCTTCATTTATCAACAGTACATTTACCGTTTTCCCAGTGTGTTCGTACAGCTCCTTGGTTTTGTGCGAGCCTGGTATCACGTACAGGCAGCCGTTCTCAATGTTCACGTTGTCTATGGCCGTCCACGCGCCTATTATCTTCTCGGCGGGCCGGATCGGGAAGTAGATTAGATCCTGAAACCAATAATGTGACTTTTTGAGAAGGGAACTAAAAGAAGTTAACAAATGAAAGAATGCCGTTTTAGTATTTTGAATAGATAGTGTCTGTATAACTATTCAACCATTCGACACGCTTCAGTGCCGAATCGAATATGAATCAATGATTTCCCATTAAGCCGAGCCGGCTCTAGACATGTCCCAGACCCAGCAGTTATGACGGTGCGTTGTCTGTGACTTAATGAATGAATATAAGAATCTTATGTAGAATGTAACCTGGTGAGGCGGGTGTCGCAACAAGCCGGGCGGCTTGTTGATGAACATACTGTATACGGCCGTGATGTCATCTCCGATGAACTGTGACAGTACGGACAGCAACCGTGGGTGTTTCCCGTACGTGATGAATACATCATCGTATAGGAGCTCTTGGATCTGGAAGTTATATGAAGACAAATTAATGAAGGAGGAATTAGGCTAGTAACAAGGCGGAGGTGAGTGGAAACGCCGGGAGGGGCCTTCGTCACGCCCCTCTTCAGAATGGTCAGGTTCATAGTACTCGCAACCGGCGTCCGTGTAACGAAGTATGTAAGGATTGGTGGCATTTTGTAGTTTCTGCCTACCCCCATGCTGTGAGTTTATGTATGTATGAAGTTGTGTAAGCAGTCGTAAGTTAAGTACCTACTCTCGTCTTTCTTTCTTTCTTTCTTTTACTTCTGAGGCAAAAATTCCTCGCACTTAATTTACGGCATCACGAAAGAAAAAGGCATTGCACAACATAATAAGTTGACTCTTACGCAAACTGGTGTTTGTGCATGTGCAAACCCCTTTTCTGTTGAAAATTCAATACGTACTGAAAAAGAAATCTGAATGGCTTGAATCAGACCAAAATTGTGTCAAATATTATTTAAAAAAAATATTTTTATTTAAATAAAAAAAGTGGATATACAACTTGTGTATCGAAATTTCTAGGCTGATTGAAAACAATTTGACTTAGACACCGCATGCCGATGACGTATGTAAGAAGTTAAATAAATCAGCTTATGTACTGTATAACCTATCAGTTACAACTGCTGGGTTAACTACCCAGCAGTTGTAACAAATTCACACGGCTTATCAAAGTCCCTAGAAGAAAAAGAAACATAAAGCCCTGGATTACTCCAGGACTCCTACGATGCATTGCACATCGAAATAGACTAAACAATAAATTATCTCGAACCCCTAATAACCTAATCTTAAAGCTAACTTATACCCGGTATCGTAATTATTGTAATCGCCTTCTACAAAGGTTGAATAGCGAGTACGAAAAAAAACAAATTGAGATAGCAGGACGTAGTCCCAAAGCCCTATGGAATGCTATCAAAGACATAACCCATACTCGAAAGACTAAAACTTCGCCGTCAGAACTGCTAAATATTCAAAACGATCCCAATTTAGCCGTCAACCATGTATGCTCGATTTGTACAAATGTTGGTCGTAATTTAGCAAATAAAATAATCTCTGCAAATCAAAATAGACAACCATCTCAGGACAAATCATCTTCCCTTGTTAATTCGTTTGTTCTTATGGAGACAGACGACACTGAGGTTGAATCAGTAATAATGCAGTTGCGTAGTAACTGTGCAACGGGTTGGGATAAAATCTCTTCCAATCTGCTAAAACAGTGTAGAAACACTCTGATAGCCCCCATTACACACATAGTTAACCGATCTATAAACATGGGTGTTTTCCCTCAGGCACTTAAGAAAGCTCTGGTACATCCAATACATAAGGGAGGGGACAGAGACTGTGTCAATAATTATAGGCCAATATCGGTGTTGTCCGCACTATCCAAGATACTGGAAAAGATCCTGAACTCTAGACTAAACGGATTTTTGGACAGTCGCAACGTTATTGCGGATAATCAGTATGGGCAGTATGGCTTCCGAAGTGGCATATCCACTGAGGATGCCGTACTAGATCTGACGCAATTTATTGCAAGACAACTGGATAGTAAAAACAAATGTCTTGGTATCTTCTTGGATATGGCGAAAGCCTTTGACACGGTCTCCGTCCCCATCCTGCTGGCCAAACTTGAGTCCATGGGTATCAGAGGAAACCCTCTCCAGATGTTCAGGGACTATTTGACTAATAGGACACAACAAGTGCAAATTGGTTCCTATCTTAGTAACGAACAAGTTGTCAACTTTGGAGTGCCACAAGGCAGTGTGTTGGGCCCAACGCTTTTCAAAATTTATATTAATGACCTCTGTAAAATGTCCACACCAAATTCAAAAATTTATACGTACGCAGATGATACTGCCATTGTGGTACATGGTTCTACTTGGGCTCTCGTAAAGCAAATGGCTGAAGATTGCCTTGGGAGAATAATGCACTGGCTTAACTCCAACCTACTGACACTTAATTTAGATAAAACTAATTATGTAGCCTTTAAAATAAGACAAAACAACAAACCACCTGATGAGTTTCATATAATTGCACACACCTGCTTAGATAAAACACAAAACTGTCATTGTGAAACTATTGCACCTGCTAGTGTTGTCAGATATCTGGGAGTTCAAATTGATGAGTACCTGAGATGGGATAAACAACTTAAAAAAGTAATGACAAGGTTGAGAAACATGATCTTTTTGTTTAAAACTCTCAGAAAATCTGCATCACAAGAGCTTCTTATAAAAATATACATCGCTTTGTGTCAATCTGTCATAAACTATTGCATTCCTGTGTGGGGCGGAGCCACAAAGACGAAGATGCTGGTCCTAGAGCGAGCCCAAAAAGCTGTTCTGAAGGTTATAAATAGGAAGCCTTTTAGATATCCAACTAGACAGCTGTACTCAGAATGTCAGGTGCTAACTATTCGACAGCTTTTTGTGCTCACATCAATTCAGAGAATACATCGAACAGTTCTCCCGCCTGCTGATACTGGTAGACGCCGAAAACCAGCACCTTGTCCAAACGTTGCACACAGCACAAAGTTTGCAAAACGACAACATTATGTCTTAAGTTCTATATTATATAACAATCTAAACAAAAAACAAGTATAATAAAGCTTAGCAGTCATGAAGCCAAGAATAAGGCAAACATGTACTTACTACACACACACACACACACACACAATTGGACTACGAAGATACTGAAGACCTAATGACCGGTCATTTATAACCCTATGTTCTCACAAAGCTTACCACTTACCTCAATCACTACACCACACACACACTCTCCCACTCACTCACTCTCCCTACACTTTACCACATTCCTCTAATACACCACTCATATTATTAACACACATACCCACATCCATAACTCATATCTTTAAGCTCACCAACAATTTCTCGCACTTAAAACTGTAATTTATCTGTACAGTAGTGACACACAAACGCCCTAAGATGGATTAGAATGTAAATAGCTGAGAACACTATCCCCTGAGATACAGGTTCCCGCCTAGTTCAGGGGGTAGAGTCAATACTCTGTGCACCTCTTTAAACACCACAAAATAAAAATAATATTAATACAAATAATTGTTTTCTACAATTCGTATTCAATCGTATTCAAAAATGTGTACCAACGAAATTGTAATTTTTTTATTAATGGTGAGAATTAAATATTTTTATTTTTTTTATTTAGTTAGCAATTATTAGTTACTTCTACTTGCTTATCATGGGTTGGTTGCGTTGTGGCGGCATCTACGCCACATTCGAACTACACATCAAAGACCTGACGTCACACAAATCCTGTATCGGGCAATTAGTTACCGCGCGATCAACTAATATAAGACTATCAGTATCCGACATCAATCGTTGGGCAGTTGCCCGCCAGAAACAATACCCGTCTAGTCGGAGGATCCGTCCTTCTTTCAATCTCTGAGGATACCGACTTTTCCATGTTTATACATATTGGAGGTGGCAATTTTTGTGAAAACCAATCTAAACTAAAACCCACCCGTGTTCCTTCAGTTACCTGTATTGCCAGGGGCCACGGTATCCCTTACGGACTTTCCTGCAACCCCGGCAGGAACAACAACCCGGGATAGGCTGGCCCCTTGAGATCCCAATACAAGAACTTGCTACATTCGGGTATTAACAAAACAGCTGTCCTGTTAAGGTGGATGCGCCAAGGTAGCCCGCGAAATTCAAATTTTCTTACGTTTTTTGCAATTTGCGTGTCAGTATTAGGTTGTATGTTGATTAAAATATGATTCGCGAATGTAACAAATATAGCTTTATAGATATATAATCAGTAGCATCAACAATACAACTCCTTAATCACATCAAAAAGACTTCATGCCTTTTTACGCCTACTGTGTAAATAAATAAAATATGATAAATTAACATTTCTTCACATTAAGTTTATATTTTACACTAAATATTTTATCTTAATTTGCGTATTCCAAATATTATTTTGTGTTTTTTTTATTTTTTATTTAGGCTGTTCAGCGGTTTTGCCAGTGCCTTTATTTACATCTGCGCGCGCATCGCTAGCGGAGAACAGGAGAGGGAAACAAAAATGAAAGAGAAAACAAAACCAGCGCGCCACTTTCCTTAAATATTTGTTGTTAATTATTATAAAAAATACGAAATCTAAAATCTAAAGTATTGTCACCAACCGATGTAAAAAAGTTTTTAAAAGAAGCTACGAATAGTCAGTAGACAACAAAGGTCCGTTGAACTTTATAGGTATAATATCTAAATGTATCATATCTATAATTACGTTATTGTAGCATAAGTTCTGTTCTTACAACAAGAACTGAGCAGAGACTGTTGTTTTCCTCGCAAGTGTGTTGAAAAACGTCGTATGAAACGCGTGTGCATTGATCATTACACACTAGTATCATAATGTTCTAATATAACATTATTTTGCCCGAGGAATGTTTTAATATGATTCCATTTTTTTAATTCGATTTTTACGATAAGCAAGTAGACAAAAATATTTTAATTTATCATCATTTCATTAAAAATCATTAATTTCATTTCATTACCTTATTAATATAATCTTCAGGTTTCAAGTTCTGTTTCGCTAACGTTGGTTCCTTAACAATTACCACATTGCCAGCCGGAACGATACCCTTGGATATTTGTATGAAGCGCTGTCTGTAAATTAAACAAAACAAGACCTTAAAAACAAGTATTTATTAAAAATGTAGTACTTAAGTATATTCTATCTCTTAACATCAAGTATTCAAGACAATTCCAGTAGCTCAAAAATAGTTATTTTTTGCTGGGACCATGGGCCGCAAGAGTTTAAGATGTATTATACAGTGTGAGTCTTCATAATGTGCACATATCGAAATGAGGGATTCTATGCTTAATTTGACAAACGGAAAAAATATTTTAAAAAATCTATTTTTATTTATTTATTTATTTTGTATATTTTACCCCAATGTAAAAAAACGGTGTAACTTTTAAATGATCTATCGCGATGAAACAAACTCAACTCCATAATGATTGGTAGTAATTAAGTGTTCTTATAAAATGAAAATTGTGAGAAAAAAAAATTAAACCCAAAAAACCCTCAATTGAAAATAAACAGGTATTTCGTCCAAAAATCTGTTTTTTTAATCAATTTTTACAATAATCGTAAAAAAAAACAATAAGACGAATTTTTTTTTTTTTTTTTAATGGAAAAAAAATGTATTTAGATTTTATTTTTTATTTTTTCCGTCGATAAAATTAAGCATAGATTCCCGCATTTCGATATGTGCACATTATGAAGACTCACACTGTATATAACACGGCGGGTATCCCATCCTGTGCCGTTTCTGACCAGTCTCTGGTTTATTCTTCGTTGAGGGTTGCTTTTCAATCACACACAATAGTTAACTCAAACTCAATAGCGTTTATTTCAATTAAAACATTTACAGGCACTTTTAAATTTTATTATCACTTTACAGATTTCAGTCATCACTTTTCGTTTGAGTTATTTGGTGAAGCTAGTCGCCCATTCCAAGACGTAGTAGGTTCCTTATGGAGACGAACGGGCAAGAAACTCCATGGACACTCTTTTAAATCAAAACATTATGTTAAAGATATTACTTTTTCGACAATTACAATTTCAGTCCTTTCTAACACACTATTTCATCTCAATTACCCACACACCGGCGCCATTGTGCGCGCGTGCCTGTGTCTCTAGTCGTCAGAAGTACGCGTCATCGAATACAGAGTCTTATTAACTAGTTAGTTCAACACAACTTAAAAACAATGCTAAAATGCTTATCAGTTAATTCTTTTATAATTAAACAATGTCAATTCACCATACAAAGGCGTTTTCAGAATTAAAGTTTAATTAGAAGCTTCATTACTTTCTAGTATTACTTCAATAGGTATTACCATTCGTCAATTTCCGGCAATACAAGAAATGTAAGTAGGTAATCAAGCAAGTATTCATTAGTAAATTCCTGTGTAAAATAAACTTATTACTTTATAGTTTGTATTCTATTATTGAAACTTATTTAGTCCTTGCATTAAATTATAACATTCAGTTATTGATCTTAAATTCACAGCCGGCGCCATTTTTGGGCAGAGGTAGTGCTGTGTCATAAACAAACTTACTATATGAAATGAGCAATTATTGTTATTATGACAAAACCCAAAAATCATTATCTAAATGTTCCCTTTTAATTTTACTTTTAACTCCAACATCGAAATTGGTTGGTACTAGTTTCTCTTCTAGCAATATACTGTGAGTTCGATTTCACAAACGGCAATAGATGGTGCTTGAACATAGATGAACTCGATCGAACCCACAGATCCTTGCAAACGGTTGTAGCAGTATTAATAGTTCAGCAACTTCATTGAGAATAACAATTATAATAAATAGTTTATGTGTAACTATTTATTCACATAAGATTATGTTATGATCTTTATAGGTAAAAGCTTTCGCGGCGACAAATAAATATTATATAATGTCACTCCCACTATTAAGACGAATCTAACGACAGCTTATATTATGTTAAGATCCATCAAGCCGTTTATTCTACAGAGCGTGCCAAAGAAATAGACTTACACTTATATGACAATTACATTCTCTCGAAAAACATTACTGGGGTAGGTACTCGTGTAAAACAACCAATTTTTTTCATATTATAATGTAGTTAATAATAAATATGTCATAGAAACGCATTTAGATGAACTTTGTACCTACTATCATGATCAGTCAATCACTAAGACGTAGGATACTTACATTTATGTGTAAAAAAAACGGCCAAGAGCGAGTCTGACTCGCACACAAAGGGTTCTCCCTACCATAATACAAGAGTATTTTTCCCCTTTCATTTTTAACATATTGATTGTGTCTACCTGAAAGATACGGAACCCTAAAAACGACACCAAAAATGAACAAAATATTCTTATTTTGTTAGTGTTGTTTTCATTATTTTGCTAGTGTTGGAATATAATACGCAATAAACTATGCACATAATTGTCTTTATACCATTCCACCTCTAAAAAGCTTATTTTATTCACGCAAAACAGTGAATAAAAAGCACTTTTAATCACTGTTTTGGTGTTTGAATTTAGAACACCAATATATTCAATATCCATCTCAATGCTATACAACCTCCTTGCAAACAAATTAATGTGCATTTAAATTAATTTCGACGGCACGGTTGGAGTAGTGGTTAAGCGATTGACTACTGCGCTGCGTGTCGCGGGTTCGATTCCCGCACGGAACAAATATTTGTATGACCTACATGTAGTTGTTCCGGGTCTGGCTGTTTACGTATGTCAGTTTAAATGTTTGTAAACGCACCCACGATACAGGAGAAATTCCTAGTGTGGGGTAAAGTTAAAAAAAAAAAAAAACTTTATATAATATGCCTATTTTCGCTTAAATCTTTCTTTTTCTCGTAGTCATGGTATAAAGTATAGTATGCAACTCTTGAATAAAACGGATTTATATCGAGGGCCACGAATCACTCGCGTCGCTCAGGATTCTAACACTTGAATCACTCGCTATGCTCGTGATTCAATCATCATGAATCACTCCCTCCGGTCGTGATTCAGTCGTTAGAATCCTTCACTTGGTCGTGATTCATCTATGGCCCTCGCTTTAAATCCGTCCTTTATTCACTAGTTGCATAATATACTATTATACCATTCCCCCTCTAAAAAGCTTATTTTATTCACGCAAAACAGTGAATAAAAAGCACTTTTAATCACTGTTTTGGTGTTTGAATTTAGAACACCAATATATTCAACATCCATCTCAATGCTATACAACCTCCTTGCGAAAAAATTAATGTGCATTTAAATTAATTTCGACGTCACGGTTGGAGTAGTGGTTAAGCGATTGACTACTGCGCTGCGTGTCGCGGGTTCGATTCCCGCACGGAACAAATATTTGTATGACCTACATGTAGTTGTCCCGGGTTTGGCTGTTTGTGTATGTCAGTTTAAATGTTTGTAAACGCACCCACGATACAGGAGAAATTCCTAGTGTACTTTACCCCAAAGTGAAAAAAAAAAAAAAACTTCATATAATATGCCTATTTTCGCTTAAATCTTTCTTTTTCTCGTAGTCATGGTATAAAGTATAGTATGCAACTCTTGAATAAAACGGATTTATATCGAGGGCCACGAATCACTCGCGTCGCTCAGGATTCTAACACTTGAATCACTCGCTATGCTCGTGATTCAATCATCATGAATCACTCCCTCCGGTCGTGATTCAGTCGTTAGAATCCTTCACTTGGTCGTGATTCATCTATGGCCCTCGCTTTAAATCCGTCCTTTATTCACTAGTTGCATAATATACTATTATACCATTCCCCCTCTAAAAAGCTTATTTTATTCACGCAAAACAGTGAATAAAAAGCACTTTTAATCACTGTTTTGTTGTCCTGGTGACCCCCATCTCAATGCTATACAACCTCCTTGCGAAAAAATTAATGTGCATTTAAATTAATTTCGACGGCACGGTTGGAGTAGCGGTTACGCGATTGACTACTGCGCTGCGTGTCGCGGGTTCGATTCCCGCACGGAACAAATATTTGTATGACCTACATGTAGTTGTTCCGGGTCTGGCTGTTTACGTATGTCAGTTTAAATGTTTGTAAACGCACCCACGATACAGGAGAAATTCCTAGTGTGGGGTAAAGTTAAAAAAAAAAAAAAACTTTATATAATATGCCTATTTTCGCTTAAATCTTTCTTTTTCTCGTAGTCATGGTATAAAGTATAGTATGCAACTCTTGAATAAAACGGATTTAAATATCGAGGGCCATTGAAGCTCTCGCATCGCTCAGGATTCTAACACTAGAATCACTCGCTATGCTCGTGATTCAATCATCATGAATCACTCCCTACGGTCGTGGTTTGTTATAGAGTTGGAAATTTTTATATTTTATATTTTTTACTTACCACAGTCAGTATTTGTTAGTGTTGTTTTTGAATTTCTTCTCAAATGGTCAATGTATTTAATTTATTTTATTTTAGTCTAATTTATAATCTATTTTTAATATCAATTATTATTCAATCTGTACCTTGCTTACTGGTTTTTGATCTAATTTATTAATTTGATTTTCACATTTTTATAAAACTGTCGTCAAATGAAATGAAATGAAATGAAATGAAATGAAATGAAATGAAATGAAATTGTTTATTCTGTAAATAGGATATCAGAATCACTTTTACACGTCATATAAAAAATATTAGAGCTAAGCTAGATGAGGTCGGCGTTTCCTATCTGACTACTCTGAGAAGAAAGGCCGAAACAAACTCAGAGGTCACAGTCTCTTTTAAAGTCCAGACATAATCTTGGTCAGGCCATATGAGGACCATGTAGATTAGTGTCTGAAATGGTCTTTTGAGGAAAGAACCACACAGATTTGAGTGGACCTGTCCAGTCAGTGCAAGCAATTGTCGGTAATCGCGGAGCTCAACTCAGAACTTAAGGAGCTCAGCGACTCGACGAACAATACCAAAGAAAGGACATTTGCGTAGGCCGCATAAAATACTCAAACTGCCAGAACATCATTAAAACTAATTGTGCAATAAACAAAAAAGAGAAAAAAAAAAAGTGATCCACATAGTCCTCACATTCACAATAATTAGTTTAAAAAAAAAAAAATATAAATAAATAATACTTAACAAAGTAATCATGTCTTTTTGTTGTAGTATTCAATAATGTCAATGTGTATAAAAAAACTGGTATTTTTTCTCATGAGTTTACATAATAATTAAAGTGTCAAGTTTTTATGGTTTTATCACAAGTTTTAGCAGAGCGAGCAGCTCAATCCCAAGCTTTTTTGTCTTCTAAATAATCAGAAATTTTATAGTACCCTTTTCTACAAAGTTTAGTTTTGATACAGTTTTTAAAACGTTTAATGGGTAAGTTTCGAGTCATTTAATGATTAATGGTTTTACCACTGTTTTTTTGTGCTAGCGGTCTTAACCTATAATTAACACCCGCAATTGTATCCTATTAAAAATAATACGGCTAATGTACTGGTGTAAGCAGTTGTTGGTTAATAAATAAATAAATAAAAGACCCTGACATCAAGCAATGGATAAAATTTGTATTTTTTTTTATTAATTTTGACTGTAGGAATACGAAGATTTTGGTGTTTTATTGTAATGTGCGTTAAGTCTGTACAGCGTAAACAATATTCTTTCTTTTCTTTTTTACTGCAGTTGGTATTTAATAAAAGTTTCATCAATTATTCGTATCTTTTGTTGGTGTCAACTTTACTTACATAAAACACTTACTTGTAACTGTTTAGAGAAGTGAAATCAATTAATTCTTTAATAACCAAGAACCCGTTGTCATGATAGAGTTTGATTTGTTCTGGTGATAGTACGTAGCTGTCTGTTGCTTCTGCAAATACCCTGAAATAAAAACAGAACGATCTACAATTCTCTTTTACATCATCTGCCTAGGTTTTTCCCAACTATGTTTGGGTCGGCTCCAGCTGAATATCAGTATTTTATATGCCTTGCCTATCTGACCTACACAACCCAGTTGCCGGGTAATACGATACCCCCTGGTAAGACTGTTTGTCAGACTTTCAGGTTTCTAACGACCCGTAATGACTACAGTACGTAATGTTAAGAAAAATCGTGTTAGTATTGTTGCAACATAATTAATTTATCTGTCAGTGCTTATTTTGTAATACTTACTTTGTACCTATTGAGTATAGTAATTTTGTTGTAGGTACCTACTTCGTCTTCACATATCATTATAATTAATATTATATGTATACAAAATATTTATAACTTAAATATTATTTAATGAAACTTCTAAAATCATTTTTTTTTCCAAAAATTAATTAATGCATTATCATGTACTTTATCAGACTTAAAAGTAAGTAATAGGTTCTATTGAACAATTTTTTACACAATGCAAACAATTCTGTTGGGGTTGGCTTCCAGTCTAACCTGATGCAGCTGAATACCCGTATTTTACATGGAGCAACTGACTATCTGACCTCCACAACCCAGTTACTCGGTTTAGATGAGCTGATCGCGTTCAGTTTCATAGATAAAATTGGCAATTAGTGATTTAGATACTTTTTACGCATATTTCATTACATAAATTTCGCTAATTAAAAATTAGTCCTATTAAATTAATACTTATAATAAGTTACCGACTATTATGTGGAATATATTGACAGAATATTATGTGGAAAATAGTATGTGGAACCAAACGTATAACGAACATTGAGTACAATAATACCTTAATAAAAACGACGCCATTTTCACCTAGTCTGTCACTCTGTCAAGTGTCAATCATCGTTAACTCCTTGGACGGATCCGACATGGTTAGGTTAGGTTAGAAGGTTAGACTCACGAATGTGTGCAGACTCACGAGAGCATTTTCACGATCATCTATCAATGCTCGAGTTGCTGGCCTCGACAGAAATGTACTATTAAACTCCTTGGGCGGATCCGACATGGTTAGTTTAGGTTAGAAGGTTAGACTCACGAAAGTGTGCCTCGGCTTCGCCTCGGCCTACATTTACACAATCACCCATCAATGCCCGACTTGCAGGCCGCGATAGTAATGTACTACCCCTAAGACGACACACTGACCCTATATCTACTTCCAAACAAATGATTACGTCTAAAACAAAATTAAAAACAATCATAATATTATTCATAACAAAATGTAGTCTTCAAAACTTTATTACTTACGACTTAGAAAAGGCTCTAACACCAGCCAAATAATTTACTCGCACAATTTTCAACATTATTTAAATATAATCTTTATAAATATCTTTCAACAAACTTGTTCGAACGATTAGAAGTTGTTGAATGAACAGTTGAATGGAAAAATAATTCATTGTCCTTTCGTTGACGTTCAGTGTTGCTAACCCTACCAGACTAAAAACCGGCCAAGTTTATTTTACCACTTTGTCAGCGTAATTAATATGTACCTATACCTACTCTAGCCAAATTACAGCTTTCTAGTACTAACAGTCTCTGCGCTAAGCCAGGGACAGACAGACAGACGGACATGGCGTAACTATAAGGGTTCCTTGTTGACTACGGAACCCTAAAAACCGCAAATCAACAATAAAAAAACAGTTTTAATTCTTCTGTGAAGCATTGGATAAAGAAAATAATGTTTGAAAATCCGAAAATGCATACCTTGAGCAGTTACTTTTTATAAATTTTGTTTTAAACACTAGAATTAGTAGATGGTAGAACTTGTTTCACACAAAAACCAAGAATTGGATTGGATTTTTTGCTTCAGATGGTGCCTAAAGTACAAGAAACCAGCCAAGTTCGTGTCGCACCACGCACAATTAAGGGTTCCGTAGTTGAGATGCATTTATCCCAAGAACAAACTTAACATTGTACCTAGTTGAAAAACATTTTCTCCCATACATGCCAACTGCAAATGTAAATTTAAAAAAATATTTCATTACATTTCATGTAAGTTTGCATGCACAATATTTATAATAAAATTATTTAAAAAAATACTTGTGCAAACTTTTGAGGCTATATCAGACTTGATACACACTTAATTATTTTACTGGCAACACTGAGTCAGAAGTTCTGTCGGTTTAGTGGGTTAATGGCTTGGTAGTGGGAATTAGTCTACGCCTAAACGATCTCTAAGCAGAAACGATTCCTTTCTAAGATCATTCTTGTTCTTGAGCTCATCGGGCCAGCAGTCACTCTAAAAATAACGTTTCTACAAAAAAAAAAAAAACGATGGAAGTCGTTTTTTTTTTTAGTTGGGTTTTAGTTTTTATACTTTTATTTTATTTATGTTTTTAAAATTGGGTTTATAATATAATTAATATTACCTACATATATATTGCTACTTTTGAACTGTGCTAATTAATTATTTGATACCCAACATGGCACAATCAAAAAATCTTTAAACTAAAACAACAACCGACTTCGAAAAAGACACTACAAAGTAAAAAATAACTTTAATTTCGGAAATCGGTGGCAAATAACGAAAATATGCAAAACCAAAGACACCGACTTCCGAAATATAGTTATTTTTCACTTTGTAGTGTCTTTTTCGAAGTCGGTTGTTGTTTTAGTTTAAAGATTTTTTGATTGTGCCATGTTGGGTATCAAATAATTAATTAGCACAGTTCAAAAGTAGCAATATATATAGGTAATATTAATTACTAGCTGCTGCCCGCGGCTTCGCCCGCGTGAGTGTCGGAAATGACCCCATACATCCCCATGGGTTTTAAGTATAAATATTGAGTTTCGAGTTAATCGAACAGCGCGTTAAAATTCTTCCATACAAACACTTACACCCCCCAATCCCCCTTTAGGGGGTAATTTAGACGAAGGAGAAGGCGGAGCGCGTGAGGGAGAGGCAAAGTTCGCGCCCTCACGCGCCTAGCCGCCGTAGGAGACGCCCTGGGCGTCGGGACTCCTTGGAGGATTCCCGGCCACCGTAGGCGCGGGCTTGCGGGCGGTGAGCAATGGGTAGCTCGCCCCCGATAAGGACCAGGCCCGGGTCGACGGCGCGTCGTGTTCCACGCGCGCCTCAAAGAGATGTCAGCAAAGCTGACGGGGTCCGGCAGGACCGTTGCCCGCCGGGGTTGCGGGTAGTCCTAAGGGGAAACCGTGGCCCCTGGCATGGCAAGGGAAGGAACACGGGTGGGTTTTAGTCAGTAAAAGTCTGACACGCCCTCCCGCTCCGCCCAGAGCGGGAGAAGTCATTGGATGATTTCCCACCCAAAAAAAAAAAAAAAAAAAAAAAGGGGGTAATTTAGAAAAACAAAAAACTACAAACTTTATAATTTATTTACATAACTATTCGTGCGAAGTTTCGTGTTTATTACCTCAAGGAATAAGATTTTTCATACAAACTTTCATCCCTTATTTTACCCCCTTAGGGGTTGAATTTCGAAAAATCCTGATACACGTTATTCTTAATTTTTGGGTTTAAGTATAAATATTGAGTTTCGAGTTAATCGGACAGCGCGTTAAAATTCTTCCATACAAACTTTGACACCCCCCAACCGTAGGATAGGATACTTTTCCGGGATAAAAAGTACCCAGTGTGGTGCCCAGGATATTAAAGAATAATTATACCAAGTTTCATCGTAATCGAACCGGTAGTTTTTGCGTGATACTTGAACAAACAGACAGACAGACAGACAGACAGACAGACAAAAAAAATTTTAATCACACTTTTGGGTTCGGTGTCGGTCTAGTAACACCCCCTGCCATTTATTTTTTTGATATTTTCAATGTACAGAATTTTCACTTCTACAGATTTATTATAAGTATAGATATTATAAACCCAATTTTAAAAACATAAATAAAATAAAAGTATAAAAACTAAAACCCAACTACAGCAAAAAAGTCAACTAAAAAGGAGACAGACAGACAAATTTAAAATCCGGAGTGACACGTAATCTATTCGATTTTTCCCCTAGCACGTGTGACTCCGGATTTTTATTTGTCCGTCTGTGAGGTGACTTGTCTATATCTTTTTAGTTTACTTTTTTGCCGTAGTTGACTTTTAGTTTTTATACTTTTATTTTTATATTTTTTTCTTATTTGTCTCCCAAAAGTGACACCCATACTAAAAATTCATTTATTTACGTAACACGTCACGTCCGTATTTGGAATTTTGGATAAAGAAATTGAATGTGTACCAAATTCAAGATTCGGAGCAAATTGGCTGTGACAGGCGGATATACAGGTTATCTATCCACGGACCAACCCTGGCAAGCGTAGCTTTCTCTTTCGGCTCTTATTACTTCGCCAAGAACTGTTGGTATTTTGATACGTACCTACCTATATCAAACAAAAAAAGAGCAATTGTTCCATAATATTACCCGCGGATTCCTAAAAAATTAATAATTTGTTAACAATAGAAAACGAATTATTTAAATAAAGATTAAGTACCATCAATTTGGTCACACAAAAGTTGCGTCTGTATTCGATTAATAGTTTTCAAACAGGCAGTACCTGCTACGCGTACTAATAAATTGAAATCATTCATATATGGTGTTACTAAAATTTACTTTAAAATCGCTATGGAATGCTTTTTAGGCCATCGAACTGAATAACTTTTACTATTGAACCAACATTGAAATCGCGAAAAAAAAAACAGAGGCAGCAATTTATTTTTTTCGCGATTTCAAAGTAATTTTTTTAACACCTTATAATGTTAAATAGGAATTCAATTTATGAGATTTCATTTGTGTGTAAAATAGAAATAAAGCATTGTGTAATGGCGAGCGGGAATTTTAAAATTATTCCAAAACGGTAAATAGTTATTTGTTTACAATTTATTTTATTAAATTACAATGTATAATATAGTATGATGTTTGGTGGTGCAAGTCCAATATTATAAGGTTTGTGTAGAATTGTAATATTTAGAGGCCAATTTAACTTCTTATTTCTGCTGGTTCTTGCCAGCAGAAATAAGCCGTTTTCAAAGAGCGCTTTTGCATATTGGACGCTATAATATTGCGGGTTAACGGGAACTCCCTTCGTTAGTTAACATGCTGTTATTATAGCTATTGCCATATTTTGTCCTGCACAAATCCGGACTCCTGGCACTCACATATGACCACTAAAAAGTACCTAACATGTGCCTGCTGACTCCTAGCTGCTACTGAACATTTCCTAAGACAATTTTGTCTCAAGAGTCGGCAGCACATCGGCCAACCTATGGTACCCTTTCCAGATGAATAAACAATGTGCTCGCTTTCAGCGTAAGAGCGGAGTCTACAGCCACGTACCCTTTATCTCCTGAACAACTCCAATTCTACAGAGATAATGGATATCTGGTAATCAAGAGGCTCATCGGTATACCGGCGTTGAATAGCTACAGGTAACGTAACCGCATCATATTCATCCACAAACATGTCAGTCAGTTGATGGTCGATATGTAGTTAAATAAGTGGGTCTGGACCCGTCCTTCACCTAGTTTCTCCACCTGGGTGAAACACGGGGACCATAAGGACCATCCCGTGCTCCAACTGATGACGTTGTTGTACAGTGATCCAGTAAATTGTTTTCAATATAGAATTTAAAAGATCTAAACAATTATTTAATAGGAGTGGATTTATATGTATAATAATAAAATTAGTTTTTTTTTTTTCTTAAATCCAATATAAATTATTTATTGCGGTGCACAGAATAGAGTTTGAGTATTATTTAGAAACCTTCTCGGTGCATATAAAAATTATGAAAAATACATTCAACGCGTCTGCTGAGTTTTTTGTTTCTGTAGTTTTAAGGTGTTCTGTCAGGGACAGCAACTTTATTAACTTCTGCCAATGAAATTAGGAATGTTAAAACATTTATTTCATTTTTTTTTTTTTTTTTTTATTAATACATATTGCGTATGACACTCGTGGGCTGCAGCTGAAAATCAGCAAAGTAAAAGTATGGCTGGTGTCCACAACCCACATCCAAGCGTGTATTTTGCGTACTTACAGTATTTTTATCTCACAAAGCGACGACGCGCGCTTTCCTTGTGGTTACCAAGGGTACAAACACGCTGTGAATGTGTGTGTAAGCGCAGGAGGTCTCGGTACCGTCCGAGACAATGACAAAGTCGAAAGTTTTTGTGCTATGTGCTGACGCTACTCATTCTCAGCGTGTTTATACACTCGGTTACTACAAGTAAAGCGCGTGTCGTTTCGTGAGATAAAAATACTACGGTAAAGTTATGTTATTTATGTACAGTATTAATCGTAAGGCCTTGTTATTGACTTCTCATTATGTTACTAAAATCAAACAAATCTATTGTAGAAAACATCGAGTTGTAATTATTAATTTTCTTTTTTTGGGAAAAAACGATTGCTGTAAAAAAAATGACATGCACGTCATGTCATTTTTTTACAGCAATTATTTTTTAAATAATTTAAATAATTGCTGTAAAAAAAATGAAATGACGTCAGCTCACTAAACTAGCCGTTAATTGTTTTTTGCCTTCTAAAAAATTCAATTCGTAATATTTAAGTATAAAGGCTCGTACACACTGGCGCGACTTGTCGCGCGACGCGACACCGGCAATTATTCAATCGTGAAGTTTTATTAGAAATTGTATTGATAAAGTCGCGTCGCGCGACAAGTCGCGTGTGTGTACGAGCCTTAACTCGTAATCATATACGATTATCTTATAATTACTCAAAAAGGCTGCACGGTAAAACCTGCTCGGTTTTACCGTGCAGCCTTTAAGTGCAGCGGTTAAGACATCTATACTACACTGCAACGATTTTGTAAAAATCAAGCTTTTACGTAATTGTTTTCTTTTTAGACAACGTTTCACAGACGTATGCGAAGGGCGAGTGGAGAAGGGGCGCGTCACTGTGGTCAAAGATCACTCGCTGGCCAAGACACAGGCCAATGCAGAGGATTACATTAATAAGGTAGGTAGTTATATTTCGGTAATCCGTTAAGCGGATGTAGGAGAGGTCATGCAACCAAAGGACCCCTCATAACCCCTATGCCAATTTCAACTGGTCATTTCAAGAGATGTCTATCGACTCGTCTGGGTTGCCCCCGATGGTTCGGACCTCTGGACCGAAAGACCTGGAAGTCATGAGAAGAAGCTTTGCGTAGCAGTGGGATGATGCAAGCTTATAGAAACCGTAACTATTGGCTTGGTAGCCCTTTGAACTTTATGAAAATAGTAAGTGCATCATGAACATAGTAACTAGTCAGCAAATTGGTAGCACGCCTGACTGCTGGGAGTGTGCACCGTTTCTTAGCTTTGTCATGCTAGGCCAAGGCAGAGGATTACATTAATAAGGTAGGTAGTTATATTTCGGTAATCCGTTAAGCGGATGTAGGAGAGGTCATGCAACCAAAGGACCCCTCATAACCCCTATGCCAATTTCAACTGGTCATTTCAAGAGATGTCTATCGACTCGTCTGGGTTGCCCCCGATGGTTCGGACCTCTGGACCGAAAGACCTGGAAGTCATGAGAAGAAGCTTTGCGTAGCAGTGGGATGATGCAAGCTTATAGAAACCGTAACTATTGGCTTGGTAGCCCTTTGAACTTTATGAAAATAGTAAGTGCATCATGAACATAGTAACTAGTCAGCAAATTGGTAGCACGCCTGACTGCTGTGAGTGTGCACCGTTTCTTAGCTTTGTCATGCTAAAACAAAACTTCATCCGGATATCCTTTGTGGTTACAGTATAGATTTTACTGAACTGGGCCTTAAATTCATCATCATAAATAACATCACGCCTGTATTCCCCGAAGGGGTAGGGGGATGTATACCTACCTATATAATAGTACACCGTTAGCACACAGTTAGGTATGTTTTAGTCCCATGTAATGGGGGCTAGCATTGCCATCAACAGGGCACAAGTCCAGACTCCGGGCTGCTACTGAGAAATTAATGATGGAAAAAACCAATATCACTTAGCCTGAAGATGTCATACTCAGCAGAAGCGCTTGCGACCACTATAACAACGGTGCCTATTAGGACCATAAATTGTATAGAATTAAGTTGTACGTAGGTAAAATAATACATCACAACATTTGAAGTAACATAAAACAGAATAAATACCTAAGCTATTACAATGTCTCCAACACCCTAGAGGTGACTAATATAAACAACAACTTATAAATCACTTTAAGTATCTCATTATAAACGAACTGTTATCTTAAGTTCTTATGAGAAATAAAGTTCTTCAAACCCAAGCAAATTGAGTACCAACTTTGTTAAAATTGTCAGTTGCATAAATGGCTATGACAAGGCAAATTGACGTAGAGCTAAACATTGACTTAACCTAAATGATTGGTGTTAAATACACATCTTACATCTTTCTTTCATAGATCCAGGAACTCCTATTCGACGACGTATACATCACATACTCCGAAGACCCTCGACTGCTGCACATCTTGACGCAGCTTATAGGGGAAGACATCACTGCTATCAACTGCATGCTCATCAATAAACCGCCGGGGACTAGCGAGCACCCGCCGCATCAGGTATGTAGACACTAGACAGAGCATTTTTTTTTAGGGTTATAAATTATTAACAAAGATGTGAGGCCCTGACTCCTGCGCTAGGTATAGCACCTGTGTTACAGGTGCCAGTGTCTTCTCCCAATTACATAAGTCGATTTTTAAGCAATAAGAATTAATCTAAAACACATACAAATAATCAAAACGAAACCATGAGAAATGAAAATTGAACATACTTTTATTGTATGGCGTAATAAGGTGTTGTTTGATGACAATTTCAAAAATATACCTACATCTGCCGTACTGTTAATACTTGACATTTCTCATATAAAGTTATGGTGGGGGACCTGAATGGCCTGAAAGTCATTAAGATCTTTGAGCTCTTTCAAGGCGAATCATAAAGGTACTTCGGACACGCGCCACCCCAAACCCGAATACGGTATGTGAGAACTGATTGTCCTAGTGCGTAATACACCGTGCGACACACCTCTGATTCTTTTAAAAATCCAAACTAATTTTCTAATACGGTAAGGTCTATATGCTGGCGCCAGCTAAGTTTTCCGTCCAGAATAACCCCAAAATATTTTACTGTTTCCGATTTCCTTAAAGCCAGACATGAACAGGTTGTGTTATCCTGAGGTGAGTTACACAAATGTAATTTGATGTAAATTTTTCTGAATTTGTGTCGATTTCAAAAGATTCACAGTCAAGAGTTTGGCTTTAAACCACTGATTCACCGGGTGAATCAGTGGTTTAAAGCCAAACTCTTGACTGTGAATCTTTTTACCCTATGCTGTCCCACCTCCGCGTTTTGTCTGACCTCGTCCCAAGTCCCGTCATGAAACACAAGAGCTGTATCATCAGCATACGTGAAGATTTTGCCATTAGCTAGCGTTTGCTGACACAGATCATTTATGTAAAATGTGCCAGAATAATGACATCGAAGTCAAATGAGAATCTTGCTAATTATTGTGCTTGAAATAAAAATACAAATACTTCGGAAAATCTGCGTTATGATATTTAAAGATGGCGTTGAGTTTTTAACCGACTTCCAAAAAGGAGGAGGTTATATGTTCGTAACGTATGTATGTTTTTTTTTTTTTTTTGTGTATGTCCGTCGATATTTCCGTCAATTGTGGACGGGTTATGAAAATTCTTTTTTTGTTTGAAAGGGTATGCTCTCAAGGTCCCATATAAATTCTATTAACTTAGCTTGAGTACTTTTTGAGTTAGCTTCATTAATACGTATTTTTACCACTAAGCCCATATGGACGATCTTTTAACATTTTCCTGTCACTGTTATTTACATAGCAGGTCGTGATATTCGAACTAGTAGGGGGTAGGTACGACAACTAAAAAGTGAAAAATAAAAACTTTTTACAAAAAAAAACAACCGACTTCCAAAAAAAACACTAGAAAGTGAAAAATAACTTTAATTTCGGAAGTCGGTGGCTTAAAACGAAAATTCAAAACCAAAGACACCGACTTCCGAAATTAAAGTTATTTTTCACTTTCTAGTGTTTTTTTTGGAAGTCGGTTGTTTTTTTTTGTTTAACTCTGTGTTAGAAAAATCCGTATCACAACAATGCCTATTAGCTGTGGAAATGCTGTTAACGTCACTTAATATATTATTATTCTTATAATTTGGGTAACAAATGAAATGTTGAATGAAGTCGATCTATTCTGTAAAAGACTCACCTTGAAAACTTAGGTGAAGTGAGTCCCTTGCATCAGGTCGAATGACAGCTCACTTCAAGCTCACTTCACCTAAGTTTTCACGGTGAACTATACAGAATAGACTGGCAGGTGCTGAGCCGTCCTAGCCCTCCTGTGTTTGCTCACCCCGTCGTGAGTTGGTTAAACCAACTTCAAAAATTATTAAGAAGTTATGAATTGAGTAATTTTTTTACTTTGTAATGTTTTTGTGGAAGTGCCTTTCTTGTATTAAAGTTTGTTTTTTTCATTAGGACATTAGTCTTAAAATAACCTTATTAAAATAAAAATTACGAACTCAAGATCTGTCGCTCGCCAAACCGCACTTTAACCGTTGGTCTACTTTAACTTTAGGATCTGCTATACTTGCCATTCCGGCCCGCAGACAGGATCATTGCCACTTGGACGGCCATAGACCCCGTGAGCAGAGACAACGGCTGCCTCTACATGTTGCCGGGGTCACAAAAGGCGGATATCTTGTATGAACACAGAGAGCAAGTTAATGTGAGTAATGTAATCATTATCATTATCGTAGACCCCGCGAGCAGAGATAATGGCTGCCTCTACATGCTGCCGGGGTCTCACAACGCTGATGTGAATGCCAGTCTATTATTATTGTTATTAGACCATGTAGGCTTCTCGCTGCTGTATTTGGTCGGCGCCCACCTCTAGGTGGTCATCTCTTAGCTGTCATGGGTTTTTTTCATTTTTCGCCATTTTCAACTGTTTTATTTTTATTTTTACTTTTTTATTACCGATGCTTTTATCATGCACGTTTTTCTACATTGTTCTCAAATGTATAATTTCAACATGAATGATGTGAACAATTTTTTGTATGATTATTTTTATTTAAAAGAGTTCCTCGGAGTTTTTTGCCCGTTCTTCTCCATAGGTACCTACTATGCTTTGGAATGGGCAACTAGCTTCATATTTTCTGACTGACCGACTCCTTAACAATTCAAAAGTGCCTGTAAATGGTTGAATTGAAATAAATGCTTTGAGTTTGAGTTGAGTGACCATTATAATTATCAATAGATAGAAATGAGTCTGGTCAAGGATCGACCGCCTAACATTAAGGCAGACAGGCGCGATGCGACTCTGGTGGAACAAATTCTATGAAAACTTCACGGAAATAGTTCTACCGGTGTCGCATCGCGCCTTTTTGATAGCCTTTACCCGTATTGGCCTAATATAAACTAATTTTCGCTTGGTGCTTTACATACAATAGTATCTTCGCTATAAGTCTATGTTTGGCGTAAACATTCATCCATACGTACATATTGTACGTTTACGTTCAACGAATTACCAAGTACCAGCGCTAGATGTGAAGACCCTAAAGTATGAATGCTTGTTTCAGGCAGGGAAACTATTCTACTTCAGCATCGTGAATTCTAGCGACGTGGCTCCGGAACACGCTCGAGTTTACCTAGAGATGGACCCCGGTGACACCGTGTTCTTTCAGCCCAACATCGTGCATGGCTCCAGGCCTAATGTGACTCAGGTATGTTGTAAAGAACAGTACTAGCTAAAATATAGCTTAACCAGCTTTTGCCCGCGGCCTCGCCAGCGTGAAGGTCGAAAATTGACTACGCTAATAGATCAAATAGAATACGTGTTCAGTATGAGGGGTTTAGTTCAAACTAATTTTTGGTAATACTCATTTTCTTCCGTCTTATATCTGCAGAGAAAAGGCAGCAATTGCCCATTTAAACAGAATTACTGAAGTCATTGTTCTTGCTCTTTTTAGCGGATGGAACAAGAAAGAGAGAAGAAAATACTATTATGTAGGTACCTTCCTATAGTCTATTTCAAAATTATCTGATGAAAATGTAAACAAACCCGTTCAGCTTAAATTCTAAAGGGAATTAGTATTTGGAAGGTTCAAGTTTATATCTCACAACTTTTTCCAACAATTGCTGTTTGAATAACATATGAAATTGTTAAATCATCGACGACGTTATAAAATTAATCCTATTGTCAAAAATTACAAACATCTTTATGGTGAATTAAAATTAGAATGTCACTCAATTTGTAAGCGGCACAGCCAATTAGCATCCACTGGTACGTTTTCTCGTCATACTTTTGGAGCAGACCAAAGTAGTCCTAATTCCCACTTATTCCACAGCAATACCGCAAAGCCATGACATGTCACTACGCAAACAGTAGTTGCCACTACATCAAGACGTACGGCACGCGACCCGATGAGCATGAGATAGCGAGGCAAATGGAAGTCAAACTTAGAACTATGGGCAGCGACCTTAGTTATACTGTAAGTTTACCCCTTACTTGAGTTAGGTTTACCCTAAAGTTTACCCCTTGCAATTAAATGTAGAAAATTCAAAACTCATATTAAAAGTAGGTACACTATGTGCCTATAAACAACAATAATATTAACAAATCAGAAGATTATAAACAAGAGAAAGATTGCTTGCAAACATGCAGGTCTTGTACCATAGGACAATGACATGACTATTAGCGTTTGGGCGCATTAGGTCTATTCACCGTGATCCGTCAGGGCCTCAAAAAATATCGGTGTGTATATTTTAAATGAACTCGGCCACACACGTGCCCGGGCACTGATACTCCGTCGCCCGGCCCGGGCATGATATTTGTGGATAGACCTCCAGCTTATGTATATTTTGTTAACCGGTTCCTTGTTCCAGGATATGTGGAGGATAAAAACGAAGCAAGTGCAAGGTGTCCGAAGCAACTTGTAATGAAATTATTAGAAAATAGTTAATAAGGGGCTAACGATATGGGAACAAGTATTTATTAAATTAATAAAACTTTTTTTTTTTTCAGTCTTACGTAAGTAAGATAAGCACTTCTACATCTGTTTGTTGTAGACTCATTTTCGGTTATTTTTACTTTATCGGGCTTGGAATGATTTAATTACTTAGGTACCTATTAATTCTTAATCGTCTTTATATGATTTTACTTAATTATTCACTTAAATAAAGGCTTAACAAAGGCTCTTCATACTTAAATCTAAATTGATAAATACTCCTTTTGATTATATTACTATTTTTCAAACTAAAATAATAAACTTGTAAATTAGTTTACCGTGTTAACGTTTCTGAATTTCGTTGCTCATATTCGATTCGTATTCGTGAAAAACACGAATACGAATCGAATACGAGTAAGTGCACAAAACGCCCTATATTAAGCATGATGGCTACTTCGATCCGCAAAAACTGACTCGTTGTGAGAAATTCACAAATAGAAAAACACGAAAACGAAGCAGTGCACAAAATGACCATACATTTATTATGAAGGCTATTTCGAATCGTATTTTCACGAATCACCAATACGATACGAATATTAGGTAGTGCAAGAAAGGTCCTAACGACTGTCAAAAATCCACGAATGACAGCCGGGACAAACGGCTTGACGTGGAATTCCGAGGCCCGGAAGAGGGATATGGTTATTCATCCACGGACCAACCCCGGCAAGCATAGTTTCCTCTTGCGGCTGATGATACTAAACCACGGACTGTTGGTATTTTGTTTTTGTTAAGTAGGGATATAAAACAAAAATAAATTAATAATTCAATTACCTGCGGATTCCTAAAACATGAATAATTTGTTAACAATAGGAAACGAATTATTTAAATAAAAAATTAAGTACCATCAATTTGGTCACACAAAAGTTGCGTCTGTATTCGATTAATAGCTTTCAAACAGGCAGTACCTGCTACGCGTACTAATAAATTGAAATAATATTCATATATATGGTGTTACTAAAATTTACTTTAAAAACTATTAGGAATGCTTTTTAGACCATCGAACAGAATAACTTTTACTATTAAACCAACATTGAAATCGCGAAAAAAAAAACAGAGAGGCAGCAATTTTTTTTTTCGCGATTTCAAATTAATTTTTTTAACACCTTATAATGTTTAATAAATAGGAATTCAATTTATGAGATTTCATTTGTGTGTAAAATAGAAATAAAGCATTGTGTAATGGCGAGCGGGAAATTTAAACTTATTCCAAAACGGTAAATAGTTATTTTTTTACTATTTATTTTATTAAATTACAATGTAATATAGTATGATGTTTGGTGGTGCAGGTAAATTTATAAAGTTTTTGTAATATTCCAAAATTCCAGGGCCAATTGAACTTCTTATTTCTGCTGGTTCTTGCCAGCAGAAAGAAGCCCTTTCCAAAGTGTGCTTTTGCATAATATGGACGCTAGACTATTGCGGGTTAACGGGAACGCCCTTTGTTAGTTAACATACTGTTAAATATAGTTATTGCCATTGGTCCTGCACAAATCCGGACTCCTGGCACACAAAGATGACCACTAACTGCTACTGAACATTTCCTAAGATAATTTTGTTTCAAGAATCAACAGCACATCGGCCAACCTATGGTACGATTAACCAGATGACTAAACAATGTGCTCGCTTTCAGCGTAAGAGCGGAGTCTACAGCCACGTACCCTTTATCTCCTGAACAGCTCCAATTCTACAGAGATAATGGATATCTGGTAATCAAGAGGTTCATCGGTATACCAGCGTTGAATAGCTACAGGTAACGTAACCGCATCATATTCATCCAAAAACTGATCAGTTGATGATTAATCAACTGGACCACGGGACTTGTTTGTCGCGTTTTCACAAATAGATATTGTACATTCGCTTGTCTCGCTCTCTCTTGTGTACTCATGTTAATCGCTCTCATTCCGCAAGCGCAGCGAACTTGTTGCGCACACGTGGCGTGGTCAAATGAATTTACAAATGTTAAGACATTTATGTCACAAAATAGAATACAAATTGCGTATGACACTCGTGGGCTGCCAAAAAAACCGGCCAAGTGCGTGTCGGACCACGCACAATGAAGGGTTCTGTAGCTGGCATGAACTTATCCCAAGAACAACGTAGCTGGGATGATCTTATCCCAAGAACAAGCTTAACATTGTAGTTGAAAAACATGTTCTCCCATACAAAACGTATGGTAGAACATGTTTTTGCAACTGCAAATTTAAGTTGGTCGATAATTACTCGTTAACTAGTAGAGCCTACTTAGCTGTGATAGTTTTCCTTTTAATTTCGTTATATATACTACTGCTGTGAATTTTTCCACGTATCCAGTACTTACCGTTTAGCTGGCAGGGGGGGGGACACTTGACTCCGACAAAAATTAGCACTTTAAAGCTTAATATTTCGCAGACGGGTCCTTCAATCCAAAAATGGTTTTAACAACCTCACAATATTTTTGAACGAGCTTTATAACAATGCCCCACACCGTGGGATAGACGAAAAAAAATATTGAGTTTCGAGTTAATCGGACAGCGCGTTAAAATTCTTCAAACACTGACACCCCCCAACCCCCTTTAGGGGGTAATTTAGAAAAACAAAAGCTACAAACTTTATCATTTATTTAGATAACTATTCGTGCAAAGTTTCATGTTTATTACCTCAAGGAATAAGATTTTTCCTACAAACTTTCATCCCTTATTTTACCCCCTTAGGGGTTGAATTTCGAAAAATCCTGATACACGTTATTCTTAATTTTTGGGTTTAAGTATAAATACTGAGTTTCGAGTTAATCGGACAGCGCTGGGCTGGGCGTTGATGAGTCAGTCAGTCAGGACTTGTCTTTTTATTAATAGGTATAGATATAGATAGTAGGATAGGATACTTTTCCGGGATAAAAAGTACCCAGTGTGGTGCCCAGGATATTAAAGAATAATTATACCAAGTTTCATCGTAATCGCACCGGTAGTTTTTGCGTGATGCCTGAACAAACAGACAGACAGACAGACAGACAGACAGACGGACATGGCGAAACTGTAAGGGTTCCTTGTTTACTACGGAACCCTAAAAAAATGAGGCCATTTGCCCTTAAAATAACGATATTAAACAGTTTTAACCTGCCCCTGTAAAATTAGATCAAATGCAGATACGCGGCCTTTACCTATGGTAGATTCGCGGTTTTGCACTATCCCCGACGAAATGTTAAGACATTTATTTCATGAAATAGAATACAAATTGCGTCTGACACTCGTGACTCGTGAGCTGCAGCTGAAAATGCAAAGTAAAAGTATGGCTGGTGTTCGAACCCACATCCAAGCGCGTATTTTGTGTACTTACAGTATTTACGGGCACTTTATTTGTGGTTACCAAGTGCAACTTCTCATTATGTTACTAAAACCAAACAAATCTATTCTAGAAAACATCGAGTTGTAATTAGTTATTCATTTTTTGGAAAAAAATAAATGCTGTAAAAAAATGACATGACGTCAGCTCACTAAACTTAGATTAATAAAATTTAAATTTAGAAGGCAAAAAGCAATTAACGACTACATTGTTTTTTGCCTTCTAAATTTAAATGCAATTCGTAATATTAACGTATAAATCGTAATATTATACCATTATCTTATAATTACTCAAAAAGTCTGCATGGTAAAACCGAGCAGGTTAAGAGATCTTTATTACACTGCGATTTTTGTAAAAATCAAGCGTTTACGTAATTGTTTTCTTTGCAGACAACGTTTCACAGACGTATGCGAAGGGCGAGTGGAGAAGGGGCGCGTCACTGTGGTCAAAGATCACTCGCTGGCCAAGACACGGGCCAAGGCAGAGGATTACATTAATAAGGTAGTAGGTTACTATATACATATACAGGTTATTGGTTATATTTCGGCAATCCTTTAAGGGGATGCAGGAGAGGTCATTTGCAACCAAATGACCCCTCATAACCCCTATGCCAATTTCAACTGGTCATTTCAAGAGATGTCTATCGACTCGTCTGGGTTGCCCCCGATGGTTCGAACCTCTGGCTCTGGACCGAAAGACCTGGAAGTCATGAGAAGAAGCTTTGCGTAGCAGTGGGATGATGCAGGCTTATAGAAACCGTAACTATTGGCTTGGTAGCCCTTTGAACTTTATGAAAATAGTAGGTGCATCTTTTTTTATTTATTTATTTGTTAACATAGGTAAATAAATACAGATCTTATGTTTGATGAACAGAGCGCCATGTTATGCCAGGAGGCGTACAAATATGGTGTGCAAATCTTGCTGAGGATTACAATTAAAATTTGCAAAAAATATTTGAAAATCATGCACAATAATATGGTACTCAATTAGTTTGAAAAATTACATATTATCTACTCAATACTCATATTATGTCAGACCTAAATGGGGAATATTTATTATGTCAACAATCTATGACAAAATAATCAAAATGTCGAAATAATTAAATGTCAAAATTAATCATTGCATTCTAAATTAATTCGTCATTTAAGTATTCATCGATAGTATAATAACATTTATCAATTAAGAACAATTTTTTTTTTCTTAAATTTTGTAAAATTTCATCATCATGAACATAGTAACTAGTCAGCAAATTGGTAGCACGCCTGACTGCTGTGAGTGTGCACCGTTTCTTAGCTTTGTCATGCTATAACAAAACCTCATCCGGATATCCTTTGTGGCTACAGTATAGATTTTACATCACGCCTGTATCCCCGAAGGGCTAGGCAGAGGTGTATTTACATTACACACACATTTCGCCAGTTATGTGTAAGTCCCATGTAATGGGGCCGAGCATATTGCCATCAACCGGGCACAAATTCAGACTCCGGGCTGCTACTGAGAAATTAATGATGGAAAAAACCAATATCACTTAGCCTGAAGATGTCATACTCAGCGGTAGCGCTTGCGACCACTAGAATAACGTAAAACTAAATTGTATATAATTAAGTTGTAGGTAGGTAAAGTCAGGGAAATTCATTGTTAAGCAAATTGAATATCAACTAAAATTGTCTTTGACAGTTGCAAAAAAATGGCTTTGTCAAGGCAAATTGACGTAGAGCCAAACATTGAATTCCCTTGACTTTACCTAAATGATTGGTGTTATATGTATACACGTTACATCTTTCTTTCATAGATCCAGGAACTCCTGTTCGACGACGTATACATCACATACTCCGAAGACCCTCGATTGCTGCACATCTTGACGCAGCTCATAGGGGAAGACATCACTGCTATCAATTGCATGCTCATCAATAAACCGCCGGGGACTAGCGAGCACCCGCCGCATCAGGTATGTAAACAGAGCATTTTTTTTTAGGGTTATAAATAATTTTTAACAAAGATGTGAGGCCCTGACTCCTGCGCTAGGTATAGCACCTGTGTTACAGGAGCCAGTGTTAAGTCGATTTTTATGCAATAAGAATTAATCTAAAACACATACAAATTAAACATGAAAATCATACTTTTATTGTATGGCGTAATAAGGTGTTGTTTGATGACTTATTATATATTCTTTTAAAAATCCAAACTAATATCCTAACACGCGCGGTGGTAAGGTCTATATGCTGGCGCCAGCTAAGTTTTCCGTCCAGAATAACCCCAAATTATTTTACTGTTTCCGATTTCCCTAAAGCCAGACATGAACAGGTTGTGTTATCCTGAGGTGAGTTACACAAATGTAATTTGATGTAAATTTTTTTGGGATTGATCTTAGAGTAACTGAACTGAATTTGTGTCGATTTCAAAAGATTCACAGTCTAGAGATTGGCTCTAAACCACTGATTCACCCTATGCAGTCCCACCTCCGCGTTTTGTCTGACCTCGTCCCATAAGTCCCGCCATGAAACACAAGAGCTGTATCATCAGCATACGTGAAGATTTTGCCATTAGCTAGCGTTTGCTGACACAGATCATTTATATAAGGATAAGAAGGAAGAGACTCATAGGGAAGAGACTCGGGCCGAGGATACTTAATTGTGGTACGCCATATACAACCCGGGCGTTTAAGCTAATGTGTCCCCCAATTTTCACTCTCTGTGTTCTGTCGTAGAGGAAATCTCTGAAAATCCCTAAAGCATTTCCCCGAATGCCAATACGCTCTAGCTTGTCCACAAGAAAAGGGATCGAGATGTTGTCGAAAGCTTTAGCCAAGTCGAGGAAGATTCCGACGTATTTTTGGCTTAATCCACTAATCCCCCCTGCGAGAATCCAGAAAGTCCCCTTTTCATTTTGAGTGCTTGAAAACTATCCATGTTCTTATAAATACTGTGGATATTCTGCGTTATAATATTTAAAGATGGCGTTGAGTTTTTTAACTCTGTGTCACAAAAATCCGTATCAGAACAATAGCTTTTAGCTGTGGAAATGCTGTCAACGTCACTTAATATATTATTATTTTTATAATTTGGGTATAAATGAAATGTTGAATGAAGTCGATCTATTCTGTAAAAGACTCACCTTGAAAACTTAGGTGAAGTGAGTCCCTTGCATCAGGTGGAATGACAGCTCACTTCAAGCTTACTTCACCTAAGTTTTCACGGTGAACTATACAGAATAGACTGGCAGGTGCTGAGCCGTCCTAGCCCTCCTGTGTTTTTTGCTCACCCCGTCGTGGGTTTTAACCAACTTCAAAAATTATTAAGAAGTTATGAATTGAGTATTTTTTTTACTTTGTAATGTTTTTGTGGAAGTGGCTTTCTTGTATTAAAGTTTGTTTTTTTCATTAGGACATTAGTCTTAAAATAACCTTATTAAAATAAAAATTACGAACTCAAGATCTGTTGCTCGCCAAACCGCACCTTAACCGTTGGTCTACTTTAACTTCAGGATCTGCTATACTTGCCGTTCCGGCCCGCAGACAGGATCATTGCCACTTGGACGGCGATAGACCCCGTGAGCAGAGACAACGGCTGTCTCTACATGGTGCCGGGGTCACAAAAGGCGGATGTCTTGTATGAGCACAGAGAGCAAGTTAATGTGAGTAATGTAATCATTACCATTATAATAGACCCCGCGAGCAGAGACAACGGCTGCCTCTATATGAACATAGAGAGCAAGTTAATGTGAGTAATGTAACCATTATCATTATCGTAGACCTCGTGAGCAGAGACAACGGCTGCCTCTACATGCTGCCGGGGTCTCACAACGCTGATGTGAATGCCAGTCTATTATTATTGTTATTAGACCATGTAGGCTTCTCGCTGCTGTATCTAGTTGGGTGGTCATCTCTTAGCTGCCATGGCATTTTTTTTAATTTTTCGCCATTTTCAACTGTTTTATTTTTACCTTTTTATTACGGATGCTTTTATCATGCACGTTTTTCTACATTGTTCTCACATGTATAATTTCAACATGAATGATGTGACCAATTTTTTGTATGATTATTTTTATTTAATTAAATAAAAATAATCATACAAAAAACTCATAATAAATTTATTATGAGTTCCGTGCAGTTTTTTTGCCCGTTCCTCTCCATAGGTACCTACTACGCTTTGGAATGAGCTAGTTTCATATTTTCGGACTGACCGACTCCTTAACAATTCAAAAGTGCCTGTAAATGGTTGAATTGAATGCTTTGAGTTTGAGTTGAGTGACCATTATAATTATCCATAGATAGAAATGAGTGTGGTCGAGTATAGACCGCCTAGCATTAAGGCTCTCGCAGACAGGCGACGCGACTCTGGTGGAACAAATTCTATGAAAAATGTGTCGCATCGCGCCTTTTTGAGGGAGCCTTTACCCGTATTGGCCTAATATAAACTAATTTTCGCTTGGTGCTTTACATACAATAGTATCTTCGCTATAAGTCTATGTTTGGCGTAAACATTCATCCATACGTACGTATTGTACGTTTACGTTCAACGAATTACCAAGTACCAGCGCTAGATGTGAAGACCCTAAAGTATGAATGCTTGTTTCAGGCAGGGAAACTATTCTACTTCAGCATCGTGAATTCTAGCGACGTGGCTCCGGAACACGCTCGAGTCTACCTGGAGATGGACCCCGGTGACACCGTGTTCTTTCAGCCTAACATCGTGCATGGCTCCAGGCCTAATGTGACTCAGGTATGTTGTAAAGAATAGTACTAGCTAAAATATAGCTTAACCAGCTTTTGCCCGCGGCTTCGCCAGCGTGAAGGTCGAAAATTGACTACGCTAATAGATCAAATAGAATACGTGTTCAGTATGAGGGGTTTAGTTCAAACTAATTTTTGGTAATACTCATTTTCTTCCGTCTTATATCTGCAGAGAAAAGGCAGCAATTGCCCAAATTAAACAGAATTACTGAAGTAATTGTTCTTGCTCTTTTTAGCGGATGGAACAAGAAAGAGAGAAGAAAATACTATTATGTACCTTCCTATAGACTATTTCAAAATTATCTGATGAAAATGTAAATAAACCCGTTCAGCTTGAATTCTAAAGGGATTTAGTATTTAAAAGGTTCAAGTTTATATATCTCACAACTTTTTCCAACAATTGCTGTTTGAATAACATATTAAACTGTTCTATTCTACCTATTCTATTTTTATAATAATTATGGCGAATATTAAATTGTTAAATCATCGACGACGTTATAAAATTAAACCTATTGTCAAAAATGACAAACATATTTATGGTGAATTGAAATTAGAATGTCACTCAATTTGTAAGCGGCACAGCCAATTGGCATCCACTGGTACGTTTTCTCGTCATACTTTTAGAGCAAACCAAAGTAGTCCTAATTCCCACTTATTCCTCAGCTATACCGCAAAGCCATGACATGTCACTACGCGAACAGTAGTTGCCACTACATCAAGACGTACGGCACGCGACCGGATGAGCATGAGATAGCGAGGCAAATGGAAGTCAAACTTAGAAGTATGGGCAGCGACCTTAGTTATACTGTAAGTTTACCCCTTACTTGAGTTAGGTTTACCCTAAAGTTTAAATTTACCCCTTGCAATTAAATGAAGAAAATTCAAAACTCATATTGCTTGGAAACATGCAGGTCTTGTACCATAGGACAATGACTATTAGGTCTATCCACCGTGATCCGTCAGGGCCTCAAAAAATATCGGTGTGTATATTTTAAATGAACACGGCCACACACGTCAGTGCCCGGGCACTGATACTCCGTCGCCCGGCCCGGGCATGATATTTGTGGATAGACCTCCAGCTTATGTATATTTTGTTAACCGGTTCCTTGTTCCAGGATATGTGGAGGATAAAAACGAAGCAAGTGCAAGGTGTCCGAAGCAACTTGTAATGAACTTATTAGAAAATAGTAAATAAGGGGCTAACGTTATGGGAACAAGTATTTATTAAAACAATAAAACAATTAAAAAATTATGAACATTTTTTTTTTAATTTTCAATCTTTGGTAATTAAGTAAGGTAAACACTCTATATCTGTTTGCTGTAAACTCATTTTCGGTTATTTTTACTTTATTGGGCTCGAAATGATTTAATTACTTACTTAGGTACCTATTAATTCTTATTCATCTTAATATTATTTTACTTAAATATTCACTATAAAGGCTCCTCATACTTAAAACTAAATTGATAAATACTCCTTTTAATTATATTACTATTTTTCAAACTAAAATAATAATCTTTGTTATCGTTTCTGAATTTCGTTGCTCATATTCGATTCGTATTCGTGAAAAACACGAATACGAATCGAATACGAGTAAGTGCACAAAACGCCCTTTATTAAGCATGATGGCTACTTCGATCCGTAAAAACTGACTCGTGAGAAATTCACAAATATAAAAACACGAAAACGAAGCAGTGCACAAAATGACCATACATTTACTATGAAGGCTATTTCGAATCGTATTTGCACGAATCACCAATACGATACGAATATGAGGTAGTGCACAAACGCTCTAACGACTGTCAAAGATCCACGAATGACAGCCGGGACCAACGGCTTGACGTGCTTTCCGAGGCCCGGAGGAGGGATATGGTTATTCATCCACGGACCAACCCCGGCAAGCGTAGTTTCCTCTTGCGGTTGATAATACTTAACCACGGACTGTTGGTATTTTGTTAAGTATATCAAACAAAAAGAAATTAATTGTTCCATTCAATTACCTGCGGATTCCTAAAAACATGAATAATTTGTTAATAGGAAACGAATTTTTAAAATAAAGAATAAGTACCACCAATTTGGTCAGACGAAAGTATCGTCTGCATTCGATTAACAGTTTTCAAACAGGCAGTACCTGCTACGCGTACTAATAAATTGAAAATAAATAATTAATAAAAGGTGTTAAAAAATTTACTTCAAAAACTTTAAGGACTGCTTTAGACCATTGAACTGAACAATATTTTACTGAAATCGCAAAAAAAAACAGCAATTTTTTTTTTCGCGATTTCAAAGTTAATATTTTAACACCATAAATAGTGTAATAAATTAATTAGATTTAATTTGTGTTTAAAATAGAAATAAAGCATTGTGTAATGGCGAGCGGGAATTTTAAACTTATTCCAAAATGGTAAATAGTTATTTATTTACTAGGTTCTTATTTTATTAGTTTACAATCTAAAATAGTATGTTGTTTGGTGTTGCAGGTCAAATTAAAAGGTTTTTGTAAAATTATAATATTCTGGGATCAATTTAACTTCTTATTTCTGCTGGTTCCAGCAGAAGAAAGACGTTTACAAAATCCGCTTTTGCATAAATATGGACGCTATACTATTGTGGGTTAACGGGAACGTCCTTCGTTAGTTATAACTATTGCCATTCGTCCTGCACCAATCCTCCTGGCACATTCAGATAACTATTAAAAAGTACCTAACATGTGCTCCTGGCTGCTACTGAACATTTCCTAAGATAATTTTGTCTCAAGAGTCGGCAGCACATCGGCCTACCTATGGTACCTTTTCCAAATGACTATACAATGTGCTCGCTTTCAGCGTAAGAGCGGAGTCTACAGCCACGTACCCTTTATCTCCTGAACAGCTCCAATTCTACAGAGATAATGGATATCTGGTAATCAAGAGGCTCATCGGTATACCGGCGTTGAATAGCTACAGGTAACGTAACCGCACCATATTCATCCAAAAACAGAACTCTAATTGCATAATACACGATCAATCACAATAGGAATCCTTTTGAAACATATTGCTAATCCATTGCTTCATAAGTATGAAAAACAATCTGCTCAACAACGTAAATAACGCAATGAATGTTGTTGAACTTTCAAAATGAAACAGATTGGAGTTGATCGTTTACGAAACTATGTTACGCAACCAATTAGATGGCAGAATAAGACCTCTACAGTACACTGCGAAGATGTTGTAAAAATCAGGTTTGTAAGTAATTGTTTTCTTTGCAGACAACGTTTCAAAGACATATGCGAAGGGCGAGTGGAGAAAGGGCGCGTCACTGTGATCAAAGATCGCTCGCTGTCCAAGACAAAGGCCAAGGCAGAGGATTACATTAATAAGGTAGGTAGGTAACTATATAAACAGGGTAATAATTTCGTCGCCAATGCGTTATGGGGATGTAGGAGAGGTCTTTCGCAATCAAATGACCCCTCATAGCCCCTATGCAAATATGCACAACACTACATTAGACTTACTGGCATAGGGGTTATGAGGAGCAAAGATTACTGACGTTGCTCAAAATCCCGCCAAGCTGAAGTGGGACTGGGCTGGTCACGTCCGCTGACCGCCGTCGCTTGTATCTTTTTTATTCATATCTCATATTATGTCATTCCAAGAGATGTCTATCGACTCGTCTGGGTTGCCCCAGACGGTTATAGCCTAGGTTTTGTTTTCCATTTGCCTATAACAAACTGTGTAAATCATCTGCCTAGCGTTTCCCAACTATATTGGTATCGGCTTCCAGTCTAACCGGATGCAGCTGAATACCAGTATTTTACATGGAGCGGCTATCTGACTTCAGCCTATCTGACTTCCACAACCCAGCAACTGACAAATACGATACCCCTTGGTAAGACTGGTTGTCAGACTTTTGGGCTTCTGACGAACATAATAAGTATAAATACAACACTTTAACATAAGTAGGTAAATACCAACGAGTGTGTTAATCTTTAATAATAATCTAAACTGTGCTTGATAACTTTTAAATTAATAAGAATTTCGACTTAAATGTAAATAAACAAAAAATTCTCTATTCTCACTGTGAGAAGATTTTTAGTTAACAAATAATTCAAAGTCATGTGAAATTCTCGCACGAGTTTGAATTATTTGTTCAAATTATCTAATCTACCTACCTATTGATTGTCTACGTTTAGTTAGATTTATTTCCATTGCATAGATACATTTTTACATTACCCACCTACCTATTATGATAACATCTGTATAAAACAGACTCTTCGCGTTATTTCATGCCATTTTATGCAAACCGTGTCGATTCAATCACATGACTAAATAATTTGTAAACAGCTTTATTATCCTGAGCATCGTTCAAAGCTGAATTTTATTTATTTTAAATCGCCTATTGGTATTGGCCAATTAGCCAGAATGCGTCACGGCCAAAACAAACGGACGAGCTGGACAAAACAAACGACCAATGGTCCTCATTAACCCTGGATCGAAAGAGCTGGAAGTCATGAGAAGAAGCGTTTGCGAAGCAGTGGGAAATATTGGAAAACATTGGTAGACGGATGTCAACGACTTTTATTTTTTTCTTATCTGGCGGAGACTTTCGACCAATGTGCTTATTGAGGGCCTTAAATTGTATATAATTAAGTTGTAAATAGGTAAAGTCAGGGAAATTAATTGTTAAGCAAATTGAGTACCAACTTAAGTTGTCTTTGACAGTTGCCTATAAGGCTATAACAAGGCAAATTGACGTAGTGACAATTTGCTAAACAATGAATTGTTGGTGTGTACACCACGTGTACGTAACGTGTACGTTACATCTTTCTTTAATAGATCCAAGAACTCCTGTTCGACGACGTATACAGCACGTACTCCGAAGACCCTCGACTGCTGCACATCGTGACGCAGCTCATAGGGGAAGATATCACTGCTGTCAGCAGCATGCTCATCAATAAACCGCCGGGGACTAACGAGCATCCGCCGCATCAGGTATGTAGACAGTGCAATTTGGGTAACAAATGAAATGTTGAATGAAGTCGATCTATTCTGTAAAAGTCTCACCTTGAAACTTAGGTGAAGTGAGCTGTCAATAGTATATCCCTTGCATCAGGTGGAATGACACCTTACTTCAAGCTCGCTTCACCTAAGTTTTCACGGAGATTTTTTACAATAGACCTGTGTTTGCTCACCGCGCTGTGGGTTTTTAACCGACTACAAAAATTATTGAGAGGTTATGAATTGAGTAATTTTTCACTTAGTTTGTGATGTTTTTTTGGAAACCAGTAATTTCTTTCTTGTAGAAAAGTTTTTTTATCGTTAATTGATTAGTACTAAACTAACCTTATTAAAATAAAAATATTGTAGTTGAAGACCGAACTGAAGACATCTCGTTCGCCAAACCGCGCTTTAACCCTTGGGCTACTTTAACTTTAGGATCTGTTATACTTGCCGTTCCGGCCCGCAGAGCGGATCCTGGCCGCTTGGACGGCCATAGACCCCGTGAGCAGAGACAACGGCTGCCTCTACATGTTGCCGGGGTCACAAAAGGCGGATGTCTTGTATGAACACAAAGAGCAAGTTAATGTGAGTAATGTAATCATTATCATTATCATAGACCCCGCGAGCAGAGACAACGGCTGCCTGTATATGACCAAAGAGAACAAGTTAATGTGAGTAATGTAATCATTATCATTATCATAGACCCCGCGAGCAGAGACAACGGCTGCCTGTATATGACCAAAGAGAACAAGTTAATGTAAGTAATGTAATTATTATCATTATCATAGACCCCGCGAGCAGAGACAACGGCTGCCTGTATATGATCAAAGAGAACAAGTTAATGTAAGTAATGTAATCATTATCATTATCATAGACCCCGCGAGCAGAGACAACGGCTGCCTGTATATGACCAAAGAGAACAAGTTAATGTAAGTAATGTAATTATTATCATTATCATAGACCCCGCGAGCAGAGACAACGGCTGCCTGTATATGACCAAAGAGAACAAGTTAATGTAAGTAATGTAATTATTATCATTATCATAGACCCCGCGAGCAGAGACAACGGCTGCCTGTATATGATCAAAGAGAACAAGTTAATGTAAGTAATGTAATCATTATCATTATCATAGACCCCGCGAGCAGAGACAACGGCTGCCTGTATATGACCAAAGAGAACAAGTTAATGTAAGTAATGTAATTATTATCATTATCATAGACCCCGCGAGCAGAGACAACGGCTGCCTGTATATGATCAAAGAGAACAAGTTAATGTAAGTAATGTAATCATTATCATTATCATAGACCCCGCGAGCAGAGACAACGGCTGCCTCTATATGAACAAAGAGAGCAAGTTAATGTGAGTAATGTACCTAATCATTAGCATAGACCTCGTAAGCAGATACAACGGCTGCCTATACATGCTGCCGGGGTCTCATAATGGCTGATGTGTTGAATGAACACGGAGACTGTTTATGTTAATGCGAGTCTATAATATTATTGTTTATATTAGACTACGTATGTAGTAGTGATGGATTAATTAGCATTCGCATTCATTCTCAGCAAATTATCATTTAGCATTTAGCCAATGAAATGTAGTTGCGAAATTCTCTGAAGTGCGAATTCACGTGCAATTTGTTAGCAAGTGTTGCGAACTTGCGAAGAATGGGTTAAGAAATTGTTATCTTAGTATCTTTGATTTGCGCTTACTAAGGGTTGTATATTGAATGAATGCTTGTGATTGTTTAATTTATTTAAATTATTAGCATTAGCAGAGTGGTGTGAAGAATGATGTTATGCAATTATTACCTTATTGTCTTTCTTTTGCTCGTACTAAGGGTCGTGTATTGATTGATGGCGAACGCGTTTTTTAATTCGCATATTCACAAAATTCACATGGGTACTTAATTTACTTTACTTCGCCTATTCACAAAATTCACACTTTCGTACTTTAATTCGCATATTAACAAAATTCACATTGTTGTTAATTATCGCCATATTAGCGAACAGCATAGCTATAGCAATTAGCATGCTAAGACAGAATAATTCACATGCTAATGAAATTAATGCGAAATCGCATTAATTGCCATCACTAGTATGTCGGCTTGTCGCAGTATAACGTTCCCCCCACATATAGCTTTTAGTATGCATCTGTGTTGTATATTGTGCGGTGATGTATCTGGTTGAGTGATAATCATCATTTTCTATAGATAGAAAAGAGATTGGTCGAGAATCGAGCGCCTAACAATAAGGCTCCCGCAGACAGGCGCGACGCGACTCCGGTGGAACAATTTCTATGAAAACTTCACGGAAATTGTTCTACCGGTATCGCATCGCGCCGTCGCGTCGCGCCTTTACCCATATTGGCCTGTTATAAACACTAATCTTCGATATAAAGGCTCCTGCAAACAGGCGCGACGCGACTTTAACAATACAATTTCTTCGAAAACTTCATGGTTGACCATGGTTGTCGCGTCACGCAAGTGGCGCCCGTATGCACGAGCCTTAAGTGTATGTGTGGCGTAAACATTCACTTCGCTTTGACGACGCGTAGGAATTTCCTTCCATACGTACAGTCAACAAAGCTATTTGGTATACAGGCAGCTAACTTTAAGCTACTTTAAAAAATATTGTGAGAATGCTGGGTAGTCAATTCTTTTACTAGCTTTAAGTACCTTTGTCATCTGCTTAAAAAGTGATTACGCACACAATAAAAATGAATATTGGCAGTGTAGTGGAGGGATGAATAATTTTGCCTGTATACCGAATAGCTTTGTTGACTGTACATGAACGTAATGTACGGTTACGTTCAACGAACTATACCAAGTACTAGAGCTAGATGTGAAGGGACCCTAAAGTATGAATGCTTGTTTCAGGCAGGGAAACTATTATTCTTCGGCATCGTGAATCCTGGCGACGTGGCTCCAGAACACGCTCGAGTCTACCTGGAGATGGACCCCGGTGACACCGTGTTCTTGCAGTCCAACGTCGTGCACGGCTCCAGGCCTAATGTGACTCAGGTATGTTGTAAAGAACATAAAGCTTAACTAGATTCGGGATAAAAAGTAAAGTAATGTGGCACCAAAAGTATTGACTACGCTAATTGATCAAATAGAATACCTACGTGTTCAGTATGATTAGTTCAACCAAATTTTTTGGCAACACTCATTTTCTTCCGTCTTATAATTATCTGCAAACAAAAGACAGCAATTGCCCAATTTGAACAGAATTACTGGAATCAAATACTTGCTCTTGCTCTTTCTAGCGGATAAAACAAGAAAGAGACAGAAGAAAATACTATCTTTATCTATAGTCTATTCCAAAACTATCTGCCGAAAATGTAAACACATTTATGACAATTGCTGTTTGAATAACTTATAAATTGTTATTGAAAAATCATCGACGATGTTTTAAAGAAATCCGATTGTCATAAATGACAAACATCTTTATGGTGAATTAAAATTAGAATGTCACTCAATTTGTAAGTGGCACTGCCAATTGGCGTCCACTGTACGTTTTCTGATCCATTTGTATAAATTTTCATCACATAATTTGGGGGCACACCAAAGTAGTCCTAATTCCCACTTATTCCACAGCTATACCGCAAAGCCATGACATGTCACTACGCGCACAGTAGTTGCCACTACATCGAGGCGTACGGCACGCGACCGGATGAGCATGAGATAGCGAGTCAAATGGAAGCCGAACTTAGAAGGATGGGCAGCGACCTTAGTTATACTGTAAGTGTAACCCTTACTTGAGTTTAGTTTACCCTTAGATTTAAGTAAACCCCCTGCAATGTTGCAATTAATTGAAAGAACATTCAAAACTCATATATAAAGTAGACTTTGTGCTTGTAAACAAGCCAGGATTATAACCAAGATAAGAATGCTTGGAGACATGCAGCTGTTCCTGCTCCATAGGACAATCTAGCTAGACTTTAGGCAATGGCATGACTATTAGGTCTATCCACGCATATCAGGGCCGTACCCGGGACTTGGTCGGACCGTGCTCCGTCAGGGCCTCAAAAAATATCGGTGTGTATAATTTTAAATCAACACGACCACACACGTCCGTGCCCGGGCACTGATACGCTGTCCACCCGGCCCAAGCATGATATTTGTGGATAGACCTCCAGCTTATGTATATTTTGTTAACCGGTTCCTTGTTCCAGGATATGTGGAGGATAAAAACGAAGCAAGTGCAAGGTGTCCGAAGCAACTTGTAATGAAATTATTAGAAAATAGTTAATAAGGGGAACGTTAAGGAAACAAGTATTTATTCAATTAATAAAACGATTATTTTTTATTTTTTTTCAATCTTACGTAAGTAAGGTAAACACTTCTACATCTGTTTGTTGTAAACTCATTTTCGGTTATTTTTACTTTATCGGGCTTAGAATGATTTAATTACTTAGGTACCTATTAATTCTTAATCGTCTTAATATGATTTTACTTAATTATTCACTTAATTATTTACTTAAAACTAAATTGATAAATACTCCTTTTAATTAAGTATATTACTATTTTTCAAACTAAAATAATAATCTTGTAAATTAGTTTACCGTGTTAACGTTTCTGAATTTCGTTGCTCATATTCGATTCGTATTCGTAAAAAACACGAATACGAATCGAATACGAGTAAGTGCACAAAACGCCCTATATTAAGCATGATGGCTACTTCGATCCGTAAAAACTGACTCGTTGTGAGAAATTCAAAAATAGAAAAACACGAAAACGAAGCATTGCACAAATGACCATACATTTATTATGAAGGCTATTTCGAATCGTATTTTCAAGAATCACCAATACGATACGAGTATGAGGTAGTGCATAAACGCCCTAACGACTGTCAAAGATCCACGAATGACAGCCGGGACCAACGGCTTGACGTGCTTTCTGAGGCCCGGAGGAGGGATATGGTTATTCATCCAAGGACAAACCCCGGCAACTCAACCTCCTTTTGCGGCTGATATTACTTAACCACGGATTAATTGTTCCATTCAATTACCCGCGTATTCCTAAAACATGAATAATTTGTTAACAATAGGAAACGAATTATTTAAATAAAGATTAAGTACCATCAATTTGGTCACACAAAAGTGTCGTCTGCATTCGATTAACAGTTTTCAAACAGGCAGTACCTGCTACGCGTACTAATAAATTGAAAATAATTAATATTAAATTAATTCGATTTAATTTTTGTATAAAATAGAAATAAAGCATTGTGAAATGGCGAGTGGGAATTTTAAAATTATTCCAAAACGGTAAATAGTTATTCGTTTACTACTTATTTTATTAGATTACAATGTAGTATAGTATGATGTTTGGTGGTGCAAGTCAAATGTTACGGTTTGTGAAAAATTTTAATATTCGGCCCATTAGGGCCCATCTTATCTTCTTATTTCTGCTGGTTCTAGCCAGCAGAAAAAAGCGCGCTACAAAATGCGCTTTTGCATGTATGGACGAACGAATATTTAAATGATAAATCCCTAAAACTCATTTAAAATTACACAAAAAATGTTTTTTTGTTTTTTTTTCTGTTTTTAGAATAACTTAGATTATAAGATAAACCATAAGTCCTCATCTCTACCTACTATATTTATGTTTCTGGGCCGACAAGGTCCACGATTATTCCTAAGCAAATGTTTACCACCTAAGCACATACATTGTGGAATGCTATAAAGTATTGAGTATTGAGTAACTATTAAAAAGTACCTAACATGTGCTCCTAGCTGCTACTGAACATTTCCTAAGATAATTTTGTCTCAACAGTCGGCAGCACATCGGCCTACCTGTGGTACCTTTTCCAGATGACTATACAATGTGCTCACTTTCAGCGTAAGAGCGGAGTCTACAGCCACGTACCCTTTATCTCCTGAACAACTCCAATTCTACAGAGATAATGGATATCTGGTAATCAAGAGGCTCATCGGTATACCGGCGTTGAATAGCTACAGGTAACGTAACCGCAGCATATTCATCCAGAAACAGCACCCTATATGCGTAATACAGGATCAATAACAATCTGAATCGTTTTGAAGCAGATTGCTAATCCATAGAGATCCACTACATAAGTTCGCAAAAAAATCTGCTCAACAACGTAGGAAATAACGCAATGATTGTTGTTGAACTGTCAAAATTAATCGTTTACGAAAATGTGTTGCGCAATTAGATAGCAGGTTTTGGTTTAGACTCTAAGAAAGAAAGAAAGAAGAAGAAGAGGAAGAAAAAGATTTGACAAGTTTGTAAAATCAAAATCAAAAGTCATTTATTCAAACTAGGCTGAGGCCGCGTTCCGAGTTAGGCCATAATCGCTCACAGCGCTGACATCAATATTTTGCGTTCCGATTTAGATATTACGATTATGACAACTGAGGTCTGTCATCAATTCGGAACGCTCGTGAACGCGCCTACAGTGCTTGCACAGTCTTTGTATAAACATCTGAAATGTCTTTTTCTTCTTTGGTTAAGTGGCGACGGTAGCCAGAAGCACAATTTAGAAAAAGCCACGTTAGTTTATAGATATATGCGACTCAAAACTACAGCGCTGCCAAAAATGACAGTTCAGTCAACTGTCATTTTTGAAAGAACTCACGGTGATATTAGTAAAAGGTATGGTCTGCGTTATCGCAAGATGGCGCATGTCATGACGTCATCTACGACGTTTCATGGGTCGGCGTTATCGCGCTAACGCTTATTCGGAACGGGTGTTAGCACGCTCAAATCGATTACATTGTAACTCGGAACGCGGCCTGAGAATCAGCACTTTTCGAACGTCAAAATTACATAAGGCAGTCCCCAAAACGCCCGCCCTTCACCACTTTCTACTGCTGGGAAGAAGAAGTGGCGCAACAAACTCCCCAGCAGCACAGCTGTCTGACCAGTTAGAAAAAACAATAATCTATACAATAGTATCCAAAATAATATGCAAAATAATTAACAATACGCAACACAAAAACGTCAAACTTATATTAAATTATTTGCCTTATGTCAGCTAGCACACGCCAATATACCCACAAAAAACATCGAAATCTATACTCAACCGGCAAATCAGGCAAAATAATATGATCAATAATTGTTTTCTTTGCAGACAACGTTTCACAGACTTATGCGAAGGGCGACTGGAGAAGGAGCGTGTCACTGTGGTGAAAGATCGCTCGCTGTCCTAGACAAAGGCCAAGGCAGAGGATTACATTAATAAGGTTATAACTCGGCAATCCTTTAAGGGGATGTAGGAGAGGTCATCTGATGACCCCTATGCCAATGTCAATTGGTCATTCCAAGAGGTGTCTATCGACTCGTCTGGGTTGCCCCAAATGGTTATAGGTTAAGTTTTGTTTTCCATTTTCCTATAATAAACTGTCCAAATCATCTCCCTAGCCTTTTCCCAACTATATTAAGGTCGACTTCCAGTCTAACCGGATGCAGCTGAATACCAGTATTTTACGTGGAGCAACTATCTGACCCCCACAACCCAGTAACTGTGTACTTAATACGATTCCCCTTTGGTTATACTGGTTGTCAGACTTTCGGGCTTCTGACGACCCGTGACGACTGTCAAAGATCCACGAATGACAGCCGGGACCAACGGCTTAACGTGCTTTCCGAGGCAGGGAGGAGTTTCGGTATGTAAAGATGGTCACCCATCCACGGAGCAACCCCGGCAGGGGTTCGGGTCGATCCAACAGGTTAACCTAATGATGGATGGACCCGTACGGCTGTTATTACTTAGCCACGAAGTCCCCATAATAGGTAATTGTAAATACAACTCGTAAACATAAATAGGTAAATACCTACGAGAGTGTTAATTGTTTAACAATAAGATCTAAACTGTGCTTGATAACTTTTAAATTAATAAGAATTTCGACATAAATTTAAAAATTAACAAAAAAATTATATTCTCACTGTGGTAATATAAAGAACTTTTATTTATTTTTATATTTTAGTTCATAAATAATTAAAAATCGTGTGAAATTCTCACACGAGTTTTAATTATTTGTTAAAATTATCTACTTAATATTTCGATTGTCTACTTTTGTTAAATTAATTTCCTTTGCGTCTACCTATTATGATAACATCGGTTTAAATCAGACTCTACGCGTTTATTAAGTTCGTGTTAGTATAATTACCATTTGATTCAAATCGTGTCGATAATAACATGACTATATAATTTGTAAATAGCTAATTTTCCCGTCCCGGTCATCAAAACATAGTTGTAAACTGTATTTAATTTATTATTATTTTTTACTCGCCGTACCTTTAAATTACCTACTGCTATTGGCTAATTATCACACTATTCGCAACACCACACTGCGCTACAAATCAAAGATTACCGACGTTGCTCAAAAACCCGCCATGCTGAAGTGGGATGGGCAGCTATCTAATTGCGTAACACATTTTCCTAAACAATTAAGACTAATCAGTTTCATTTTGACAGTTCAACAACATTCATTGCGTTATTTACGTTGTTGAGCTATAGCGGCATCTACATCACCACATGCGAACTACGCATCAAAGACCTGATGTCACAAATCCTGCATCGCGCTATTTAAGTTTACCGCGTGATTAACATATAAAAGACTATCCGACATCAATCCTTGGGCAATTGCCCGCTAGACACAACACCCGTCTGGTCGGAGGATCCTCCCTTTTCAACAGAGTATGAGTGAACTTTACACCCTGTTCCTCATACCTCCAAAAGAGCAGTTATTTTTTTCGAACTTATGAAGCAATGGATTAGCAATCTGTATTAAAACGATTCAGATTGTGATACGCAATGAGGGTGCTGGTCCCGTCCGCCGTATACCCAACGAGCTGTGGGACAAAATACTAAATACACGGCTGGTTCCGTAGAACAAGAGACAAACAAACGACCACAATTAACCCTGGACCAAAAGAGCTGGAAGTCATGAGAAGAGGCGTTTCCGCAGCAGTGGGATGATGCAGGCTCATAGAAACAGTAATTATTTCTTATTGGCTTGGTAGCCCTTCAAACTTTGTGAGAATAATAAGTGCATCATGGGCGGCGTACTGAAAATTGTAACCAGTCAGCTAATTAGTAGCACGCCTGACTGCTGGGAGTGTGCACCGTTCCTTAGCTTTGTCATGCTATAACAAAACCTCATCCGGATATCCTTTGTGGTTACACTATAGATTTTGCTGAACTGGGCCTTAAATTCATCATCATGATAACATTAAGCCTGTTTTCCCCGAAGGGTTAGGCAGATGTTTACCTATAGTACACCAACATTTCGCCAGTTATGTTTAAGTCCCATGTAATGGAGGGGAGCCTATTGCCATCAACCGGGTACAAATCCTGACTCCGAGCTGCTACTGTAGCGCTTGCGAACACTACACCAACGTGGCAGTCGAGGGCCTTAAATTGTATATAATTAAGTTGTAGGTAGGTAAAGTCAGGGAAATTAATAGTTAAACAAATTGAGTAACAAATTAAATTGTCTTTGACAGTTGCATAAATGGCAATAACCAGGCAAATTGACGTAGAGTGTCCATTTGATAAACAATTAATTCTCTTGAGTTTACGTAAATAATTGGTGTTAAATACACGTTACATCTTTCTTTCATAGATCCAGGACCTCCTGTTCGACGACGTATACAGCACAGACTCTGAATACCCTCGACTGCTGCACATCGTGACGCAGCTCATAGGGGAAGACATCACTGCTGTCAACTTCATGCTCATCAATAAACCGCCGGGGACTAACGAGCATCCGCCGCATCAGGTATGTAGACAGAGCATGTTGAATGCAGTCGATCTATTCTGTACAAGTGTCACCTTGAAAACTTAGGTGAAGTGAGCTGTCAATAGTGTGGAATGACAGCTTACTTCAAGCTAACTTCACCTAAGTTTTCGCGGTGAATTTTTTACAGAATAGTTGTTTGTTCACCGCGTCGTGGGTTTTTAACCGAATTCAAAAATGATCAAGAGGTTATGAATTGAGTATTTTTTTTTTGTTTTTTTTTTTTAAACCAGTACCTACCTAACTCTAATTTCTTTATTGTAGAAAAGTTTTTTATCGTTCAGATGATTATTTCTTAACTAACATTATTAAAATTAAAGAAATGTAGCTGAAGACCGAACTGAAGACCTCTCGTTCGCCAAACCGCGCTTTAACCCTTGGTATTTTAACTTTAGGGGTATTTAACTTTAGGATCTGATATACTTCCCGATCCGGCCCGCAGACCGGATCCTGGCCACTTGGACGGCCATAGACCCCGTGAGCAGAGACAACGGCTGCTTCTACATGTTGCCGGGGTCACAAAAGGCGAATGTCTTGTATAAACACAGAGAGCAAGTTAATGTGAGTAATGTAATCATTATCATTATCATAGAGCCCGCGAGCAGAGACAACGGCTGCCTATACATGCTGCGGGGGTCTCACAAGGCTGATGTGTTGAATGAACACGAAAACTGCATGTTCTGACTGGTGTGTTTATGTTAATGCAAGTCTATAATATCGTTATAAGACTTACGTAGTCTTATAACGATATTGTACGCTTGTCGCTGTATAACGTTCCCCAAAGGGAGTGATATGAAAATTTGAATGACGTTATTGCGACGCACGCTATTTCGAAAAAAAATATAGCTTTTAGTATGCATCTGTGTTGTATATTGTGCGGTGATGTATCTGGATGAGTGATCATTATAATTATCCATAGATAGAAATGAGTGTGGTCGAGAATCGAGCGTCTAACATTAAGGAACAATTTCTATGAAAACTTCACGGAAAATGTTCTACCGGTATCGCATCGCGCTTTCGCGACACGCCTTTACCCGTATTGGCCTGATGAAAACAGACTTTAACAATACAATGTCTAAGAAAACTTCATGGTCGCCAGTCAGTGGCGCCCTTATGCACGATCCTTAAGTGTATGTTTGGCGTAAACATTCACTTCCCGTTGACGACACGTAGGTTTTTCCCTCCTTATGTACATAAACGTAATGTACTTTTACGTTCAACGAATTACCAAGTACTAGCGCTAGATGTGAAGGGACCATATAGTATGAATGCTTGTTTCAGGCAGGGAAACTATTATTCCTCGGCATCGTGAATCCTGGCGACGTAGCTCCAGAACACGCTCGAGTCTACCTGGAGATGGACCCCGGTGACACCGTGTTCTTCCAGTCCAACGTCGTGCATGGCTCCAGGCCTAATGTGACTCAGGTATGTTGTATAGAACAGTAGCTAAAATATAGCTACATCCGGGATAAAAAAGTAAACTAATTTGGCACCAAATAGTCTCGACTACGCTATGGATCAAATAGAATCGTGTTCAAACTGCTCAATAAGAGGGGATTAGTTCAACATAATTTTATGGCAACACTCATTTTAGACTGCAATTGTCCAATTTGAACAGAATTACTGAAATCAAAGAATTGCTCTTGCTCTTTCTAGCGAATAGACTATAGATACAGATAGAAGAAAATACTATCTGTACCTTCTATTCCAAAAGTATCTGACGAAAATGTTAACAAACCCGTTCAGTTCAGGTAACATTCTGACGCACTCACTTTTACTAAAGGGAATTAGTTACACGTACATTTGTATTTAGAAGGTTCAATTTTATATCTACACTTTTTCCTGACTCTTGAATAACTTATTAAATGGTTATTGAAAAATCATCGACGAAAAAGGTTATATTAAAATTTACGCAATTGTCAAAAATTACAAACATCTTTGGTACTGCCAATTGGCATTGGCATCCACTGGTACGTTTTCTGATCCATTTGTAATTTTGTATAAATTTTCATCACATACTTTTGGAGCACACCAAAGTAGTCCTAATTCCCACTTATTCCACAGCTATACCGCAAAGCCATGACATGTCACTACGCGAACAGTAGTTGTCACTACATCAAGACGTACGGCACGCGACCGGATGAGCATGAGATAGCGAGTCAAATGGAAGCCGAACTCAGAAGGATGGGCAGCGACCTTAGTTATATTGTAAGTTTACCCCTTACTTGAGTTTAGTTTACCCTAAGATTTAAGTTTACCCCTTACTTTTGATTAGTTTACCCTAAGATTTAAGTTAATGCAATTAAATGAAAGAAAATTCATTACTCATATTAAAAGTACACTTTGTGCCTGTAAACAAGCAAGATAAGAATGCTTGGAGACATGCAGCTGTTCCTGCTCCATAGGACAATCTGGCTAGACTTTAGGCAATGACATGACTATTAGGTCTATACACACACGACGGTGTTGGACGAACCGTGCTCCGTCAAGCGCTCAAAAAATATCGGTGAATATATTTTAAATGAACACGTCCGTGCTCGAGCACTGATACTCCGTCGCCCGGCCCGGGCATGATATTTGTGGGTAGACCTCCAGCTTATGTATATTTTGTTAACCGGTTCCTTGTTTCAGGATATGGTGCGGGTAAAAACGAAGCAAGTGCGAGGTGTCCGAAGCAACTTGTAATGAAATTATTAGAATACAGTTATTATGGGGCTAATGTGGGAACAAAATAAATAAAACAATTTGGAAATTATAAAAAAAAAATCTTTCATTTACAATCATGGGTATCTGGGTACCTATTGCGTTGTTTATAACTTCTTGTGGAGATGAGTCACTCTTTTTAAATACTTCTTTTTACCCGACTACGGCGAAGCAAAAAGGAGGGTTATGATTTTGACCGGTATGTATGTATGTAGGTATGTATGTATGTATGTAAGTATGTATGTATGTATGTATGTATGTTCATTTGTTCCCTCATAACTTCTAAACTCCTCATCATAATTTGACAAATGGGGTATCATTGGAAGCGTCTCGGTCGTCCGCTAGTTATAGGCTATGTGAAGTCACATTAAATTGAATATGGCGCGCTCTAGAGGACAAAGAGTCATGAACTAAAAAAAAAAGGTTTTTTAATGGTACCATGTTGGGTATCAAATGAAAGGGCTTAATTAAATTAAAAATCCGGAGTCACACATAATCTATTCTATTTATGACCTAAAACGTGTGACTCCGGATTTTTAATTTGTCTGTCTGAGATGACTTGTTTATAGGTACCTTTTTAGTTGACTTTTTTGCCATAGTTGGGTTTTAGTTTTTATACTTTTATTTTTATTAAAAGTTTCGATGCACATGTTTTGTTGAAAATACTCGTAATAAAAAACGAGTGCAATTAGCTGGTATCTATCAACACCTATTTCAGGTATATTATCAAGTTCAAGTGTGGCTTGGTTATCAACTAGACCCGAAAGACTGGGTTTGAAAGTTGATCAACAATACATTAGACCAGTCCAGACTTTACTCCCACCTGCACCGGAGAAACTCCTCAATACAATTTTTTGCAACTGTAAAAAGAGATGGAGTGCTAAATGCGGCTGCAAAAAAGTTTGATTGTTTTGTTCTCTAGCATGTACTAGATGTCAAGGCCAGTCGTGCTCCAATGTTGAATCACCAACAGAATTGAATTAAAAAAAAACAGATACGGGATCGATTGGGAGTTTTCAGATTTCACATATAAATCAATGGTACTCTGAACATTCCTACCAAATTTAACTCTATGCGTATTATTGTAGCTTCACTACTATTTATGGTCTAATTTGACCGGACTAATAATAACAAACTATATTCGAAACTAATGTTTTTCTTTAAAGTACATTTTTTACTGTTTACCCTTATTTTTTCTTTTAAATAGGTTTTTACCAATAAACAAGGCAAATACAAAATAAAACAAAAATAAATAAAAATATTTTGTTATATTATAATTATATCTACTTAGATAAGTCAATTATACATTACAGCAATGCAGCGCTAGTGTCAAAGAGATCGAGGTCAATCAACCAGCTTGGATAAAACAGAGCATTTTTATTTCACATATACACTAAATAACCTGTGTATAATAAGTATAGGGCTCAGTAATTACATAAATAACTGCTTTAAACTAAGTAGTATTATTTTCCTTCGAAGTGGTCCTCTTTGATCAGGTGGTAACGGTGGTGGCTCTGGTGGGCTAACCACTTGAACATTAGGGGCTGCTGCATTGTTGTCAGAAGCCAATTCCTGCATGTCTCGTGATGAGTCATGCACTTCCTGTCATTTGCTCGCATCCAACACACATGACAGACATAGTTGTTTCATGGGCGGAAAATAAACCACAGTTAGAATAAACAAAGATAAAGGCTTATGTTTAAATATTATTTTTAGCAAGAAGGGTATCTTTTGTAAACATCTGTTTATGTTTTCAAGTATTATGTGATTGTATAATAGATATATGAGTGCCGCGCCGCGCCGGCGCTTCGCCGCCGCCGTGATTCCTCCTGCGCCGCCGCCGCCGACCATAGGCGACGGCGCGGCGATCCCGATATCGAGCGGGGCGGCATCGGCATTCAGTTTAACCTATAGTTTAACCTAACACACGGACCGAACCGAACGCACGTCTAAGTGAATGCTGACAAAATGGCGGCATTAGACGTAGACGTTTATAAAACGAAACTCTTGATATTACTATTTCTGGGTTGTCCAAGTTATCAACAAAAAACACAGTTTTTGTTAAGCTAAGTTTTTGTAAGCTAAGTTACTGAATATCAGATTGTTTGAGTTTTGTTTTCTCTTTTATTTAAAATTCATCACGTCAACATTATAATAAATCTTAAATATACGTACTTAAATTATTGTTTTTTTTTTTTTCTTGAATGAAGGTCTCGCCGCCGACTTCAAAAAGTCTAAGACTACCGGCGCTCATAGCTATTGTATAATGAGCAGTACTATGTGCTTACTTTATGCTTGTATAATTATGTTAAAGATGGAAAATACATAAAACATATATATTACAGTCATACATAAATAATATGACAACTCATTTTTTATAAATGAATACAACTAGGTATTTATAATAATGAAAATAAAATGTTTACCACATATTTAGTATTTTGTGGTAACAGGACACCCAGCAATGAACACTCCATACTGACATTATGGTGTCTTATTTTTCTAACAGATTTCCCACAACCAAGGCAAACCATGTTATGCGCCCGTAGTCTCCCGTGTTCGCCAGCTTATAGCTTCAGTATTTCATAAAAAAACCCGCCAAGTGCGTGTCGGACCACGCACAATGAAGGGTTCCGTAGCTAGGATGAACTTATCCCAAGAACAAACATGTTCTCCAATACGAAATGTATGGTAGAACGTGTTTTTGGTGTGATGCCTCTGCAACCTTTGCATGGCTATTCCGCAGTTGATGCACCTCATAATGATCCATAAAACAAATCCGAACCGCAATGCAAATCAGAGTCCAGTGTTAATAGCAAGGTAATCGGGTGGTAGACGGTATCAGTCCGTAGGAATAAGCAGGGGTAAAAAATATTAGAAAATAATCGCAAACGGGTTTTAGTTTTTATTACTTTTATTTTTATTTAAATTATTTTGGGGTTATAATATATATATATTTTGAAATGTGCTCATTAAGCCCTTTCATTTGATACCCAACATGACACCATTAAAAAATCTTTTTTTTTTAGTTCATGACTTTTTGTCCTCTAGAGGGCGCCATATTCAATTTAATGTCACGTCACATAGCCTATAACCATCGGACGACCGAGACGCTTCCATCGATACCCCATTTGTCCAATTATGTTGAGTAGTTTAGAAGTTATGAGGGAACAAATGAACATACATACATACATACATACATACCGGTCAAAATCATAACCCTCCTTTTTGCTTCGCCGTAGTCGGGTAAAAACACAAACACAGTACGCAACGAAGAATCTGCAATAACATTACATTGTGACCGGATCGAAACACGTATGTTAGTTAGGTATTTTTAAATTAAAACATTAATATTTATTACAGGTATTTTTAAAGGATAACTTAAATTGAATCCAACGAGTATTATTACGGGTTACCGAAACAAAAATTACCTCTACCTTACACGTGCCGTCGGCATTAGTCAAAGGGCGCGGTATTTAAAACGGTAACCTAATAGAGGTAATATGTTTCTTCTTCTTGGGTTACCCAGATAGTAGTAACCTTATGCTACGGGCGATATAGCCGCGATATCGGGAACTACACTTCACGCGCTCTCTGTTGTACACGTGTAGACGTCGAGCAGTGTGCGAGAGACAGCACGCGGGATGTAGTTCGCTTTATCGCGACAGTGTAGCCGTAGCATCAGAAGTAACCAAAAATCTACGATACCTGTACCGTAATTTATAAAGGTTTTCGCTCGGTTTTCGGTCCCTGCACTTGACATAGACGATGACATTAAATGTCAAAAAAGTAAACGCGTTCCGTTTTTTTTTTTTGTGTGAAATATAAAAAAAACTGTCTTACGCATCAACATAATGAAAATATAATTTTATTAAAAGCAACAAATACCAATGAAGACAGTTTCATATGGACAAAATGTTCCTAACAAGATCATTTGTCATCCATATCACATAACTAGAAATAGTATGCATTATGGCAGACGTTGAAACCGGTATTTTGAATTCATCTTTCATTAAGTACTTTATATTTTGAAATAAAAACTGTCAAGTTCAAAGAGGTTATATAAAAACTACGTTTTTATTTTCTATTGTACAATAATATTTACAGTGTATGTGTATATGTAATGTACTTTTTTGTCCATGTCCTTTATGTTGAAGAGTAGACTTTCAGAAAATGCTAAACTACGAATGTCCAACAATTACACATCTACAAACGATCTTGTCAGACTTACGTTCCACCCTGTTAACTAAATTCACGAAAGGGCGTTGTGCACTCACTCGTAGTCCATTCGTATTCGTGATTCGTTTTGGGGATTTTTTTGAAATCCGTTTTCACCGATACGAGATTCGAGTATTCACTAAAAACATTTCGTAGGCAGAGATCGCGTTCATAATGTGTGCAGCTCTGCAGCATAATGATGACAAAAAGTCTTTAAGGCTATACAGGTCCTGAAACAAGTAATTAAAGACGCAGAAGATTATACTCTGGAAGCACATTTGGAATCCCTGTCTGCAACCAGTGCGACCGCCTATTCACTCTGGAAGATATGCAAAAGCACAAAATCAGCCAAAATACCCGAAACCACATATTAGAATAGAAGGAAGAAGCTGGGCTAGAACAAACCTAGAAAAAGCATCTGCTCATTGTTTTGTAAACTGATTGCGAGATAAGCAAAGAAAAAACAAAACCTCGGCAGCATTTGGCGCTCACTTACAGTGTACCATATACTGAATGTTCGATTTATTAACCATTCGATATTATGAACGTTCGAGTATGTAGGCGTTCGATTTATAGTGGTCGATGAATTGATGGTCGATTATTTGGCATTCGATTTGGCATAGTACACCCCACATAAGCATGACAGCCACTTCGATCCGAAAACACTGAGTGCGAATTTCACCAATGAGACTGAACGCGGTTAGCACATCTAAACCGAGTTCAAGAATTGTCAGTGTCAGTTTCATTGGTGAAATTCGCCCTGACCTGAGATAAAAACACGCAAATGAAGCAGTGCACAAATACCACTGTCTACATTACATTTTAATACAATTTGAAGTTCGAATCGTATTTTCACGAATCACCAATACGAACCGAATATGTGGTAGTGCACAAACGCCCTAACGACTGTCAAAGATCCACGAATGACAGCCGGGACCAACGGCTTTATCGTGCTGTCCGAGGCCCGGAGGAGGGTTATTGTTATTCATCCACGGGCCAACCCCAGCAAGCGTAGTTTCCTCTTGCGGCTGATAATCGAACAAAAAGAAATTAATTGTTCCATACAATTACTTGCGGATTCCTAAATGAAAAAATAGATAAAATAAAGAAAAAATATGAATAATTTACCTATTTATAAAGAATAAGAAGTACCACCAATTTGGGCAGACAAAAGTTGCTTCGTATTCGATTAACAGTTTTCAAGCAGGCAGTACTTGCTACGCGTACTAAAATATTTTATAATATTAATATAAATTGAAAATATTTTATGGTGTTATACAATTAACTTTAAGTACAAACTTTATGGAGTGCTTTAGACCATCGAACTGAATAATTTTTATTATGGGACTAACTTTGAATTAACTGCAGATTTTTTTTTATCGCGTTTTTAAAGTAGTTGCACCCTTTAAAGTTTGTAATGTTTTTTTTTAAATACCTTTAAAAGTAAATAAATTAATGATATTTAGCTTGTGTGTTAAATAGTAATAAAATAAAGCATAGTGTAATGGCGAGCGCGAATTTTAAAATTATTCCAAAACGGTAAATATTTATTTGTTTACTTATTTACTTAGATTACAATGTAGGTGGTGCAAGTCAAATATTAAGGTTTGTGTAAAATTACAATATTCAGGGGCCAATTTAACTTCATATTTCTGCTGGTTCTTGTCAGCAGAAAAAAGCCGTTTACAAAATGCCGCGTAGTTGTGATTTAACTATTGCCATTGTCCTGCACAAATCCAGACTCCTGGCACAAACAGATGCCCAGTAAAAAGAACCTAACCTGAGCTCTAGCTGCTAATTCTCTAGAGTCGGCAGCACATCGGCCAACCTATGGTACCTTTTCCAGATGACTATAGAATATGCTCCCTTTCAGCGTAAGAGCGGAGTCTACAGCCACGTACCCTTTATCTCCTGAACAACTCCAATTCTACAGAGATAATGGATATCTGGTAATCAAGAGGCTCATCGGTATACCAGCGTTGAATAGCTACAGGTAACGTTACCGCATCTTATTCATCCGAAAACAGGGTCCTAATTGCGTAATACACGATCAATCCATTGCTTCATAAGTTGGAAATAAAAATCTGCTCAACTACGTAAATAATGCAATGAATATTGTTGAACTGTAAAAATTAATCGTTTACGAAAATGTGCGCAGTTTCAGATATCAGGTTAAGACCTCTACAGTACACTGCGAAGATTTGACAAGTTTGTAAGTAATTGTTTTCTTTGCAGACAACGTTTTACAGACGTATGCGAAGGGCGAGTGAAGAATGAGCGCGTCACTGTGGTCAAAGATCAGTTGCTGGCCAAAACACGGGCCAAGGCAGAGCATTTCATTTATAAGGTGGTTACTATATACATATACAGGGTGGCAGGGACATCGACGTACAACCTGGGGCCTAAGTCTACTAATTTATAAACGTCACAATGGTGTCATAATGGTTAGTTTTTGACAGTTTTTGTATGGAAAATCTGTCAAAAACTAACCATTATGACACCATTGTGACGTTTATAAATTAGTAGACTTAGGCCCCTGTTACCTTGGATTCAGCACATTTATTCTGAACACCACTGCTTTGAAATTATTCATCGGTTATAAAAAAAAAAATGCTGTGCCATACATTTTGACCGCGTAGGTATTGCAATTTTCTATGAAACAGCAGACTTTTTTTTTACGTCCAAACTGTGCTTGATAACTTTTAAATGAATAAGTATTTCGACCAAAAATTCTATATTCTCATTGTGAGAATAAAAAAACTTTTGTGTATTTTTTTTTTAGTTAACGTTTTCGCGCGCGCTTGTAGTCTATAGACGTACATACAAAAAAAGTCTATATAGACATCATACCAAAAAACAAAATATTGTCAGCGAATGTAATTTTCACACGAGATTGAATTATTTTTTTAAATTATCTAAGTTTAAAATTTAAAATTATCTAAATTTTGATTGCCTACTTTTGTTAAATTTATTTCCATTACATAGATTTTATTTTACAACCATTAGACTCTACGCGTTATTTTGTTCGTGGTAGCATAATTACCATTTTGATTCAAACCGTGTCGATTCAATCACATGACTAAATAATTTGTAAGCAGCTAATTGCTGTCCCGAGCAAGGTCAACAAAATATACTTCAAAGCCGAATTTAATTTACTTATGATTCGTTTGTACTCGCCGTACCTACCTTTAAATTACCTACTGGTATTGGCGAAATAGAGACTACTCACACTTATTCAGCTCTATTCAGCGTTTGCCCATAGAAAACGCGCTCATACAAAATCTTAGTTTTCTATGGGCAAACGCTGAATAGAGCTGAATAAGTGTGAGTAGTCCCTTAACCGACCATATTTACAACACCACACAGCGCTCCAAAATATAGATTACGCACATTGCTCCAAAACCCGCCAAGCATGAAGTGGGGCCGGGCTGGTCACGTGCGCCGTATACCCAATGAGCTGTGGGACAAAATACTCACTAGGTATTTGGAGCCCTGAGACAGCCAGAAGGCGTCGTGGCTTGTTCCGTAGAAGATGGTCTAACGAGCTGGACAAAACAAACGACCAGCACGAGTTGCATGTCTGTTCATGTGAATCAGATTGTGATTGTTTACCTGTTATTTTGTCTATTCTGCCGTCGAAAAAACCCGTTTCTACGGTTTTCGTGCTACGCGTGCTGTGGTCCACATTAACCCTGGATCGTAAGAGCTGGAAGTGAATGAGAAGAGGCGTTTCCGCAGCAGTGGAATGATGAAGGCTTATAGAAACAATTATTATAGGCTTGGTAGCCCTTCGAACTTTGTGAGTAGATAAGTGCATCATGGCCTCATGGGCGGCATACTGAAAATAGTAACCAGTCAGCAAATTGGTAGCACTCCTGACTGCTGTGAGTGTGCACCGTTCCTTAGCTTTGTCATGCTATAATAAAACCTCATCCGGATATCCTTTGTGGCTACAGTATAGATTTTGCCGAACTGGGCCTTAAATTCATCATCATCATAACATCACGCCTGTATTCCGCGAAGGGTTAGGCAGATGTGTACCTACCTATAGTACACCCACATTTTGCCAGTTATGTTTAAGTCCCATGTAAAAAGCTCGTGGCTGAATAATAACAGCCGCACGGGTCGATCCATCAGGTTAAGCTGCGCTTGCCGGGTTGTTCCGTGGATGGGTGACCATCTTTACATACCGAGACTCCTCCGTGCTTCGGAAAGCACGTTAAGCCGTTGGTCCCGGATGTCATTCGTGGATCTTTGACAGTAGCTACGAGTCGTCAGAAGCCCGAAAGTCTGACAACCAGTGTTACCAAGCGGTATCGTATTACCCAGTTACTGGGTTGTAGAGGTCACAAAGGCAGTCGTTCCATGTAAAATACTGGTATTCAGCTGCTTCCGGTTAGACTGGAAGCCGACCCTAACATGATTGGGAAAGACTAGGCAGAAAAAAAAATTACTTGCATAAATCGCTCTATCAAGACAAATTGACGTCGTGTCAATTTGCCAAACAATGAATTCCTTTGACCTTACCTAAATTATTGGTGTTAAATACACGTTACATCTTTCTTTCATAGATCCAGGACATCCTGTACGACGACGTATACAGCACATACTCCGAAGACCCTCGACTGCTGCACATCGTGACGCAGCTCATAGGGGAAGACATCACTGCTGTCAGCAGCATGCTCATCAATAAACCGCCGGGGAGTCTAGTGCATCCGCCGCATCAGGTATGTAATGTAGACAGAGGAAATTGGGTAACAAATGAAATGTTGAATGAAGTCGATCTATTCTGTAAAAGTCTCACCTTGAAAACTTAGGTGAAGGGAGCTGTCAATAGTGTCAATCCCTTGTATGAAATGAAATGAAATTGTTTATTCTGTAAATAGGATATCGGAATAGCTTTTACACGCCAAATAAAAAAAAAAAATAGAGCTCAGCTAGATGAGGTCGGCGTTTCCTATCTGACTACTATGAGAAGAAAGCCCGAAACAAACTCAGAGGTCACAGTCTCTTTTAAAGTCCAGACATAATCTTGGTCAGGCCATATGAGGACCATGTAGAATAGTGTCTGAAATGGTCTTTTGACGAACCACACAGATTTAAGTGGACCTGTCCAGTCAGTGCAAGCAATTGTCAGTAATCGTGGAGCTCAACTCAGAACTTAGGAGCTCAGCGCCTCGACGAACAATAACAAAGAAAGGACATTTGAGTAGGCCGCATAAAATACTCAAACTGCCTGAACATCGTTGAATGACAACTAAGTTCAAGCTCACTTCACCTAAGTTTTCACGGTGATTTTTTTACCGAATAGACTAGCAGGCACCGCGTCGTGGGTTTTTAACCGACTTAAAAAATTATTAAGTTATAAATTGAGTTAATTTTCACTTTGTAATGTTTTTTTGGAAATCAGTCATTTCTTTCTTGAAGAAAAGTTTTTTTTATTATTATTAGGAGATGAGTAATAAACTAACCTTATTAAAATAAAAAAATTGTACGAGTAACAAATTAAGACTGAACTCAAGATCTCGACAAACCGCATTTTAACCGTTGGTCAACTTTAATTTTAGGATCTGATATACTTCCCGTTCCGGCCCGCAGACCGGATCCTGGCCGCTTGGACGGCCATAGACCCCGCGAGCAGAGACACCGGCTGCCTCTACATGGTGCCGGGGTCACAAAAGGCGGATGTCTTGTATAAACACAGAGAGCAAGTTAATGTGAGTAATGTAATCATTACCATTATCATAGACCCCGCGAAGAGAGACAACGACTGCCTCTGTATGAACATAAAGACCAGGTAATGTAATCATTATCCTAGACATCGTAAGCAGAGACAACGGCTGCCTATACATGCTGCCGGGGTCTCACAAGGCTGAGGTGTTGAATGAACACGGAGACTATGTTAATGTGAGTCTAAAATTAGCGTTATTAGACTATGTAGGCTTGTCGCAGTATGTCGTTCCCCCTAAATATAGCTTTTAGTATGCATCTGTGTTGTATATTGTGCGGTACGGTATCTGGATGAGTGATCATTATAATTATCCATAGATAGAAATGAGTGTGGTCGAGAATCGAGCGCCTTACATTAAGGAACAAGGCCTGATATAAACTAATTTTCACTTGGTGCTATACATAGGTGGTCTACTAATTTATAAACGTCACAATAGTGTGACTTAGGCCCCTGTAGTGTCTTCGCTATAAGCGTGTATTTGGCGTAAACATTCACTTCATGTTTATATACGTATGAAGGTATTTCTTTCATACGTATATAAACATATTGTTTACATTCAACGAACTACGAAGTACAAGTACCTACCAAGTATGAATGCTTGTTTCAGGGGGTACCGTTATTCTACAGCATCGCGAATCCTGGCGACGTGGCTCCGGAACGCGCTCGAGTCTACCTGGAGATGGACCCCGGTGACACCGTGTTCTTCCACTCCAACATCGTGCATGGCTCCAACCCTAACGTGACTCAGGTACAGTTCCGCTCAGAGGCCGTATTTCATTCTGCCTAGCCTTTTCCCAATCATGTTGGGGTCGGCTTCCAGTCTAACCGGATGCAGCTGAATACCAGTATTTTACATGGAGCGACTGCCTATCTGACCTCCACAGCCCTGTAACTGGGTAATACGGTACCCCTTGGTAAGACTGGTTGTCAGACTTTCGGGCTTCTGACGCCTCGTAACGACTGTCAAAGATCCACGAATGACAGCCGGGACCAATGGCTTAACCTGCTTTCCGATTACATTATAAAAGCTCGTAAACACTGATGCGATTTCGCGGGCTCGACAAGGGTAGCGCTGCCCATCGCGCCCGCGCCCGCCATATCGCGCCAGTGTGTACGAGCCGTAACTTATTAAATTGATTGACGAAAATTTTCGTTATATTTTATAACCGAAATTTTCGACGATGATTTTCTATTGACTCAACTGACAAAAATGACATGTACCTATAAGGTGATTTAAAATTAGAATGTTACTCAATTTTTAAGTGGCAATGAAAATTGGTATCCACTGGTACGTTTTCTGATCAATTTGTATAAATTTTCATCACATACTTTTGGAGCACACCAAAGTAGTTCTAATTCCCACTTATTCCACAGCAATACCGCAAAGCCATGACATGTCACTACGCGCACAGTAGTTGCCACTACATCGAGGCGTACGGCAAGCGACCGGATGAGCATGAGATAGCGAGTCAAATGGAAGCCGAACTTAGACGGATGGGCAGCGACCTTAGTTATACTGTAAGTGTAACCCTTACTTGAGTTGAGTTTAGTTTACGCATTGCAATTTGCAAGAAAATTCTAAGCTCATATTAAAAGTACACTTTTTGCTTGTAAAGCAAGGATTATAACCAAGATTCGCGTGGAAACATGCTTCTCCTGCTCCATAGGACAATCCAGCATGACTATTATGGTCTATCCACACACATATCAGGGCCGTGTCCGGAACTTGTATGGACCGTGCTCCGCCAGGGGGTCAAAAAATATTGGTGAATATATTTTATGTGAATTCGGCCACAAACGTCCGTGCCGAGGCACTGATACTCCGTCGCCCGGCCCGGACATGACAGTGTGGGTAGACCTCCAGCTTATTTATATTTTATTAACCGGTTCCTTGTTTCAGGATATGTGGCGGGTAAAAACTAAGCAAGTGCGAGGTGTCCGAAGCAACTTGTAATGAAATTATTAGAATACGGTTAATAAGGGGCTAATGTTTAAGGGAACAATAAATAAAATAATTTGTGTAAATTATTAAGAAATATTTTAATTCATTTACAATCTTAGGTACGGTAAACACTTCTTTCTACATCTGTTTGTTGTAATAATCATTTTATAATTTTTCAACGGTTATTTAAAAAAAAATGCTGTTCCATACATTTTGACCGCGTAGGTATTGCACTTGTCTATGACACAGCAGATTTTTTTTTAGATAACCGACGAAAAATTTCAACGCTGTGGTGTTTCAATGCTGACTCCATGGTAACAGGTTTGCGTCGATGTCCCTGCCACCCTGTATATTGCATTTGTATAAGATGGGCATTAATAAATGGTAATCGATCGGGTATAGTTGTTTCAATGAGACTACTTGACTACATGGCGACCCTACCACGCGCGCCAGTGATGCCTGTGCGTAACTCTTGATAAAATGTTACGGCTCCAAAACAAGTGAAAAAAATAATTACGGTGCAATAAAATTATGCGTATTTTTTTTAATCTGTTTAAAAACTGACATTATTTATCAATGAAAAGTGGACAAGGAGACGGTCTTTTTAAATCAGAATGCTGCGGCCTGCGGGTTTGAACAATGCCCTTGTCGAAGAAATGAAGATTCATAATATGTCGACTATCAGTATTGTGCTGCCGATAATTTGTATACTTTTGTGTCTTGGCGCTGTGTATTAATCAATATAATATCAATTTGGTTACATGTGGGCCCCATTGTACCTTCGAGTCCAAAGTAAGAACACAGTGGTGACCACAATACCCAATTCCGCCCCATTTAATAGTACATTGTATTTTACCTACATAACGTTAGGTGTTAGACAAATAAATTATTTACAATAAACCAATTCAAGGTTTTCGAGAGAGCATTATTTACATCGTCAGTAGATGTCTGTTGTTGCTGAAGCTTAAATAAAATGGATGTGTTATCTCATCATCTGCAAATAACACTATTTCGTGACTGTTCTTTATAAGGCAAGGCTGTATACGAAAACTAAAAAAGGGCCAAGAATTGAGCCCTGCGGAACTCCTATAGTGACTGTAGAACCCGGGGATCGCTTGCCATTAACGTCCACTCTTTGGATCCTATTATTCAAATAAGAAACAAGAAGATCCAAGGCAGAGTTCCTAACAACATAGTGATGCAATTTCCTGACAAATGGTTCATGAGAAACACAATCGAAAGCCTTAGACAAGTCACAAAAAATACCTATCATAATTATGTGACTCTTCCCTGGCCTTAAAAATATGTGCAAGAAGCTCAACATCAGCGTCGGTAGTCCAGCAACCCCTTGTGAAACCGAATTGTTAAGTGTTTAATAATGTATGTTTATTAAAATGTCTTTGCAATTGATCTAGCATCAATTTTTCAAATATCAGGGATACACCACAGTCAATACATTTATTAAAAATAATTACCAATTCAGGCGCTACAGTGTTGATTATGCATTTTGCAACCACTACGGAATTTCCCCATAGTTTTAATAATATCTCGAGCACTAACTTAATCGAAATGAAATCCATGGTCACAAATATCAACATTTTCTTTGAATAGGGACTCGGCAACAGTGGGTGAAGAATTTAAAGATTCAGTGGTTGATACTGGAATATCTCCAAATAAATTTTCGAAAACTGTAGCAACTTCTAAATCGTTTTTAATTACTGTAATATAAAAACATGAAAACGAAGCAGTGCACAAATAACCATACATTTATTATGAAGGCTATTTCGAACATTGAGGTATTATTGTACTAACGTAGTACATAATACCTCAATGATTTCGAATCGTATTTTCACGAATCACCAATACGACCCGAATATGAGGTAGTGCACAAACGCCCCAACGACTGCCAAAGAATGAAAGCCGATACGAACGGCTATCTAAATAATAGTCTATGCCGACGGCTCAACGTGCTTTCCGAGGCCCTGGGGAGGAGTATGGTTTCTATTAATCCACGGACCAACCCTACCAAGCCTAGCTTTCTCTTGCGGCTGTTATTACTTAGCCACGAAGTCTTGGTATTTTGTTAACAGCAAACAAAAAGAAATCGATTGTTCCATTCAATTACCTGCGAATTCCTAAAACATGAATAATTCGTTAACAATAGGAAACGAATTATTTAAATAATGAATAAGTTTCAATCAATTTGGTTAGACAAAAGTTGCTGCATTCGATTAACAGTTTTCAAACAGGCAGTACCTGCTACGCGTATTAATTGAAAATAATTTAAGGTGTCAAACTTTAAGGAGTGCGAGACCATCGAACTTAGTAACTTTACAGTGGGAACAACTTTGAAATCGCGAAAAAAAAACAGCTGTCCCAAGTGTCCCATACTGTTTAGAACAGTAGGTATAAAACTTTAGTATAGAACAGCTGATTTTCATGTTGGTTGGACCATAGTGTTGGTTCCATAGTAAAAGTTATTCAATTCAATGGTCAAAAGCAGTCCTTAAAGTTCGTGAAGTTAACTTTTTTAACACCTTTTAAAGCTAATAAATTAATGAGATTTCGTTTGTGTCTAAAATAGAAACAAAGCATTGTGTAATGTGTAATGGCGAGCGCGAATTTTAAAATAATTCCGAAACGGTAAATATTTTTTTTTTTACTAGATATACTTATTTACTTAGATTATAATGTAAAATAGTGTGATGTTTGCTGGCGTCAAAATTGCAAAATTCAGAGGCCAATTTTACTTCTTATTTCTGCTGGTTCTTGCTAGCAGAAAGAAGCCGTTTACAAACTCCCGCGGCGATGAAGATTTTAGTTGACAACCGCAGAGATGGACTCCTCGGTGGGCTCGGTACAAAAACTGACGAAAAATTGTGAACTGCAACAAACCTTTTATAATTTAATGCATTATTTTTCGATAGTTTATTTATGGAAATAATAACATCAAAACTAAACTGTGTGGTTAACTTCCCCCGCGACGTCTCAGAGGGGCAAGCGTTTCACGTGAGCCACGGACGTCCCCGGATCCGTCGCCGCTGGACCCATTTAGGGGGGCTGGAAGAAGGCGTTGTCCGCCCTCCGCCAACGCCCGGTGCGCCTGCTACGGGCCGGGTGAGAGGATGAGATCTCTCTCTCCCTTTCATATTTATTTTTATTTTAAAATTGCCATAAACAATATTTAATTAAGTAAAACAACAATATTTAGGTACTAAAATTACTTTTAATACTTAATATATTTAAAAAAAAAAATTGTAAGTACCTAACTAACTATATTTTTTTTGCATGTATGGACGCTTTACTATTGCGGGTTAACGGAAATGCCCTTCGTTAGTTAACATACTGTAATTATAGCTATTACCATTTTGTCCTGCACAAATTCAGACTCCTGGCGCACGATGACTTCTCAAGAGTACATAGCCTGTGCTGCTTCTGAACATTTCCTAAGATAATTTTGTCTCAAGAATCAACAGCACATCGGCTAACCTATGGTATTGCTCGCTTTCAGCGTAAGAGCAGAGTCTTCAGCCACGTACCCTTTATCTCCTGAACAGCTTCAATTCTACAGAGATAATGGATATCTGGTAATCAAGAGGCTCATCGGTATACCGTCGTTGAATAGCTACAGGTAACGTAACCGCAGCATATTCATCCAAAAACACGTCAGTTGATGGTTAATCAACTGGACCACGTGACTTGTTCGCCGCGTTTTCACAATAGGTATTGTACCCTCGCTTGTCTCGCTCTCTCTTGTGTACTCAGGTTAATCGCTCCGTTCCGCAAACGCGGCGCACGCGGCGCACACGTGGCGTGGGCGCTACGCACACTCAGCGACAATCGCCTCGGAAAGATGCTCGCAAATCACCAGTGTGATTAAGAATATGGCTGGCCTATGTACAACTCCACGTCCAAGCGCGTATTTTGTATACTTAGTATTTTTATCTCACGAAGCGAGGCGCGCTTTACGTTTAGTCCTGTCAAATTAATCAGCGCCTGATGTAAATTGACGAAATTTTAGTAGGCAAGTTTTTAATCACGTCTAAACTTGTATGGAGGAGTGACAGGTTTGACAGGACTAAACTAAAATTTATGTCCTGTCCTCTTTTTAATGAAATACAAAGAAAAAGATGCACTGAATTTAAATTTAGTTTAGTTTGTGAACAAGGGAATGGGCACCATTATCTTATAATTACTCAAAAAGGTTGCATGGTAAAACCGAGCAGGAAAGCACTGCTAAGATGTTCTAAAAATCAAGTTTTTACGTAATTGTTTTCTTTGCAGACAACGTTTCACAGACGTATGCGAAGGGCGAGTGGAGAAGGGGCGCGTCACTGTGGTCAAAGATCACTCGCTGTCCAAGACACAGGCCAAGGCAGAGGATTACATCAATAAGGTACATGGTTACTATATATATACACAGTCTAGGGTGACGTAGATGCGAAGTAGAAGCGATGGCGAAGTAGATCGGACGGTTAAGCACAGAATTAACACTGTATGGATGAAATGGCGGCAGGTCACGGGAACAATCTACGACTCCCGCAGTCCTCTTAAACTTAAGGGGAAGATATATAAAACAATGATAAGACCTGCTGTCTTGTATGGGTCAGAATGTTGGGCCACAAAAGGGATGAATTTAAGGCAATTGCATGCAGCTGAGATGAGAATGCTAAGGGGCATGTGTGGTGTTACACGAATGGATAGAATAAGAAATGAGCACAGGAGGAAGTCTGAAAGTGGCACCGGTGAAGTTATGCGGAAATCGGTTGGCATGGTATGGGCATGTGATGCGGAGGAATGAGGAAAATGTCGTGAGGAAAGTTTTTAGTACGAATGTCGATGGCTATAAGACTAGGGGACTACCAAAGAAACGATGGATGGACTGTGTCAAAGATGATATATGGCTAGAAAAGGGGTGACTACCAAGATGACGACTAATAGAGAAGTACGGAAGAAAAAGACATGTTGCACCGACCCCAAATAAATTGGGATAAGGGCAGGAGAATGATGATAAAATGATCATTGGTTATGTCGGCAATCCATTAAGGGGATGTTGGAGAGGTCATTTGTCGCCAAATGACACCTCATAAGTCTCATAACCCTTTTGTCAATGTCAACTAAATTTTTCAACCTACTTTGATTGTCTATGTTTTTGTTAAATTAATTTCCATTGCACAGATTTATGTTTACATTGTCATTACCCAGGTACATATTATGATAAAATCGATTTAAAACAGACTCTACGCGTTATTTCTTGCCATTTGATTCAAACCGCGTCGATTAAATAATTTCTTACGTTACCTTTAAATTACCTACTGGTATTGGCTTATTGACATACCATATTTGCAACAACAAAAAACAAAGATTACTGACGATGCTCAAAAACCCGCCAAGCTGAAGCGGGACTGGGTTGGTCACGTCCGCCGACTGCCTGTCTTTGACAGTTGTATAAATGGCTATAACAAGGCAAATTGACGTAGTGTCAATTTGCTCAACAATGAATTCCCTTGCCTTTAACTAAATTATTGGTACACGTTACATCTTTCTTTCATAGATCCAGGAACTCCTGTTCGACGACATATTCAGCACATACTCCGAAGACCCTCGACTGCTGCACATCGTGACGCAGCTCATAGGGGAAGACATCACTGCTGTCAACTTCATGCTCATCAATAAACCGCCGGGGACTAGCGAGCATCCGCCGCATCAGGTATGTAGACAGAGCAATTTGGGTAACAAATGAAATGTTGAATGCAGCCGATTTATTCTGTAAAAGTCTAATAACCTTGAAAACTTAGGTGAAGTGAGCTGTCAATAGTGTCTATCCCTTGCATCAGGTGGAATGACACCTTACTTCAAGCTCACTTCACCTAAGTTTTCACGGATTTTTTTTACATAATAGCCTGACAGGTGCTGAGCCGTCCTGGCCCTCCTGTATTTGCTCACCACGTAGTGAGGCCACGCGTTTTTTCCGAATTCAAAACTTTGTGATGTTTTTTTGGAAGTCAGTCATTTCTTTCTGATAAAAGTTTTTATTTTTTTTAGATTTGATTAGTACTAAACTAACGTTATTATTAAAATAAAATAAAAAGTAGCAGGAGATCGAACTCAAGACCTCTCGCTAGCCAAACCGCATTTTAACCCTTGGTCTACTTTAAATTTTCTTCTGGGATAGGATCTGATATACTTCCCGTTCCGGCCCGCAGACCGGATCCTGGCCACTTGGACGGCCATAGACCCCGTGAGCAGAGACAACGGCTGCCTCTACATGTTGCCGGGGTCACAAAAGGCGGATATCTTGTATGAACACAAAGAGCAAGTTAATGTGAGTAATGTAATCATTATCATTATCATAGACCCCGCGAGCAGAGACAACGGCTGCCTCTATAATTATGTACATAAAGACCAAGTAATGTAATCATTATCTTATACCTCGTAAGCCGAGACAAAGGTTGTCTATACATAGATACTGCCGGGGTACCAGCGCTGGATATGAAGGGGCTCTGAAGTATGAATGCTTGTTTCAGGCAGGGAAACTATTCTACTTCGGCATCATGAATTCTAGCGACATGTCTCCAGAACACGCTCGAGTCTACCTGGAGATGGACCCCGGTGACACCGTGTTCTTTCAGTCCAACATGGTGCATGGCTCCAGGCCTAATGTGACTCAGGTATGTTGTAATATTGTAATATAGCTTTTGCACGCGGCTTCGCCCGCGCGGAGGTCAGAAATTATCCGACGGGAACGTACTACCGGGGTAAAAAGTATCTTAGTATGTCCTATACTTGATCAAAATAGGTGCGTGAAAAGGTAACAGACGGGCAGAAAGTCCCACAAAGTTACTTTTGCATTTACATAAGTATTATAGGAGAAAGAGCTCGTGGCTAAGTAATAACAGCCACACGGGTCGATTTATCAGGTTAAGTTATGCTTGCCGTGTGGGTCCGACAATGGGCGACCATCTTTACATACCGACATTCCTCCCTGCCTCGGAAAGCACGTTAAGCCGTTGGTTCCGGCTGTCATTCGTGGATTTTTTAAATATACCTATAGTCTGTTCCAAAATTATCTGATGGAAATGTAAACAAACTCGGTTTTCAGGTTAAATTCTGACGCACTCACTATTACTTAAGGGAAAAATTATTTCCACATACTTCTGTATTTAGAAGGTTCAACTTATATCCACTTTTTGCGACACTTGAATATCTTATTAAATTGTTATTGAAAAATCATCGACGAAAATTTAGGATATAATAAAATTCAAATTAAATGAATATATTGTGTAGGTATATTTTATTAATTTAATTAAATTTATTATATATCTCCAAGTTTGCATGATTATATCTGACATCTTCAACAATCATCGTCATATTATTTAAACAAAACGAGTTTATGACTCAATCGTCAAAAATGACAAACATCTGGGTGAATTAAAATTAGAATCACACTCAATTTCTAAGTGGCACTGCCAATTAGCATCCACTGGTACGTTTTCTGATCCATTTTTATAAATTATCATCACATACTTTTGGAGCACACCAAAGTAGTCCTAATTCCTACTTATTCCACAGCTATACCGCAAAGCCATAACATGTCACTACGCAAACAGTAGTTGCCACTACATCGAGGTGTACGGAACGCGACAGGATGAGGGTCAGATAGCGAGGCAAGTGGAAGCCAAGCTTAGAAGGATGGGCAGCGATCTTAATTATACGGTAAGTTTACCCCTTACTTAAGTTTAGTTTACCCTAAGATTTTAGTTTACTCTAAGATTTTATTTAACCCTAAGATTTTAGTTTACCCTAAGATTTTAGTTAACCCTAAGATTTAAGTTTTCCCCTTGCAAATAAATGATATAAACTACACTTTGTGCTTGTAAAGCAAGGATTATACCCAAGATACGAACGCTTGGAGACATGCAGCTGCTCCTCCTCCAAAGGACAATCTAGCTAGATTTTAGGCAATGGCATGACTATTAGGTCTATTCACACACAAATATCAGGGCCGTGTCCGGAACTTGATACCCCGTCGCCCGCCCTGCACCCTAATTACGTAATACACTGTGATTAATTCACAATCTGAATTTGTTTTGAAACAGATTGCTTTTCATAAGTTCGAAAAAAAAATGTGCTCAAAAAAGACAATTCATGTTGTTGAGCTGTCAAAATGAAACGTGCTATTCTGTAACCATCTCACCGTGAAAACTTAGGCGAAGTGAGCTGTCAGTCCACCCGATGCTAGGAATTGACACTATTGGCAGCTCACTTCACGCTCACTTCACTTAAGATTTCACGGTGAGATTTTAACAGAATAGAACGAAAATGTGTTACGCAATTAGATAGCCTGACATGACATGTGTGTAATATTTTATTACCCGGTTCCTTGTTCCAGGATATGTGGCGGATAAAAACTAAGCAAGTGCGAGGTCTCCGAAGCAACTTATAATGAAATTATTAGAATACAGTTAATAAGAGGCTAGTGTTAAGGGAACAAGTATTTATTACATTATTAAAACAATTTGCGTAAATTATAAAAAAAATATTTTATTTCATTTACAATCTTAGGTACGGTAAACACTTATTTCTACATCTGTTTGTTGTAATACTCATATTAGGTTATTTTTACTTTATCGGGCTCGGAATGATTAAATTACTTACCTATTAATTCTTATTCATCTTAATATTATTTTACTTAAATATTCACTAAAATAAAGGCTTTTATACAAAGGCTCCTCATACTTAAAACTAAATTGAAAAATACTCCTTTTGATTATATTACTATTTTTCAAACTAAAATAATAATCATGTAAACTAAATTAGTTAACTATTCAACGTTTCTGGATTTCGTTGTGAATTTGTCTCATATTTCGTTATTATCACTAAACTATCCATAGAAGAAAAATACTCTAATTTATTCGTCAAATCTTACTACTAAAGTGCAATTTACAGCGAATAATTTTACATAATATTTACAACTTTTTTTTGTAAAAGAAGAAAATAAAATTTAAGTACAATTATAATTAGAAGTGAAAATAACTTATTTTTTAAAACTGTGACATGAGACTAGATCTGGTTTGGAAATAAAAAATAAAAAATAATTATTATCATTGTGAGAAATAAAATAAAAATCTTAAAATAAATCGGTGCTTTAAAAAGTTACAGAGTAATGTTGGTAACTAAACATAATCAGAATTCAGCGAAGTCTCCTTCAAAAATCTGTAAAGAAACAAACCGAAGGCATAAAATAATGACAAAATATATATTTTTAGAACATTATCTTGTTTTAAATCAATGTTAAGATCTGATCAATTGTCAAAATAAATGATAGAATAGAATAATACACAGTGCAGTCCTATTAATTCAAAAGTTGACTGGTAGTGTTAGACGGGAAGATTAAATAAATAAAATATAAATAAAATGATAATAATTACTGTTACTGAGGCATTGAAACACAACGTAGGGGACGTTGTGTTAACCTTTTGAGCAAAATATAATTTGAATACGTATTTTTTTTCTAATAAATTATAATAAAATTACATTTTATTAAATTGTAAATAAGTTCACAAAAAGTATAATGATACGTTATGACAAATGACAACGATTTACTTTTGTGATGAACTGTTAAGTATTTGAAACACCTACGTATTTTATTTTTTTTGGTCAGTATTTTTTTTTAAATACTGCCTTGTTTAGGTGAGTGCGTCAGAATAACAAACTATTTTTTTTGGTTCAAAAATTTAAATGACAACATAAAGAATAAAAGTGCATTTTAGGAAATAATAAATTAATAAGCCAATCACAGCACATGCCTACATTACTGCAGCAAATCAAACTACGTGCTTTTAGTAATTTTATTAATACGTCACATTATATGTGTACCTCAAGCGTCTATTCTAAAACTCGGCAATTTCGCAATTAATAGCTGCCTGTTTTGATTAATTTGGCAACATTGCTTTACGGAAATATGAAATATCGCTAACTTGTGAACTAAAATATGAATAATGTATCGCAATTCTAACATTGAATATGATGACGTAACCGTTTTAGGTGTTAAAATGGCATTTGGAAAGTTTCCAAAAACTTTTTTTAAGTAGGTATCTAAAACTTAAAATATTTGGTGTTACGATATTATTATATCAATGACAGCTATTTGCGACGTTGCCGACTTTTAGAAAGAACGATCTTCCAACCTTCCGTCCTTTGTTCGAGGAATTTTGAATTTTTGGCAGTTTTATCTAACAAAAACTGTCAGATAGCAATTTTATTCCACGGATAAAAGATAAATAATAAGCCAGGAAGTTGAAAGGCATCTGAACAAAGCGATCAATTTCATAAACAGATTATTTTACAATGACTTTAAGTTTAATTAAAATCATTTTAGTAGGTACAAGTAGGTATCACGAATCCACAATATTTAGAATGTATATTATGTCTTTATGTTGACTTTCAACTATTTATTATTTATGTAAGTACCCAGGTATTTTTGGAATTTTGAATACTGCGAGTAAAAGGTTAGTCAATGACGACCATTCAAACGCATTGCAATACCAGGTAGTGTTGCTAAATATACGAATTCTAGTTAGGGATTCAATATTGTTAATATGTCCCAAGCGGTGGAAGCAAAGTAAGTACATAATTTAACATAACTACAGACTATTTTCATGCACATTTATACTAGTCAACAGAGCGTCCCAGATGCCAAAATGCAGCCATTCTTATAATTATATAGAGTGCAGAAAACGCGGTTTGATTTTTTGAATTAAATGGTTATACAGTCACTTTTTTACACCCTATTTGACGTTAATAAATATATTATGAATAAACATAAATATTAAATTGATCATAGCTTACCTAACCTATTCAAATTGCTGCACTTTGACATGTCCGACAATAATTTAAATAAAATACATAATAATATATGATTACAATGTCTAAATATAATGTTATTTAGGTATTATTATTTTTAATTATTAATATAACATACTGGCACTTTTATAAATCAGAAGCAGTTAATATAATAATTTTAAGTACGTAGGTACCAATTAATCATATTATTCTTATAATAAATATTAATTTATTAAAATTTGTACTAAAAGTTTATAAACTAAGCAACAATGAGAATAAGCAAAATTAATTTAAAATATCTTTTGGTTTGAAATATTTTAAATAATTATTTATCAAAATCAAGAAACTAACGCAAAGCAATGTCTAATTGCCTGTCGTTATAAAACACACTATAAGTTCATAACTGAAACCCTTCTGAATTGATAAGTTGAGAACTTAACAAACTCTAAGAGTCCAGGCCACCACTGAAGTCCTTTTGACACGGCGCTAGTGTCTATGTCATTGCATTGTATTGCATAAAAAAAGTAGTTCCACAATTTTCCGCCTGACTTGTGAGCAGTGATGGCGCGGACTCTAGTTACTCTTTTTGCAAAACATATATTAGTAAAAAAATTGAGAAATGTTAAATATCACGCGGACTACGTTGAAAAAAATCTTAGAGCGTTATCACACTGACGACTTGCCAGCGTGTTTCCAACGAGGCGATTTGTGAGGGTGCCCTTTGCGGGTGCGAAGCGAGCTAATTAATTCCAAAGAGTTTGATAAGTTCTCAACTTCAAATTCTCAATTCAAAAACCAAATTCTCATTAATCTTCGGCCGATGAAAGATTGCGTTCCTGTATGACACCTGCCAGTTATATACAGTCCCTTCAATGTTATTTTACAGCTGACAGGAACCATACCTTCAGCAACGACAAATAAGATCATAAATACACACATAAACTCACGCCTTCTTCCCATGGGATTAGGCAGAAACTATAGAAAGGATAAATATCGCTGTGATGCAACATTATAGGTAAAATAACTGTGTAAGAACTGCAAACGCAGAGTGCAAAATAATTCGTGTTTTACGAATTTAAAGTTTATTAGTTCACTGACAGGTGTCAGAAACGCAATCTCTCATGGGCCGGAAAATCAAAAGACAAATGTCATGTTAGCTGTTGTGATAGGTTGGTCAAAGTAACAACAACTACTTCGTCATGTGTAGTCCAGTCAGCAAGAGTATTTAGGTGACCATAACAGTCCAAATAGCGTCTTTTAACTTCGCTTATAAAAGTACCTAAGCCCAAGTACGCGCGGGCGCTTTTTTAACGGACGTTGCTTTACCGCGGACTGGATATTCAATTTTCGGCGTTGAGAGTGCATCCCTAGCGCTCAACTCTCAGCGCCGAGCCGAGAGTTGAAAATTAAGTGGGCGGTAAAAAAACGTCGCGTTTAAAAACTATATATGTGCGCGATAAATAACTTTTGAAAGTTATTTATCGTAAATAACTTTTGAAAGTTATTTATCGTAACAGAGAACTGATATCAAAGACTTGACACATGCACAACATAGGTAAAAAGGTAGTTGCAAGTTTAGCTAGCTACCTTTACACAGAGTTATTTCTTTTCTTTTCTTATCGCCAGATACCAAATTGACCACACTTTCAACGTTAGTTTTTGTTTACCTCAATCTCATTTTACTTATAATTTGTCCAACTTTTACTATGAGACCAACCCTAAAATCTCTAAAAAAAATGAAAAAAAGTTGTTTATAGCATGCCATGTGTCACCGCGACGCGGCGGACGCAAACAGGTGACGCAAATCGCGTGACTACTCGCATCACTCGAGGCCGTGAACCCCTCTTCCTTACCAAATTGATCGTTCGAGCGAATACGGAATCGTCGCGTTCATAAATTACTTATCTCACTTTTTGTTTGCGAAAAGCTGGCTGTGGCCTTTTGACGGTGCGACCACGCGTTTGGATCAGCCGACAGAGGGCGCTTACAGGTTATCCGAACAAAAAGTGAGTTATCGCGTATTTGCGCGACGATTGCTTTTAAATGGGATGCGGCCTAACAGGGTTAGCCTTAGGGTAAACAAAAACTAAGATTGTAAACACACCACAATTTTTCTACGCAAACTACACTAGGCACTACTCCCCCACCCACTACTGGTGTCGCCTGTCCCGATAGTCTACGTAAACCCTGACTACTTCACCTTCGTACTTGCGCTGCGACGGCATGAAGTAAAAGTCGGGATGCGCCGACAGTCCCGGTTCGGGACGCACGCCGCGCGGCAGCGAGTATGTGTTGCGGTCCGGACGATTCGAGTAACTGGAAATAGAGATTATTAGGGGGTTATCATCGCTTGGTTACAAGGAGGTTAAAAATTTAGTCATTATTCCACTTTAGTGCACACGGCTACATATCAAGCTATACATTTCCAATTTAAGCTGATCTCGCATTGTGTAGGACTCCCGTACAATGACAGTTCAGCTTATACTGGCAATGTATAGCTCGATATGCAGCCGTGTGTACCAACAGGGTGAAATCATTGAACTATGTTCTGTCTCAAAAGTATCTGTTGAAAGTGTAAACAAACCCGGTTTATGTTAAATTCTTATGCAATCACTCACTAAAGGGAATTAGTAATACATTCACTAATTCATTTGGATAAGTTCCTTAGTTGTTTAATAATATGAATTTAATTTAATACAATATTAGGCTAAGCTATATTACTACTAACATTCTAAGGGTTTTTTTTTATCTGAAATATAACATTTTAATTTTAATTTAAAATGTCTACATTACATATAAGATTTATATCTCACCACTTTTACAACAATAAAATTATTGTTTAAATGACATTATTAAATTTTAATTGAAAAATATTCGACGAAAATTAAGGTTATGAATTAAACTCAAACGTAGGTACCCGTTACGTACCATACAATACGTAATTTGTAATTATGTTAAATCAACTATTTTTAAAAGAGATACCTAGACTAAATAGTATATTAATTAATGTGGAATCGCAATTTGAAAATTGGTATTGCGACATGATTTTTATCCATTCAAAATGTCTTTTGCAATGTAAATAGGTATCAGTGGCGAGGATAGCCTATAAGCCGATTCCTACCGGCTTCCCTTACGACATTCGGAATAAAACCACTCTTTCGTCATTAAAATAAATAAAATAACACATTCAGTAGTATTTTTAAAATGCCTGTACAATAATCACACTATGGGTAAACACCATTAAATTAAAACTATACAAAACGCCTAAATTCAATGTTTTGTCTTTGTTGTCGCCCAACAGCAAAACATTTTTCTCTCTAATAACCCGACCGGCCGCCGGCTTGCTATTCATTCAAAATTCTTAAGGTCATTACGTCACTTCGGTCACGTGACTCCCCGGTTTCGTATGCGCGAGGCAAGCCGGTCTGCAACGGCTTGCTATGAAGATTGTACTCGAAATTGCGTGCGCGTGAACGAGATGGAGCGAACGGCCGATATCACGATTCGCCTTCGGTAGTTTTCGTTGAATTGCATAATGCGTTCGGCTCGGCCCGGAGTCTGCACATGAGACGAATGACATTGTGTGGTGTTTGTTTACACTTGCAGTTAATTTGCAACTATTTATTTTTATTCGTTGAATTAATTAGTTTATCTGTATTAGTTAGTAGTATTTATTTGTTGGTATAAAACAATGATTATAGATAGTGTTGAGTTTATTGAAAGGGTGCGTTGTAATTAGGTATTTGGGGTAAGTAGATAGTTTATATGTTGAAATTACTTATTTAGAGTAGATTTGAAAAGTAAGTACTTAGTACGTTTTGCGTACGTGATTAAACATTTTATGTAAGTAGGTACCTATCTCTTTAGGTACGATAAATATCAATGGATCATTGGCAGTTGTAAATTAAATAAAATGTATTGCGTCCCGTGTCTACTTTTATCCGATTCTAGTAGTTTGTGGAATAAAGGGGGTTTTACAGATAATGTGACGATTTCATCCCAAAAGCATGTTCAGAATGAAAAACATATTATTTGTAACTTTTAGAGTTAGGTACATGAGTTCGGGACTAGTAGGACAGAATCATTTTTCGGTAATTCGCATGAAGCTCATATTAGAAAAGTAAATCGAAATTAGAATTTGAAAAGGCGGCTTACCTATCCCAAAAAATGACCCTTCGCCACTGATAGGTATCATAAACTTATTATACTCTATAATAAATCATTGATACAATATTCACTGTAGTGAGTGACTACATAAATTAATTAATAAACAAATATTCCGTAATGCATCTATCTAAAAACATCGATTCATTAGAAAGTGCTAAAAAACAACAGCGAACAACTTTTAAAAACAAGATCAAAACTTATCGTAAAAGCAACTTGTGTATCATTGTTGATATTGTGTCACAAGTTGCTTGTCGACCGTGACAGGACTCGAACCTGCAATCTTCGGATCCGAAGTCCGACGCCTTATCCATTAGGCCACACGGTCATGTATGAAATGGCGCGAAATGGTGAGGCGGTTGAGTACACGCTTTGAATAGACACCCTTTAAATGACCAGCCTTTGTTAGAAAAAGGATTTGTAAACATTGCACCATTTATAGTATTGTAGCTTTTAGTACGGTGAAAACAAGGTTGATAATCGAGTGGTTTTGTTGATAGTGTTTTGTGGGTGTCGTAAATAATGAATTTTGGTTATGTGCGGTGTGAGCTAGTTTTCAAGAGTGAATCGATGTTTAGACAATGTAAGTGTATGACGTATTTTCTCACTATTTACAAAGCTATCAGATAGATATCGCATGATTTAAATTATCACTGTTATCGCAGTTATATTGTTTCTTTTAATATTTGTTAATAGACTAGACTCATCATTCTCCCGCCTCCTTATCCCAATTTATTTGTATACGGCGCAACATGTATTTTCCTTCCATACTTCTCTATTAGGGGCTACTCACACTTATTCAGCTCTATTCAGCGTTTGCCCATAGAAAACTATGATTTTGTATGAGACGCGTACGCGTCCTTTCAGCTGCGGATAGCTGAAAGGACGCGTACGCGTTTCTTATGGGCAAACGCTGAATAGAGCTGAATAAGTATGAGTAGTCCCTTAATCGACATCTAGGTACTCCACCCTCTTTCCAACGATATCATCTTACACACAGTCCATCCTTCGTTTCTTTGGTCTTTCCCTATTTCTTTCCCTATTTCATATTCAAAACTTTTCTCACATTTTAATAGAGTAGACTATCCTAACTAATATTATAAATACGAAAGTGTGTTTGTGTGTTTGTTATGCTTTCGCACTAAAACGGCTGAACGGATTTGGATGAAATTTGGCACATGAGTCTGAACATGACCTGGGTTAGGTTGTGGTGGCATCTACAACGCCACATGCGAACTACGCATCAAAGACCTGACATCACAAAATCCTGCATCGCGCTATTAGAGTTTACCGCGCGATTAACATTTATAAGACTATCCGACATCAATCGTTGGGCCATATCCCGCCAGACATAATAACCGTCTGGTCGGAGGATCCTTCCTTTTAATTAGAGGATGAGTGAACTTTACACCTCATACCTCTAAAAGGACATAAGGATACTTTTTATCCCGATATCTAGGCTTATGCGGGTGAAACCGCGGGGCCCAGCTAGTTTGCCGAGAACTGAGCTGAATGACGTGCAATTGGATTCGAGAGGTTTATGTCCAACAGTGGACCGCTGTGGGCAATGATCAGAAGGCAAATAAAAGTACAAACAATATAAACTCACCCATACTGGCCACCTCCTCTAGGTCGCTGCAGCGACCTCGTTTCATGATAGTACTGCGCCGCACTGTTCTGATGCTTCGGCGTCATGCGCCCATTCGTCCCGTGACCATTCGCCCCATGCTGGCCATGAGGTACATGTTGGCCATTAGCCCCATGCGGCATGTGCTGACCATTGCCTCTGTGCTGACCGTTGGCTTCATGTTGACTATTGGGTCTGTGCTGGCCATTGAGCTCATGTTGGCCATTGGTCTTCCCGGGCTTCCCTGCGGAGGGCGGCCTGTTGGCGCTGCCCGGCCGGGGCGGCGGCGGGTCGGTGGGGCGCGGGGGCCCGGCGGCGCGCGGGGGCCCAGCGGGGGCGCGGTGCCGCAGGGGCGCGGTGGACGCGGTGCTGTTGTACTTGTCGTCGTTCTCGAACGGCTCGAATGCGTAGTTGGTGTTCGCGTTGGAATAGTCCTTCCAGGCAGAGTTGGGAATCAGTTGCTCCTGGAATAGAGGGGTTTATGTGAAATGTTTACACATAACATCTCGCCCGTATTCCCCGCGGGGTTATGCAGAGGTTTATGCAGAGGTGCACGAATAGTACCTAAATTGTCATGATTTTGTACCGTTTTGGAGCATAAACACAAAAAACTGTTTTATGATTTAAATAACGGTATTTTTTATTTAAGCATGTTTTTTAACCGACTTCCCAAAAAGGAGAAGAATGTGTGTTACCTCATTACTCCGTCATTTATGAACCGGTTTAGAAAATTATTTTTTTGTTCGAAAGGGTATACTTCACAGGTGGTCCCATTGTCATCAAGTTAGGATTTGATCATGGGATCCTGGAGAAATCGAGGGAACTCTTCAAATATTATAGGCACACCTATAGCGATTTTGGTATTTTTTATAGTAACTCGTGCATTTGCTCTCTAAAAGCACCATTTGGTGAAGTGGAACTGATGTTGAAGACCACAAATGGCCACTGGAACTACTCAATACTAATAAGTATTTCACGGGTTGCGATTCGATTACTTTAATATGATAACAAAGCAATTTATTCTAGTGACAATGCATAGTATTATGGTGAAGTGAAGCTGATGGTCAGGTACCAGGAGAACTCCTCAAAAATTTACGTCCCTGCATCGAGAAAAGCAATATTTTGTAAAAGGCGATGTATTTTTTTGGAAAAAAGTTTTTATTTCTGTCTTTTTTTTATTGTACTTATCAGTCATGTTACTGATAGGATTCAATGCTGCGAAATATTAAATCAGACAAAATTGAATAAATTCGGACCAGAACCCACCATACAAAACTTCCACCTGGTCAGAAAATACTTCCATTCCTCTCTTTTTAATGCAGGAACTTCATACATTGTTCTTGCACCCCAAAAAGTATCATCTCACGTTATTTTATTCCACTACGCAATATGTGACCCAGGCTCATCCCACTACCACGTATAGTTTGTGAAGAAATGACGTCATGTAATGTCATATAGTGACATCTAATGTCATATAGTGTCATCTAATGTCATATATTGTCATCTAATGTCTTAAAGTATCATCTAATGTCATATAGTGTCATCTATTGTCATATAATGTCTTAGACTGTCATAGTATGTCATCTAATGTTACCTTAGTCTTCTGCGCGGTACAGCGTGCATCCCGCCTGTAGTATTGCCACTAATATAACGGCGGCCGCACATCCCACTACCACATATAGTTTGTGAAGGGATTACGTCATCTAATGTCATTTAATGTCATATGTCATATAATGTTATCTAATCTTACTTTAGTATTCTGCGCAGTACTACCGCTGCGGTACAGTGTGCATCCCGCCTGTAGTAATGCCACTAATATAAGGGCGGCCACACATCCTTCTACTACGTATAGTTTGTGAAGAGATTACGTCATCTAGTGTCATTTAATGTCATATAGTGTCATCTATTCTGTCGTCTTCTGCGCGGTACTGCCGCTGCAGTAAAACATGCATCCCGCCTGTAGTAATGCCACTAATATAAGGGCGGCCAGATATCCCACTACCACGTAGTTTGTGAAGAGATTACGTCATCTAGTGTCATTTAATGTCATAATTTATTATAGTGTGATCTAATCTTACCTTAGTCTTCTGCGCGGTACTGCCGCTGCGGTACAGCGTGCATCCCGCCTGTAGTAATGCCACTAATATAAGGGCGGCCACACATCCCACTACCACGTATAGTTTAGTTTCTGCTAATCCAAAGAATGTGCGCGCATTGCCGGTCGAGTCTTCTGTTGGACGTTCGGATATTACTGTGGAAAGAAATGATAATATTAGCTTTATAACCTACAAAGATCTCCAGATGTTAGTGGATCGGGACCCAAACAGAAAAGACGTGAGACGAGGTCGCGTCGCAGACTACTCTCGTCCGCGCCCTGTCTTTTCTGTTTATTTTATGTCGCGACGCTTCTATACATTTTGCATGAAAAATTGAAGGGGCGCCGCGTCTGTGACGCGTCCTCGTCTGCGACCCGTCCTCGTCTTACGTCTTTTTTGTTTGTCCCGCCCCCTAGGAGGGACATATAGTGACCTTATTGGTGATGTTCTTTAGAAAGGTCAGGTGCGTAGTACTCGCAACTGGTGTGCGTGTATGACCAGATGTATGAACATAAATGAGGCAAAAGGAGTATGAAATGATCGTAGCAGGTGACGTTCTATAGTTTCTGCCTACCCGCATGGGAAGAAAGCGTGAGTTTATGTTTTTATGTAAAGATAAAGACCTCTTATCCTTTCAACGGAGGAGAAAGAAGGATCGAACATTGATGGTGAAAAATACTTATTCCGTAACTTAGAGAAAAATAACACTTTTTTCTCATCATTGATGCGATCAATTGGCACGATTTTGTATTAAATTGGCAGTTTTGTCAGATCGGTTACCGGATGAGGCAACTGAACAATTAAGTTTCCAAAATCTTTAAAAGGCCCGGCCGCAGGGAACGCGGTGTTGCCCGACGGCAACCATCCGTTTCCACTCAAGAACATGGTTACTTCAATAGTCTCCGGCTAATATGGCCGGCCCATTGCCACGTATCTCCTCATAATGCCAGGCTATTATTGTCCCACTGCAAGGCAAAGGCCTCTTCTCATTCAGAGAAGGCACGAGCATTGATCACCACGCTTGCTCAAGACGGGTTGGCGATTTCAGACTTATATTATAACTATATTCAGGTTTCCTCATGATGTTTTCCTTCACCAATGTCACTAACGTCCAAGATAAACTTGGAAATACATATGGATTGATAATTCACATTGTGATGTGCATGAGAGACGAGGACCTCGCACAAATAACAACTCCTCGTAGTACAAAAAAAATATAGGCTATAGTAATTAAGATAGTTAAAGATACTTACAGCTCATCGGCTCAAACACCAGAAACTCGGGATCCACGTTAAGGTTCCCGACTCTCCCCTGTGCCAGCGTGTCCCTCACGACCCGCTCCCAGCGCTCCGCGTCTCCCTCTGTGGCCGTAGAGTTGTCACCGTCTAGTGCTCGACCGGTGGACCCCTCTATCGAGTTCAACTCTATTGACTTAAGAGTCAGTTCAGCTATGATGGCTTTAGTTTCGTTTCTGTAAAGAAAGGTTGGATAAAGCATTTTGTAAGCAGATTTTGTTGAAGGGTGTACCTACATTTTCAACGCGGGTATCATTTAGCGTGAGACAAAGGTGGCTACAACCACCAAGAGGTGGCTACAACCACCAAGACGTGGCTACCACCAAGAGGTGGCTACAACCACCAAGACGTGGGTACCACCACCAAGAGGTGGCTACAACCACCAAGACGTGGGTACAACCACCAAGAGGTGGCTACAACCACCAAGACGTGGGTACCACCATCAAGAGGTGGCTGCAACCAGCAAGACGTGGGAACAACCACCAAGAGGTGGCTACAACCACCAAGACGTGGGTACAACTACCAAGAAAAATACCTCGAGACCCTAAGCCAACTTACTGCATGAACCCATTGACAACAACGGCGTGGTATCCCTTGTTCTTCGCCAGCTCTCCGGCGAGGTTGTCGGCGACTTGTTTGCTGAGCTCGTCATACTCCTTGCTGCCCGACGCGGGCGGCTTGAAGCTGTCTCCCAGGCCGGTGATGCGGATCAGTACCGTGTAGGACGACTGGCCCGGGAGAATGGTTTCGGTTGTTATTTCTTCTTCGACTGGTTCTGTGAGGGCAAAATGGTTAGTTTTTAGAAAGTTTTAATTTGTGGTTACAAGCCTACAGTCAACTGCTCGTCGCCTATGGTACGATTTTGTCTTTGACTTCAGTTTTATTTCTTAACTGTTAGGACAGTTTTCCTTCTTTCACTCTGACATGAGCTTGACCGCATATTGATCCATAAGGGATCCTTTATTATTGCTACAAGAATACAACAAAGATATTTTGTCAAATTGCATACTAATGTTCAGAGAACACCTTTCACGACCTCCATGTTTGGAGCAAAAGTGACTTTTTATACAATGCTAAGAACTAAGAAAAAATGAGCAGTCATGGGGACTGCTGTCAGAAGTGAAATTTAAAACTGATATTAGCGCCATCTGTATTCTATAGTAAAGCACTACGGCGCGAGCATGTCGGTGACGCGAATCCATAAGTTTACTCCCTACCAAAAATCTCTCAACGTGCCTAAAGAAATGTAACGCTCAACGCGCCTTAAGAAATCACTTGTAATATTTATAACAAGCTAGGGCGACGCTATGGATTTTGCAGATACTTAGGTATAGCGATAAGCTTCTAAATTTCGGGTAGCACGTTCCCATTCTGAATCAATATTTGTGGACCTAAATACATAAGTCAGGTATTCCGAGTCTTGTGGGCAGTGAGCAATAGGTAGTTCACCCCGACAAGGACCAGGCCCGGGTCGACGGCGCGTTGTGTTCCACGCGCGCCTCAATGAGATGTCAGCACCAATGGCGGGGCCCACCAGGGCCGATGCCTGCCGGGGTTGCGGGAAAGTCCGAAAGGGATACCGTGGCCCCTGGCAACACAGGCAACTCAAGGAACACGGGTGGGTTTTAGTCTGTAAGATTCTAACACGCCCTCCCGCTCCGCCCAGAGTGGGAGAAGTTATTTGATAATTTCCGACACAAAAAAAAACCTATTCCGAGTCAGAATGTCTGAATGTATGTTTCTTGTTTAAAATAAGTCCTCACCAGGTCCACAAGGCCTGATGCAGACTCTCTCATCAGTAATGAACGGTGTCTGCATGTGTTTGCTGGTTCTCTTGTTGACCGCGTCGAAGCCGCCGCCGTGAGTGATGAACATCATGTACAGACATTGAGAGTCGGTAAATGCGAGGTCCTGCAACAAATTGACATAGATCAGAAAGTGGAAAAAATCAAAGTAGTGTTTCAAGGATCTTTTGGCGCCTGAATGACACCGACAGGCGGGCATTGTTTGTACCTAAACATTTGTGAAATTGCCACATAAATAGAAGACGCCATTATTTTTTTTTTTTTTTTTCTTTTTTTTTTACTCCTTCGCCACGACATCACCGCTCGCGCGACCTGCGTCTTCCGTCTGTGATCACGGCGAGAGAAAATGGCATGTGGAGAATTGATTCAGTTTTTTTTTTTCTTCATAAATGGGCCGTAAAAACGAGAGCAAATGTTAAGAGTTATTTAGAGCGTGCCATGAGTCGCCGCGGTGTGCTTTGCGGAGAGGGGAGCGGCGCGGGAACACTCGAGTGCCGCCCCGCAAGACGCACCACCCTAAGTCATGCCCCTGGCCTTGGTTCCGATTTCAACCACGCGCCAAAAACAAACATTGTAGCATTAGCTACTTATCAATATTATAATGGTTTTGTCATTTGTGAAATTACTAGAGTTGCTGTTGAACCTATTAACACGAACAGTCGATAAATTGGAATCAGGCGTAAAGCGATTTCATATATCGACATACCATTTAAAATCTCAAGAAATTTAATCATAGCTAACGCACCAGTTAAATCAGAAATTAATAACAAACTGTATCAACAATAGTAGTTGTTATGATTATTGGATTGAATACACTGCAGTAATTTAAACGTTTCTAATACGTGCGTCGGTGGTGTAATGGTCAGCATAGTTGCCTTCCAAGCAGTTGATCCGGGTTCGATTCCCGGCCGACGCATATTTTTTTGCATTTAGTTTTAGGCACACATACAACACAACTCGACCAGTTTCATGACAAAATGAACCTTACCCAGTACCCATATCACAGAAACTCTAACCCTCCTCTAAAGTTAGGTTAATAACCAAATCGCAAATAATAAGATTTTACAAGAAAATATCTTAGAATCACGTGAAAGCCAGACAGACATCCATAAAGCCATTTTTATTGTGTTGCATTGAAATAGATCACTTGTAATGTAGTTGTTTATTTCTTTTTGTTGGCTCTGTCTTGAAGGCTCCACACAAAAACAGGCGCGACGCGACATCGCTACGCGAAATTAACAATACAATTTCTAAGAAAACCTCACGGTTTAACAATTACCGGTGTCGCGTCGCGCGACAAGTCGCGCCAGTGTGTAATAGCCTTGAAGCGCATCAAACATAATACATATAACAAAACCGTCAAACAAAACAATTAAAAAACAGAAATGTTTATCGACTTTCGTTTTTGCCTGTACCTACAGTTGCATCTACGGAATAACCTCTTCCGTAATCCGTAACACACACATATACAATCGATATCAATGCCTTTCATTTGGACGTTCATTGCTTCATAGGTTGAATTGTCAAAATGAAAAGCATAACCATTATAATTATTATTATGTGTGTAAAATCACCCTGGAGATGTCTTTGATAGTTAGTTTACCTTTTGGTCTGTCGTGTTCCTCTTCCTCACAAAGCTGAGGGTCGTGACTCCGTCCACCATACTGCCTGCCTCCTGGGACAAGTCCTGGCGCGGGTCGACCCTGGCCGCGGAGTATCCTGATACCCAGGTGTCCATGAGGAATGGACGACCAGAACGTGCGTCCACCCAGCCGATAATTGCATCGGATTGAGACTGAGGACAAGGGGTTCTGATTATTGTACCTACATTGTGAAGTCGGTGGCAAAAAACGAAAATTCAAAACCGAAGGCACCGACTTCTGAAATTAAAGTTAGTTTTCACTTTGTAGTTAGTGTTTTCTTATGTCGGTTTTTTTTTGTAAAAAACTTTTTATGACATAGATTTGGGATCAATCACACCTAAATGATAAATGATTTTATTTCTGTAAATTAGTCAAAAATAAGATAATTTGGGTGTTTCCTATTCAACTACTCTGAGAAGAAAGATCGACACAAACTCAGAAATCACAGTCTCTTTTAAATTTCAGACATTATAATGGTCAGGTCATGTGCGGACCATTTGATTGTAGTACTAGGTAGTGGTAGATTGTCTGAGAGAAGAAGTCTTTAGAGGTCAGCATTACATTACACAAACTTACCATCTTCCTATTATCACTGAACCCGATGCCAGTCCAGTGCTTGCTCTGCTTGGTACTAATAGTGAAGCGCACGGAGTCCTTGCCGCGAACCTAAAAATTTAAATTCAAAATATTTTATTTAAAAAACTGAGTGCCTCTTTGGCTAGTGATCGCAAGCGCTACTGCTGAAAGAAGAAATAAAAAAAAAAACCTATTTAAACCAACTGACAGGATTTTCATGACAAACTAACAAATCTGAATGGATATCATGTCCACAAAAGCCGAGTCGAAGAGCCAAAAATAGGGTTGAAGTCACAATAGTACATAGTAACTACATACCTGTCCGAGGTACTCCCACGTGGCCACGTAGTCGCACGACGTGTGGTTGGAGGGGTCGCACTCGGCGGGCAGACGCCACTGCGCGCCACATTTGTCCGGGAGGGGTAAAATTCCGCCGGTAATTGATACTTTTGTTTCTTCTGTAAAGATAAAGGTGTAAATGTAAGAATGATTGAAAAATATAAAAGATAAAAAAAAAAAAAAAAAATTTGGGACACAATTTTTTTATTTGCAAAATGTATTGCGTGTGTTACATTGCGCGCTGTAAACAGCGATTTTTCACACCAAAAATAAAATAATGTTTCCCAGCAAACATTTTTTTAGATGGGTTATTTTACACCCTGAATCTCACCGAAGAAGTTGATGCTAGCCACGCCCCTCTGCGCGCCATGTCCGTGATACTTGAGCTCGTCTACTCTATAGAAGTCCCCTGTAGAAGCAGTGCCTCGCTCCAGCCCCGAGGGCGGCGAGTGCACGTAGTGTCCGGGCTCCTGGCCGCGTGCCCAGATAACGTGCATGGCGTCGTCTACGATAGAGTGGTCGGTTGGTTCCTTAGCCTGCAAAGTTAATATTTATGAGAAATCAATCTACCTAGCCTTTTCTTAATTATCTACGTTTGGGTCAGCTTCCAGTCTAACCGGATGCAGCTGAATACAAGTATTTTATATGGAGCGACTGCCTATCCCAGTAACTGGGTAATAGAATACCCTTGGTAAGACTGGTTGGCAGAGTTTCGGACTGCTGACAACCCGTTACGACGTAAGTTAATAGGTATTTATGATAAATTATATTTTATCTCTGTAACACTTTTATAGGTAGGTAAGTACGTCAAAAGAAATAGTAATATTTTAAAACTCGATTAGGTCCCGGCGAGTTCTTCCTAACCGGCTACTGTGAAGAAATATCGAAACAAACAAAATTCGTCCGAAAATTCGTAAATAGGTATTTTTTTACAATAGAGGACAAAAGAATAGATGAAAATGAATAAGTAGGTATTGATAAATAATCTACTAAGCCCTACCTTCGTTTCTTTTCACGTAGAAACAGTGACGATGCTGAATATTATTACAATTATTTTACTAATTGACTTTGTCCTGAAGTAAATAAACTATTGTAAAATATGGTTGATATTAGTGATGTTACCTTAATCTTCTTCCTGAACATGATGGTGGTGACGCCATTCTCTTCGAAACCGGACGCCGCCGTGATGTCGTCGTGACCGCCCCAGAACGTATCCACTCGAGGAGTTGACCTGAATAATACACACCATACATAAATATTAATATAAGGTAGGTAGTCTGTGAAGCCTTAGAACGTGTATTCTGAAAGTTGGCAACGCCGCAAAGAGCTGTCACATATTTCGCTGTTTTTATTCATTTGGCTATAATTTGACAGTATGAAAATATGAAATATCACTAACTAGCGAATTAAAGTTCCGACATTTCAAATTGCGTCGGTGTACCGGTCTGATGACAAGTGATCAAATAAATGATCTTGAACCGAATGAATATTTTTTATCCTATGAGAGTTAATTATTACATCAAACAAAGCCCAATACGGGAAAGAATAGTTTCAAAACGCATCAAAGACATGACGTCACAAAAATCCTGCATCACGCAATTAGAATTTACCGCGATCAACATATACTTCCCGACATCAATCATTAGGCAGTTGTCCGCCAGCCACGACCCCCTTCTGGTCGGAGGATCCTCCCTTTCTACAGAGGATGAGTGAACTTTATACCCTGTTCCTAATGCCTCTAAACTGCTATGAATATCAACAGACATAGACCTAAAAATACTTTAGAATTAGGTAACGAAATCTCACCTGTCTCGAGTATAATAGTCGAGCACTCGATGGTAGTTGCCCTTCGCAGAGCCGATGACGATGTCGGTGCAGTCCATGGGGTTGAAGTCGAACTTAGGAACGTACTCGTGGTTGGGGAAGTAACCTACAATTTACAAGTATACGTTATATACGTGAGAACCGTTGAAAACAGAATCTTGGGCCCATGTCTTGGACTTGGTGTTCCAAGACAGTGCATAAAATATTCTGTGCCTGCTTTTACCCTTTCTGTAAAGGTGAATACCCCCTATTATTTCTAGGCTTAGAAGTTTAATTTTTTTCTAAAGTTTCAGAATTATATTTGCTATCAGATTTACCAAAAGCTGCTCCGACATGGGAGTACTTCTAAATGGTTCCTTGCATCAATTTATGTTTTTTTTAATGACCCTGTAGTGCATCTAATAACTAAATTATCAAAGAAGAGAGATCTAAACTAACAGGAAATAACTCTAAACTGGTAGGTAGATCTGGCGTAGTCTATGGTGATGACTTTATCATCATTCTCAAAACAAATGTGTGAGTGCAAGAAAGAGATGGAGTTATATAGGACATATAGCACCATCTTTTTTCAATTCGAAACAATGTTGATTTTTACACATCTCAACTCCCTGTAAGGCCCCAGATCTAACAAGAAAATGGTTCTACTCCTAGACCTCATAAAAAACAAATACATACAATTTTCAAAACAGATTCTCGATCTATAATAGAGAATATTATAATGGTTTCAATATTCTCCATACTGCTCCTATACTTAACGCAAACTTACCATTGCCTGAAACCATCCTTAACCACAGGTTATACATAATTATTGTTACACGTCGTATTAAAATACAGATACACCAAAGATTAATTCTTGAAACACACAGGCAGGGCCAGTCACCTGAACGAAAATGCGCGCGTAAAATGCTGTGATTAAATGATTCAGCCAATCGCAGCAGTTTACGCGCACTTAACAATTTGTCACATTAATTTTGCGATAATTTTCGTGCGAGAAACTAGGGGCCGCAATCATACAATTTTATTTTTAAAAAATACCTCCTCCTTTTTTATTAAAGTTGGTTAAAATGTACATATAAACGTAAACAGGTAATAGTAGGAAATAAATGATAACAAAAGAAAAGGTCGATGTATTTAAAAACAAAAAAAATAAAGGAACCTAGAGGAAAAAGATATGTCAGTAAAGATAAAAATATTGTAGAAAATCAGTTGAAGGTAGACAAGTTTATTATTACAGGAATAGGATCTGAGGAAAGAGGAATTGAGGTGGCACTCAAAAGCCCGGCTAAGCTTAGAAAATATTAAAGCAGAAAATTGAAAGCGAATATTACTAGCATGCAAGATTTAGGAACTGTGAATGGATGGTATCTCTTTCTCGCATGCAGGAGTCAGATGAAATGAAGATAGTTTATGAATGATAGTTAAGTGAAGATAGTAATATGCAAGGCCTGAATATTGGAGACTTGATATGCAGGAATTATTTGAGATTGTCAAAAATGAATAATGAAATCGTAGGTCACATTTATCGACATTTTCTGGAAGAAGACTAATCTAACTAAGATAATTTATCTCCAATTTTCATGCCCTGAGCTTTAAATAATACCTTTCAAAATAATCATTCTTCTATTTCATTCCTTTCATTATACAAGACCGAAAGTATAAAATATTGGTGTTAAAACACAAAAATATTTAATGACATGATTATTGACAAGTGCAGCAAATTGCTATACAAATACATCTAATTTATATACAAACACATTCATTGGTATCAATACAATTAAAAGATCGATCAAGAAATCAAGTCATGTGGATTTCTTCAACAGTTTGGTTTATGATTTGGCCCCCTGATTTTATCCAAAAAAGAATTTGATCACCACACTTGCATACAATGTGTTGGCGATTTTGGAATATATACGTTCCATTTTTTTTTTTCATCCGTCATCAAAATGTGGAATAGAAGATTCTCAATGTACTTGTTTGTAACTTTTTCTGTATACAATACCAATGAACCTGTAAGATAGTGCAAAGCATGTGGCGTTACCTGCTTCGTCTGTAAGTCCCTTCACTAGCAATGTCTCAGGTTCCAATGCTGCGATAGGTTCAATGGTAGGTTCAGGAGTAGGTTCGGGACTAGGTTCCGGTTCAGATTTGGGTTCTGGAGTCGGTTCTGGAGTCGGTTCTGGCTCGGAACTGGGTTCTGGGGTTGGTTCGGGATGAGAATTAGGTTCTGGCTCAGAACTAGGTTCCGGCTCAAAAGTAGTTTCCGGCTCAGAAGTAGGTTCTGGTTTGGGAACTGGCTCAGAAGTAGGTTCTGGTTTGGGCTCTGGCTTAGAAGTGGGTTCTGGGTGAGACGTAGGCTCAGTGGCGGGTTCAGGATGAGAACTTGGCTCAGGACTAGGTTCTGGCTCTGAATTAGGCTCTGGGGTAGGTTCTGGTTCGGATGTTGGTTCCGGCTCAGGTTTCGGTTCGGGCTCTACACTCGGTTCGGGATGTGTTTCGGGTACTGAGGTCGGTTCTGGTTCCGAACTCGGTTCCGGTGTGGGTTCCGGGGTTGATCTAAGTTCAGCTAACTGTTTAGACTTTGGTTTGAACTTTGGCTTAGTTGTAAGTTTTGGTTTGTGTTCCACACTGGGCTTGGGGCTAGGTTCCGCACTGGGTTCGGGGGTGGGTTCCACATTGGGTTCGGGGGTGGGTTCCACATTGGGTTCGGGGGTGGGTTCCACATTGGGTTCGGGGCTAGGTTCGGCACTGGGTTCAGGGCTAGGCTCCGGGTGAGGTTCTGGTTCAGGAGTGGGTTCAGCATGAGGTTCGGGTGAGGGTTCGGAAATGGGTTCTGGGGAAGCTATGGGTTCTGCAGTGGATATAACAGAGTGATTATGGGATTTAAGAGTTGTTGTAGTGTCCGAATCTGTAAAAATAATTCATCATGCAGCATCATATAATACAGCTCATTCCATCGCTACCTGATCGTTCATTTGGGCAGAAATGTTTTCTGGTAGTTTAGCAGATATTACTTTAAACAGTGTGCCTATAGATATATTTACGTTTAATATTTATTAATAATATATAATACAATTATTATACCAAATTGCAATGTTTTTGAGTTATTGCAATGGTGTTTTATACAAAAATACTACTTTACAATGGTTATTATTTTATTAGATATCAGTGCAAACAGACCTTCACAATTATGCTTGTTTTATGTTTTTAAAAAATGATTTAAAGATCAAGTTTTTTACAAATTTAATAATTATGTTTCAATAAAAATCTTTCCATTGCCAAGTTTTGCAAGAAATTTTCTAATCCATTTGAGACGTTCCTTTTTTTCGTAGGTAAAAAAAAACTTTATCCATAGTAAAAATGTATACATATCAGGTAGCGCCAGAATATATAATAAAATATCGCAGTTAGTAGCCTCATATATTGCTATAATTATATAATTCTAAGTGCGGAGTGTCGCTTGGCTGTGGTGGATCGTTTAGCGTTGTGTTAAGTGTGGTGCGGTACTTATTTATAGTGAGGGTTAGGTTACTTACTCGTGGGCTCCGTTACTGCTCGCTTTTTACGACCTGCAAATGTTATATTGTATTAATACTTGGAAAATGGTATTATGTGCAAAGAAAACTGAAATAATCGGGAAAGTAAAGTCAGCAAACAGGCTTATATAAATTGGTTTTTAAATATTTAAAGTTTGAATCGAAAACTATTCAAAAGCAGAATGGTTTCTTGAGAGTTTTCATAGTTAGGTTATGTTAATAATAAAAAAAAGGTATTAAATAAACCGCACATTACAGAAAAAGTATGACATTGACGAAAAACATTACTTTCGTTTGCGTCTATGAGCATGGATTTAATAGAAATAAATCTGTTCCTCTCAACTATAAAAAAAAACTTTGCTAAATAAAGGACATTAATACTGACAAATGCAGTGCACTAATTGGACAGGTCTACTCAATCTGTGTGTTTCTTTCCTTTAAAGTCCAATTCAGACACCAATCTACATGGTCATCACCATGATCTCACCAAGATTATGTCTGGACTTTATCAGAGACTGTGACGTCTGAGTTTGTTTCGAAATTTCTTCTCAGAGTAGTCAGATAGGTAACGCCGAACTAACTAGTTTTAAAATATGAAGCTCTTGGCCTGAATTTCACCTGATGGTAAGTGATGATCAGGCCGAAGGTGGAAGTGAACTTCACCCGGAATCCTCAACCACAGAAGGACTGGCTATCTTATCTCAAACTGTCGAAACACAACAATCCTATTAACATTGTTGCTATGGCGACAGACTTAGATAAGATGGTGGTACCTAGATCAAGCCTGGCAGACTCAGAACAAGACCTACCACCAACCAAACTGAGCAGAAAATGTTGCCCCCACTGGGAATCGAACCCTGGACCTCTGGGTCTTAGACAGATGGTCAAGCCACCAACCACCGAAGCGGTTAAAAAAAACTTACAGTAATAAAACCATTTATCATGTAGGTAATCTACTATAAGAGTATTCCTACCTTTAGAACTGGACACCTTATAAGAAACACTAGTTTTCACCGTGACGTCATTGCCAAGGTTCTTGAAATCAAATCCGTCAAATGAATGCATAGCAACCCGCTTATTCCTATTGTCATTCTCTGACACTTTCGTTGGTTCCGGTTCCGGTTCTACACTCGGTTCGGGACTCGGTTCCGGCTCAGAAGTCGGTTCTGGTTCAGGTTTCGGTTCCGGAATAGCACTGGGTTCTGGCTCAGCACTAGGTTCCGGATTAGAACTAGGTTCTGGCTCGGTTTTCGTTTCTGGACCTGGTCCAGGTTCGGATGCTGGTTCTGGGCTTGGCTCCGGTTCAGAACTGGGTTCCGGTTCGGAACTGGGTTCTGGCTCGGCTTTCGGTTCTGGTTGCGGTAAGGGTTCGGTTTTTTGTGTGGTTGCTGCAATAGATAAAATAAGATAAGATGGAATTTTTCATACAGCTTTCAAGTAATTTCGGCACAAAAGGTCATTTCATATTTATTTGTGTATTTTTTATTTTTTCAAAAAAGCTACACAATTGGGTATTTCATAAATCTTCTGCCAAACTGCAGGACAGTTTATCGGCAGTGCATTTGTTATTTAATATTAAAGCCCATACCTTTAGCATCTATAGGGGGTCCTAACACTGGGAAGTTCTTGCACTGTTTAGTTATACCGGTTGGACGCCATCCTACACCTGAAACACAAACAAATAAACAATTAGATACATGAAATAAACATCACGCCTTGTTGCCTCGTAGGGTAAGGCAGAGGTGTACCTATAGTACACCGGGCGAGCCTTTCCCATCAACCGGGCACAAATCCATACTCCGGGCTGCTGGATCCCCAAAGGCAGCCCGTGAAATTCAAATTTTCAAAGAGATTGAGGGAGATATAGTTATATGATCAAAAATCAGGAGGATCAGCACTTTTCGAACGTCAAAATTACATGAGACAGTCCTCCAAAACGCCCACCCTTCACCACTTCCTAGTGCTTTAGCTGGGAAGAAGAAGTGGCGCAACAAACTCACCGGCATACGACGTGCCGTTGACCATCATGATGAACTCCACCTCGACTTCGGTCTGGTCTTTTAGTATCCTCCAGTACAGGTTGAAGTGTTTGGACAGCTCTCGCTTATTGTATAGTCCGAGGTTTACTTTCTTGTCCTTCCATGGCGACTCTGTGGGCATAAACGTGAAGAATAAAATAAATGTTACATTTTGGCTCGATTGCACCTCAACTCGCTAAAAGCCTCGTGCAGACTGGCACTACGCGACGGCGCGCCGCGACTTTAAAAATACCTACAATTTGCATTGCAACCAGTCATATGGACGAGTTAAACCGCGTCCATTTCCATCAGCCGCATTAGGTACATAAGTTGAGGGGTACGAGCGGCGGATCGCCGTAGAGCCTTCGCGGGCGAAGGGCGAAGCCCCGACCCCGCCCGCCACCCCGATATCCCGATATAATACTAACTCACTCTTATTACATCCCTTCCCGTAGAATCCAAATGGACAGTAGCACATCTTGGTGGGGGACTCAGTCGCGTTAACGTCGATGCATTTGCCCCTCAAACCGCAGTCGTTATCCTCGGAGCATTCGTCACTGAATTGACAGCGCGGCCCGGAAAACATCTTGTTGCATTTGCAGCGCCCCAGGATGTAGAAGCCGTGGCCTGAACATGTCTCGTGGTATTCTTTGCCTGGAATGGAGATAAATTTTTAAATTAGATGCTATCGGGATGGGCAAGGTATAAATAAAGATCGAACTTTTAATAATTCCCATTTTGCTTGCATAAAAATATTATTGAACACTTTAATATAATGTCTGACTAAGTACCTAAATCATCAGGATACGACTAGTACAATAACTAAATAAAACAATTTTATTGACAGAAAATAACAAAAATATTGTCCTTTAATCTCTGTACGACATACCTACAACCTTGTCAATCAAACCAAACATTGATATCCGACAATCTAATGTATTGTAATGAGATGTGCATTCATTAACATTCCGAACAATGCTTATTAAATGCAGACAGAGCATTCAATCAGACGGTGATAATGGGAATACCTTGCTAAATATGTACCTATGTATGTTATGATATAGTTATATCCCTAGGGTTATCAATTAGGGCGCTTCGACAGTTATGAACCGCTTTCATATAACTTTATCACGGTATATAGCTATATCCCTAAGGATATAACCATAGAAATATATCCATCTATCTTACTGCGATATGTAGTTACACTGTAAACAGAATAGTTCTCAATAATTGCGGATCAATAAGGTATACATACCTAGACTTTGCTAGATTATATTACCATTCAAAACTTAGCTATAAATAGACAAAACAAAAAACGAAAGTTTCAAATATAAACAGTGGGAATTAGGAAACATTCAGTAAAGTAACAAAATATTGCAGTATTATCTCTTTGTATGTACTTACAAGAATTACCCTAAAAACTGCTGAATAAATTTTAACAGGAGTTTTTCATGCTTTAGGTTCCGCTAAAATCTAGAACTGATCTCAAACTGACTTGTCTCAAAGATGATGACAAAAGATATAGAGATGTATTTACAAAATGCATAAGCTTGCATAAATTCTACAATATTTATCCCATGATATCTGAGCTGTCAAAATACCACAAGAGAATTTATGTATTCTAACGAGCCTCGCATATTTTTAAGTGTAACCAAGTCCACCTTGACTTACTTCTTAACAGATCGTTCGGATGCCAAGCGATTACTGCCACATCTCGACAATCAAGTATTTAGTTATTAATATATTAGCATTTATATATAAGTAAATTAGTTCGTTGCTAAATATTTAGATGTCGCAGAAGTGAGGTGATAAATTATTTATAATTTAAATTCATGAAAAATTTATATTGTCTGTCTGTACCCACATGATTCTTACGTGCCAGTATGTCAATGTCGGAACAGGACCAGAACCTGTAGTTACTGCCCCACTCCCCCGCCTCCCGCTGCAGTTGCAGTGCAGTTCTCGCACGTGAAGTCGCTTGTTATTGTCTGTCTGTACATGATACTCACGTGGCAATATATCGATGTCGGAACAGGACCAGAACCTGTAGTTACTGCCCCACTCCCCCGCCTCCCGCTGCAGTTGCAGCGTGCAGTTCTCGCACGTGAAGTCGCTTGGTAGACGCACCTCGTACTTTTGAGCGCTGAAAAAACAATTTTCATTTTAGGTGTTATCTAATTATTATAAATTAAAGTCACTTTTCGTGTATGTCTGTGACTGTGCGACCTATTCGTCCTTTTAAACCACGCAACGGATTCTGATGCTGTTAGAGAATTTATTCAAATCAAATCAAATCAAAATATTTTACTTCACATAAACCTAAGTACATGGGCACTAATGAAACGTCAGAGTCTAGGTGCACTGTTCCAATTGGTTGTTTCCTATTGAGAAGAGCCGGCAAGAAACTCCACGGTTGGGTTTTACAATGTTTTCAAATTACAGTGTGAAGACAGAGAGTGTAGGCCTGTCAACAAGACACTTAAAATAGAAAGAAAATAGTCTGCAATTCGACAGTCTGTTGAGCCTCCAACATTCTCACATTCACAAAATATAAAGGAATCTGTTTAATTAAAGGATAAAATAAAATAATAAAAAACAAAACCTATTGAAACCATGACATGGTTGTCACCAATCCGAATGAATACCCTGTATTCCACAAAAGCCTCCATAATTTTTTTTTTTTCGGAAGGTACTTAATACATTAATCGATGTTTTGGTAAGTCGTACTGTGCGATCCAGAGGCGCGTCGCTATTAATTATTATGAATTAAGCGAAGTTTTCTAAAATGAGTACTCTGTAGGTATTTCACAAACTGTTTAAAAAACTTACGTAACATCATCTCGAACAAATTCAGTTCCACCTGCCCTCGGCGTAAGATCAAGCAGTGGTCTTTCCAAATCGTCCAATATCCTCAAACTAAACCCTCCCTGAAATAAAAAGAAACAAAACATGAACAAAAAGATTTCGCCCAACGTGGGGCTCGAACCCACGACCCTGAGATTAAGAGTCTCATGCTCTACCGACTGAGCTAGCCGGGCTGTGAGAATAAGTTTAAAAGTTGTGATCACTTACCCGGTGTGCGTATGCTAAATGCCAATGTACTGTGAACGTTGATCCGGCTAAAAACGATGTTTTTAATGTTCCTGAAACAAAAATAACAACAAGCCATTTGTATACATAATAAAAAAATAATGATCTCGGTGTGTAGCGTTTTGTTTAGATTTGTATTAAATAATGGTTAGTTCTACATTTGTAATTAATTCCTAACCAACAGAAAAACGAGTAAAAAGTATTTTCAATATTCAACAAAAAGTAGAACGCAGTTTTAATTGCTATCAACGCCATCTCTTATCTAGTAGCGAAACTCTTATGACACCATTTGCATAGTTGTTACGTAACGACATGTAGATGTCGCAACTGGTTTCAGACGTAACATTCCGGTATCGGTGGGAACGGGTTTTATATCTTGTTAAGAATTTATTGCGCCTAACTTAACTTTTTTTATTACAAGAACAGGTTTTCTATGTACTTTTTGCTTACAGTTTATGGTTGATGAAATTGTAGTAACTAATCATAGTAGGCCCGATGAGTATTCCAGATAAACTATCTTTGTTTGATTTAAAGTTTTTTTACCCTAAATAAACTTTACATTACCTATGTCTTATCTCTATGTATTTTGCTGTGTGTACATAAATAATAAAATAAATATTCAAAAATGTATATTATGTAAATGAAATAAATAATAAATAAAAGACTAAATGGCGTAATTAATTGTTTTTTAACATAAAAATATTAAATATAAATAAAATAATACATAATAAAAATATATTACATAACGTATTAAGTTTACTGTAGGTACAGTGATGTTATCAAAACAAAATACTAGAATATCCCAAGTGTTTCGTAAGTTGTAAAAAAGCTACCGAAGCAAGTAAAGTACCTATGCCCTTTAGTTGTTATTGTTATTGTCACATCAAAACTTCAATTTTATAATAAACAAATTGAATTAATTTTGTATAATTCGTCAGATTGTGTTATCAACAATTCTATGTTCAATTGCACAATTGTATGTTCTTTTGGGAATGCACTATATTTTCCTTAAAATTAACCTATTTACCGACCAAAAACATAATTTTCCTCCTTAACAACAAAGAAAGTTCGACTCCACGAACTTCAGCGACCTTCACCTAAAACCCACAAAAAGGCTTCGACCGTGACAGGACTCGAACCTGCAATCTTCGGATCCGAAGTCCGACGCCTTATCCATTAGGCCACACGGTCGCATGAGGAAGGAGGCCGTACTAGAGGGTAGCTTCGTAAGTCGTGCGCACGCAGTCAAACAGTGCGCGGTGTCAGTGGGCCATGGTTTGTTAGGTCTATGGCGTGTTTATCGTATCATTTGATGAGCAAGTATTCATTTAATGGATGTTTTGCTTAAGAATAGAGAAATGGAAGTTCAGAGGCCAGGGGTGGCCGTGGTGGATGAATATTATATGCTAATGGATATGGCACACATAAAAATAGGATGATCATTATTGGCTCATTGGCTGAGGGGAATTGGGATAGACGTCAGTGTAGTATCGTCGTTTAGAAAGAGACAGATAGTCATCTGCCTAGCCTTTTCCCAACATCCCTACTATGTTCAGGTCGGTTTCCAGTCTAACCGGATGCAGCTGAATAGGTACCTACCAGTATTTTACATGGAGCGATTCCTCATCCCTCCTCAACGGACCTCAACCGGGGTAGTGGGTAACAAGTTACCTAATAACGCCACATCACCTGACTGACTTGCGTTGGCCTTTTTCGCGTCGATAATTTTCTTTTCAGAAATCGGACGCGAGGCTGTCTAGGAACTGGAGCGGATGAGAAACATGGAATCTAAACTCTGGAGCGGACTTTAAATTCTAGTTGTTTGCTCAGCTCCTCTCCTCTCCTCTCCGCTCCAGTGGACAGGCAGCCAAGACTCAATGAATTAATGAATTATTCGTGTGTAGGTAGGTACTCTGTGTACTTATATGCCAAATTAAAATATTGTCTTTCTTCTGTATTCCTTTCAGAAAGTTAATAAAAACGTTATGGAAAATATCAAAGTTTGCTGAGAGGGCAAACAATTGCTGACAAATGAAATAATTATATAATTACTTACTCAAATAAATGAAGATCAAAGAAGAATTGAAGATCAAGCTGACTTTGAAAGATGCGGGATATTTGTTATACAGGCTGTAAGGGTCAGCCCTCCGCAAACTTACAGGGTGCATTCAGCTCCTTATTTTGAATCATATTCCACCGGAAAAAAAACTCAGGTTTTTTTTAAACGTTTTTTCTGTTACAAAATTACATTAAAGAAAGAACGAAAGCACTCAATTTATGTAAATGAAATAGCTAAAATAAAATAAAACAGCCATTGATGTAGACATTATGGTAAAGCAATAAAGATATTGAGTATTGAGATGTTGAAATACTCTACGTGCGCTGCCGTTCGCTACGTGCGTTTTGCCACGGTAAAGATACATTGTGAGGTAATTAAACAAATCATGTTATTGGATTCCCTTAACGTTCCTGAAATAATTTAATGTACCGGTAATCTTAGTATGATATGGATGGATATGGATAATATGGATATGGTATGGTATGAATTCACTCCATCAGTCTGCCGAGGGCCGTCCTTTACACCCTGTATATAACTTCATGTTGGTAGGCAATGCGGACAATTTGGAAGCGTATGGAAATCTAACGTACACGTAGGAAACATCGCCAGGTTTCCTTACGATTCCAAATTGTACGCGGACTCAAACTCAAACTCAAAGCATTTATTTCAATTAAACCAATTACAGGCACTTTTGAATTGTCAAGGAGTCAGTCAGTCAGAAAATATGAAGCTAGTTGCCCATTCCAAAGCGTAGTAGGTACCTATGGAGAAGAACGGGCAAGAAACTCCACGGACACTCTTTTTGGACAAATTGCCTATCGTCTGCTCAGCGCCATAAGCATATTCATGGCATACAGTATTCCCTGATTACGAAATTAAAATATCAAGACTAACAGACGCTGGATGTTAAAAAGGTTATCGACCGTATTTTCGAGAAACTTTGTCTCATAGAATAAAGAACTTATGAATCGAGGATTGACAGATTACGTATACTTAATAGCTTTTTAATATTACCTATATGGATGAAGATGTAGTAGCTTTGAAATTTACCAAAGACAAAGAAATGAATTCTGCAGGCCTAGCAACGGTTTAATCAAATCAAGTGTGTTGTGTGTTGACGCTCGGAAGAATTAGACTGGAAGAAGATTGTTGTATCGTTAAATATGAAAGTCTTTTGTTTGTTTTTTCGGAGATATTTTAAACAACTTTGAGCAACAAAAAGGCAATAAACAATTAAATACTAATCTTCTTCAAAAAATATTATGAAAAAGAAGCCCAAAAAGATTCGCAGCCGGTAGGATTCGAACCTACGCTCCCAGAGGGAATCTGATTTCGAGTCAGACGCCTTAACCACTCGGCCACGACTGCTTGAAACAGAAGTTCGAAATTACAGTACACGGTCTCCACGTTAAAATTTTATACGAATTTGATGGTAGAAAACATTTTTTTTAATAATAAAACTTATATATTTTGATCAATAATAATGTTACTACAGCTCAAAATCATTCTATGATCAAGATCATTTTTATTATTTGCAGCAATGACAACCCCATTTTTATGACCACGCAATCACTGTCCATTCCGAGGGTGCCTGGAAGAGATCGTAGAAAGCGATAAGGCCGCCCATGTATGTTTTGTAATGTTAAATTTATTTTTTGCTTTGCATTTTCTTGTCTACAATAAATAAATAAATACATTAATTAGTCATATAAAAATAAACCTGTGTGAGACCATTGAAATGAACACCTTAACATTTTAATTTGTTCGACAGATCACAAGTAAGTAACTAGGTACAGCCAACATAATAATCGCAACAAGGCCCCCGCAGACAGGCGCGACGCAACGGCGCGACGCGACGCGGCTACTTGACGCGGCTCTGGTGGAACAATTTCTAAGAAAACTTCACGGAAATTGTTCTACCGGCGGCGGCGGCGTCGTCACGCCGTCGCATCGCGCCTGTCTGCGGGAGCCTTTAGGTTTTAAGAAGGCAAAGCAAGGACGCCCTTGAGCCGTTTGCATTTCCCTTCGTCGTGTTCTCGTGCCGAGAGCCCAGTGAGTCACGGGTATTTGAAATATGTAAGTATAAAATACTCTAAGTACATAATAATACCAAGTGATCGGTATAATATAATATGCTCACAAATTTACAAGACAGTCATCTTTTCCTATTGGGTTAGGTACTTACCTAAATATTTAAGTACCTACCTACCTGCGCACTTAGATAATTAAGTACCTACCTACTTACTTGAGTAAATCACGAAACATTAATATAACGATTGTCGGTAGTACTTACTAGCACAAATTACTAAAGGTTAACAATAGCGGTCCAGCCGTTAAGGGCATGCGTTCTTGCTTGACATAATTATGTCAGTTTCATAATAACGATTATGAAACTGACATAATTATTTTGAAGTTTTTTTTAAAACCGTTTTAAAAAAACGTTGCTTTCCATGTGTCCAGGCCGTATTGCGCAAATGTCAAACATGTGGTGGGTTCCGCCGGGGGTCAGCAGGTGTGAAAAAACTTCAAAATAATTATGTCAGTTTCATAATAACGATTATGAAACTGACATAATTATTTTGAAGTTTTTTTTAAAACCGTTTTAAAAAAAACGCTGCTTTCCATGTGTCCAGGCCGTATTGCGCAAATGTCAAACATGTGGTGGGTTCCGCCGGGGGTCAGCAGGTGACCGGCGCGTGGTGATTAAAAAGACGTTATCTCTTAAGTTAGGTACGTATAGTAGCTCTATTAAAGTTATGTTGTCGAACCCTTAGGAGCTGAGCAAAAAGAAAAAAGTTAGAAAGAACAGCAGAAGTAAAGAAAGAAGAAGTAACAGCACGGGCAGGCAATGCGGTGCGACGGACTGGGTCGGAGACCAAGAAATTTCACGCGGACGACTAGTCGCAGACGGAAGCTATTTAGAGGTAAAATAACTGACTGTTTGTAGGAAGGTTTATAAGCTTTACAGTGCCTTTGCTGTCTTCCTTTTCCATCCCTTCCGTCCCGAGAGCCGTTGCGGGCATCAATATATAAATAAGTAGATACCCATGGACTATAAAATATGCTGCCCTGTGCCCAGTTAGTTAGTATTCAAATATGCAAAGTGAGTGACAGATTTCAGCTGGCAATAGTGGCAATTATAAATGATTAAATAAAGATGTTGATAGTCCGAGTCGGTCAAATGACAGGTCTACTAGATAAAGCTGTAGGTAAATTATTCAACCAACCGCAGCAGTTTACGCGCGCTTTACAACTTGTCATATTAGTTTTGCGATCATTTTCGTCCGGCATCCTGCACAAAGATTGAATTTAAAGCCTCTTACAGACTGACGCGACGCGACACATGTAATGTTCTACCGTAAACTTTTCTTAGAAATTGTACCTATTGTTAGATTCGCGTTGCGCCAGTCCGCACGAGGCTTAAATCGTACCGTGTTTATTTATGTTTCTAGCGGCATGGCTGACCATTCCGTAAATTAATGTCACCATGAGAGCTGTCAAAAATGACAGTTGTGCTCTTTGTGACAAGTCAGCGGCCCTATAGAAGCTTGACCGTTTTTGTCTGTGCTTGTTAGCCTGTCTGTATCCTTTTATGTATGTTTTTAAAAGATTTCCTATATGTTTTTTTTTGGGAGCTCGCGTAGCTTTGACGTTTAAGTGCAGGTTCGTAATAAATTCAAGTCAAGTTCAATCCAGAATTGAATATTTCGGAAGTTAACCACTAACATTTTAGATTACAATAAATTCGTCCAACAAGAAACCTACCTCAATACAAGATTACAGCACAAAATAAGATTCTCAAATCGCAACAAATGTACGACGAGGATGACTCAGCCGAGGTCAAAGACCCCGAGGTCAGCTGTTTGTAAACAGACTCGTTTTCATCTGGGTCTGAATTTCGGCCTGACAGACTAGATCGTGTGTCTAATTTACTAATTACGCTTGAGACACGCCGTCTGGTGTAAGGAGTTTAAAAAAAAAAAAATTTCGCTAGTTGTAGAAACCAGTATTTTTATTTAGATATCTGACTGTTTTCTATAGGTACTTGTGTAAAACATTACCCAACCAGACGGGTTGAATTTGAAGCGGGGCTGACTGTCCAGGTTTAAGGCTCCCACAAACAGGCGCGAAGCGACACGGTGCGACGCGATTCTGGTAGAAAAAAATCCATGAAGTTTTCATTAAAATTGTTCTACTAGTCGCGTCGAGTCGCACTGTCGCGTCGCTCCTGTCCGAGGGAGCCTTTAGCCGGACGTGAGTAGATTTAAATATCGCATAATGGCTATTTAATTGCAATCAAACTACTAACCAAGACCCATTGGGCGCAACCTTTATAGTTAATGAAGAACACAAAAGTTCCAGTAGGTACCTTACTTAAGAGGGTGCATTCGGAAAGTGCCATATTTCGTATTGTCATACAGTAATATTGCCAAATTAATCAAAACAGCGATATATTTGACACCTATTTGCGACGTTGCCCACTTTCCGAATGCACCCTCTTAAGGATTTCGGTACTTAGATTCAGTAGGTAGGTATACCCAACGATAGCTTTGAATTTAAGACACAAAGTCACTGACAAGCCTTTAGTCCCAAATGCTGACCTTCAAGCAGTGGTACCGGATGGATAAGTCCCAAAATAATTGGGGCAATGACAAAGGCTGATAATTGGAGTTTATTACGTTAAAAAGGGGTTTGTGGCTAAATGATAACAGCCACACAGGGGCCTAAGTCTACTAATTTATAAACGTTACAATGGTCTCGCAATGGTGAGTTTTTGACAGTTTTTGTGTAGCAAATCTGCCAAAAACTCCCCATTGAGAGACCATTGTAACGTTTATAAATTATTAAACTTAGGCCATTCAATTGCCATTGATTACATGTCGAGACCCCTCCGTGCCTCGGAAAGCACCTACCGGCTGACTGACAACCAGTCTCACCAAGGAGTAACATGTTACCCAGTAACTGGGTTGTGGAGGTCATAGTCAGTCGGTCCATGTAAAATACTGATATTCAACTGCATCCGGTTAGACTGGACGCCGACCCTAAGATAGTAGGGAAAAGGCTGGGCAGATTTTGAGAAACGTAAACAAATAAGTTAAAAATACCTTTAGGCATTCCACATGGCGGCTTCGTTCTGGAATTATCCAGAAAATCCAGATCGTACCTCCTGGCCGGAGGGAAGGTCAGGGCAACATGTCCATACACACTCACACAACAGTACACTAACAGTAACACTACACTTAATAACGACGCCATCTTGCTTTTATGACGCACTCACTTCATCACTTTTGAATTTAGAACGTCCTAATCATTGTTGGAATTTGAAACTATTTTTCCTATCTTGTCATTTTTTTTTTTTACTGGTCACCAAGGTTTGTGGTGTCAAAAGATCTGCAACAAAAGGAAATAAACAATATTAATACACATTATAATTTACACACATAGCCACAGCACAAGAAGAAACTGTTAGAAGTAGATATCTAATTGAAAAGTATCCAAGATTTTTTTTGACTAAAACGTAAATCTATGAGCAAAGGTGAAGTCAAGAAGTCAAGACAGGATTTTACCAATATCTATGGTAGATAATATGTATAATTGCAATATCTACGGTAGATAATACGTATAATATCAATATCTACGGTAGTTAATGATGTATAATTGCATTCAGAGGCCGCAATAAGACATTGCTGCAGGCTCAGACGAAAGCTCAGATCACAGGTTACCAGATATTTTTCTTACGTATAGACGCATATAGCTATTATTACATACACCCACACATTCTGCAAACATTGAGAAGATAATGGCCGCTCACTCATACTTCGAACAATACGTAGGATGTTGGTCTCAAGGAAACAACCAACAACCACGTAGTGCCATTGTGTACACGCCGGTAGCCAACCGTGACTACCTTCTAAACGCTGCTAATTATTTCAGAAACAGATATGGTCGGTTAAGAGTATAACTGGCTGGTGGTGTTAAACAAGAAAGCAATGCAAGACAGGAAGGCAGAATATGACCTTATCATAAAAGGAGGAGCCATTACCCCCACAAAAAACACTCCTCTCTCTAACTGCCACTTAAGAAATTTTCTTAAGAACTCTTAGAGAGACGATAGTGCTTAAAGGCATTGGTGTTAGAGAACTCACAGAACACACAAGCTGAAGTGGTAAAGGGCCGGCTAGGACTGATGACTGTAGGGGTAGACATGTCCTAGAGTGGAGACCGCGAATCGGCAAACGTAGGACACCCGTCAATCACCCAGGAAATGCCTAGGGGTGACGAATGACAATAATCTCGATTGAGATCGATCTCGGGTCGAGATAAAAGGAGCAAGATTAGAGATACCTACGTCCTGATGTTGAATTTGATGATAATGTAACAAAAAAGATAGACAACCTCAAACTACTACCGAAAAGAATGCATAACGATGAAAGCCTACAAAAATAATTTGCAAAGAAAACAAGTGCCGATGTTGATGAAAACAATTGGGTAACGAGGGTATGATTACCGTTATCAAGTTACATTAACCGTTGAACGTTTGTATCGGTAAATAAGATCAATTTCGTTACACGTAGTGGCAAGCAGTTACTTTCATAGAAAGTCACCACTCAAATGTAATTTTATTAATTTATATGAAGAAAGTGTGTCAAAATAAAATGTCTTATGATTGTGATCTACGGTTGGAAGGACTCCAGCCGGTCGATTCTGTAAATATTTCACTGTGAAGACTTCGGTAAAGGGAGCTGTCAGTCCATCTAATTCTAGGGAATAGGGATTGACAATATTGGCAGCTCACTTGTGAGCTCACCTCACCAAATTGATCACGGTGAGATTGTTACTGAATACTACGATCGGCTCTGTCTTCCGATGTACCTAAATGCTATTGTACATACCATAGAGTATATCTTATGCCTCTGGTAATCATAAACACACACACAAACACACACACATTGTTGTTTGTTTCACTCACCAACAAACTGAGATAATTGAAAATATGGTAATTTACAATCCTAACAAATATTATATGCGAAAGTGAGTTTGTTACGCTTTCACGCTAAAACGACTGAACGGTTTCGGATGAAATTTGGCACATGGGTAGACCATTACCTGGGTTAGGACTAATGATACTTTTTATCACGGTAGTACATTTCCGTGGGATAATTTACGACGTCAATGCCGGCGAAGGCGCGGGTAAAAGCAAATAGCGACTAGGTAAAACCTCCCTATCATTAGTGAATTAGGTCAAAAGAGATCAAGATCCAAACACAAGAATACTTTTATACTCATTGTAGACTCATTATCTGCAGGATATCGACTTCCCTTCATTACAACAATCTCTAACAAATGTTGTCTCAAATTGATACAATCTTGCGCAAATCTAATGGACATTGACAATGATATTAAATAAATATTATCTTGTTCACAAATTCAACCAAATGAGTAGATTGCTAATGATGATGTTGGTCATTATTTGTGGACAGTAGTGTTTACCGCTGGACGTAGACCGCTAAATAACCGTCGTCTACGGCATAGAGCGTTTCGCGAGTGCACCGTGCTGCGTGCACTGATCAATCTAATCGCTAAGAACAGGTTTTGCTGAGACAGTTCTTGTTGTTTTATTTTTTGTCCTTAATTATCTTTGTTTGATGACTAGTTTATTTATTTATAATTATTAAAAGTATGTATTGGGTATGTTGAAGCTGTTTGTACGTTCCGTCACTTGTCCCTAAAGATTCATTAGAAAACCAGGGTCTGACAGCTTATGTCTGGCATTCATGCTGAAATGAACCTTCTTGGTGCAGCCGCCGTGATGTTATTTGTATTTTGTGTTTCACGAACTGTGTCCAATTATACGTTATTCTTTATTTATTTGTTCTTTCTTTCCCTTCAGTCACACACCTTTTAACTTGATCTTCAGTTACTAGACTGCTATAATCATCGCTTCACCGAATCTACACCCTAATTGTGAAACACACAATCAATCACAATCTGTTCCATTTTGACTAAGTAACTGAACTCTGAGAATGTTTTGCCAAAATGGCAACTCATTATTCTAAGCTATAGGCAAAGGCATTCATCTTAAACATCAAAAATATATATGTCTAATATATTTTTGATGTTTAGATAGATAAACAGTCAAAGCTGTCAACTCGTCGAAAAAAGATAGCGTCCAACTGTTGGCCGCTAAATCTACGCACCCTAGAAAAGCACAATGACAGCACAACAAAGCCGGCTTGTTTTTTTTTAATTTTTTTGCAGCGCGACTCTATGTAGACATATATCAAAGATATACATAATTATATACAGAGACAGGTGTACAAATAGTTTCAAATTGAAGCCAATCAGCGTGATGTTGCGTGCAACTTGTCATTTTCATTCTCATATCCAAAGTGTTGCTTCGATGTAAGTGAATTTAGACTTAACTTGTCAGTTTTAAGGTTGGATTTAGTTTGTTAATCTTCTGACAGTATCAGAATGCTGTCTCTTCTATGATTAGGGTTGACGAAGATGCTGTTGCTGACGACAAGTTTAATATAAACATTAGAATTTCATGTGTTTTACAAATGACGTGATTCTTTCTTGGTTACTCAATTCAATTCAACATATTATTTTATTTAATACTAACCTACATATATACCAAAAAAAACAATAGACGTAGATATATTTAGTAACCTATTCCGCTTAACTATTCCTAAAGAGTCATAAAAACTCTGTTAGATATCGACAAGCGTTTCACCTCTCAACGAGACATCCTCAGGATGCCTCGTTGAGGTTGAGAGGTGGAATATATCTTATAGTTTAGTCAATAGTTAAGCGGAATAGATTAATAAATATATCTACGTCTATTATATTTTATAAGTAATGAATTTCCGCCAAGTCACGCCTGTAACAATTAACTAACCTACATAGGCACTTAAGAGACGTCAAAAGTTATAGGTGCACGGTGCAGGTTCCATTTGGATCCTATGGAAAAGACCTGGCTGGAAAATCTACAATCCACGAAGACCTGGCTAGAAAATCCACAATATGACTAATAATAACCTGCACATCTCGTCCTAACTCTTCTTCTATTTCCACCTGAAGGATCTACAAGCCTTACTGTAAGTTACATCGTGTTCGTCATCGTCTACTTCAGAAATTGATATGTTTGTCTAAGTAGGTACTTATTACAATTATATACCTTAAAACTATTGTTTTCTATGAATTTTTAACGATTTCTTTGCGTCCATTCCTCTCTCATCTATTACTGCCATCCCTGCACGAAGGTCGATTATCTGGTCGTCACAGTCGGCGAAGCTCTTAACTTTCTCCACAACAATAGTCTTCGCTCTTGTTTATTAATATAATCACTTTTGTTTTCTATAGCTTGGCTGTTGACCGCCTCAGATGAAGTAATAGCTTGATTGGTATAAGTATTTGAATGTGTTAATGGCTTGTTTGATATCTCTGAAACCTGTTTAATATCCTTTATGTCCTGCCAAGACAATGGTTGAATAGTGTTATCTGATATATGACAAGCTAGCTCCTCGCATGCTTTGTAAAATATGATTCTTTGGCCCTCTCCAGTGTTGTTATCGTCGTGTCGACTATTGCCGATGCTAATAACGGTTATATTGAAAGTATAAGTACCACTTCAATCACCTATGATTACAGCAATTTCCTTGAGACTGTTATTTGGGTCATTGGTTTCTGGAATGCCCGTGAATGTTCCTTGCTAAACACCTGCCTTTTAGAACAGTGTTGGTTTCAGATTTATTTTCAAGTTTCATGACTTAAGAGCCATCTATGGTTTCTACTCTTTCATAAAATCTGCATTTGCATTTACCTACGGTCGCTTCTGCGGTCTTCGTGACGATACATTCCATATCGCATGATTGAGCAAACGTTTGATATACTATTTCGTGATTCAGACAAAATTGCAATGTTTAACTGTGGACCAATCATCTAAATTACGTCTGCGGCGTTATAAGTAGCTGTGTTTGCCCCACTTGCTACTAGCTATGTATGATCAGGTATTCTACAATAATAATACAATAAATAATAAGTCATTTTCATAATAATGTGTATGACAAATAGATCTGACTGTAAAATGACGATGAATTCATAGTGTCAATCAATTCAAGTCATCATAAGAATCTATTTGCCTGGATTATAAAACCCCCATGTTTATAAGTACACACAGAATGAAGAATCTCTTATTCTTCTAGAAGAAATAAAACTTCACCACATAGTATCTTCATGAAGTAATAACTCAAGTGATAGCAGAACTGCAGGAATGACTGTCCAAATCAAAAAATCTAAATTCAATTATCTATCCGCTCTGGAGACAACTGCTATCTAACCAAAACCATCTGCCCAACCTTTTCCCAACTATGTTGGGGTCGGTTTCCAGTCTAATAGGATGCAGGGTACCCCTTGGTAAGACTGGTTGTCAGACTTTTAGGATTCTAACTATCCTTAACGACTGTCAAAGATCTACGAATGACAGCCGGGACCCACTGCTTAACATACTTCCCGAGGTCCGGAGGGGTATAAGTAATGGATGGTATAAACAAAACATAACATAAATAAAAAATGTATTTCTTTTCCACAAAGGCGCCTTAAAAATATAAAGATTATATGTATATCTGATAAATCCTTTGTGGGAGACTGGTATCTAATTCTGCATTAAGAAAACCTATCACACAGATTACCAAGTCCCCCCAAAAACAGTTTGAGTACTGCAATGTAACTCATATTTCCTCTTGTCATAGCCCCGAGGCCGAAGGTTCGCTAGTCGTTAATCATTATTTCACTAATACTAATGGTTACCACGATCATTCGCGACGTGGTTATGGTACTAGTGATCAACTATAGGAATGTAGTGAAAGTGGTCGTAAACACCACCTGTTTGTTGTGTACTTCGGTTCTGCGTTTGGTATTGTATTGTTTGTTCGTGTATTAGTTGAGACACGGAGTGTTTGTGGTCCACTTCATCGTATCCAATGACAGCGGCCAGACATAATTTCTTTCCTTTCGTGAGGCCATGGATAACTGCTGATGTGGCAGTCATGGGTATTATGGGTATTAAGTTTGAATAGAACTGTATAGACCACTGTTTTAGAATAAGAGGGCCATAACTGGGGAACTGAGGGAAATCTGTAGTTAGTACGTTTTCCCTTTACATAGAAGCTCATAGTAAGCATTGTGTATTTGTGTAGTAAGTAGGCGTAACAGAACAATGACATTTGTGTCCAAATGTAAATACCTATGTAAACGACAATGTTATGTAAATGTTATGAGTACCTGGTGTCAAAATAATTAGTGCGACTTTTCTAAGAGCTGGCCATGCTATGGCGAGACTCGACAGCGCGACGCGACACCTGTAATTGTTCTAACGTGAAGTTTTCTTAGAAAATGTATTGTTCGAGTCGCGTCGCATCGTCGCGCATTGCTTGGCTATGGCAAAAAAGCAAAGCCTAAGTGTTTCCTTTTGTTTTTGTATATATTTGTATAGTTAGTCATTTAATTTAGTAAGTACCTACCCAGTGTAAATAGTTAGTTGTGTTGTGTTTTATATTTTAATATAAACATTTTAATTTATATCACAATATTTTTTTTTACTTTTAGTAAAAACAGCAGAATTGAAAAACTCCTTTTTTTGTCAGTTTAAAACGAGTATAGCTTATAAACGTTAATTTCGAACAAGCATTCAATATCCGATATGGTCTAGTGGCTAGGATACCTGGCTCTCACCCAGGAGGCTCGGGTTCGATTCCCGGTATCGGAAATGTCTTTTTATCATCTTTACTCGATTTTTGTAACCGGAAAATATTCTGCTCACATTGTTTTATTATTACGTAGCTTACCTAACGTTTTATAATCTTTGCTCAACCTTTACATTGTTCTTGTAGCACAATCTTGGCCAATCTTAACTGGCGTAAGTATAATAATTTCTTCATAAAATATTTAATAACAGTCTTTTGGTCGTTAGTGCTACTGTATTATTTTTCTGACTAATCTTAAATCTATAAAATTATAATAACTCAACGAATTACTGAATATTGCACTTTAGTGGCGAGTGCACTACCGCCCTCTAGCGATCAGTTAACATAACTCCCGGACATTACGACATAATTTATTACAGAAATAAATGTGTTGATTTTCCACCCCCCATGTTACACTTATTACAAAATAAATCCCTATCCATTTTTTAAAATAAATATTCGAAAATTCGAAATAGAATAAATTTGAATACGCTTACGTAATGCCATCTAGTAACGAGTAGCAGTAATTAATAGTTCACGCAAGGAAATGTCGTTGTGAAAAACTTAACTGTTGTAAGAATTGTTGTGGCTTGTGACTTGTGGTTGTAAGCATCTCAGCAAGTCAGCAGTAAAAGTTATATTTATAATAATGAATAAAAAATATGACGTCAATGTGTGCAATTTGCAACTAAACCATAAATATCATAAAATAAACATTAATCAGAAACAGTGAAAATCTCCTATAAAAAGCTTGAAATTATCGTGACAAAGTGATTTGCCTCTCAGCAATGCCGACTTCATGGTTACTTAAAAACACAATGTTATCAATGCACTTGCATTGAACCATATGACGTCGCAATAAAGGTTATATTCTAATGAGCTTTATGAGACCATAATGTTGGATTACAAATATAAATTTTGCATTTCTTATGTTTCTTATTATGTCCGCATAAAGATGAATTTTGCATAATTTCGCAGTTGTAACAAGAAGGAACTGTTATTTCCGTCACTGTTATATTGTAGGGATGTCTATTTAAGGTGGGAAAGATCAAACGGATTTGACTGACCTTCCCTAATGAAGCGCTGAGGGCTGATTAGGACGATATCGCAACGCGGAAATTATCTTATTATTATTGAATTATTATTCAAATAATAGAATTCAGCATAATATACATAAAATAAGGTAGGTACATAGGTATTTATTTGGGGCAAATATCTTCTGAGCGTGTCGATAGAAATCTATACCTACTACTTACAGAAAATAAATCATTTATCATTTATCATATACTTATACAGAGTCAGCCCATAATTTGACTAAAAGCTCTATCTTCAAAAGCGTCAATCCGTTATGGCTTTACTTGACGTATGATGTCAGCGAAATTAACCGATAATCAAATTGACTACCAACTTAAATGGTTAGTTTAATGAAATCACACAATCACAGTTATATGAAATGGCTTTATGGTACTGATAAATTGACGTACTGTGTCATAACTACACACTTCGTCAATTTGCCGTCAGAAGGATACTTAGTAAGTATCATCGCGGACACGCATATCTAACTATCTAACAATGTACCTACATTGAAAACCAAATCTCGTGCACACGATGACCATATCTGTTTACCACCCCTTTTTTGTAGGTAAGCGTGCAGCGCTCGAGGGCTGCAAGCTAGAATAGTCCTTACGATGTTCAGATATACGGGTCCGCGATAGTACATTCTCTCAACAATAACTAGGTAGGTTACCCGACTATGGCAAAGCCAAAGGAGGGTTATGATTTTATTTTATTTCATGCAGATTAATTGACATTTTTGTTATAAATCGAGATTGAGTGAAAGATGAAGCATATCAAGAGGAATGATTCTTCGGTTGGTAAAGTTGGTATCAATGATGAAACTGACATTTAGCAAGATGCGCTCATGTAACTGTGAACAATCCTATTACTTGCTTCAGTTATCCACACTTTGAATCTAAAACGCGTAAAGCTTAAATAAATAAAAGACGGACGTCTGACGACTGACGGATAAAGGCGGACTATATTGGCTATTATTTACTATATTGTCGTAATTTAGGCAGTCAGTCATAGTAGTTAGCATTAGTCTGGCAGTCAGTTTGCAACGCTAAAAGGTTTTTTTTTGGCGCGTGGCCAAAATCGGAACTAAATCCCCCATTTTGTTTTTTTTATCACGTCAATACAATTTCTGTGACATTTTCGTAAATATTTTGTTAAACGACGCCCTGAGAATGTCATGCAGGCACCAAAAGATTCTTGTTACACTCTATTAGTGTTGAATAGCATTTAGGCTTTTTTGAAAAAGGGTGCCATATTTCATTAATCAAACGAGAAATCTACTGACAAATTACGCAAAAAAGCATCACTAACACGACACCAAAAATAATTCATTTCATTCGATTGCCAAATTTTTTATCGATTCTCGATTTACACACGTAATAGAGTTGTAATCGAGTTGGTCAAGTCGGTTTAATTACTCTTTACGGTTCACACTTGACCATGGCTTGTTATTTTAAACGGCTTTTCACAAGATGTTTTGAAACTCAACATGTTGTAAAAGCTGTTATTAATACTTTAACGTTTAACTGATTTTATTTCTTGATTTTAACTAGCAATCATGTTTGAGTCACTGTTTTGCATGATTGGGGCTATTCCTATTAAATTGATAAAGTTGCTACTTGCTTTGCTATATAGGTAGTATGTTGGATCTTTAAATGTTTTCTGATGGCTCGATGAAAAATCAGTAGGTTTGAGCTTGCCTCGCCAAAGATCATATCTTTCCCAGGTGATGTTCCCGTTGGCAACATCACCTGGGAAAGATGTTCGATGTGGTGTTCGATTTCATTCTTACGGTCTTATCCCCGTGCCGAGCTGACCCCAATAGGCCTTACATATTCGTATAAAACCAGTATTTAACATCAACCCCACCACCAGCATCTCCTCAGACTAGTTTTTCATTTCCAGAAAAGGCAACTAGCTGATGGCTTTATTCGCTTTTTAAGAATAACTAAAATTTTTACTAGGGTATCATTGCAATTGGGTCCATAATTTGTAAACGTAAGAACTTGTGCAGTATTTATTATCAACGTTCAATAAAATTAAAGCCTATATTTTCTAAACTTCCAATCACAGCTAACTAACACACAATGTTTTTTTTTGCATTCACCTATATTGTCCCACTGCTGGGCAAATATCACAATGATAATAATAATAAAAAAGAAGATATCTCTTATTTAACACGTTACTGATAAATTATATTATACAAACATAAAAATAAGGTAGGTAAGTACTTACGGTATTTTATAGGTTAACGAGCACTCAAAACGTTAACTGTTTAAACTGTTTGGATTGCTTAATTTAAAAAGTCGCCCGAGCGATCTTCACTACATACACAATATCTTGCTTAGTGTCAATAAATATATTAATATGTTAAGCCCCGCGTCCTAACCAAAAGCAATCGCCGCGCGAGTACGCGATCGACGCGATGTATAAATTACCACGTACAAACGCGACTTGATTGATCGCGCGTCTATGTAATATTCGTAGGCGCCCTCATATTCGTAGGGTCGCCTTATTTTTTTTCGATGAACCGTGTGGTTGCGTCGACAGAAGGCGCCTTCCGGTTTTCTGAACAAATGAGTGACGTGTGAACACGACGGTCACTTCATCGCGCGGACGATCTTTTTGGATATAAAATAGCGCGACGATAGCTTTTGGGAAGACAGTCAAGAATTTATTTTGTAGTATAATTTTTTTTATCGCAGTGCCCGTTAATCCGTCTCTGTTTTTGTCATAAGTTACATGACTTATCGTTATTTCCCTTATTTATCCATAGAACATAATATTGATGAATTACTGGTGGAATCTTATCTCGAATTCTTCATAACCTGACTGAGTATGGACATGCCAATGAGAGAAATTTCATTTTGCAAGTTCGAATAAATAAGTACCTATCAATATGTACCTACTGAACAGTAGGACAAACACTTTCGCTGCATTGACGTAACGAAACGCGAAGCTATGCGAGTACGTGGGAATTACTCTTGATAAATGAACCTGATAAAGTATAACTGTTATTGAATACTTTTCGGAGTAAGAAACAGTTCGCTTGAAACGTGACGGTTGTCTGTTACACTAGTCTTTAAAAGCACTTCAAAACTTACTATTAAATATTAATATAACATTAAAATATTATAATAGTGAATATATTTTTTGGTATTTTTAAAAGTAATTTGTAATAAATTGATATAAATGCCATAAAGTCATGTTCTAAAGTAGTTTAATGGCCCAATTTTAGTTATTAACTACTACAATAAATGAAAGCAATAATATTAGGTCCTAAACATTATTGACTTTTATTTTTCATAAAAATGATCAGGCAAGGTTTAAGGCTACTCGACAATAGATGGCGCGAATAATAATTTTAATTTTTGATCTTCTAAATTCAAATTCGCAATTGGAAAGCGCGACGGTGGTTGCGAAGTGGCACGTACGTGAGATTGCCGGACGCAACGAAAAGCGCTCACAAAAATCGAAGAAAGCATTTTGTTTGCATGTTTTTTGTTTATATAGAAATTATACTTAGACGAAAGTGAAGTTTATTTTATGTCTTTTTACAAATTAGCAGTGTGTGAATTACGGTATTTGCTGTTTATTTATTTATTTATTTATTTAATACTTCAAGCACACAAATGTACAGAGGCGGACTTAATGCCTTAATTACTTAGCATTATCTAATGTTGACATTTTGAATGTTACGTGCATTAATGGTAACGCAAATTAATGTTTTTATGTTATATTTTTTGCATAAGCAATGATTAAGAACGGCTGAGTATTTCTTGAATAATTTCACTGTTCTCACACAACCTTCCATACTTATACGACATTCTTGTATCAAGTTTTCTCAGTGTTGCGAGCGGTAATTAAAATCTCGCGACACTCACCTTTGAGGCCGTTATCTGCTAACTGTATCACTTGCCCTGTAATAAGTGCACACGACTTAACAATGGCTGAACAGATCTAATTACACAAAATTGTCCCCGATCGTATCTAAAAGCTTTGTTGTGGCAACACTGAACGATTAGAATCTGCGGTAAACATGTGAAAGTCGGTGACAATGATTAGATGTTTTTACAACCAGTGATTCTTGTAAGACGTTAGTTTCGCTATTCAATAAAAATTATATTATGCGGAAGGAAATACAAAAATTAATATTATTTGAAATGATAGACTGTATTTTCTAATGAAAGAACCATTTCAGACGTTCCTCGTTAAAATATACTTTATTACTGGTATTTCTTTTTTATAAATAATAACTAGATATCATAAACCATCTGTGTACATATTTATTGCTACTTAAATCTTTTAATTAACTCGGATAGCTAATTTCTTAATACTTTCACATTGAATTATGAAATTAACTCTTAAAGAAAGGAAGTCTACTGAATTTAACCAATGCGATGAAGAATTCAGATGTGCAAATGAAAGTAAAATTCCAGAAAAAAGTATGTTTAAGTTTTAATTTCGCTGAAAAAATCTTTAAATAAGGATTACCTACACCACATTAGCGAGTTATATGCGTAGAGCAAGCATTGGACATTCAGCCGCGCCCATAAGTATGAAAAATGTAAATCCGATCTTGTACATGAAGAGAGTGCGCCGCCCACTTGTCTGTCGTTCTGACACTTTCGATTTTTTATCTGTCAGTATCTTCATGGTCACTTTAGCTTGCGGAATTGTAGCCGCTGCGCTGTTTATAAAAAAGTCAAGTGAGCGCGGAGGGCGTTGCCACCAATCAAAGCCACCCAATTACTGATACTTTACAAGAGTTATCACACTTATTACTGTCACGTATTGGGCAAAGGTTCATTAAAACAACAGTAATTTCTCATTCGCAAAGATTACCGAGGCTTACAACTGCCACGTGATATTTGGAGAAGAGATGATATGAATCTGGCATTGACACAGCGCAGCATAGATTACCCACATACTTATTGCAAAATTACATGAATATTTATGATCCATTTAAGCACATAATAATAATATAACCATCATTATGAAGCATAATAATTCATAAGTTTTTCACTTATAAAGTTATAATATTGAAGGACCATTTACGTCGGTTCTATTAAGAGCATTCATTCTAAAAGTTGTCAACTTGGCAAATAGCTGTCAAATATTTACCTGTTTTGATTAATTTGGCAATATTACTGTATGGAAATATAAAATATAGCTAACTAAAGTTATTTTTTTAATCCCAGAGACTAATTTGACAGGTGCAAATGTCACTCTACAAATTGAAAAAAACAAACAACAATCACTTGAAATGTCAAATTAGTCTCTGGAATTAAAAAACGAACTATATGGAACTAGCTTTTGCCCGCGGCTTCGCCCGTGTGGTTGAGGGAAAATATCTACGGGAACGTACTACCGGGATTAAGAGTACCCTATGTGTTAATTCAAGTTTCATATCCTAAGGGGGCATTTCCTTTATTTGACTTTTATGTTATAGGTGATATACCAATTTTCAAGTTAATTACCACGCAGTAAAATCCTCTTCTGTAAAATTGGTTACCCCTTTTCACGCCGTTTGATACACGTTATTCTTTCATTTCGGTTTCAAGTATAAATACTGAGTTTCGAGTTAATCGGACAGCGCGTTAAAATTCTTCCATACAAACTTTGATACCCCCGAACCCCGGAGGTAATTTAGAAAAACAAAAAATTACAAACTTTATAATTTATTTAGATAAGAATTCGTGCGAAGTTTCATGTTTATTTTCTCAAGGAATAGGATTTTTCGTACAATCTTTCATCCTCTATTTGACTCCCTTAGGGGATGAATTTCGAAAAATCCTTCCTTATTCCTAGTCTACATTATAAAGGAAACCTATGTGCAAAATTTCAGCTTTCTATGTCCAAGGGTTTGGGCTGGGCGTTGATGAGTCAGTCAGTCAGTCGGGGCGACTTTTCTTTTTATTAATAGATAGATAGATGAATTGCAATTATAACACTGAATTTGATGTAGTCCCTAATGCCTTTTTACACCTAAAGCAAAGGCATTAGGAAAGTTTGCTAATATTTTTTTTACATCTCAAACTAAATATTCGATTTTACGATATTAATTATTGCATTTCATAATCAATATTTTAGTTCACTAGTTAGCCATATTTTATATTTCCATACTACCAAATTAATCAAAACAGCGAAATATTTCACATCTATTTGCGATATTGCTCACTTTCAGAAGAATGCACGCTCTTAAACAATGCCGTATAAACCACTTGTGGTTATACTATCAAGTCAAGTTAATTAGTGATTTGCAAACACTGGTGTTGTTTTTTCAAATAATAATGATGTTTTATTAGCAATCCTTTGACGAGAGTTCTCTATTAGGCGAGGCCATTCACGGCACCTTTCTCTCATTATCATACGCATAATTTTCAATAACAATCAATGGACTCGGTGTACTGTCGAATTGTGAGTTCAGCATAGTTTGCATCCATTACCTCTATGCTGGGTCATTGCAAGCTTTAACTGACGTAATAACTCGGTTTTTATTTATTAATTTTTTAACTAACCTAGCTGTCCTTTTAGGGTAAGATTATGGATTTTTTATTGTTTAAAAAAAAAGGATTTTTTTTTCTTTGAATCCTAAAATAGCTTCTTAGGAAGAATTTCTAATTTGCTGTTATTTATACATATAATAACATATTATCACGCCTGTAATCTCCGAAGGGTTGCGCAGACAGGTACCTATAGTAGGGACACACACATTTCGCCATTTCGTTTTTATAATATCGAACTCAAATTGCCTTAATATGAAGGCCATTTTTTGGCCGCGATACGATCGTCTTATTTAGAAGCGGAGGCCTCCAGCAATGTCACCAATGAGGCGAAAGATTAATTTGTATTATTTTCTTCTTTTGCTTTTGCTGTAGGGCCATTCATTGACGTCTGATTGTTACCGCACAAACTTTCACAATGTCCAACCAACTATATTTAAAAAGAAAATAAATACAACATGATCCAGCAGTTCCATAATACGTTTACTTCTAAGACTAACTGCTAAAGAATGCGGAGTTTGCAGCCATATTCTGAAAGTAATGAATAATTGGTAGCCATTAACATTCTAGGTCTAATAATGCACGGTATTTATATAGTCATTTCCGCGTATTTCATCTTTGTTCCCGATTCGGACCGTGAAAGAATCTTGAAGATAAAAATTACGGCCTTAACAAAACGCCCATAAAACGGTCAGCGGTTACTTGATACTTGCGTAAGAAGGAAAGTACAGGTGCAAATATTGAACTGGCGGCGTTCTTTGCAATGTACAATCACGAAATCGCCAAGAATTTCTTACCAATGGGAGTTTTTGAGAGAGTTTTTAATAAACTTTTTGCATGACAAATTATTTCGGAGTTGTCATCGTTTCGTGAGATCGCCCGGGGTGTCACACAATGGTTGTTACAGACCTTACAGTATTTGGTAGCATAATATGTCACCCTGGAGGCTATTGTAAATTGGATCTCGTTAAGTTTTTATATCTTCTGGCTACAAAATAGATACTTCGGTATCAGACCTACTTCCATATATCATCATCATTATTTCAGCCACAAGACGTCCACTGCTAAATCCAATATTATAAGCTCTTATACCGCCAACTTATGTTATAAACTCCGTAGGATTAATGAACGAAGGCCATCAACCCAAAAATATTTTGTATTCACATCTCCGAACAGATTAGTAAGAGGAGGCGGGTGCTTAATTGCAAACAATGATCATCCCACGCTGACGCAGCATAACCCACAAACTACAAGGTTGCACCTACATACGTAAGAGGTCGTGAATGACACAACCGATCACCGATGATAGAATATGACAAACATGTGAGAATTCCAGTTTTCTGAAGATTGATGGAACTGTCATTGCTGTGGCAAATGTGACAAATTATTATTGGAAAGAAGTATCGATTGTTTAAGCGTGAATCATGAAATAATTTAATGCAGATGAAATCTAACGGTTTTGAAGGATATTAACAAGCTTAAGCATCGTTCTAGAATAGAATTAATGATGGCAGGTTCATTCTAAGCAACATTTTTACATAACAATCACTTCCTTTCTTTTCTCTTCGAACTGGTTGCGGACACTTCAAAGAATCGTCACTTCTCAGCTGCTGTAGCCACATCATTTACTTTAATTTAATAACCACACGCAGGTGTAAATTCGCAAATAACTCGTTTCGATAGCATCAAAAATGTCGCGAATACTTTGAAAAACAGCGCAAAAAGAACCCACTTTTCTGGTCGCTGGTGAAATTGTGATTTCGCCAAAAAAATCATCAACGGCTACATAAAGTTTGTAGGTTGCAATGAAATCTTATTTATGAAAGGTGTCTGGTCAAGAGTGGCGTAATTTGATCCAGAAATACTGATATGGCGTGATTTATGAAAGAAATTTTGATTTATAATTATGTAAAAGTTTGTACACAATCTGACAATCCACAAGGTTGGGCAAAGGTTTTGAATGATTAATTGGTAGGTACAGTTTTACACCCTAGCCATTAATATAACGATAGAGAAAGTATTTTTGTTATTGTTGACACTGAGATTTCTTATCTGATTGATTGATTGTAAACATTGATGGCGTTTTACGTTCAGTCAGTGTCGGGCTGTTAATGAAATCTGTAAATTATTATGATAAGCAAAAGCTCAAGTAGGTACGTTGAAGGAGTCTCTGTGAGAACAAGTTTACATTTCTAATCTAGTTCAACCGGTTTAGATATATAACAATAACATATTATTATGTACTCAACTAGCCAAAATTTCAGCAAAAAATTACATAAAACTTACAAAAGACTACTAAAAAAATTGATCTTGAAACATTTACGGAATGTCCTTGTCTATGCTCAGTTAGCGAAATTATGAGCTCGTTGTTAAATAAAACATCACGTAATCTGTACATGTATTGTCGGTAATGCATTGGGCATGCAGTTTTTGTCACGCACTGTCCAATGTCGGCCAGCAGCCGTGACTACCACGTCAACATATTGATATTACACTTATCTAGCTTTTGTCTGCAATGTAGATAAACCGCGTTGTTCGGAGATAAAGGTCCTTGCAGTTTCATTATGTGGAATGTGCTGGCTTAACTTAGATAACCTGATTGTTAATTAGATAGATCTGATAAATCTTAATGTGATAGTATGCATAGGCAAAAAGACAACTAGGGGAGCACCAGAACACTAGGGGACGTTTTGTGAAGTGTTGAAGCCATCACTACCTAGAAAAGGAGCGTCGCATCGCATGTGATCCTATATCATTTTGCGATTCACTTTTTTCTTTTCTAGTTTTTAAGTTGTTTATATAGGTTAATACTTTTTTGTGCGAAGAAAGAAAGGTGCCATCCATACCTCTGGTAAAGCATGGAGCTTTTAAGGCGTCATAACATGACCCCTGAACTCACAACTTTTGAATGAAGCAATCAAATAACACTAGTTAACTTAACGATTAAAGACTCGTTCACACCGGCGCGACTTGTCGCGCGACGCGACACCGGCAATTGTTCAATCGTGAAGGTTTATTAGATATTGTATTGTAAAAGTCGCGTCGCGCGACAAGTCGCGCCGGTGTGAACGAGCCTTAACGCAATACAAATTGCAGTCGACAACAGTAATCGTTTACCAGAAGCCCTTTTTACTATCAGTGGTTGGCCAATCAGGGGCTGGGAATTCTCACGGCATGCTTTCAATGTGCCGCCAACAATAAGTTTGTAAGTAAGTCGTAACATTGCGAAATATTACTCATATTTGATCTATTTCACTTCTTTGTGTTTAAGATGGGAAAATACAAGGTTCAACAACAATTAAAATCCTAAATTCTTTTGTAAACAAGCGTGATTTAAAATGCGAAAGTGTTGGTTCTGCTTTTAGTGCTCGAGAATTCATTCAAAATCTTGAAATTTTGCAATTGTTACGTATTATCTATTAGGTACAAGAACGTAAGGAAGTCTTGACCTCAGTAAATAAAGATGTTCTAGATAAATATCTCTAGAAAAAACAACATTAGAAGTGAAGGCAGAAAACAACAAAGATTTTTTATGGTGAGAAGTTTTGGGTTAAGCTTCTGCCTGCAGCACAAAGGTCAATAAGGTTAAGGTTACACTTGTACCTCGCAGTAATCATAAAAAGTATATTTAGTCATTAACTCTATGATTATGATCTTTAATCCCAACGCATTGTGGCTATAATTAGTGGATTTAAACCATCAGCCATCACGCTTAGTATGACCTTACTGATGAATTAAGAAATAATTTTCATCAACACAACATTATGTAAATAAATTTTATAAGTTTGTCCTTCTTGTTTAATGTGGTGTACAATAGCGTGTTTAATAAATCGACACTAATATTTTAAAGAGAAAAGATTTATATTTTGTATAAATAAACTCTAAAACTACTGGACCGATTTAAGAAAATATTTCACCAGTAGAATGCTATACTTAATCATGATCACTGAGTAATAGGCTATAATTTATAAGCAAAGATATCACGCGGGCGAAGCTGCTGGTAAATAAATGTACAAATAGGATTAATTGTTGACATCGTAACCAGTTTACTGGTCACCCCATTTGTCATTAATTTAACCTTACCCGTTTTGCGTAAAAGAATACCAGTTGCTGGCACTTGTTGCTCGAAATACCACCAGTAAAAAATAAATAAACGAAAACCACCCTTCTTGATTTATAATAAGAGCTGCAAGTCTTAAATTATGCAGTAAGTTATGTTGGTAATTGTGTACCTATTACAAAAGAGGTAAACTCCATCCGCTTATAAATTCGTTAAAGATGGCCTATCGATAAGCTAACGGTATTCGCTTTGGTTGTTAGCTTAGATGACGAAATGAGATAGAAATAAACAATAAAACGTTTTAACAATTACGCACTAAGTATACAAAATTTGCACTTACATCCTTCTTAGAGGCCCTCCAGCAAGATCGGATCTGAAAGAAAGGAACAAATCAATTTATGCTTTACTATTATTACGGCTATAAAATGGACATTACTATTATAGAAAATGATTAAATATGACCTGAATTAGGTAGGTACATTCATTAAAATTCGTATGAAGGAAATAATTATATTGCAAAATAACAATTTTCAAATATAAATGGTATTCCTACTTGTCAATAGATGGCGTTGAAATTAATCTTGACAGCAATCTATTTGTGAAATGTCGCACGCATTGTAGTAGCGGAATGTAAGTTGCGAAATTGCGTGGCGATTTAATTACAAGTCATATTACTATTTATGAATGTAAACAATCACAGATACTATGGTACCGACGTGGGCTGGCTTTGTAAAGACATTTCATTGTTTAAGCTGATGGGATTTGCATACGCGTTAACATTTCACAATGAACGCCAGGTGCGTATAGATTGATAGTTGCAACAGAACTAGTGGCAAACAGGTTCCTTGGCCTCGTTGGTTGAGAAAAAGTTACGGGTAAGGAATAAAAAGTGTTGGGGAAAATGCCAAAAAGATTTGCCCCGGGTGAGGATCGAACTCACGACCTTAAGATTATGAGACTTACGCGCTGCCTACTGCGCTACCGAGGCCGGTGATAAGAAGGTTCAAATCAGCTATTAGATTCCGCAGCGCTAAAAAGTTAGGGTGACAATACAATTTTATTATTTGCGGCCCAATTTTCAAACTTAAGTGTGACTAAAGTTAGTGCAAGCAAGAAATACAAAACTAAGTTCATTTAGTTATTTATCGATTTACCAAAGGCTTTAAGTACGTATCGGAATGCTGTTTAATCATTTTCATTGTAAGTTAAACCTTAGGAAATGTTGAATTTATTAGTGACATAACCTAAAATAAGCGGAATTGCCTTCAAATTCCGATTAGCTTGTTTAATATTATTGTATTAATTTGTTTAAAATGTTTACTTCCTTTTAGGTTGTTTTACTTTTGTTCAACAATAGGTGTTGCGTATTATTGGGAAGGGCTCTTATAGGGGTCACCACAGGGGGTCACACACGTGTGCATGTGGCGTGTGTAATAATATTTTAAATATTTTAACTATCTTTAACCTACAATGAGAAAATTTCTGGCCACTATCATATTATTTATTTATTTAATACTTCAAGCACACAAATATAGACATTTCCTTACCAGACAACCTTTGGGTGATGCAGAGACACATAACATTTTTATAATCTTGCAAAGAATTGAATTCAAACAACATTCCTTATGACTTATCAATGTATTTTCTCTTTACGATCTACTCAGCAATCCTGCCGATAGTGATACAACACTCAAAGCACGTAACTGGCACTTTCACTGGCCATTAATTATGCCAACAGTCGCCATGTTCTTTTGATGGCGACTCTTTTGTTTTAAACGCGATTATTGGCTAGAAAGTACCTCGATTTACGGACGATATTGTTTCTAATAGTTATCGTTGTTAGGTTAGGATGCATTATGCAAGTATATTTAATCGTAATGAAACCCTAGTGAAGTGAGCGAGAAGTGAGATGTAAATCCACGTTGTGCTTGGGATGACAATATTGGCAGCTCACTTCACGTAGGTTTTCACGGTGATATTTTTACAGAATAGCACATCAGCCGAACTATTCTGTAAAAATGTGACGGTGAAAACTTAGGTGTAATGAGCTGTCAATCCCTAGCATCAAGTGGGCATGCCAGTTCACTTGAAGCTTACATCACCTAAGTTTTCACACGGTGAGATTTGTTCAGAATAGACGGGCTGACATCAAAACCAGCCAGTCAAGCCAAGTGAGCTTGAAGTGAGCTGTCACCTCTTTACTTCACCGATGTTTTCACGGTGAAATTTTTACAGAATAGATCGGCAGGTTCTTGTGTATGTTTTTGATATTGGAGTGATAAACTAAGATCACAATTGGCTTTTGGATGCTTCTTCCACGCACGAGGTACCTATACCTACGAGAATGGGTTATGCCGAGATGGAAAAAGGAGCCAGACAGCAAGGTAGGTACCATGCTGGTAAACTGGCCAGGGTCAACACCAACACTCGTAGCTTGACTACCGTAGAAACGGGTTTTGTCGACGGAAGAATAGACAAAAAGACAGATTGTGATTGTTTATCTGTCATTTTGTCTATTCTTCCGTAGACAAAACCCGTTTCTACGGCGGTCTTGCTACGCTGGGTGAAGACAATTTTAAAGCTGAGGATCGCATAATCTTTTATACCTATTAAGCGCGTAAAATAAAAACTAATCTTTAATTTCGTGGGGCATTTAGAAAACATTCTAAAAGCTTACCCGAACACGTTTCTGAATGAGCATTGAAGTAAGTAAGTCATACAGCGTTGGTAGAGCGTGTTTCAAATATTCCGATTTATATGGAAATCACAAGATTACTCAACATGCATGTGCGTGTCTATAAAAATGCCTATTAGTTACTTGTTTTGAATTGCAAAAATGTTTCGAGGAAAAATCTCTCACACAGACAGACTTGCGACAGTAGGTCATTGCGATCCGCGGCCGCACCCTTAAGAGTCGCGACCCCGGCATGCGGCACTTTACTCGTGTACTGGTATAAAATATACTTGATAACTACCAATTACATCCCAAAAAGGTTACGCAAACAAGAAAGTTTTAATCAGGAAGTTCCTCGAGGTTTAAAAATAAAGATAAACAAGGGAAACTTTCCTTCACCGTTTTGAGGTCAGGGGCCTAAGTCTACTAATTTATAAACGTTACAATGGTCACTCAATATGGTGAGTTTTTGACAGTTTTTGTATGGCAAATCTGTCAAATACTCACCATTGAGAGATCATTGTAACATTTATAAATTAGTCGACTTAGGCCACTGTGGTAATGAATTGATAGGGATTATGCATTTGTGATTTAAATAGGTAAGGGTCAAATAATATTTTTTTATAAACTTTACTGCTTCAGAATTATGCCTCAATGAATATTTTTCATTATAGTTTCTTTTTGGGCAAGTAAGAATTTTTAAGTGCATAAAAGCTGCGGTCAATTCAAATATTTGACAAGCGACGCCATTTGTCAGAGCGAATGTGACATTTAAAAGTCTATGACAACAATAAAAAAGTCAATGTGTTTTGTAGGAGTGTTTGCGATTTGTTGTCATCGTTGTCATAGACTATGACGTCACACCAAGCCCGCCAAAATGGAGGGCGTTTAAGGTGCGCTTCTTCGCTTCGCTCTTGACGGAGCGGTCGTGGTCACGATGAATTTTGTCCAGTCGCAGGTGTAGTCGTTGCCCGCCTCACGATCTCTCTCCACCTGGTTCTGTTTCATGACAGTCTGGCGCATTCATTAACAGGGACCACGGATTTTATTTGATCGGTCCACCTCATCGATGACCTGCCGCGTGGCCTATTAGCTTCTACTCTGCCCCGTATTACCAGACTCTCTATGGAGTCATTATTGCGCCTAAAGACATGATCAAAGAACTTCAGTATTCGAGACTGTACTTGTGCTGTTAGACGCTGTTTGATGCCGAATTCTTGGAGTATGGAGACGTTTGTGCGGAATTCTGTCCATGACAGCCCAAGCATTCTTCTCTAACACCACATTTCTAGAGCGTAAACTTTTTTTATTTATATAACCTTTTTGTTTTTCTTTTTAATAGGTACGCCAATAATAATGAAGGCATGAATATAATCGCCTTAGATTCCAAATGCAACGTATAATTCAGACAAATGCGTTAAATTACAAATATAAATCCAATTTTGTCGTAATCGAGTTTCCATATCAGTTTCGCGCCATTTTCGGACGCCACCATGTTTTATTTAGAAGCTGAGTATTCACTGTATTCAGTGCGAACTAGATATTAGACGCGTTATCCATGCAGTTTCCATTCGCGATGAAAAAAAAATTGAGGTGATTCAAAAAAGGAAATGTTATGGAACCCGTCCTGCCAGTTAGTGGCCTTTGCTTGGCAGAAAATGAAAGAACCCTTGTGCTCTAGCTCTAGACAAAGATACAATAAATTAAACTTAGAACCTAGCAAGAGTAGCAAGGGTGAATGTGGGTTTTCATAAAATTTCGCGCAACAAGTTGGCGCCATTTTGAAAAAATGTCTTCCATTTCGACATTGAATATAAAACATAATATTATGATGACTTACATCGTTTCATGCATTTTTTCATCATTCAAATACGACTAAAGAACCTAAAAGCGCTTTGACACTTTTGACAGGTGCCCGGACCTGACGTCTCAGTGTTGCCACCTAGTGAACGTCATTTCAGAAAACCCTCATTGCCCAATTTTAAATAGATAACAATGTCCTAGAGCCAAAAATTCGAAGACATGTGACATCCAACAACCGACACTGGGCCCACGTAGTGGATTATGCCCGCTCCCTGTGTCCCAGCCCCTGCACTGGGAATATTATAGGCTGATTATGCTAAATAACACCAATATTACGAATTGCAGCTTCTCAAAATGTTAATTAGATCCAAATCGTCCGTCTCTATTTGGCTTAATATTTACAAACATCCAAATCGTCCTTCACCGGCATTCTCACCGCAACAGGAAATTCCATTAATATTTTGACGAATGCTATTAAAAATTTGATCAAAACACGTTAGCACATCAATCTCGAATTTAAACTAAATTCGATTAGAGATTAGTATGAAATCTATACCATTTCTGATCGAGATTCTTTCTGGCTTTTTATCGCATGTAAACGATTTATTTGTGTATATCTTTCGAACAATAATAATACAAGCTTATATTGTCCCAGGGGAAAGGTCTCTTCTCATACAAAGAAGGCATTCGAGCATTGATCAAACTCAAACTCAAAGCATTTATTTAAATTAAACAATTTACAGGCACTTTTGAATGGTCAAAGAGTCGATCAGTCAGAAATATGAAGCAGTTGCCGATTCAAACGCGTAGTAGGTACCTATGGAGAAGAACGGTCAAGAAACTCCACGGATATTCTTTTAAATAAAAAATCACCACGCTTGCTCAAATCTGCTCAATATTTGTTCTAAAATTCTCGTCTTCTCAGTATCCTGTCATTATTAACATCTCAACTACTAATAAGCTGTCGTGAATGTCGTGATTGTATCACATATTCAGTTTTTTGTCGTAAAGCGTCTCAATTACAAGTCTATGGTCTTAATTGCAAGTCGTTCTAACACCCACATGACATGATGTCGTGTCGCAGATGTAATGATTCTCAATCTACTACACAACGTGTTACATAAACGATCAGTTTATAATGATTTTGCTTGAATTCCATTAACAGCTTTGCTTATATCTCGAAGATTAATCTTTCGAGATCTAAATGACGCAAACACAAGTAAATTAAAAAAATCACAAATTGTTTTTTTATCTGTGATTTATTGTCGGGTAACATTATCGTGTTAAAAATAGGTTTTATATGTAAAACAAATAATTCCATTTGATTAAACAATTTTATTATGCAAAACAATGGTGATTTCATTATAAATCTATGTGTTTAGATAACTAATGGAAAATAACTACTTATATAATGTTTATCTACGACGCAAATTGTTTATTTATCACCCATAACTTAACATCACGGTAGTATTCCCCGAAGGAATAAACAGAGGTGCACCTAATAGTACACCCACATTTCGAGAAATTATGTTCACTCCTAAGTAATAGGGGGTGAGTCTATTGACATCAACCTGGCACAAATCCAGACTCCTGGCCGCTACTGAAAAAAATCCAGATGGGACCCAATAAAACTTTCACCGACCGGGAATCGAACGAAAATCCAATCCGAAAAGCGAAAACTTCTCTGCGGCCGGCGCTCGGCGTGGCAACACGTCGTTTTCGGGTTCGCGACAAGTCAATCTTTATCCTGAGGATGCCTCGTCGAGAACACGTGTCGATTTCTTACAGGGTTTTTTATGACTCTTTAGGAATAGGTTTAATAAATATATCTACGTCTATTCTATTTTTCCGTAACTAGAATAACAAAATGGCATCATCCATAACCGTCTAAGATCCAAATTGAGCAAAAACTTCAAAACTTTTTTACAACAAACAAAAACTTTGAAGACAAACTGTAATGAACAGCATCCTCAATCTATTACGTCACACCATAGATCACGTAAACGCATGTCCTTCAAAACTAGTGTGTGTGGTCACCGTAGTAGGCTCTACATGTAAATATTGCCTAAGATTTAAAGTAGGTGGGTATTTGTGTCGCAGGCGCAGGTATGTTTTGTCAATCGGTTACCGCAATCAATAAGAACATGCTGATGGTTCTAACGCCTCGAGTACACACTGGCCGAGGCTGGCCGCATTTTGATGTCCGTTGATAAATGCACAACTGGTCTCATGGAGGTCCTTTGTGAATGAAGCAATTGAATTAGTACGCACACCACACAAGGTTGCATGAGGAGGAAATTCTGATGTGTTTTAACGTAAACGGTACTTACAGAAAGAAAGAAAGAAGAAAAAAAGAAAGAAAGAAGAAAAAAATATAATATATTTGTTAAAAACAAGTTAAAAATAACCTCCGACACAATTCCAGGTGATGCTGCAGTATCAGTTCAAGGTTACTATGTTCTTCAAATGCCATTGAAGTAACAGAATACTAAATTTCGAATCGATCAGACCTGTGGAAGATGCGCACATCCAATCATCAACTAGAAAAGAGCTGATAATCTTCAGACGGCTGAACCGATTTTCTTGAATTGTAGCTAAGAACACTCTCGATCAAGACAAATTTAAAACAAAAAAAAAAAAAAACAAAATCGGTTCAGCCGTTTGGTATCTACGAGGGAACAGACAGATACACAGATACACACGTTAAACTTATAACCCCCTCTTTTTTCGTTGGGGGTTAATAAATAAGGAAAGAAAGAAAAGTCAGATTAGCCTAGAGCCTACGAGATCACTCCAGTTAGGGCAGGGCAGTTAGTGCTCTACTAGGCATCGCACTTAAACGTCTTTCGCAGATAAATTTCTGAGTTCTCTAGCTCCCTTGTTTTAAACGAGGTATTTAAAATTATCCTTTTTATAATATTATAAGTAAACGCGAAAGTGCGTTTGTTTGTTCATTTGTTACGACGACGACACGCTAAAACGACTGAACGGATTTCAATAAAATTTGGCACATGGGTGGATTATATGACGTATTACTATCGAAGTATCTACCGTATTTTTATAACAAAGTCAAGTTATTATTTACAAAGTATATTCGCATATTCACCAATGTTTTCCCTTCCTATTTGCAAGTCTGAGTTAGAACCTAAGTTAAGTCGTTAGTTTTTGTAAATCCTTAACTACAGCACAGTACAGGACGAAACTTTTATTATGGATCAAGTCACATGCAACAATAACGTGCTGGTTATTTTATAAACATCACGATGTTGCAAGTATCGTGTATTTTGCAACATTTATTAAAAACATTTATTTCTTGCGTAGGGTTACCATACTTCCGGACTTTCAGGGATATAATTATGCTGAAAATATGCTTCAATGTCAAGACGAATGTCATCGTTTTGAATTTCTGAAGAAATAAAAGCTATTCGTTTTTCCAAGATTATAGATACCTGTATGGAGTTTTTTAAATTTTATTTTTAGAACGAAATGTTTGACATTGCATAATTGACAGTTAGTCTGTGTTCAAATAAAAAGGGCATCTAGACTCCTTTTGCTAACCTTTTTCTCAAAACTTGAACCACCAAACAAGCAGTTACTTTTCGCATAGAAACTAAATGTAAATCCATTGAGTAGATAATGAAACTGCCCTTAAACGCAAGTAAACGGTCACGGCCTTCATGGCGTCATCACCGGACGACATTACGCGACCTCAGCGTAAATGAATTTATAATGTTCAATCGAGATTGCTTGCCAGTCATACAATTCAATCTTGAGATTGTGTACTTCCCATATCTTGACGTATGGACACAAGAATTTGTGATAAATAATCTGAGTAATGCCCGGTTTCATCATCTCCGTCATCATCGTTCTTTCCATTTTTAAACTCATCTGGCAGATCATTTCATTCAAATTCGGTTCTATTTTTGAAGTACATCAAAAGGCCAATTCTCGTACATAAAAAACGTTCACTCTCAAGTCGCTAACTGTCAAACTTGTCAAAAATGTTAGTAAATTGATTGTATTTTTGACAGATTGCGAATGCGATCCATCTTAAAAATAAGGGAATTGCCTCTGTTAGATAGTGCGGAAACTATGAAACAGGCTCTCATTGGCATAAATAATACAGGCCAACAACTTCGGTGCAGGTGCAAGCTATTTCGGTTTCGTAAGAAACGTCTGAACTGAACATGGAATTAGTAAGTACATAGTGCAACGTTTGAATAGGCAAAGTGTTCCCTGTATACTTGTAATATTAAGCTTAGAAAACTTGATTTCCTAGAAGCCGCGGAAATGACTCGTCCGACCATGGGTAACCAGTCTCGTGTGAACCTTGGTCAGTACCTGAGCCAATACAAGAATCAGTTTATTATATTAGGAATTAGGATTAGACGAAAGGTCTTTGGACGTCGGTCCTCAGCCTAGAACGCTGCTCAAACATGATTCGACATTGGCTGATAGAAATCACTCAAACAGTGGTATGAACTTGACCGATTCTCAAACACGATATTTTTGGACCGTACTTAGATACAATGAGGGTATTCATGAAAAATTACACCAAAAGTTAGCGCCACTTTGACAAGAGGGATCTTCCATTACGACAATGATATATGATGATGTTCATCATTCGTTTCTTTCATCATTCCGTCTCACACGACTAAAAAATATATAGGGGCTTTGACACTTTTGACATATGCCCGGACCTGACGTCTAGGTGCTGCCACCTAGTGAACTCCAACATACTAATTCTCACCTAATTTTAACATAACACTTTATCCATTTCAAGTATGTAATTTTAGTCCCTTTCTAATAGTGTTGATCTGTTAATAACGTGTCATTGCTGTATGTATGTCACTCGTCAAAAGTTTTATCATAGTTCGTGTACGTGCGTTAAGAAAACCTCATTAACTGGCTTCAATTCACTGATTTAATGAGTTATTATAATGACATTTGTGAAGTTTATTACCAGCCTATTAATGGCCCACTGCAGGGCAAAGGCCTCTTCTCTTACAGAGAAGGGACGAGCATTGATCACGACACTTGCTCAAGACAGGTTGACGATTTCATCATTATTATTCTCTTGAGTTTATCCCAATTTATTTGAGGAAGGTGCATGTCTTTTTCTTCCATACCCCTCTATTAGTCGTCATCTCGGCAGTCACCCTGTTTTTAGCCATATCATCTTCCACACAGTCCATCCATCGATTCTTTGGTCTTCCCCTAGTCTTATAGTCATCCACATTCATACTCAAAACTTTCCTCATTCCTCCGCATCACATGCCAACAAATACCACACAACTTTTCAGTCACCGATAGTACTTTCAAACTTCCTCTTATGTACTCATATCGTATTCTATCCATTCGCGTAACACCGTGTGGTGTTACGTGAATGGATAGTCCCTCCTCACTCCCTCTTCTCTCCCTGTCTTCTCTCTACCATATAAATAATTTGATCATTCCTCAAAACTTTATTGGGTTATTACATATGGATAGGAAGAAAGATTAGAATAATCGTAGAACGAAACGACGTGATTTATAAAACGTTTGTACATTTATAGCCACGACATTGATAACTCAGGCGGATGCCATAGACACGAGTCTCTTATAAAAACACCATAGACAGAAGGTCACTCGATGTGTAACCTGCGTGCCTTCTGTGGTAGATGTTAGGTACTCAACAAGAGTAATTAATGTCTGTTATGTTGGAAGCCTTGTGTTTGTCTGTTTGTGTGTGTGCAGGTCACGGGCTAAGATGTGCACTGAGAAGAATAATGCACCTACTTGTAAGTACTTGACTTTTGACGGCGGAAATGGTGCAAAGTACAATGATATAATCTGTTTGTTTTTCGCACGTGAGTAAAAGAGTGTTGAATATAAATATTTATGGATGGAGAGGGAGAGGAAGTCCAAAGAAATGATGGAATGATTGTGTGAGGAATGATATCAAAGAGCAGGGAGTGATGATGGTTGACAGGGGAGAAAGGAAAGAGAAAACGTGTTATACCAACCCCGAGTAACATGGGAAGGTTATGATGGAGTCAATAATGTAAGACCATATCGCCTTGAAATACTTGATAAAAATGTGATCCGTAAAAATATTTTTTTTAATATTTTTATAGGCATATTTATTGAACCAACTTCCTGTGTAACTGGTAATGTATAAATAAATAGAGTAGCTATGACATAATTCAATGCAGAAACAAAAAACATGTCAAAAAAACTTGTCAAGTGATCAATAACAAGAAAACGGAACGTGTCAATATGTATCGGCGATAAAACTGTAACACGATTATTAATTAGCTAACTATTAATTAATAATGAACTAAAAAACTTAAAGGTCGTGTTCTTGGCGCCTTTTTGAATTCTGTTCAGGATATGGAATGGATGGATGGAAAATTTTCATAGGTAGCATTTTGTCTGCATCAATTCGCTAAAATTCTCTACGAAAGAGAAGGTTACGAGAAAATTCCTAATACATTGATTCTTATGTTTGAAAAATTAATCTGCTCAACTACGTAAATAACGCAATGAACGTGGCTAAACTGGCGACATGAAACCCATTGCGATCAGTCGTAATTTTATGTGTGTTACACAGCCAACCGGTTTCTGAGGTATTTTTAACCAATTTTATCTATCCGATAGTGTTATGGGTTTGATATCTTGATACAGCTGAACAGTCAGATTAGGAAGAAATACGTTTAAATTAATTAACTTTTTCATTTATAAGCTGTTGAGAGTTTATCTGAGGACCTCATTACTCAGAAACTAGGCGTTCATCATTCTGTAATTGGGATAAGGGCAGGCCTTTATCCCAATTACAAACAAATTCGGCACAACATGTCTTTTTCTTCCATAAGTACTTCTCTCTGGCGTAAATCCACTTAGGTATAAACAATTCTAAATGTTTCATTAATTACGTACATAAAACCAGTTAAAAACTCCATAATAGTGTAAATAAATAAAAATATTGCAGAATCCTACGCCATTATATTGTCTTTATTAGTACCTATCGAGTCTGTAAACGTAAAAAAAACTCGGTTAATTAAAAATGCTGACACAATTCCTTTTACTATGTTCGCCATTACTTCGCATTCTATGTCGTATTGCTAAATATTGCGAGGAAAAAATGTTGCCTTGCGTTTACGGCTTGTGTGTCAGTAATTTAGTAGGTAACTAAGAACAAATAATATGTGTTTTTATGTAATTGAACAACTAGACTCAAATTATTTAGTAGGACGAAAGGGAATTAAAAATAAAATTACTTACTAAATTATTCCGTTCAACCCACTAACAACATCAGTGGGACGACCGGGAATAACTATTGTACCATATTTTAGCAAATAAATATTTTTTATTTGAATTTACTTACTTATTATAAACTTTCATCATAATAAAATACGATGTATTTTAAGATTTGAGTAAAAGGAATGTCCGGGCTAATAATGCGCAATATGGAAACCCTATTGTAAATTCGGATTTGACAGTTGTCATTGTAAAACGTCAAAGATGTAACGCGATATAGTATCGTACCACCTACCTACAACAAAATCACAATACGAGACTAAAATATTTTTGAGTCAATATTTTTTCTCTAAACGGTCCTAAGTTCTAAGCACGTTCGAACGCCTACGGTATACGCACTCCCAATGTCCGGACTAGCTGGCGGTCGCAAACCTGTTCCGTGCATACCGGCGAGTTGCGTCACCGCGCATGCGCCGCGCTACAAAAAATGGCGGACTCCCGCGCCTGGAACTGACAGATGCAAAAGGGCAACTTTACAAGAAACAAGATGGCGGTGCTTCTTCCGATTTTGGCCACGCCAAAATCTAAAAAATAAGCTTGTAGCTTCCTACCTACTTGCGAATGATACGAAGAATAATATGCAATTGTCGATGGAAAATGAATATGTAAGAGATGTCTCTGCTTCTGGGTGAATGAACCACTGAGCATTCATAATCATAAATCTTTATTTACCTACCTGGCACTGGCACTGGACAATAAAAATGCAAAATCTTAAATAGAGAAAGGTGTCTGAGGTAGGAAGGTCTTGAGATACAGATCACCCAGCTCTCTTAGATAGGACATGTCAATTTAAAGCCTCATAAAGTCAGGATTTCAGGAATCCCACCAAGTCAGGCAAGCTCCAAGTTTGCGAAAATGGCGATAGTGGTGCGTGTAGGCTTTTGGGGTTACCATCTGTAATAATTTGACCGGATATTCACAAAATAATAACTGTAGATGGCGGCACAATCTGGAGGAAACAAACTACCAGTGGTCCACATTAGCCCTGCACCCTAATAATAATTGCGTAATATACGATCAATCACAATATAAATCGTTTTGAAACAGATTGCTAATCCATTCCATCATAACTTCGAAAAATAATCTGCTCAACAACGTAAATAACGCATTAACGCAATGAATGATGTTGAACTGTCAAAATGAAACAGATTACTCTTAATCGTTTACGAAAATAGATAGCTGGATCGCAAGAGCTGGAAATCATGGGCCTTTGCCCAGCAGTGGGAACATGTAGGCTAACAGCAACAGTTACCGAAGTTGCGTAGCTAGCTTGACTTCGGCGCCATCTTGCTATGTGGTAACCGTCAAAATGAGCGGGTAAACTGCTTGAGCTTGTGTAATCTTTGTCGCTAGAGTAACTGACTTGCTATTTAGCCCCTCGCTTGAGTTCCGCTACACTAATATGTAAAAACTCCCATGTATGTGCGACATTTCACAATTTTCTTAAGATTTGCGCAGTAAAAACGTAATAGTCGAGTTAAAATCTCCGGTAAGTCCGCAAGTTTTCTTGACGGGTTAATCTGTCTACTGTCACCGTAATAACCCGTATACCGTGCGGTTAAGTTTTGCAAGTTTTAAACGGATAATAAGTTATAATGGTCATTATTTTAAATAACTGATATTTACCGTCGAGGACGAAGAAGACCGCGCGATGAATCACGATAGAGGTTTCTAAAGTATGTCTTCGCGCGATTTTGGGATAGCCGCAATAGAGAGACTAAAAGAAAGCGGGATTTTGGGATAGCCGCAATAGAGAGACCAAAAGAACGCGGGATTTTGGGATAGCCGCAAAAGGGAGACCAAAAAAAATATTTGTGACTATCCTATCAATCAAGCGTTAACTAATGAGCCGCAATAATTGGCTATTGTTTCTCTGCAACCCCCGAGGTTGCAAAAGCTGCCGCGAGTGGCACATCCTAGCTATGCAGGGCCGTGTACCGTTTCCCGCTAAGTATATCACCTTGACGCGAGCCAAGAGCTAAGTATTCTTATTTAGTGCATACCAATACAAGAGGAGTAAACTAACATCGATTTGACCTTACCAAAGTATACAATTCCCTTCAGCAGGCAATTGGGCAATATGATAGAACGTATTTAAAGCGGCGCCGTCATTGAAGAGAAGACATTATTTTTAACACGGCAACTTTCAAGCCATGAGATCCCCATCAACCTTCAAACAGCCATAAAACAAACACTTCTAAAGTTCCAACTAAAAGTAACAGTATTCTAAAACAACTCGCAATATACTCGCAATAAACTCGTCGTTATCAGAGGCACACATCTTCAATCATAATGGTCGTACTCGTAAAGTTGTAACTCACAGCAGGGTATTGTTGCACTTGTTTCGAGTAGCCTGTTCGGTGAGAAAGAAACAGTATGGGTACCTAGGGCTAGTTGCGCAATATAACTTGTTATTGATTGTTTTAGTTTTGTTTTTTGCTGGTCACACTCTAGAATTCGATATTTTTGTTGGCCTTGTTAATTAGGTTAGCTTGTAACGTAACGTAATGTGATAGCATAAATCGAACAGATTACCCGTGTGACTCCGGATTTTTAATTTTGTCTGCCTGTGATGTTTATACCTTTTTACCCGACTACGGCGAAGCAAAAAGGAGGGTTATGATTTTGACCGGTATGTATGTATGTATGTATGTTCATTTGTTCCCTCATAACTTCTAAACTACTCATCATAATTTGACTAATGGGGTATCGTTGGAAGCGTCTCGGTCGTCCGATGGTTATAGGCTATGTGACGTCACATTAAATCGAATATGGCGCCCTCTAGAGGACAAAAAGTCATGAACTAAAAAAAAAGTTTTTTTGTTAGGTATCAAATGAAAGGGCTTAATTAGCACCTTTCAAATATATATATATTATAACCCTAAAATAGTTTAAATTACAATAAAAGTACCTAATAAAAACTAAAACCCAACTACGCCAAAAGATATGGGGTATCGTTGGAAGCGTCTCGGTAGTCCGATGGTTATAGGCTATGTGACGTCACATTAAATTGAATACGGCACTGAATACATACCGCCTACAAGTGTTTCCTGGACAAGTTCCCACAAGAGAAGGTATTTACTATAATTAGTTCTAATACTAACATACATAGCTTAGTACGCTAGTTTAGTAGCTAAGCGTTTTCCGCGTTCTCTTTTAAAAAAACGGAGGAAAATTACATACATCGTCGTTGGCAGCTGTAATACGAACTCGTAGTTCCGAGACTTTTTTTAAACCTTTTTGTTGCGTTCTATAAGGCGTTCATTAAAACTTAATAGTTATAATGGTGCATAAAGGTTAAGGCATTTTAGCGAAAAACATAATATCACGGCTTGTTTCCTCGAAGGGTTAGGCTGATGTACAACCACATTTCGCCAGTAAATAACTGGCGAATTGTGGTTATTCTGTAGTTACACCTAGTGTTCCATGTACTACAAACCTATTGCCACCAACCGGCACAAATCCGGACTCTGGGGTATTATTGATAAATTCCAGATAGAAAAACCCCAATAGCATTTATTAGTCCGACCTGGGAATCGACCCCAGAACGTAGGAGAACATAGCGAAAAAGTAATTTAATCGATCGAGAAAAATCTTTTATAAACTTACGTGATCATTTGACTACTTACATTAGAAGTAGTTATAATAAATAATAATAAAATAATAAATCTTTATTGGCATAAAAACACGTTACAGAAAAATGTGAGACCCTGGCTCCAGAGCTAGGTTAGAGTACCTGTATTTCAGGAGCCAGTGACTTCTTCCGTTTAGGTTACAATTATTGAGCAAGTGTTATGCACCAAAGGTGACAAAGTAGTAATAAGTATCTAAAATTAAGTTCAATAGTTATTATACATTTACTTACTTAGGCACACAAAAAGTTATCATCAGTATACAATGAAGTCGTGACAACAGGAAATAGATGCCTACATGTTTATGAAGATGATTGAAGGTTTAACTTATGATCTCATCAAATGTTATTATAACTTGTACAGAAACGTTATAAATAATAACTCCGACCAGACGGGTCATGCATGACGGTTGTCATGTCTGGCGGGGGTCTCTCGGTCTCATGTCTGCTCGGTGTCGTGTTTATGTGGATCGCGTGGATAACTGTGCGATGCAGGATTTGTGTGGTTTTTAATGCGTAGTTCGCATGTGGCGTTGTAGCTTGTAGATGCCGCCACACTACCAACAGTACCTACCAACCTCACAGAATTTATATTGGCACTCTCGACGAGCGATTATTTACCATTTCAAATGAGTGGTCCCTAAACCGTTCACACTGACTGTTTGCAAGCGTCTTTCCAGCGATTTGTGAACGTGCTCTCCGCAGCTGCGAAGCGAGCTAGCCGCGACCACGCGACGCTTTCACCGCGTTTTCCCATATATTGTACACTCACTTGTCTCGCTCACTCTTGTGCTCTCAGATCAATCGCTCTCGTTCTGCAAACGCGGCGAACACTATGCGCACATGTAGCGTGTTCGCTACGCACACTCAGCGAGTTCGTTAAACAATGGACCTCGCTTGAAACACGCTCGCAAATCGCCGGTGTAATATGGCGCTTAGCTACTAACACCTTTCCATTTACAACTATCGATTTCTATTTCTAATCTAATGCATGTACTAGGTATCGTAATTATATTGCTACACTTAAAGTAGTTATTATCGTAATGTTCGCTATTTCTACGAATTTTAGTAAGTATTAGTTTACTGAGGCATAGATAGAATGCCCGCTTTCCAAAGCACAATAATTTATTAATGAGTTGCTTATAATTGTGAAAGAAAGAAAGAATAATGCCATGCCATGTTTTGTCTCTGCATCACCCTAAGGTTGACTGGTAGAAAATGCCTCAGGCATTAAGTCCGCCTTTGTACAGTATTTTTTTTACTTGTGCATAAAGTTTTAATAAAAATAAATAAATAATATTTTATTTGGGACACGCACAGGAAATACAACAATAAAAAAGTACATTAAAATTAAAACTAACAAAATCATGAAAACTGCAATATTCAGCTGCATGCTGCATCCGGTAAGAATGGATTCTTACCGGATGCAGCATGCAATATTGCATTTTCCAAAATAGTTGGGAGGGTTGGTTAGCCGATCCCAAAATAGTTGAGAAAAGGGTAGGCAGATTGATGATGTTTTGTATCAAAGGGTTGAGTCTACAGACATAAATGTATCTAAACAATTACGCAGAGAGTCACGGCCCACAGGTAGGTAATAAGCTATTTCATTCATTATTCAAGCAAAGGTTATTGCCTATTGTTTTTTCTCGAAGTTTATTCAATAGCCCCCACATACCGTGTTCCGCGCTTTTCTTTGACAATCAACAATCACTAATTGACCGCGTATGGGAGATCGGTTGAATGGCTGAGAATATTCATCTGTATTCATAAATGTATTGTAAGTATACAATTAATTGGCTTCAGAACAAGTGACGGAACTGACACTTCTTTATGCATGTATCAAATTTCATAATTATACATTATACAAAACAATAATGAATTATTATTATAAGTAAACATAAACATAACATAACATCACGCCTGTAATCCCCGAAGGATTAGTCAGACGTGTACCTCACTCCCACATTTCGCCAGTTATGTATAAGACCTGCACGCGTAATACACGATCAATCTAATCTTTCATTTTGACAGTTCAACATAGTGCGTTCACATTCATTGCGTTATTACGTTGTTGAGCAGACTTTTTTGAACTTAAGAAGCAATGGATTAGCAATATCCTTCAAAGTAATTCAGGGTATGACCAATCGTGTCCAGTTATGGCGAGCATATACAGAATATTCGGGATACAGTCAAAATGAATTAGGCTGAGAAACATTAAGTTTTTGATGGCATAAATGTACGCAAAGCAAAAAAAAAAAGAACTGTCAAATCATTAGGGTCGCCAAGTAAGCTGAATATTTAGGATAGTCTCGACTCGAGAGATAGGTACTGCGTTATTTATGTATCTTATCCAGCAAGATTTTCAAACTAAAATTATTATCTTGAAAGCCTAGTAAAATAGCCTTTATATTTAGTTCTTGTAAATAAGTGTGAAATAGAATGCAGTTTCTGAGGCTTTACCGCAGATTATCATGTTTATCATTCTAGCGTATGACACTCGTAGGCAGCCGCTAAAATCAGCGTTACTTTGTATTATGCTGAGCTGAGGCACTTTGGCATTAAAGGCATTGTTTTCTATTATTTATAATTTGAAGGTGTTTTTTTGCTGTAATGCCAATAAAAGCAATTTTTTTTCTGTATATTAAACGATAAAAGTCATTATCTACAGGTTTTAATTAGATTCAGAATGTAATTTTTGGAAGCTTATAGGAAGACGGCAGTATTGATATAGGAATGTTTGAAGAAAAGAGAAATCATAGAAACCGCTAAATATTGTGCAAACGGAATTTAACACGTTGAAAAATTTAGAGCGTTTTCTTTACTTACTTTCGATTTTTTAGCATAAGTCAAGGTAAATAGAAGACCGATAGGTGCAAACATTTTCTTCACACGGTACTTTCATTCTTGTATTCTCAAAAGAGATTAACGGAGAGGGCAAGGTATTCAGATAATTCCTCGATGGCAGTGATCCAGCTGTGTACTACAGGAACGGATTAAATCAATCTGCTCGATTTTTGCTAACACGTGTGACTCCGGATTTTTAATTTGTCTGACTATGATGTCTTATTTATACCTTTTTAGTTGACTTTTATGTCGTAGTTGGATTTTAGTTTTCATAACTTTTATTTTCATTAGGACAAATATTAGGGCAAATAGGACATTCAACATTAGACTGCAAATTGGTAGGTACTTACAGCAATAGGCAATTATTACATAATTTGAACATTCCTGAAGTCATGTACCAACAAATCGCAATTGGTATCATGATATTACTAGCATGGATCTGCACCCTAATTGCGTATTATATACACGATCTATCACAATCTGGATCAGTTTGAAACAGATCGCTAATACATTGCTTCATAAGTTCGAAAAAAAATCTGCTCAACGACGTAAATAACGCAATGAATGTTGTTGAACTGTCAAAATGAAACAGATTAGCCGGAATCTTTTACGAAAACGTTTTACGCAATTAGATAGCAGGTTTAAAGATTGGTATTCGTAATATTTATCGTCCCTCATCATTTTCAACGATTAAATTCTAAGAAACTATAGGTACACAATAAACAATTTATTATGACATGTCGTTGGCCCTAAGCTCAGCTCTTGCATACAAATGGCTTTTTCGTAATAGATTGCCTAATGTCACATCTTCAACCATAATAAAGGCAAACATTGAGTAATGGTTCCGTACTTGACTTCCATATTTCATAGTATTTTCTTAATGTTTTGTTTTGACCCACATTAGAAATGAATCCATTGTTTTATTTTCAGTCTCAGTTTTATTGCTGGAGCTACGAAAATCATCTCAATGAACAGGTGACATTTCTCATTTCAGTATTTAAAACGTTTCTTGTAGCCGAAAAGAAAAGCAAAAACAATACGTCGGTACTTATTCAAATTTATATTTAGCGTCAATTTTCGCAATGTTAATGAGTTCCGTTTTCCACTACGGTACCCAAGAAGCAGGCAGGTAGGCATGTGATATCATCTCGCCGGAGCGCGAGGCGTGGCGGAGAAGATTAACGCGACTCCAATTTACATAAACTAGTCAGTTACATAAGGGAAAGTGGTTAAACTTTGGAGAGTAACAAAATTTACACATGTCGTTAGCTAAAAAGTGGTGTTTATTGTTGTTACTATGGCGAATGTTTCACGAGGTCTTTTTGTGATCTTGGTGAAGTTTTGCGCCATCAAAATCTAATTCACTGTCTTGCCATTGACATGACGTGACAACGAAGAAGGAGATTATAATGACGATTAAGTGGTTTTTTTTTTGGTTTGTGTTTTGTGCATGTTTTGTCATTGCAGCGAGAACTTCAACATCACCATTGCTTTATAAAACGAGGCAATAAAACGTATTAAAACCAAATCGATTCATGACAATCTCAGTCAGTAGTCACATTGAGACTCACAAACAACACGTAAGTAAACATAATTATATTTGCACAAATGTATGGAAAATGGAATATATCAATAATGCATGACTCACATCATTATTTGTGATAATTACGTAATGCTCCACAAGTCGCAGGTACCATATAAAGCTAAACGTTTAAAAAAACTGGGCTTTTGAGCAGGTTTTTATACCTCTTGCTGAGCTAAAAAACTAAAAAGGCTGTGTTCTTTAACCGCTTGAACGCATGTATGTGAAGCAAAAAGTTTAAGGATTTTGATGAGCTCATAACTAAACGTCACGCCAATATCCCAGAAGGGTTAGGCAGAGGTGTACCTATAGTACACCCACATGTCACCAGAGTTTAAGTCCCATGTCATAGGATGCGAGCCTCATAATAAATGGGTTTACTTTACCCTGTGATTTTGACGGATAATCAGAAAGGAGATCAATCTAAGACACAAGGACTGGGCAATATACCACTAATTAGCATTCATAAGTAATTGGTATTTGCTGGGAGCGTTGGAATTTAGGTACAACTTGCACTCCCAAACTAAACATGAGAAATTCTATTCTTACTTGTTTTCATGTTAGGAAGTAGCTGGGTTCGAATGATTTCTAGAAGATTTCTCATGCTTTTGAGGCGTAGGTAATGGTTGAATACGTTGCCTTCCGCCATTTGCCCTTTTTTATTAAAAGCTTAAGCTCCGACCCTTAAAGGCAAGCCTCCTTCCTCGAAGCTTCCGCGACTAAATAAAAGATTATCGTGGTAGGTGGTCTGTATGGAATAAAACGTAATTCGCGTGCAATTTTTACTGCAATTCCAAATTTCGGCATTTAAATATATTTTTTTTTTAAATAGGTAAATCTCTTTCGCATTTCAACACGTTATACACGCTGAAAGCATGCCTGATATGGATGCTCTTCAATCGATCATCGATAATCACGCGATTTGGTCTTAAATTTTATACTGCTTCATCGAATGACAAGGAGGATGACAAGCTGTGTCGTAAACTTCGTAAAGCATCGACAATGATGTTATTTTTCATGCAGTTTATTCTTAGAATTGAAAAACTCCATGAATACTGGGATCTGTCATGATAACTGGCATTCTATGGGTGTTTCGAAAGGTATTACTTACGTGACAAGAATAAACAAGTAGGTAGTTGATTAAGTGCGATTTTATTTTACTTTTTCTGAAGATATTCGTGTAGGTATTTCAGTTCATTCTTACCAAATTCCAACAATTAAAAGAAAATGTATTATTGTATGTATTATTATGTATGTATACAAGCAATTTTCAAGGTTTACAAGGTAATATTTTATTTCTAATTTCAAACATTTTACTACGTATTATTATATTAGGATTAGTTAAATATATTAAGTATTTCTTAACAGGCCTTCATGATGTTATATTTATTTTATACTTAATATAAAATTTGCACGCAACCTGTCGCAACTTCAAAATAATAATGTCGTATCCTGTATTATTCATCAAAATTCATGGTCAATACGTTTCTCTTTTTAATTTCGAATGTGCCTATAATTTAAATATAGAACTATGATTGACCATGCTGCAGTTTGGTTAACTAGGTACCTATTAACTTTTTTGTTCGTAGTTAGCCATAAAATAGGTTAAGTATGAATAAAATAATCGTCTAAACTCGACCTTCATAGTATAATTGAGTTAATTAGGAGAATGCCTTGTTTACCAACAAATTAATTCGAAGTAAGTATTATTTTATCTCCGAAATTAAAAATATATACTTAGGTACTTACTTGCAGTATGCAGTAGGTAATTAGTTAGAAAAGAAGTCTAATGAATACACTTTCAAATTACTTCCATAATTGTAATGAGTTGCACTTTCTAACATTTTTTTTTGTGAAATATTATTGTTATTGAAACTCACCTTTCCAATCGGAATCCAGTAAGAATGTCGATAGTCTTCAATCAAACATCCACGGTTTCAGACGTAAACAACTAGCATTCAATCGACAATATTTTTTTTTTTACAAAATCCATAACAAACAATCATGGGATGCGAACCCGTTTCCACGTTATGAAATTCCTTTCCTTTCCAATATTCACTGAGTCGACTCAAACTCGATATTTCACACCAAATCCTTCAAATAATCGATTACCTAATTTAACAATTTTAATCGATATTTACACTCACTCAAGTCTACTTTTTTCAAATTTAGAAACGTTCACTTCGGCGTCACCGCACATGCGCACAACAAACAAGCGTTCCTTCGTCGACGGTGCGACTGTCTGAGCCAATCGGCGTGTTGCATTCTCCGAAGATCGAGTTATTACACAAACGAGTTTGAATGGTCGTCAGCTGTCGTAAATAAGCTCCTTTGAGTATACGTTCTTGTAGAACCGGCTAATACGATTATTTCTTATTGTCAACACAGTAAAAGCAACCTTATTCATCCGTGTTAAGATTCAGAATATTTTTCTGCCTGTATTTATTTTCTTAAGTGTTGACATGAGTTTGCTATAGGAAATTGATATTACGTTTACGAGAAGGTTGCTTAAGATTTATATTTATTTAACAGGTTACGAAGTGAATGAGATTTTTTATGAGAGATATTTTGAGTTTTATAGTACTAGGAATAGTGGTTAAAATGGCATGTTTATGTTAATGCTGAGTTGATCACCTTAGAAGAAATGCTGTGGCCTCGAGTGGTATGTGCAGTGCATAGTTGAGTGGCCCGAAAGCCCGCGCAGAATCTTGATATTTTATCATCGCACGTGATGTAACACCTGCTGAACTTTTCTATTGTTTCCCAATACATTTATTGTAATTGTGAAATGATAAAGGCCTCTAATATACAAAGAATAATAAGTCTCAAACTGCTTGTAGGTACCTATTCAAGTTTAATTTTCTTGTCAGATTTTGTTTCGATCACTAGCGACATCTAGGCGCATAAAACATTTCTTCAAGTAAGTACTTAAACAATTTAATTTATAACGTACGAACTTAGTGATCATGGCATTTTATGAGATGATTAACAATTAAATTGACAAACTTTTACCACTTTCATAGTAACATACTTTGTTTCAAACAGTATTATTTTAAAAAGCTTGCGTTTCCTTACTTTGCTACTCGGCGCTAGATGGCGGTAGGCTAAAACAAAATAATCTCTAAACCTAAACACCATAATTAAAAAGATACCGCAATACGTATAAATTTAGCAAATTAATAGAAGCCAATCACTTTTCTAGCATTCCTTAGGTCTCAGGCCAATGAGTCACAAAGGCGTCTAGAATAGAAACCAGTTGCTGTCACTCACGTAGTCTGTCTGTAGGTACTTATTCACTTCCGTCAATATACGTGACCGAACGCGCAATGAGGCGTCAATAATTTTCAACTTAGCGACTAATAACTTTGCAAATACTGTTAATTACCTGTCTTATGGCTACTTCCGTGGTTATATAATGTGAAGATGTAAGCAGATACTATAAAAGAGAAATTAGCTAATCATTTATTGTTTGGTAATTGTTAAACAATTAGGTAGGTGTGAACACAAAATTACGCGGCACCACAGTTTTTACGGAAGAATAATAAATTTATCTGCACGCAATTGTTCTTTTGCACAATAATGATTGTTATCGATACTACATTGTACATAGGTAGCGTGTACATCATAATAATCAAAATCTACCCCCTTTCTTGATTATAAAAAGCAATATTTTTCAAATTAATCTTGTGGCAATTTTTGTTCGTGGAACAGTCTCTCACGTTAGTGTACAATTGTAAATAATAGAATGCAAATTACATTTTGTGTTTTTCATGATGATCCCTGCTACTTGGTAAGATATTTATTTTATGCATCAACTAAGATAGCTGATTATATGGTTTTCTGAGGGGACGGCGCGTACGCAGTCCCCACTATCAAAAATTACGCATCCGAGTTATCCACATTAGGGATAATCGCAGGGGTCAACCCAACCGCAGTGCAATGGGAAGGCCTCGCCCTGGGGGAACCGCCTTATTGATCACGGTATCCCCTATGCCAGGTAAGTATGACTTTTTCACAGAAACGCGCGAGGGTCGTTCAACGGCGGACAATCTTAACACCGCGATTCAGAAACGTGACGTAATTGTAAAGCTCCATCTAGTGAATGGAAACCGTACAAAACCACGACTCCTCTCGTGCTATATTCATATTACGTATACCTCTTTTGGTACTTAAAGTTATTATTCCTTACTTAATATCCACTAATTTGTGGATTCAGCGGCGGCGGTACAACTTCATTGAATGGGTTCAATAAAGTGACCAACCAATTACATACTAATTGTTGATCTATTTGAATCTAGATTATAGCTGTTGGAACTTGTCTTCTAGGAGTGGTCCCGCGATCCAGACGTCAGATAATCCAGACTTCTATTTAGGTAGGTAGGTACGTACTAATTATTTGATTTCGGGCCGATTTTACAACCGTCAGATAACTTAAATATGGCGGTTTGACAGATTTTCTATACAAAAGCTGTCAAAATATCAAACATATTCCCCAGATAAAAGTTAACTGACGGTTGGAAAATCGGCCCTAAAGGTATCAATAAGGTATTTTATACCATTCCCCCTCTAAAAAGCTTATTTTATTCACGCAAAACAGTGAATAAAAAGCACTTTTAATCACTGTTTTGTTGTCCTGGTGACCCCCATCTCAATGCTATACAACCTCCTTGCGGACAAATTAATGTGCATTTAAATTAATTTCGACGGCACGGTTGGAGTACTGGTTAAGCGATTGACTACTGCGCTGCGTGTCGCGGGTTCGATTCCCGCACGGAACAAATATTTGTATGACCTACATGTAGTTGTTCCGGGTCTGGCTGTTTGTGTATATCAGTTTAAATGTTTGTAAACGCACCCACGATATATGAGAAATTCCTAGGGAGGGGTAAAGTTAAAAAAAAAAAAACTTATAATATGTCTATTTTCGCTTAAATCTTTCTTTTTCTCGTAGTCATGGTATAAAGTATAGTATGCAACTCTTGAATAAAACGGATTTATATCGAGGGCCACGAATCACTCGCGTCGCTCAGGATTCTAACACTTGAATCACTCGCTATGCTCGTGATTCAATCATCATGAATCACTCCCTACGGTCGTGATTCAGTCTTTAGAATCCTTTACTTGCTCGTGATTCATCTATGGCCCTCGCTTTAAATCCGTCCTTTATTCACTAGTTACATAATATACTATTATACCATTCCACCTCTAAAAAGCTTATTTTATTCACGCAAAACAGTGAATAAAAAGCACTTTTAATCACTGTTTTGTTGTCCTGGTGACCCCCATCTCAATGCTATACAACCTCCTTGCGAACAAATTAATGTGCATTTAAATTAATTTCGACGGCACGGTTGGTGTAGTGGTTAAGCGATTGACTGCTGCGCTGCGTGTCGTGGGTTCGATTCCCGCACGGAACAATTAATATTAAATATTTGTATGACCTACATGTAGTTGTTCCGGGTCTGGCTGTTTGTGTATGTCAGTTTAAATGTTTGTAAACGCAAACACGATACAGGAGAAATTCCTAGAGTGGGGAAAAGTAAAAAAAAAAAAAACTTTTTTTTTTCTACATTAAATGTCTATTTTCGCTTAAATCTTTCTTTTTCTCGTAGTCATGGTATAAAGTATAGTATGCAACTCTTGAATAAAACGGATTTATATCGAGGGCCATGAATCACTCGCGTCGCTTAGGATTCTAACACTTGAATCACTCGCTATGCTCGTGATTCAATCATCATGAATCACTCCCTACGGTCGTGATTCAGTCGTTAGAATCCTTCACTTGCTCATGATTCATCTATGGCCCTCGCTTTAAATCCGTCCTTTATTCACTAGTTGCATAATATACTATTAATCTTGACTTGAACCCGCGGTCCTGCCGTTCAACTTTTGGCTCTGCAGTACCTTAACACCGTGTGAACATCCATATTCAGGGAGGAAAATAAAATATAAGAGAATGCAAAGACTTAACTTACTCATATTCATTTATTCTATCATACAAATTTTATTCAGAGAGAATCCTATCAAATAACACACTTACAACGTAAATTATGTACCCTATCTTGATTTAATTTATAAATAAAATGCAACAATTTGGTATGAATTAACACATGAAGCCAAAAATGAGATCACACAATTTTGAATTTAAAATTGTACAAAAAAACCCATGGAAATTATAATATTACGTCGTTCGCCTGTCAAGTATTGAAACGAATAATGGCCGTGTCCTAAACAAAGGCGATCGTTGCGCATGTGTCGCTCATTGCTCTATGAAAACAGCCATAAGTATGTCGATGTAAGTCGTTTCATATAAGTATAGATATTTCCTTCATTCACTTTCCATACATATAAGATATTATTGTTTGTTACTTTATAAGTGCAATAAGTGGAAATTAAGTGTCAGCACTAATAAACCTCATTTTGTATGTTTCCACAACACGGGACAAACTGTGAAAACGGTTTTGCGGGCCATAGTCTATGATAAATAAACTAGCCTATTCGCGCGACGATCGCTTTTGGTTAGAACGCGAGGTAAGGTAAGATGCAGTATTTACGACACTTAAAAATCTTCGATACTCGATTGATATTTTTGTGATGTCGATAATGATCAAACTTCATGGATATGTAGGTTAAAAACATTCGTTCAGCTGCTCGTTCAGTACTTTTTTGTCTTGAACAGCAATATGTTATTGTAACTCAAAACTATCTCTACTATACAGGATGGATTATTGAGACGGGGCAGTAAGAACAGGTACCACAATCGGTTGTAGCTACAGGAAAACCGTATTAGAAGACAGCCCCGTCTCAAAAATCCACCCAGTATACTCCCGTCTCTCTATTTTCATCATACAAAGATCTCATAAAATATTCCGTTCGGATTAGGAAAAGGTTTTTTATAGTAAACTCAGGCAAGGCGCACACCGCATTGCAGGTATGAAGCTACAAGTACGTGGCGGGATCGATTTGTCGGGCCAATTCAGTGGGCATATCGTATTCAGAAGCTATAGGAGTTACGCGTTAGAAAGAGAGGCAACTTCTAGGTGAATATAACTGGAGACAATTAGCGGTGTATAACCTGAATTGCACTTTATTGTGTCGTGATAAGAGTCGCTATTTATTTAAATGATTTTGCGAAGTGGATCTTCCATACTACTGTGGTATACTGTGTATTAATCAGTTACATACAGCATCTGTCTAGCAATTTGCTGAAATCACCATAATGCGGCCGTGAGGCTAAAATGATAAGTAAGTTTTGAATCTGACCCAATGAGTTCCTTGTAAATGTGCCAAATAAACGTTTTTTATTTATTTTCATAGACTAGGTGATAATTCAAGAATTGAGCTGTGGTAAATCCTAACAATTCTTTATTTATATGTATTGAAAATCTATTAGATGTTAGCAATATTGGTAACTTGTGTAACGAATAAGACATGGCTGGGTTCTGATTACTCGACGTACTTCTAAGGCCTCTGCCTCGAATCTTGCGGGTAGCGGGGCGCGTCGCCGCCGCGCCGCTACCTTCGAGACCGGTTCCATATAAATATAATATGCTTATGACCGCACAGCTCCCGCGCCGCCACCGCAGCCGCCCCGCTGCCCGTAAGATTCGAGGCAGAAGCCTTACTGGTTATTAATCGTAATACATAATACTAAATTATTTAACATGAACTTTTCACAACGTAATGCTAAATTAGAGAATAACTTCATGATTTTTAAGGACTTTTTCCACAGCCTTTTGTGTATAATAAAAATCCAATTTTTTTTTTCGCTTCCGTGGCGTGGAACTAATCATTTCTATCAGTTGCCCTTTGACATATGTCATCGCGACGTAACTAGTGCAGTAACCATTTTATTTAACGCGCCAAAAAAAATTATGTATTTTTTTTAAACACTTTACGTAATTCATTATTATTTTATTGTTTCTTCAGTTTCAATGTCAAATGTCAAAACGGGCCTACTACATTTTGACGACTATAATACATCTGTACTTTTTAAAGCAGTTTGTCCCCGCGTCCTAACCAAAATTATCGTTTACGCGCTCGTCGCGCTCAAATGTCACTCGTTTGTTAGGAAAACCTGAAGACGCCCTTCGTCGGCGCGACCAAGCGTTTGAGTTCACCGAACAAAACGAACGCGACGATTCTTTTGGTTAGTACGCGACCTGAAAGTAAACAACTTTATTTTCCATCTAAAAACAAACACAAACTAAAGGCTCGTTCACACCGGCGCTACTTGTCGCGCGACGCGACACCGGCAATTGTTCAATCGTGAAGTTTTATTAGAAATTGTATTGTTAAAGTCGCGTCGCGCGACAAGTCGCGCCGGTGTGAACGAGCCTTAAAACTACATACTTCTGTCTTCAAAATTACAACGAACATAATACAAATACGTTTACACTGAACTTATACACACATAGGAATATGTATTTGAACTAAAATCTATTTAAAATATAAATCAATATAGTGAATAATACTCGTTACGTTACCTTAATATAATCAACATACAGACTAGATGCACACAAATACATATTATCATAAATACACTGAAATATTCCAACTTCTAAACTAAATAAATAATAAAACTGAGATTTTTTGTCATTGGATTTTATAAAATTCAAATATACATCCTTTTTTAACGCTTTGCAAAAGAGGTAGCCCGTGAAATTCAAATTATCTTACGTTTTCTTGCAATCTGCAGGTCAGTGTCAGGTTGTATGTTGATCAAAATATGATTCGTGACCGTAACAAATATGGATTTTACAGAATTATAACTATATATATATATAGTTAGGATTCGTCTAAAATGTCATAACTTCATGAAAAATTCATTCAACAGGTTAATTCGAACTAAGTGCGAATTTCACCAATGAAACTGAACGAGATCAGCACATCTAAACCGAGTTCAAGAGCTGTCAATGTCAAAATTCCAAAGAAAATAATGACACTGACAGGTCTTAAACGTGGTTTATGTGCTGATTGCGTTCAGTTTGTTTTGGTGAAATTCGACCGTAGAATTGTATTGAGTTGATTTTAATAATTATTATTCTGTAAATACGTGATGTGTTGCAGTCAATATTTTTTACAAGTTGTAAAAAAAAACTTGAATTTCGCGGGCTTCCTTTTCACCTTAATAAATTTCAATTTCATGCATTACATAGATCAAATCATCATCATCAATCATCCAACATTTTAATACTGCGATATATATTGTCCTCAAATTGTGATAAATTCTTGGTGTAAGGCCGAAGGCCGTGTTCTAACAGAAAGCAACTGTAGTGCGGATACGCGATTATGCGATCTTTTATATGAATTATTTGTTTATTTAAACTTTTCGCACTCAAAAAAGGTACAGAGGCGGACTTGCCTTAGGCATTCTCTACTAGTTAACCAAGGGTGATGAAGAGATTAGATGGCAGGTGCTCTGTTTGACAGGAACAAAGAGAAAAAAAAAAAACTATTAGTTATGACGTCCCATCGCGGTCAGGCATATCTAACCAATTTGAAAACAAAATCCCGTGCTCACGACGACCACATCTGTTTACCGCCTTTTTTTTTTTAAGGTAAACGTTACTATAGCGACGGAGCGCTGCAAGCAGAAATACTCCTTACGATGTTCAGATATGCGTGTCCGCGATAGTACATCCGCGACTCAGTCCCTAAATAATGAAAATCTAAAAACGATCCAGCCTGTCCCTTGCTGCCCCTCCCTCAGCGCCGCCCTCACCCGAGCTCCGTACCGCAAAGGGCGTGCCCTTAGCGTGTAGACGCTTAGTTTATAAGTTTTATGCCCTGGCTGGAGGCTTTAAATTATTGACGCACCCACAGGAAAGTCCGGTTAAGCAGCCGACAACGTCCTAGGTTGGTCTAAGAGATGAAACAAAGGCGAATTTCACCAATGAAAACTGAACGCGATCAGCACATAAACGACGCTTAAGAGCTGTCAGTGTCATTATTTTCTTTGTAATATTGACACTGACAGCTCTTGAACTCAGTTTAGATGTGCTGATCGCGTTCAGTTTCGTTGGTGAAATCAACCCTTAGCAGATCGCGCGCGTACGTTACATTCATTATAAACGATCGCGTAATCGCGTATCAGTGCGACCATCGCTATCAGTTACGACACAGGGTAATAGTGTGAAATTGCAAGTGATAAAAATACAGAACTATTATTGTTCCACTACAATTAATGTGAGGACTATGGGGTATTTATAAACGTTAATTAAGTGACGTTCAAACGTCAAAAATTTATGGTTAAACGGTCGTTAATCATTACTTAACTTTAAGTAACGTTTATAAATAAACCCCTATGTGTCTACAAATATATTTTAGTCCTACACATATACGACTTACATCTAAGATATCACACTACAGTTTATTAAGCTCCGCAGAGATATTTTTACACCATTTTCAATGAAATTATATTATATTTATAAACATAAATAGTGAAATGTGGGAGTACCATGCACTTCTATAGACCCCATCGAGGTATACAAGCGTGATGTTATCTTATAAATTATCTTCATTTCACCTCGGATTATAGTCTCGAACATTTTGTTTTGATGTACTTAAATTTTTGTAATTACTTATAGAATTTAAAATAACAAAAAAAAATGAAATAACGTGTAATAAAGAATAAATTACATTTGAAAACTGACAATAAAGTAACTTAAAAACTTAAATATTTCTAAAATAAACTACTGGATTTTACTGAACAATTCATTTTAGGTTGAACTATAGTCAGTTTTTTTTTCATAGCGTTTCGTTATCAGGTACCGATGCAAACTTAATGGCTGCTCTGAAGTTAGCTACTCGCTGCGCAGTACCGCACCCTTCACGCCCGCTGACGCAGGAATACGTTACTGCGCAGCGACTCGCCTCATGTTCCGAGCCGCCATTAATTTTGAATCGAACTGTACGAAATATAGGAATATTGGTTGTACTATACAGATCTCATAATATACAGGGTTATTTTAAATTGGTTAGCTAAACTCCGCAGAGGCGATGGTATCGATATCTAGACATAATAAAACAAAAAATAAAGATGATTGTTTCGTGGGGTCATCGACCGCTGTTATTGTAGTCACTTGAAATATCAGTTGTTTTTTTGTGTAAACTTCAAAGATGTGATTTTCTTAACTCATGCTTGAAGAAACACAAACATCAGTCGTTGTACTCCCAAAAAAAAACCATTAAGCTCCGATCGACCGTCCATACAATGTTTGCAGGGATTTTACGCTAGAAATAGACACTCGTTGTTTAAAACGAATCATTTTATCACTTTTCTACAATCAAATGTGCTCGCCCGGACCTTTTTAGGAAATAACTTACAATAATCTTTTTATTTTATCGTGTAGATATCGATATAAGCTTCACAGAGGTGATCGGTATCAATGTCATAATATCATAACAAAACAGTTTTTCTCAGCTCATACTTGAAGAAAAACACAAACATCAGTCGTTGTACTCCAAAAAAAAAACCCCATTAAATCTTTTTATTTTATCGTGTAAATATCGATACCCATTGCATCTGCAGAGTTTAGTTAACCATTTAAAATAACCCTGTATACTGTGCCATTGTGATGAATATCGTAGCTTTTGAACATATTGGAAAAAAATGACAGCAATTAATTCTACATTTTTAACATAATAACAAATTCAGTGTAGCATTTTTTTCTCATAAATTGTACCCCATTGCTGGGGATAGGCCATGATTGAATTTGAATATCTTGCCTAGTGCCTAATGGGCCTACCACACGCGCAAGCTTCACCACAGTGCTGCCTGCGCAAGCTTCTCGCTGGAAAAAACTGTACACGGACGGCGCTACCACACGGCACAGTTAAGTATGCGCAAGCCACATTCTTGTCAAAATCGTCGGCGTGGAAACAATGTTTCCCAATGAAGAACTATTTCTTCTGCTACTATTTTACAAGTGAAAATAAAAGACTCAAAAATGAATCTCTTGGATGTTATATGTCTTCCGTGCCAGCATCTGATTTTGAGGAAGCAATAACTTTTTTTAATTCCATAAATTCATTTTCTGTATGAACTTCTAAGATATATTTTTTTCTTAACTGTTTCCTTCGTAGCTTCAAAATAAGTAGGAAGGGAAAGGAATAGTTCCATGTAAAAAATAATGGATAAGTATTAAGCGAGTAATAGGTATAATAAACCATGGGTATTTAGTTGCAGAATTTGATTTTAACTTAATTCAGTTCAACGATAGCTTGGATAGCTGAATATTGACTGAAGCTTAATTAAAGGAGTAAATGTTAAATGTTTATTAAATGTTCTTTTTATTTCGGTTGGAATAATCCTTCGATTTAATTTTTTAATTTTACGCAAATGGCCATATTATTATTTGAGTGATGGAAGACCGAAGGACGACTAAGCTAGACTGCGGCTTGAACACTGAACGCCCAACCACACGCACAGGCAAGTACGCGCAGGCCAGGCTTGCGCAGGCAAAATTTCAAGCAAGTCGAAAAGTGCGCAAGCCATGCCGTGGGGTTGGCGCATGATACAGTTTTACCAACCATACGCACAGTGTTCCGTGTACAAGCCGGCTTGCGCAAGTAAAACCGTGGGGAAGCTTGCGCGTGTGGTAGGCCCATAATGCACCCGTCCCACCGCCGACGAGAGTAAGCGCGTTAGCAACAAGAAGTTGTCGTTTTTTCTTTGATAGCTCTTGTCGCTGCGGCGAAGTATAGGAGAGAGAGTTCTCGCCGGCAATGTGCTATCAACTATTAATATTAATATAAGTGTCTAAGGGAGATTTGATAATTCGAATTTTCGCGAAAACCCTAGGGATGTTGTGCAAACACGGATAATTAGGGTATTAAGGCAATTATTTAATAATATTAAAGGCATTAAGTCCGCCTTTGTACCTTTTTTTAGTGCGAAAAGTTTAAATAAATAAATAATAAATAAATTAGAAAATGGTGAAAACATTTCTCAACATTTAAGGCGCTCTGACCGGCCAATCAACGTTCTTATTTCATATTACCTCACGTTTGTTTCGTTTCTCAATATTACTAGAGTGACTCATGTTTTGCAAAAACCCTATCTTTTTCCAGTAAGATTGAGATATGTTATCACCATTTTCTAATTATCCATGTTTTCGCAATATCCCTAGGGTTTTCGCTAAAATCCGAATTATAAAATCTCCCCACGACGTATGCATCTCTTTTTCTGAAACGGGACCAGCATCTATTGTACTTTTCTCGAGCGAGAAAATAGTCGACAGCTAGATAGGTGGGACGGTGCCTAAGGTTACATTGAGAACCAATACGTCCAAAAGCCACATAACACCCGCTACACTACAGCCACACTGACGTCACAGCTAGTCCGGCACAGTCCAGCTGTCGTATATATACTGCCAGTCAATGTGCTTGAAGTACGGGTGGCGTTTTATTTCTTCGATGCCGTCTTTGCCAGCGCCTAAACGTTCTGAAGGCTCGTAGGTTAGTAGCTGGAAATTGTAAAAAAAAAAAATTTGATTAAAATAGATTGTGATTTTTTTTTTATGGTTTTCCTGTTAGTCTAGATTCGTGCCCGGTCAATGGCAATAGACTCCCCCCTCACATGGAACTTACAACATAACTGGTGAAATGTGGGTGTACTATAGGTACACCTCTGCTTAACCTCTAATGGATTACAGGCGTGATGTTATGTTATAAATGATTCTGGTGAAACAACACTTCCTCTCTCCTTAAACATTAACATTACAATATAGTTCCATGTTTATTATTTAATGTATATTCATGTATCTATATAAAGTGTGTCCGGACCTGGACTAGCGATATTCTAAATACTTAAATATTTAAATATAAACTTTTTTAAATCACAATTACACTCTAAGCTTGGGTCCAATACACTTCCTCGCTATGTGGCAGCCATTTTGTTTTTTTGTTGAAAGATTCTCTATGCGAGTACAAAAACATCATACCTCCCAAAGTTTAAGTCATACTGAGATAAAAATAGGCTTATTGATAAGGCAATAATATTGTTACAATACAACATAAAATTCACAACTGTATGCCTAATACTTTAAGAGTTATTGTTGTTTGAACATAGCGTATGCGCAAGCACAAAAGGCCATTGTCGGAACCCTAAACAGGAAATTATTATTGTAATTGACCCAAGCTTAGAGTGTAATTGTACTTTAAAATAGTTTTAGAATATCGCTAGTCCATCTCCAGACACACTGTATATTTATACATAAGTATAGATAAGTATAATTATGCTCTATGTGTGTATGTCATTCATTCTGCCTAGCCTTTTCCCAATCATGTTGGGATCGGCTTCCAGTCTAACCAGATGCAGCTGAATACCAGTATTTTATTACAAGGAGCGACTGCCTATCTGACCTCCACAACCCAGTAACTGGGTAATACGATACCCCTTGGTAAGACTGGTTGTCAGACTTTCGGGCTTCTGACGACTCGTAACGATTGTCAAAGATCCACGAATGACAGCCGGGACCAACGGCTTAACGTGCTTTCCGAAGCACGGAGGAATCTCGGTATGTAAAGATGGTCACCCATGCACGGACCAACCCCGGCAAGCGCAGATAACCTGATGGATCGACCCGTGCAGCTGTTATTACTTAGCCACGAGCTCTATGTGTGTATGTATTTATTGCAAATGGTACACCACTACGGACCAAAGGTTGTCTGTAAGAGCGGGGGCACACGATGCGTTGCGGCGCCGCACCGCAACGCATCGTGTGCCCCCGCTCTAAAAGATCGCTTTTAGCGATAAGACCGCCCATTGTGTCACCCTATGTCAAATTTCTAAATTTATGTCTGTAACTTTTATGGTGTACATAATAAAGAGCATTCTATCTATCTATGGGGACACAGTGCAAGTTCCTTGACTGATACGCAGACAAAAAATGCGATAGTAATATACAATCTGGGATTTGATCAGTTGGTACCACAACAATCAATGTGCCAAGCCTTTTCCCAACTATTTTGATGAGTATGATAGATGCAGCTGAATACCAGCAGAATACCAGTTTTTAGGAGCGACTGCCTATCTGACCTCCACGACCCAGTTACTGGGTAACACGATAGCGCTTGGTAAGACTTGTTGTCAGACTTTCGGGCTTCTAACGAATCGTAACGATCCACATCTCTTAACCCATACAAACAATATTATTTGCCAAACTATTCTACCATGTTTAAAAGGCAACTAAAAAAGCAAAATCTTGTCAAAATTAAAAAAAAAACTTATTCTATTTTCATACAATCGCAAAACACAAAAAAGAGATTTGTGGCCCATGAGGGGATCGAACCCGCGACCTTCGCGTTATTAGCACGACGCTCTAACCAACTGAGCTAATGGGCCGATGTGTGAGACGTCGAAATACAATACCAAGTCACTAGAGCTTTTGCAAAAACCGTCTACGATTGCAATATTTGTAAATATTATGTGAGCACCGTGTATCTATCGTTGCTATTTTTTTAAATACTTTGTACCTTTTGTAGTATAGTTATTTTATTCTACAGAAAGTTATAAGTAAAAACATTTTATAAGAGTAACTTTGGAGTTTCTTCTCCACACGAAAACCTTTTTGGATCGGCATGCATAATCAGCCTCTAATGTTCCCACTGCTGGGAGCACACAGAGCTCCTCTCGGTGAGAGGAAGTGGGTTGTAATCCACCACGCGGGCCCAGTGAGGGTTGGTAGATGTCACATGTCTTCGAATTTTTGGTTCTAGGACATGCCGGTTTCCTCACGATGTTTTCTTTTACCGTTTTGAGAGCAGTGGTGTTGAAATTTTTTACACAACGTAAAACTCCTACTCGGGTTCAAAACGCAAGTCCATTACCACTGGGCCACCACTTCTATTTTCTTGTAAATTTTGACGTTCAAAAGTGTCTTTTACGTGTCGCACTTGTTTCATGGCCAATGCTGTCACAATTTAAGTCTTGTTTTGTTTTTTTCTATTTTGTATTTTTTTATTTGTATATTATAGCACCTTGTAGGTAGCTATTTATGTACTTACGTATTATTTTATCAAGATTTTATATTTTATGCTGTATCTTTTGTGTGCACCAAATAAACGCTTTATCTATCTATCTATCTTTTAATGGCATACTTGAAGCAAATATTTTGACTTTGACTTTCAATATCCTGTTGATATTACGCAATAATCGCACAATGATTTATAATAATATTTTCCGTTGCTTAAAGATAATAAATTTTAAATTATTATTTGTTATGATTACAAACAGGTAGACTTGAAATTATTATACTTACTGATTACAATTTATTTAATAATAACACTATTGTCTGACTTCGTTTGATCTTCGAGATCAATATTTTGAATCGATACGATGTATGTTATCAATATGATTGGTAGGAATTCGATAATAGACTGCGCGCAAGATAACTCTGCGCGAGGCTGAAATCGGAACCAATCGCATCCCGAAGTATAGAATTATTTAATTAATTAATATTATAAGATTAATATACAATGTAACAGTGAATCAATTTCCACTTAAGACCTAGGCCAAATATTTTTTGATATTCGGATATCTCATGACCTAAAGAGGTGCCATTAAGAATATGAATTAAAAATCTCGACTAATTAAAAAGTTATGCAAATTAATAAATCCGCGAAATTTCGCGAGTATTCTGGTTTGAAATATAACAGTAAGTATAGAATTAAGCACGCCAGCGGCCCCAGTCGCGCGCAGACTTATCTTGCGCGCACGTTAGCTTTTACCCGTGACTTCGTTCTCTTGAGTTGTTTTAACATAAAATAATATGTAGTAGGTACTAAAAAAATCCAAATAAAATTCAAAATAATATTTTATTTCACATAAACCTACATGGGCACTTATGAAACGTCAGAAGCTAGGTGCGCGGTTCCTATTGGTCGTTTCCTATGGAGAAGAGCCGGCAAGAAACTCCAACTCTACTGGTACCAGAGCGACCGAGCTCTGCTCGGGAGAAAAAAAAAAATCCCCGAAATAAGATATAGCTAGATCGTTTTTTGGCCCCCGTAAACGCTAGAGCCGCTTTCAAGAACGTGATTACAAATATATCTAAATACAAATATTGCTCATTTATTTAATAGCATATGATATCATATATGACATGGCAATAGCACACTTGGCAATAGAGTAGCTAATTATCAGTGTAATTTTTTGTAATCGGATTCCTTTTACGATCATAATAAATAAACAGATAACCTTGTATCAATATTAGATAAGATAAAAAATTATAAAATAAAACCTCATTATATCTATTTTTTTGTTAATAAAATATTTAAAAATAGTAAAAAGCCAACGTCACGCGGTGTTCCCAGGCGGTCACCCATCCAAGTACTGACCGCGCCCGATGTTGCTTAACTTCGGTGATCGGACGAGAACCGGTGTATTCAACGTAGTATGGACGTTGGCGAAAGCTAACCCGAAATATTAGACAACTATCGCACAAATTATTGAACTGTGGGCACGAAGCCAAGAAGTACTTTATTACCGAAGCTTGTTGTTGATCAGCATAATTTGACTACGTAATACGATTTATGTGAAAGTGTTTTTATAACCGAAACAAATTATCATTTAAAGTATTCATTAAATATAATACCTCATTCAGTTGTAAAAAATTAAAAAAGAAAATGTTACAAAACTCTGGTTATGATGACTCGAAACAATACACTGCCCTGACACTGAATCAAACGACGTACAATGGGAACAATTGTGTTCCCATTACACGGCTACATATCAAGCTATACATTTCCACTATAAGCTTAACTCTCATTGTTACGAATTCCTATAAAATGCGAGATCAGCTTATACTGGAAATGTATAGCTTGATATACAGCCGTGTGTACTAGTAGGACCCATAGCCGTAGCCGTTTTTTAAATTTTTTTATTACTTCAATTATGGTTTCTTCGACGGAAGAATAGCCGAATCTGTCATTTTGTCTATTCTTCCGTCGACAAAACCCGTTTCTATTGTGGTTATGCAAAGCGTGCAGGTCGACAAAACTTCACAACCGAAGAATAGATTGATCATGGTGAGAGTATTATATTACCTGCGTGAGTAGAGACTGCACCTCAATCGGCAGTCCGTCAGGCAGGTGCAGTATCGTGTGCGATGTGAACACACTGCGATGATAGTGCGACAGCGGCTGTAAGTATAAAGAATTATAGTTAGATATTTATACATGGTATGGTGGACACGACAATACAACAATAAAATAAACTACATATATCTAATGTCGCAGCCACACGGGTCGATCCATCAGTTTAAGCTGCGCTTGCCGGGGTTGGTCCGTGGATGGGTGACCATCTTTACATACCGAGACTCCTCCGTGCTTCGGAAGGCACGTTAAGCCGTTGGTCCCGGCTGTCATTCGTGGATCTTTGACAGTCGTTACGAGTCCTCAGAAGCCCGAAAGTCTGACAACTAGTCTTACCAAGGGATATAGTATTACCCAGTTACTGGGTTGTGGAGGTCAGATAGGCAGTCGCTCCATGTAAAATACTGGTATTCAGCTGCATCCGGTTAGACTGGAAGCCGACCCCAACATGATTGGGAAAAGGCTAGGCAGAATGAATGATGATCTAATGACGCTCCCAGTCTGCATACGAAAATTCAATCAAACATCTCCAATAGTTTAGTCACTATAGCTAGTCAAAGATTGACAAAACCCATAGTCGGCGCTACATCTCCGGAACTACCTGTCGGATTTGAAAAATTCTTTCTGCATTGGACAGCCCAATTCTTGAGGAAGGCTTATAGCAGGGATGCACAGACTTATTGAAACCATGGGCCACTTGGACAAATGAAGAATGATTGGCGGGCCACCAGCACAAATTAAAAACATTAAAATAGCCAAAAATTCAATTTAAAATAAATTGGTATACTAGTTTGGAGCATGGCACTGCATTGTGCTTACAATCTTGCGAGTACGCATCATGCACCGCACAGCGAGCGTACTAAGTAATGCGCGAGATTCAACTTTATATTATTTGTAAACCTCAGCAATATTTTTCCTTCAAATGTACGAAGAAATATTTATGCTGGCGGGACACGGGTATGTTGCCGGGGGCCGCATGCAGGCCGCGGGCCGCGTCGCGGGGTGTCATCTCTGGCTTATAGGCTATGTAACATCACGCTACGACCTTTAGGAGCCGAGCAAAAAGAAAAAAAATCAGAAAGAACGCTAAGCGAAAAGCGCGAGCGGGCGATGGGATGCAACGCAATGGGTCGGGGGTCAAAATTTCAAGCGGACAAAGTCGCGGGCAGAAGCTAGTCAATAATAAATAGCTCACCACTCCACACAAGAGCTCATACAGCACCGCTCCAAAGCTCCAATAGTCACACACTCGGTCCAGCTCCGTACTTTCGTCCATCGTATTGACGTATACTTCGGGCGCTATATACATGTTGATCGTATTTGTGTGTGATGTCCGTAGTTTGGACAGTCTCATGTCCGTGCCTGGGTAGTGGATGAAGTATGTTAGGATGACCTGGCCCCGGTCGCCTAGGAGAATGTTTGAGGGATTTAGGTCTCTAAAAAGGAAAAAAAAATTTTTGTTAGTACATTTACGATCGACGTAAAACAATAAAATTCATTCGTCATAACAGAGTTGTACTACTGTAGCTACCTTAACTGTTGTAGCTACAGGAGAACCGTCTTATTTAGTTATGGGATATAAAAAAACCACCCTGTATTAAGAGTAAGACAGTATGGTTAAACGGTTAACGGGTACGGTTATTTTTCACATTCAATTTTTTATTTTATTTATAATTGTTAGATTTAATGCTTCTTTTTACTGTTTGTATTTCCTGTGCGTGTCCCAAATAAAATATTTTTCTTTATTTCTTTGGGTACGGGGTCAAATTAAATTAGCTAGCGAAACTCTGCAGAAGTGATGGGTATCGATAGCTAAACGTAATGAATAAAAAAAAGTATTTTTTTAGGGGTCTGCGACCAAGTGAAGTTTCAACTTAAAATATCAATGTAAAAATCAGTTTTTTATCTAAACATGATAAAACCTGATTTTCGCAACTTACTATTGAACGAACTACTATATAGACCAGGAAACAATTACCAAGCCCCCAAAAAAAAATTCTGCGCAGTTTTACTTATTAATTTAATTTGACCCTATTTATTCTTTATAAGGAAAAAAAACATTATTACTTAAAACTAAACTTATTTTATTAGTTTTTGGGAGGCAAACATTCAGCACAACTGATCACCAACTTTATGTCAGCACTCAGTCTTACCTGCATATAACTCCGCTGTTGTGTAAGCTCTCAATAGCGGTCAGGATCTCCGCGCCCCACTTGCATACAGCTGACGGAGGCAAAACGTCACGTCCGCGGAGTGCCGGCTGTAACGTTATTATATTAAGTGCGAATTAGTGGAAATTAAAACTGAATATAATAATGTAGGCATGTACTCTGTCAAAGAATCAGAATCAATTGCAACTTTGTTACGTTTTAATCTTATTAGATACTAGTAAGAAAAGTATTTTTAACCCCCGACGGAAAAAGAGGGGTGTTATAAGTTTAACGTGTGTATCTGTCTGTTCCCTCGTAGCGCCCAAACGGCTGAACCGATTTTGATTATTATTTTTTTATTTGAAAGGTGTCTTAATCGAGTGTTCTTAGCTATAATTCAAAAAAATCGGTTCAGCCGTTTGAAGATTATCAGCTCTTTTCTAGTTGATGATTGGATGTGCGCATCTTCCACAAGTCTGACCGATTCGAAATTTAGTATTCTGTTACTTCAATTATACTAGAAGAACATATAGTAACCTTGAACCGATACTGCAGTATCACCTGGAATTGTGTCGGGGGTTATTTAAACGCTTGGAAATTCGAGCATTATATTTTGACAAGTTTTTTTGAGATAAATCGAAATTGCGGCACTGGTGTACATGCGAGCGCCCGACCGGCGATGTTTGTATGAAAATCCATATTTGTCGTGTTTAAGGGCCAAATAAATTACTATGAAAACTCAATTATCTGTCGTAACTTATCAAAGATTTTATCTAAATTTCGATTTCGCTTGCAAATAGAGCTGTTTAAAGTAAAGAAGAAACAAATGAACATATTGACGCGTGAAAAGTTATCGTTGTTCGTCATTGATTCTGGAATGTACAATAAATTTAATCAGTTTGAATTTCTGCGCATTATTTGAGAAAAGTACTGTACAAGCCGTGGCCGCAACCAGTCATGATGGACTCACGTATGTGTGCCTCGGCTTTAACTCGGCCCACATCTTCACAATCGTTCATCAATATCCTGTTGCAGGCCGCAACAGTAATGTACTATTATTATATGTCATTTAGCAAGTTTTCATTCATAAATCTGATAAAGAATTTTTAAATGTTTACATATTTTTTATTTTATTTAGTTACATAGTTTTGAATTTGTGAACGCTTGTAAATGGAAATTGTAAGATCTATTGTACATAACTTACCTTTATAGATGTAAAGACTTTCTAAAGAATAAATAAAACAACTCACCCTTTTAAAGGTAGGAGTATCACAAGCGTTATCAATCTGATCAGTCAGCTTATCAGTCACAGCCTCGGGCACCTCACACAACACCTTATCAACCGTCAACAACAGCTTCTGAGAGTTCAACACAAGTTCATTCACTGAGAGATTCTCATTATTGTTGGACGGCTCAATATTCTCCAACATGTTGGTACTGTTGGTACTATTGGTGCTACCAACATTATCATTCTGTTCAACATTTTTGTTCTTTGGTTCTGTGAAGACATTTTCTAAGTTCACTTCCCTTGCAGGCGTTGTAGGTAATGATTTTGTATAGTTTTTGATGTACTCGAATAGTTTCTTCCCCGGTGCGTAGGAGAGAATTAGGAACATTAAGTTGTTGGTTTCTATGTATGCTTGTAGTGGCACCATGTATGGTATTACGGTTGGTAGTACTGGTTGCCGGGTCTCGTTGGTTCGTTGGAGGAAATATTCGTCGAATTCTGTCAAGTTGTTTGGTACTTTCTGTATGACCTGTGGATGAAAAGATATGATATAGAATAGGAAGGATTTTTTGGTAATGATAGCGATTAGCGAAGCGTTTGGCCATCGCTTTATTTTCTTTTGTTGTAAAAAAACTTTTTTTTTTTAAAAACAACCAAGTTCCAAAAAAACACTACCAAGTGAAAAATAACATTAATTTCGGAAGTCGGTGTCTTTTGCCACGGTTTTGAATTTTCGTTTTTTGCCACCGACTTCCGAAATTAAAGTTATTTTTCACTTTGTTTTTTTGGAAGTCGCTTGTTTTTTTTTTGTAAAAAGTTTTTATTTTTCTCTTTCTAGTTGTGGTATCTACCCCACACAAATTCGAATATCACGACATGCTATGTAAATAACAGTGACAGGTACTTATAAGAACATCATCCACATAGGCTTTCCACCGCAGGCCGCATTCTTAAGCCTTGCCAGCCCATTCTGAATATACCGATTATACTTGCTACGAGTGAGACGCACTCATCACGTCAAAAGTAAAATTAGAGAAAGACAAAAAAAAAAAAAACTTGAAATATCCGTATATTCAAATCGCAACTGTCATTATTTGACAGTCGTATGAAATAGCTCTAACATGGCAAATTTACGTAGTATGTCAATTTGATAAACGATTAATTTGCCTGATTGTACAGTGGCCAGCACATCAAGCCAACCAAAACTGTCAAACTTTCCCAATCAAACTTGAACCTAATGCTTTAGCGATAAAGTTTAAAATCTACTAAAGAAATTTGACAGATTTTAGTAGCTTGATGTGCTGGCCACTGTACAAAAGCGGAGTACAAAACATGTATCATTTCTCTTAATGAGAAATGATACAAGTAGTTCTTCATACGGACGCTGTAACATTGAGACCTCTAATGTTTATAACAAACTTGCCTTCATAGCATAATACGCCTGTTCCCGTCGATGCAGCACTAACATGATACTAGAGCCCAGAATATCCAGTACTCTGTATAGCGACAGCTCTTCATACGGACGCTTTAGCATAGAGATCGGGATTGGGCAGTGCAGCGGTCGGAGGTTGTCATCCCGGTCAGGTAGCAGCTGGAATAGATGTTCAATTAATTATAAGGTAAAGTTAGCTGTATTTAATGGTACGATTTTTTTTCTCCCTACTTTTGTAAAACACATACCTACATACATAAACTCACGCCTTTTTGCCACGGGGATAGGCAGAAAATGCAGAACGACACCTGCTACGCTCGTTACATACTTCTTTTACTTCCTTTACGTTCATACATTTGCACCCTAATTGCGTAATACACGATCTATCACAATCTGGATTGGTTTGAAACAGATTGCTAATCGATTGCTTCATAAGTTCGAAAAAAAATCCTGCTCAACAACGTAAATAACGCAATGAATGTTGTTGAACTGTCAAAATGAAACAGATTTGTCGGAATCGTTTAAGAAAACGTTGTACGCAATTAGGTAGCTGGTCATACACGCACGCCGGTTGCGAGTACTATCCACCTGGGGCCTAAGTCTACTAATTTATAAACGTTATAATAGTCTCTCAATGGTGAGTATTTGACCGTTTTTGTATGGCAAATCTGTCGTAGGAGCTCGTGACTAAGTAATAACAGCCGCACGGGTCGATCCATCAGGTTAAGCTGCGCTTGCCGGGGTTGGTCCGTGGATGGGTGACCATCTTTACATACCGAGACTCCTCCGTGCTTCGGAAAGCACGTTAAGCCGTTGGTCCCGGCTGTCATTCGTGGATCTTTGACAGTCGTTACGAGTCGTCAGAAGCTCGAAAGTCTGACAACCAGTCTTACCAAGGGGTATCGTATTACCCAGTTACTGGGTTGTGGAGGTCAGATAGGCAGTCGCTCCATGTAAAATACTGGTATTCAGCGGCATCCGCTTAGACTGGAAGCCGACCCCAACATGATTGGGAAAAGGCTAGGCAGAATGAAATACGGCCTCTGAGCGGAACTGTACCTGAGTCACGTTAGGGTTGGCAGAATGTAACGTTTACAAATTAGTAGACTTAGGCCCCAGATCTTTCTGAAGAACACACATGTCCTAGTGTCCCGGCGTTCCCGGCCCTCTGTTAAACCCTCCGTGGAATACAGGCGTGATGTTATGTATTTAGTAAGCGTATACGAGACATAATACTTACACTCTGTTCAGTATCACACAGATGATTCTTGTAAATGTCTTCAGCGTACGACAAGTACTTGTTGGTCTTCTGCTTGATTAAAGTTCGCCGCTGTGGGTCCGTGTCGCCTGAAAGTGATATAAATAACTATTTATTTTGGGAACCGTAAGTACGGGTACTGAATCTACTCGAATTGATGAAAGATATTACTTTTGTAGATATTACAATTATTCTGTCCCGTTGCTCTCGTTTAAAAACTGTTGGAACGTGTTCTGTTATCGATTCTAAGTATCCCCAGCAAACTTTTTTTGCATATCTTCCATGGAGAGACTTCGACCCTCATTCTTTTACATTAGAGACTTTCATAGATGAGTATTTAGTAATCTATTCCGCTTAACTATTCCTAAAGAGTCATAAAAACCCTGTAAGACATGTGTTTCACCTTTCAACGAGGCATCTTTAATTCTTTAGGAATAGTTAAGCGGAATACGTTACTAATTTAATAAAAAAAATACGTTAAAAATTACGGGGCATAGATAGTATCTACGCCCCGTAATTTATCGGGTGTTCTGAATAAATAATTGTATTTATTCAGAACGCCCGAGAAATTACGGGGCTTAAAAAAAAATGGATATTCTTTATGGCACCTCTTTAGGTCATGGGCTATCCGAATATCAAAAAATATTTGGCCTAGGTCTTAAAGGGGAGGCGTGGAAATTTATTCGCTGTTACAATGTATAGTAGATAATGGATTTCCGCCAAGTCACGCCTGAATAAATTAGCATCACTACATATAGTCGATTAAAATCAATGTTATATTGATTTCTGATTTATCTACTCCCATTGTTTTATCGTAGATAAGGCTGTTTAAATAGGTCCTCTATGCAGTTTGCATATTCTATATTGAGACCTGACCAGTTATATATATATATTTTTTTTTCTGTTATAGAGGTAAAATTTGTGTGTTTGTAAGTTTGAATGTAGGGGTAAGTAATCTCCGGAACTTCCAGTCGAATTTGAAAAAATATTTTTGCATTGGATAGCCGAGTTCTTGAGGAAGGTAGGGGTAAGGTAAAGTATAGGCTACAACCCTTAGGAGCCGAAACAAAAAGATAAAAAGCCAGAAAGAACGATAAGCGAAAACAAAGTAATAGCGCGATAGGATGCGACGTGGTGGGTCGGGGGCCGAAATGGTGGAGACGACAATACAACAATAAATTAAACTGCGTATATCTAATGACGTTCCCAGTCTGTATACGAAAATGCAATCAAAGATCTTCAATAGTTTAATCACTATGGCTAGTCAAAGATTGGCAAAACCCATAGTCAACGCATCACTACTATACAGTGTGTTAGAAAAAAATCTTTTTTAATTTCAATGTTAGGATTTATTTGATGGTTCCTCAATACTTCTTTCAATTAATATGCCCAGTGTTTTCATTTATTGTGAAATTGTCGTCTCCACGTTGTATACGATAGGCTTGATATAGCGTCTAATAAAAGCAGATTAGGCAACTCAATAAAATCCATAATATTATCTAACTGAGTAGTCGCGTGATATGATTAACACCTTTTTATTGTTCAATAAATTAGAAAAGTTGATAAGATTCCGGTTTCCTAAGACCTCGTTAACATTGGTGTCTATCTAGTGTGCGCGTTCCACGAACGTTGCACTGCTCGACCGTCGACTCAAATCAAGTAAAAACTCATTTGTTCTAATTAAGCTGAGGATCAGCACTTTTTGAACGTCAAAATTACGTAAGACAGTCCTCCAAAACCCACCCTTCACCACTTTCTAGTGTTTTAGCTGGGAAGAAGTGGTGTAACAAATTCGAATGCTTCGTAAGATGTCCACGAAGAGGTTTGCCGCATTAGCTACGTGGTTCATTTGCTTGCCGGCCACGCATCATGCGGAGCGTAGCCGTGGGTCGCAGTGGATGAACCCGCCTACATTGTCATACAAAGCGAAGCTAAGTACCTACACCCCGATTCAAACTTAGTGGCGACTCGCCTCATGTTGCGAGCCGCCGTTAAGTTTGAATCGAACTGTAACTCGCATGCTACAATGTGAACGAAGCCTAAGGCTGAATATTGGGACAATCTCGTTACCATTACTAAAATAACATTATCAATTAATTAATCTTAAAACAAATGCTTGTTTGATTGATTTTGGAAACGTCTGCCAATGATAAGGTTGTTTGAACGAATTCTGCGGAATTAACCGTGTACGTCCACTTTTTGGGTGCGGCTCACGAAGGAGCGTCGCACGATAACTTTGAGGCTTAGGCATCGATCGCTAATAAAGAACGTTCGAAAATGTTCAAATTTTTGTTCTTTATTAGTGATCGATGAGCTTAGGTTTATAATTCTTTAGAATTTCAATCGTAGAAAATAGTCCAAAGAACTATTTATCAACACACTTGTTCCAAAATTGGCACTTATTGCACCGCTATTAGGTTCAAAATCTGCATTATGCCCTTTACTTCGCTCGGGCCGTAATCCCACCTCGAGTGTAATGACAAACATTGCTCACTTGTATCAAAATGTACTATTGTGTGAAACTGAAGTTATTGGACGACTCGTCTGCCCTTACATTTATAACTTTCCACTACAAGGTAAGCTATTTCTTAGTTTCTTTCAAAAATATTATTGTCATAGTTGCCAAAAAACGGTGGCGACATTGCAATGACAACAAAGCTGTAGGTATATAATTATAACAGCGTGTACGTATATAATTATAACATGCGAATATTCTAAATACGAATGAGGAATTGGTCAGTATTAGCCCGGAGTCAGAAGTTGTGCTCGGTTGATGGCAATAGGCTCGCCTATTACATGAGACTTTAAACATAACTGGCGAAATTTGGGTCCACCTTTGCCTATTTGGGGAAAATAGGCACATAATTATGTTATGTTTATTATGGTTAAAAAAAAATATGTCCCACTGTTTGGGCAAGTCAGTTTTCAACTCCCCTGTGTGTTGCCTTCTCTAGCCAACAGTGGCGAAGGGTCATTTTTTGGGATAGGTAAGCCGCCTTTTCAAATTCTAATTTCGATTTACTTTTCTAATTCATGCTTCATGCGAATTACCGAAAAATGATTCTGTCCTACTAGTCCCGAACTCATGTACTTACCTAACTCTAAAAGTTACAAATATGTTTTTCATTCTGAACATGTTTTTGGGATGAAATCGTCACATTATCTGTAAAACCCCCTTTATTCCACAAACTACTAGAATCGGATAAAAGTAGACACGGGACGCAATACATTTTATTTAATTTACAACTGCCAATGAACCATTGATATTTATCGTAAAGAGATAGGTACTTACATAAAATGTTTAATCACGTACGCAAAACGTACTAAGTACTTACTTTTCAAATCTACTCTAAATAAGTAATTTCAACATATAAACTATCTACTTACCCCAAATACCTAATTACAACGCACACTCTCACTAAACTCAACACTAACTATAATCACTGTTTTATACCAACAAATAAATACTACTAACTAATACAGATAAACTAATTAATTCAACGAATAAAAATAAATAGTTGCAAATTAACTGCAAGTGTAAACAAACACCACAACGAAAACTACCGAAGGCGAATCGTGATATCGGTCGTTCGCTCCATCTCGTTCACGCGCACGCAATTTCGAGTACAATCTTCATAGCAAGCCGTTGCAGACCGGCTTGCCTCGCGCATACGAAACCGGGGAGTCACGTGACCGAAGTGACGTAATGACCTTAAGAATTTTGAATGAATAGCAAGCCGGCGCGCGGCGGCCGGTCGGGTTATTAGAGAGAAAAATGTTTTGCTGTTGGGCGACAACAAAGACAAAACATTGAATTTAGGCGTTTTGTATAGTTTTAATTTAAGGTGTTTACCCATAGTGTGATTATTGTACAGGCATTTTAAAAATACTACTGAATGTGTTATTTTATTTATTTTAATGACGAAGAGTGGTTTTATTCCGAATGTCGTAAGGGAAGCCGGTAGGAATCGGCTTATAGGCTATCCTCGCCCCCATAAAGGCACATGTTACCAAATACTAACCAAATTCACAGGGAACTGCTAGAATATCAGCATCTTTAGCCGGCTCAATACCGGCACACTTCTCGTATGCCCTGAGATAGTGACACAAATGCAGAAAGTCCATCTTTCCAACTTCACATTACACTCAATTATTTAGTTTCTGCGAATTTCACTTATCATATCACGTAGGTACTTCACTACACGTACTTCACTTCTTATATTCCGTTATTTTATGTGAACACGTTTTATTCTCTTATAAGTTTTCTTAGAAGCCTAAATTGTTCATGACTTGTACACTTCGCTAAAAATTGGTAAAGTAACACTATATTCTAATGTTTGAGAAGAGATTTATGATTAAAGACTATAACGATTAGTCACTGACTGTACTTAGGATAGGAGCACTTTTTAAGTAACTGTGTGGTAATAACATATCCGGTGTTGTAACATTGAGCAATATTAACAATTAACACTAAACAATTAATTATTAATTCAGTAAACAAAGATTAGAGGAGCAATAACCACACTTTTATACGACCAAACTGATCAAGTAATTAACACTTATTACGATTATTTAACACTTTACTAAATTGTCAGTAAAACCAAGTTTTGGTGAAGAATAGAACAGGGTTTTTCTGTGCAATTACCGGCAAAAACTTTTGAGTTAAACTTTAGTTTTATTTCATTATGGAATCACTTCATAACACAGAGAATTGGATCGAAAATTAAAATATTTCCTTAACATTTTCACATCGGAATACCAAACTTTTCTCAAAATTATTATTCTTTCGCGTAAGTAAACAAAGATTACGGGTATATAGGTATGTTATCGCGACGCCGGCTAGCGCATTACTGGGTCGAGTCGATAATAAGCGCGGACGCCAGCTTATCACTTCCCTGCTACTTACTACAGACTACATTGTAATCTCGCATAATTCCAAGCTTCTCATAAAACAGTTTATGTTGGCGGATAAGGGACTACTCACACTTATTCAGCTCTATTCAGCGTTTGCCCATAGAAAACTACGATTTTGTATGAGACGCGTACGCGTCCTTTCAGCTGCGGATAGCTGTAAGGGCGCGCACGCGTTTCGCGCGTTTTTTATGGGCAAACGCTGAATAGAGCTGAATAAGTGTGAGTAGTCCCTAAACCGGTGAAGACTAAGAACTGACCGCAAATACATATATAGCTTATTAATCATAATCCTCCCTTGGCTTTGTAGTAGTCGGATAAAAACATCTATACGGAATATGCACGTAATTCAAAACCTATTGATTATTTAAATGTACAAAACAAATTCCTATTTTTATTTCATTTTTTATGCATAACTTAAATTACAATTCATTATTTTATGTGTCCTCAAAAGGCATTTTTAGCAAACTGCTTGAATTCTCACTACGGTTATTTTGGAAGTGCAATTTCTGCTTGAATAAAGCACAAAAACAATTTAGGGTGGATTCGACCAAAAAAGAATACATTTTATCTGCGGAATAAGATTTACTCTGAGAGTTTTCGTATGGAGAAACTGTCAAAAATTCAAAATTTATTCGGAAGAGAAGGCTTATTCCGCGGATAACATTTATTCCTGTTTGGTCGAATTCACCCTTAATTTATATCATTTCAGATTAAAGGCCTGTGTAAGTTGTATAAGGATTTCATTACTTCATTAAAAAATAAATCCATTTTCATTAATTTGTCAAAGAACTTGGTCGGACTAGTTATATTAAAAGCTCTCCTAGGAAACTATTTGAAAAGGTGTGTGATACTCACTTTGCACTCCAATAAGCATCTTCTCGATACCAGACTTGTAACACTCAAAGGCTCGCTGATAATCCCCCATATCTTCGCACCGCGCCGCCAAATTCAACATATACCCCGCTTCAAACACATAACTATCCTCCGTCTTCGTCTTACACTCCGCGTTAGACAGAGACAAAACACTTTTACTGTACAACGACACCCGCGAACTACTCCGTCTCGAGTCGACCTCGCACGAAGTCGTCGAACAAACATTTGAATTTAGAGACACTGTATCTGATTCCGCCTTTTTGCGCATAGTGTGGTAATCATCGAATTTTGACGTTGACGGTGCATCGAAATTTATTAAGTCTGGCAACACTGATTTTGTTTTGACACTAGGCTTTTTATCCACTGTGAGTTTGTTGAGCTCGTCGTAGAGGTCGCTGTCTATGCTTTCTATGGAGTTTATGGATTCGAAGCTGTCTGCGAGCGAGACCTTTTTGGGTGAGCGTCGTATTTCGACGTCAGCGGCTTCGTAGATGGGAATCTGTGAGATGAAGTCAGTCTCGTCACGACTCGTGAGGGAAGGGTGCGAGGACTCTGTGGCGGCGCGTGCTGAAATTGTATGATTTAGTGATTAGGTGCTTTACGTGCAGAATCTACTTAATAAAAATCTTAAATTCATTAATCACTGACAGACAACGCACAGCCTAAACCGCAGCTGGGTCTAGAAGCATGAATTTTTACACAAGAGTTTCTTATACAACGTGTTTTTTTATATTCCATAACTCTGGGGTTATATTCTATAAGTAAAAATAATACAAAAAATCCTATAATATGTAGTCCAAAAAGAAATAGTTTCGAAGATAACATAATACTATACTCTCGATGTGTATCCAAGTTTAATTGATAAGTAGGAGTAAATCATTTTCATTCGAACCAATCATTCATATTTAAAGCTAAGAAAATGCGACGTTGTCATATTTCACGTAAGGGTGTTTTAAATTTAATAATCGTGACTGTCGAATTATTTTGTATAAAAAATGAACACAAAAAAAATAATTATAATAGGTATGCCAGTTGATTCTTTGATATGGTCTCATACCTACCCTAGAGATATGGGATATCAAAAAACACCTTGAATAAAGAAAGTGAGCACTAAGGAAGGATTTTTGAAAATTCAGCCCCCGATGGGGTTAAATAGGGATGAAAGTTTGTATGAAAGTTAGTCATTTTAGCCAAAGGGATATTCCATCGGGCACTAGCTTGTCATAAACAATGCTAACGATAATTAGTGAGTTATTAAGAACAATTTATTCTTAATTACACATAAATTAGGACCTATGATTTTGTCGTGGCTCACAGTAACATTGTATCGTTAACTTAATTTTGGATTAATTACTTTGTAGTGATTCAGATGACATTAAAACTAATCAGCTTATGATGAATGATTCATTTGAATGACCTGTATTACAAAACTGTACGTTTTGTTTAGCAGCAAAACGAATTAACATTTCGAAACATACTCAATACTTTTATTGCATTCCATATGTAAGTCTTAGTATAAGTAGGTGGTAAACATATAATTAGATCATATATTATTTTTATTAATGAATTGTATTTTATTTTATTATACTTTCAATTCTTTTTTTTGTAATAATACTTAGGGAACAATCCCAATTTTTTTTTATTAATAAATTCTTATACTTATTTAAATTTCTATTTTTTATAATTAACTGATTGTATTGTATTTTAATAATCTGTTTATTTTATTTTATATTTCTGTGTAATGTTCATCTAGTCGCACTTTTTACACTTTCTTAATTTTGTTAAAATGCGGATAATATAGTGAGCTGCAATATTGTTAATACTACTTATGAGCCTATTATTGTTATTTGTAAATATCTTATATTGTAGCTGTTTATTATCCCATGATAAAATAAAAAATGGACCCTGTCGGGCACAGCAAAAATAAGTGAGTTAGGAGAGAGGAAGCATTTTTTAATTTTATAACATTACTTAGCAAATTACTATAATTATAATAACCAATTATGTATTTTCTGAGATTAACTAATATAAAATGTAAAAGGGTATCTATCATAGATCATGCATGGCTAGATTATCTATACTAATCTGCACTTTTTTTTATATTAGCCTACACTGTCCCACTGCCGAGCAAATGCCTCCCCCAAATCCTTCCAAGTATCCTTTTCCAGGGCCACTTCGATCCAACCCTTGCGGTACACGTCTAGGTCGTCATGCCACCTCTTCCTGGGCCGGCCTTTGCGGCACCGTCCATCCTCAGGACTGCTTATACATTATCAAAGGTTGAATACTTGAATTGTCTCATTTGCATGTAATTTCAACGACCTATGCCTTTTACTGACCGCAGTAGCCTTTCCGTACTTCGCGTTTATTTCACGAGCAAGCGTCGAAAATTGGAATTTAGACCTTTTGTCAATGACATAAAACCGACTTTAATTAAACACTGAAAAGTGCAAAATAACTGTAATTTCGGAAGTTGAACCCGGAAAAAGACGGTTTGAAATGGAGACGTTACTGACACGCTTTTGAAATTATTCTCCTATCCTTGTCTATGGCAACTTACTATGGCGTAAGATGCTAGTAATGCTGTCTCTTTCTAGCATAGACTTTAAGACGCATACAATTTAGCCATTAAAAAAATATTTAAACATATTTTTTTATTGTGGCTTCATTTTTACTAGGTTTCGAAAAATCTAATAAAAACCCTTTTCCCAACTATGTTGGGGTCGGCTTCGAGTCTAACCGGATGCAGCTGAATACCAGTATTTTACACGAAGCGCCTTCCGCCCAGCGCCCATCTGACTTAAACAACTTACTGGGTAATACCACTTGGTAAAACTGGTTATCAGACGTTCGGGCATCTGATTCCCGTAACGACTGTCAAAGATTTGCAAATGACAGCCGGGACCATTAGCTTAACATGCTTTCCGAGGTTTATACTCTTTCTGCTTGCTCATGTCAAGCAGGCGCAGGTAGGTAGGTACATTCTCTGTTAGTAAAGAAATAAAGAGTTGCAGCTAAGAAGTTATTGCACCATGTTCTATAATAATAATATATTCTTTACTAGCCCTGCCCGCGACTTCATCCGCATGAAATTTCGGACCCCGGTTCACCGCGTCGCATTCCATCGCCCCGCCCGCGCTATTACTTACTTCGTTTTCGCTTAGGGCTTTTACTGACTTTTTTTTATTTTATTCGGCTTGGAGCCTATAACCTGGCCGGGGATTTTTTCGACAGATTAGTAAAGTTTGCATCAACATCCGTTCAGCCGTTTTCACGTGATGCGCGAACAAATAAACAGACAAAAATTCTAAAAACTGCTGAAACGTGTTCTGTTATCGATTCTCAGTATCCCCAGCCAACTTTTTTTCGAATATGTTCCATGTACAGACTAAAACTTCGACCCTCTTCAGCTTTAATAAATGTAAAAAAAAAAGTGAATTTTTAGTATAAGACGTAATGCCTTTATTTTTTTTTATAACTTGTATTTTATTTTTTCATGTTTATTTTCTTTTTAGTTCATAACGATGTTGTTTTGTGAATGCTGTGTATACCTATAGGCATACATACCCGTAATTTTATTTTGTTACTGTTCTGTTTTAATTTTTTGTAATTACTGCTGTTGGTGTACCAAATAAATAAATAAATTATATGTAAGATTTCGGACTAGTTGACTATACAAGTACCCACAATCCATATAGTGTTAATAACAATAACTAAAAAAAATTATGTTAGTAAACTTTTACAAACTAAAAACAACTAAAACTGACGTGGCCCAACACATGTTGGCTCGTGCCTCCGTACCCAGTGCCTTATAAAGGGACTGACAGAGTGTAATAATATCGTTCTATGATACATCTATGGTTATTCGGTTTTTCTATCTGGAATTTTTCAGAATAAGCCCGGAGTATGGATTTATGCCGGGCTGATGGCAATAGGCACGCCCCCTATTACATAGGACTTAAATAACTGGCGAAATGTACCTAATGTAAATGCTGCCCAACCCTTCGGGGAAACAAGGCGTGATGTTATGTTATCTATGGTACATCGTTGTCACTTACCAGTGTGTGCAGGGCTGGTCGCGTCATCGTCGTCAGTCTGATACTCGAGCGGTGGCGTCTCTTCTATGGGCAGGTGAAGCGATGATCTGATCGCGTTGATGACACCGCCCGCTTGAGGCTCCGGCTCGGGGTACCCGGTCTGAAAGGGTTGATAGTATCGTCAAACTCAAAGCATTTATTTCAATTAAACGATTTACAGGCACTTTTGAATTGTCAAGGAGTCGGTCAGTCAGAAATATGAAGCTAGGTGCCCACTCCAAAGCGTAGTAAGTTCCTATGGAGAAGAACGGGCAATCTTTTAAATCAAAATATGTTATAAAATATTTTTTACATCATTTTTCATGTGAGAACAATGTAGAAAGACGTGCCCGTTAAAAGCGTCCGTAATAAAAATATAAAATCAATTCAAAAATTAAAATAAGCCGTGGCAGCTACGAGATGACTAGTCCCTACTGACGGCGCCCGTTCACGAACATGACGCATGGATTAGCACCATTCAGCTCAACCATTTTTAAGGGAACTAAATGATCCAACACACGCGCCACCATCAAAAATTTTTTTTCATCATTTTACTTTACCACTTTGTTGGCGTACTCATGCAACAGTCTCTGCGCTAAGCCGGGGACAGACAGACAGACGGACATGGCGAAACTATAAGGGTTCCTTGTTGACTACGGAACCCTAAAAACGAGGTGGCGAACAACGAGCCGTGAGTGCGCAAGGGCATCGAGCGTTTACTCGCTGGTATGCCATACCATGCGTGAGTCTCTCGGCGAGTGTTCTACCCGCCTAGCGAGCAGCGCTGAACAAGTTCTCTCATTGATACTTAGCCCTTGTCGCTGCGACAAACGAGTACTCGCCGGCGATGTGAACAATCAAATCAACGTTCCTTGCGCGAGGAAATCTTCGTAGCAAGAATCGAAAGCTTCGCTTCCTCGGTATTAAGAGCCCACACAACCCCAGGTTTTTATCTCGCTCGCACCATACTACTCGCGGACTGAGTGCGAGCGAGACGGAAGTGGCTCCAAATCGGCAAAAGTTTAGGTAATTGCTTTTTACGGCGAAAATAATTGAAATTAAAAAAAAAAAACATAGTCGCTTCTTTATAGTTAGTTCAGTTAGTGTGCCCAAGTTTCATGATCTTATTTGAAGTATTTTTTGAATAGCAGCGGTTTATTTGGATTTTTATTCTATCGAGATTTTTTTATGAAATCGTGTTTTCGGCTAACATAGTCGCTAACATTAATCCTCAACTTTAACATAATATATATTTATTTCAAAATTAATGCTGCAGTAGTTTCGAATTTCGATATAACGGCGGAGCAATTTGACGACTTATAGGCCCTTAAGTAAGCATAGGAAACCCTCCTTTATTCATTAAAATGTTTGTAAATAGTTCATGAGCAAACCTGTAGAAAGTTGACAAAGTCTGTGCTAGTGAAGAGCAGGCGGTGTTCAGCGATGAACTCCAACAGAGACTTGATTGTTTTCGCTCTCTCCGTGATCACCTGAAACATAGCATTGTAAAATCTTATCTTATATCCTCCGGGCACAAATCTAGACTCCGGGCAATATAAATATAAAGTCTTTAAAAAATGGCCCGAAGAATTGCCAAACTTAAGTGGCAGTGGGCAGGGCACATTGCTCGCAGAACAGATGGCCGATGGGGCCGAAAGGTTCTGGAGTGGCGACCGCGTATCAGAATTCGTAGCCTTGGAAGGCGACCCACAAGACCGTTGACCTAGTGAAGGCCGCAGGAATCCGCTGGATGCGAGAAGCAGCGAACCGGTTGAAGTGGCGGTGCTTGGAGGAGACCTATGCCCATATTTTAATTTAAAAGAGTGTCCGTGGAGTTTCTTGCATGTTCTTCTCCATTGAACTAAAAAATATAAGTAAGACTATATTTTTTAGTTTGTTTAGGAATTGTTTTAGTTAAGTTAATAAATTAGGTATAAATGATTAAATTAGGGAGATACAACTTAAGAAAACTGACCTCCTGCTGAAATCTTTTAAAGAAACTGTATCGGGGCAGCGATGGGAAGGTTCCTCGAAGATGCAACCCCACGTGCATGGACCGCATGCTCTTGTGGAGTCGCTGTACATCACTGTACCGCTTCCACACCGAAATCACTGTCAGGGCTTCCGGAGACTGTAAGAGGAACAGCTGGAATTATAACAAAATTTGTATTAAGACTTTCATTGCTACGCTCTCAAGTACCAGTCAGGGAAATGTATCGTTTATCGAAGTGACACAGAACGTCAATTTGCCTTAATTATGTATCTATCTTCTTACATCCACCCATCTTTCCTGTGGTTCACATATACCCAAAACGCTAACAATGCTTTGCATATTCAATACAATAACGCATTCAGGGTATTGTTGCGACTGCCTCGCTCCTGGAGTGCCTTGGCAATGTTTGCAGACGCACGCACTGACGGCTTTGATGCATTGTGGCCTAAGAAATCTGCCTCGCTACTCCGCAGGCTGTGTGGCAGTCCCAACACTATCCTGCAATCGATAGCCGAACGGGCACGGGGCAGACAGCCCGCTAGTGTGGGCGCTTACAAATAGAACCCGATCTGTCTTAGTCATGTACTAACACAGGCTAAGCTATTTTGTTATTAATAATACTATATATACCTCATTGTGGTCCTAATAAGATGATTAAAAATAAAAAACCGGCCAAGTGCGTGTCGGACCACGCACAATGAAGGGTTCCGTAGCTGGGATGAAACTTAACATTGTAGTAGAAAAACATGTTCTCCCATACGAAATGTATGGAATATATAATATATATATATATTATATATAATAATATATATATCCAGAACTTACCATTTAGCTGGAAGGGGGGGGGGACACTTGACTCTAACAAAAATTAGCACTTTAAAGCTTAATATTTCGCAAACGGATACTTCAATCCAAAAATGGTTTTAACAACCTAATTTTGAACGACCTTTCCAAAGATACCCCACACCATGGGATAGACGAAAAAAAAAATCCCCACTTTACGTGTGTACCCTAAAAAAAATTTGTTTCGTGGTTTTATTTTACCACTTTGTCGGCGTAATTTATATGTATACTCATGCCAAATTACAGCTTTCTAGTACTAACAGTCTCTGAGCTAAGCCGGGGACAGACAGACGGACATGGTGATACTATTTGGGTTCCTTGTTGACTATGGAACCCTAAAAATGACAGGAGGATGAGGTGTTATAGCTGTTTCATTCAACTGTGAAAGAGTACCGTTGTGATTCAAATATTTACGTTGGTAGTCAATTCAGTAAACTTTTAGTTTTCGTGACTTTACGTCTCTTTCACTGAATGTGAGTCTCTTAATCACAAAGTTGTGTGGTACATATACATATATAGTTCTACATATAATCTTCTACCTAGGTTTTTCCCAACTATGTTGGGGTCGGCTTCCACTTTTATTTACCAGGTGCAGCTGAATACTAGAATTTATATGGAGCAACTGCCTATCTGACCTCCACAACCCAGTTACTGGGTTTTTTTACTCCTTAATCTCATATTATGAGAATAATTTTATTATAATATACGTCCACTTGATATCATACGTAATTTGAAAGCAGCAATAGTTTGAGGGAGGTTGTGAGTGGCTTATATTTGCTTAGAACCGTGCAACAAAATAATCTTTATTAATTTTCAAGGGCGGATCCAGGGGGACGTGCCCTCCCCAAATGGTTTAAGTAAAATAAAAGCAAATCTTCTGAATGGACTGGCCTGAGTGCATAACTATCAAAACATTGCTTCAATGATGAACGCTGAAGAAGTAGGCTACTATATCTTCATTTAAAAAGAATGAATCCCAAAAACAGCATGGTACAATACAAGATAATTATTATGGGAGATGTGTGTGTGAAATAAATCTGGATACACCCGTGTTCATGTTTACATTCTCATCACCATTGCGGGAGATATTTACCATCTGTATTGACATGCATCTGCTAATCAATCAAATAAAATTAATGAGAGGAATTGATTACATTATTATAAAGGTTTCAGTTTAATCAGATATTTTATACTTTTTCAAAATAATTATTGTGATATCTGGTAATTTTCCATTTCATGCAAGCTTTCTTCTTCTTTGGAGATTTGTGATTCCTCGAAAGTTACCTTAAGTACCAGAAAGGGAACCATACAAATATTGTGCAATTTATTGATGAATCATTTATATAAATTGTTAAAAAAGTACATTGATTCCTGCAATCTTTCAGTTCCTTACCAAAAAAATATACCTACCATTTATTATCATGAACATTGAATAGAGAGTGTGGCCTAGTTATTAAATCAATGTTAAAAGTAAAAGGAAAAAGTATTCGTACCTATTATATTATATTGACTTGGTTTCTTAGGTTTAGAATCAGGTTTTACTATGATCTACGGTATAATAATATAGATAATATCATTCGTACGATATATACCGGAATATTTACCACTGAAGTAATTTTGTAAATAGTAAATCCATTCTTGTGTTTTGCTGTTTCGTCAACTGAGAACCGGCGAACCCACTTGTCTTTAGCCGACATTGCAAAATGCGCCAGATATACTTAATTTTACACTATCACATCTCTACTTTACACAAACGCAAGGCGTATACGACTTATAGATCATTATTTATCACTGAAATTATGTTAAATTAACTTGATAAATTCACAAAACTGAATAATCGAACAACGTAGAAACTGGTACACAAAAAATTGCATTTGCATTCGCGTTCCAGCTGACACATGTCATGTCATATGTCAAGCACTCGCATTTCCTATTTCTTTTCTTCTCATGAGGAAACGATAAGCGTGTCTCTTTCTAAATGCACTATACATCAAATCTTACAGAATACATAGTTTTTTTCTATTGTTTAATGTTTTCAGCTGAAAGAAAAGGGCTTCACATTGTATTGGAAGTTGTTATGAAGGTTTGGAAGGAAGGCTGATCAATACGTGAAACGAAAAATTAGGATGAAAGGTTGGTTATAGGGTAAAAGGCCTATTTGTTGGACATGTAAAGTATACTTGTATGACTTGTAAGTTTTTTTTAATTCTCGAATCTGGCTCAGTTTTGTATGGTAGTTTATTTTCTTTACTTCTTTTTAAAATAGTTAGTTGTACTAAGTATTTGATTACATTTATGTTTACGTACGTTACAAGAATGTTAAAATGTATTACGGTAGAAGCGCAAAGGCAGAGATAGGCTTAGGTGGTTAGTTAGTTATTTACTTTTACAATAGGTGTCGCGATTGCTTGACGTTTTTGTTATTCCATTCCACAGCCTAGATGTCGCTTAAAGTACCTATATTTTTGAATACGTATGTACAAAGTGTTTTAGTTTGAAAACTTTAAAAATATAAAAATAGAACAATAAATTATTGCATTTAGTTTTTCTTTACTTATTAAGGTTTTTAATTTATTTATTTATTTTGCGTTCATTTCAGATGTAACTAAGACAAATAACAGTAAAAACAAAAATAAAGGTGCTACAACTCGAAGCCGATAGGTCAAACTTGCAGCTTCATTACTTATCCCCACTCTGACTCACTTCAACGAATGGCGCGCGGCAAGAGGTTGTGCCAACTCGTGTTTCGTCTGGTCTGTGTCGTGTTTCTCGCGTCCTCGAGTACTTTGCAATAATACTTTTCCTTTGAGACATGAATGGAATCAGTGCTACGCAAACAGACAAGCCTTAAGAACTGTTGCTCAAGAACCATATTCGAAAAATGTGTTATCAATAACGTGTGATTAGTTTTTGTGTACTTTGTGTTTGAAAAAAGTTAAGTAAACAACCGGATATCAACAAGATGGGTTCAAAAATCGAGTACGTTGATTCATCACATTTATACGCGACCAACTATGTCCGCAATTCGAAAGCTATCGGTGTGCTTTGGGCGATATTCACCATTTGTTATGCCATTATAAGCGTTGTGGCCTTTGTGACTCCAGAGTGGATGGGTGATTTAGAGACTGAATACCCGAGAAAGTTCGGGTTGTGGCAGATATGCAGAGCCGATGAGGCTCTGGAGGACTGTAAAGGAAGACTCGATGATTTCCTATCGATAAATGGGCTCGTGTTTAAGATTGCGACTGTGTTAGTGGGCATAGCGGTCGCCCTGGCCCTGTTTACGATCTGTGCAATGTTGTTATTCTTCTTTTGTCAATCGACGACGGTGTTTCATATCTGCGGCTGGCTGCAGCTGTTATCTGGTGAGTTCTTATGGGTCAAAGCATGTTAAGCCTGAAAGGTTTGCTTACTAACTCCTCAAAGGTAGGTACTCATGTCTAACAAAGTTCTAACTAACCTCCAACTTTAGAAAACAAAGAAGGATAACATTCGAGTGTTTTTCAAAAGTCAAACCAGTTAAAAAGGAGGGAACTGGCACACCAGACACACAAATTGTCATTTTTATCGACTTCAGAATCGGTCATAAACTGTCCTGAGTGAAAGTTTTGCATACAGTCGACTTCGATTGACCTTGCTCTGAGTTGGTCGTTGAACAAGTCTTGAGTGGAACAGACGTAGGTGATATACACAGCAGTATGTGTAGCCCAGACAGGTGTGTACTAAGCACCAAACATCCGGTACGGGACAGGTGCTAGATTCCAACAATCTCTTTATCCTGGAGTTACCTGCTAACGGCAAAAATGAAAGGCGTTTAAAATGCCAAAGTTGACGTGACTAACAACTGAGGACATTGTCAATGGATTTATTTAGAGACTCTGTTGAACAGTGGATTAGAAAATGAAAAATACCATGTGGCTAATCTCAGTAATCGGTGATTTCTTTGGCTAAGCGATGTGAGCTTTACTGCTTGTGCAGACCGGCGCGATATCGCGCCAGTGTGTACGAGCCTTTATCAATTAAATCGTTGAAGCAAATGGGAGTTTTAATTACTTACTTATAACTTTGTGTAGGAAATCAAACGATCGCGACAATGCGATCATTAGGTAGGTACTTACCTACTAACCACAGAGCATCATTATAATACTGCTACTAACTTAAAAATCAGAAAGAGATGAAAAATTATCCAACAGACAAAATGGACATGGTTGTACTAAAAGTGGCCATAAAAACCATTTGAAATCTTGAGAAGATTGAGACTTCAGTCGTAAACAACGGGAAACTGATTTTATGATCTTTCCAGCAGCGTGATCATAATGAGTTGCACCATTAAACGCATCGTTTTTAACAACTTTGGATTCTTAATTTCTTAGAAGTTATTATGCATCGAATATCACCGAATAAGCAATCATAATCTACCTTATACTTACAGGTAAAGCTTACTTTGAACTTAAATCCAATAAGTGCGACTTGCCTTGACATCTTTTAAATAGCAACCGTACGCGACTAAAAATTGCATCTTTGGGTTCATTTGAATATATCAATAATATTGTTGAAAATCCTTGAGTTTACAATGTAGTCAATCTTATCGTTTTATTTTATTGGAAGACAATTTTCTAAACGTGAAGTGGTCTTTATCGAAAGCAATATACCTACCTATGTCTAGACTAGAACTCTTGCGTACATAGCAAAAAACAAAATATGGACGTGCATAGTGTAGGATTTGAATGGAATTTTGGCAGGAATGTTAAGGCTTACCAACTTTTCACGGGGCTTACCAGTGTCTGTGGCTAACTAAGGGCACAGCTCCGAAATATTTCTGATGCATCTAAATAGATCAGAATTCCACAAAGTATATTATATTATACTTTGTGGAATTCTGATCATGTCTATCTCTTACGGAAAAAGGCCGTGCCGATGTAGCCGGTGTCGAAAGTATAGCTAAAGATGAAGGAATCCAGAACTGGAGGAGGTAATTGACAGCTTAGAAAAGTGGTTTAACAGTTCAGCCCACTGAATGAAACTCCTAAATCTTGGTTGGTGATAATTTGGAGGAGTGTCGCAGGTAGAAATAATACTCGACTCCAGATTGTAACGGATGAAAAATGACTCATCTTTATTATAAAATGTCCCTGCTTATAAACTATTTACAATTACGAGCTTCGCGTCTATTTACATTGGTCATGGCCAATCAGAGCGCAGCACACAGTTGTCAGTTTGTTCCGCACGTTGTCGCGGCGGTCGATTGCTTCGCGCGGACATCTGAAGAGTGTGGCGTCAGCAATTCCTGTACTATTTATTTATTTCTTACGAACAGGGGGTCAAAACTTGCTGTGTTGCGTGGTGGCTACAGTACTCCCCTTCAAGCGAAGCGTACCGGCAGCTTGATGGCACGGCCCGTGCGTGTTGTTGCGGCGGGCTGCGTCGTCACGTTGGCCGGAGGTACTTGTGTTTGCTGGTTGGTAACGGTTGGAGTGGTACAGCTCTTGGTTCGCTTGGTAAAGGTGACGGTATGGTTCCTTGGTTTGGTCATTTGGGTTGATGGTAATGGTAAGGTACTGGTATCTTCTGCGATGACGTATGCAGGCTTCAGTCGATCGATTGATACGTTAGCTTGCTGATTTGGTAGTTGAATCGAATAAACCTTTTCTGTTCGACTTATAACTCGATAGGGGCCTTCGTATGGAGTCTGAAGAGGTTTCTTTACTGCATCTGTTCTGATGAATACATGACTGCACTTGCGTAAATCTTCATGTACGAACATGCGTTTATTATTCGTGTGATGCTCAGTTATGGCTTGAGGCTTGTTTGCTTGAATAATATCACGCAGTTTTTCAACGTAAGTATAATCCATTGCAGGTGTGTGCGTACTTGTAGAAAAAAATTCGCCGGGTAGGCGCAAATTGTATCCGTAGGTAAGTTCTGCGGCGCTCACGCCGGTGTCGGTGCGAAGTGCGGCTCGCAATCCAAGTAGCACGGTAGGTAGCTCGTCGATCCATTTACTTGAGTCGGATATTTTGGTACGTAATGCAGTTTTGAGAGATCGATGCCACCGTTCGACGATACCATTGCTTTGAGGATGATAGGGTGTTGTGCGATTTTTCTTAATTCCCATTTGCTTCATTAGGTTTTGAAATAGATGACTCTCGAACTGGCGACCTTGGTCGCTTGTTAGTGTTGTCGGGCATCCGAATCTTGCTATCCAATGTTGATAGACGATGTCGGCTATTCGAACAGCTGTTATTTCGTCGGTAGGTATTGCTTCGGGCCACTTCGTTAATCGGTCGATCATTGTTACTAAGTAACGGTGACCTTGAGCTGTTGTAGGTAGCGGTCCGACGATATCAACGTGTAGGTGTTGAAAGCGCTCGCTTGGCGGGAAAGATGAGATGTTTGAGAATGTGTGTCGTTGTATCTTGCTTTTCTGACAATGTATACAGGTTCGAGTCCAGCGGCTGATGTCTGCGTTCATTGATGGCCAGAAATATTTTTGAGTTGTAAGTTTGCGAGTCGTGCGCATACCGGGATGACTGATATTGTGCACGCTGTCAAAAACTTCTTGTCTGTATTTCTCAGGTATATAAGGACGTATATAAGGAGTAGATGTTTCGCAGAATAACTCGACGTCGGTGTTAGGTATCATTATCTTCTTGAGAATGATGTTTGGTTGTGATAATATTTGTGCGATGTTGGTGTCCTTTTCTTGCGCGCTGGCTATGGCGTTGTAGTTTATTGTAGATGGGCATGAAATTGTTTCTATGCGGCTGAGAGTGTCGGCGACGACGTTTTGTTTACCGCTTACGTGTCTTATGTCGGTAGTGAATTCGCTGATAAACAAAAGGTGTCTCGTTCGCTTCGGTGTTTCTGAGCTTAAATTAGCCTTCGTCATCACGAATGTGAGCGGCTTGTGGTCGGTAAATATGATGAGATGACGTCCTTCGAATGTTTTTCGGAAATGTTTGACTGCCATGTAGATTGCGGCTAACTCACGATCGAAAGTAGAATATTTCTTTTGCGCGTCGGTGAATTTCTTGGAATAGTATCCGAGCGGTTGCCATGTCTCATTTATGTATTGTTGTAGTACGGCGCCAGCTGAGTTGTCAGATGCGTCGCAGAATAAGGCAAGTGTTGCATGGTGCGATGGATGAGCGAGAAGAGCTGCGTTTATGATGCTAGCTTTACATTGCTCAAATGCTTGAGTTGCTTCATCGGTCCACGTGATTGGAGTTTTGTCTCGTTTCTTGACATTATGTAGGTATGAGTTCAATGGTGCTTGTAATGATGCGGCGTTAGGTATGTGTTCGCGATAAAAATTGATCATGCCGAGAAATCTTCTTAAGTCTTCGATCGTAGTCGGCTTGGGATAGTTGGTGATCACTTGAACTTTATGCTCTGGAGGTTTGATACCTTCTGTTGATACGGTGTATCCTAGGAACTGAACTTGTGGTTGTCCTAGATTGCATTTGGCGGGGTTGATAGTGATGCCATTAATTTCTAGTTTCTTTAGAACGATGTGAAGGTGTTCTCGGTGTTGAGCTTCGTTTTCTGATGCCAGCAGCAAATCGTCGATGAATGGAAAGACAAAATCCAATCCTCGTAGTACATCATGGATGTACCGTTGAAACGTTTGTCCCGCGTTTTTCAAACCAGGGCACATACGTGGGAATTCGAATAATCCCATTGGTGTGATGATTGCTGTCTTCTCGATGTCTTCTTCTCTTACGCTCAGTTGTTGATAGGCACGGTTGAGGTCTATTGTGGAGAAGATAGTTTTCCCGGATAGATGATGAGTGAAATCTTTGATGCGTGGAACGGGATAGCGATCTGGTATGGTGATGGAGTTGAGTCGGCGATAGTCACCACAAACTCTAATATCACCATTCTTCTTGGGTACGATGTGTAGAGGTGATGCCCACGGGCTTTTGCTGGGTCTGCATAATCCTTGTTCGATCATGTTTTCAAATTCCTTCTTGACCAATTCGAAGCGATGTGGTGGGATTGGTCGGGCGCGGCAGTGTATCGGTTGACCTTGAGTTTCGATGAAATGTTGCACGTTGATATTCGAGTTTAATTTCATCGATGTTAATCTTGTTATGCCGGGATATTGAGCTAGTATGTCGTGGTATGTTTGTGACATGTCGATGCTGCGTATGGTAGGCATGTCTGATACACGTACCGGGACGTTAACTTTTAAACTCGTTACACCGTCGATTAATTTTCTGTTTTTCAAGTCAACGATGAGTTGATGATGTTTGAGGAAGTCTGCTCCGAGTATTGGTTTCGAAACATCAGCTACTATGAATTTCCATTTGTATGGGCGTCGTAGATTGAAATCGAGAGTTAGTGTTTTCTCGCCATACGTAGCTATAGTTGTGTTGTTCGCTGCGTAGAGTTTAAATGGCAACGGCGTTGCTACTTGTCCCTTTCTTTTTGGTAGCACGGATATGTTTGCTCCCGTATCGACTAGGAATGACAGTTTCGAGTTTCTGTCGGTGATGTATAGGCGGTGTGATTTATCGTGAACGCCGGTGTCCGCCTCCGCCAACGTTCTGTCTAGTTTTCCGCATTTTGCTTCTTGAATGTGCATGGTGATGTGCAGCGTCTAGCTTGCTCTTTGAAGCGTCGGTGATAATAGCAGAACGGTGATGGCGATGCTGATCGATTGTGTGATTGATCGCGTGATCGTGATGTGTGGCGGTGACGAGATGGGTAGCGGCTGCGCCGATGGTTGCCGTATTGTGGTCTTGCTTTTAGCTCAGCTATTTCTAGCGATAGCTTTCTTATCTCGCTGATGAGAGCTTGCGTATCTGCTTGCGGTGCGGATGGTGTAGGTGGTGCGGGTGACTGCACGGCTGCGACTTCTGTTGATGCAGTCTGCTCCATCATTTTATCGGCGAGTAGCGCGAGTTCTTCGAGTGCTGTCTTGGTGCTGAATGATTCGCTGACTGCGAGGACTGAACGTACGTGTGATGGAAGTTAAAATTTTGCTTCAGGTCAGGTGTGTTTGGTTCGGGGTCACCACTTTGGAGGAGTGTCGCAGGTAGAAATAATACTCGACTCCAGATTGTAACGGATGAAAAATGACTCATCTTTATTATAAAATGTCCCTGCTTATAAACTATTTACAATTACGAGCTTCGCGTCTATTTACATTGGTCATGGCCAATCAGAGCGCAGCACACAGTTGTCAGTTTGTTCCGCACGTTGTCGCGGCGGTCGATTGCTTCGCGCGGACATCTGAAGAGTGTGGCGTCAGCAATTCCTGTACTATTTATTTATTTCTTACGAACAGGGGGTCAAAACTTGCTGTGTTGCGTGGTGGCTACAATAATATGTTTTAGTTTCGTTTCTATTAGGACTTTGGTCTAATCGATACGGATTCAATTGAGTGAGTAGCCAAATTCCATATTCCAATTACAATAGAGCGTTCACTAGAACAAATTGAATTAGACGACGCCAATTTATCCGAAAACGTATGAGAAATGTGGATAACGAAACCGGTAAAACGCCTTTGTCATGCAACAAACATTTTGCACAAAAATGAAGCGCAACCAGACAACCAGTAATATGTTAAAAACGCCTTATTATGTTTATTTATGTAGAAGGACAGGTTTACCGGTCTGTAACCTAATTCCTTATTTATGAATTGAAATTGATGTGCCACATTATGCAACAGTGATTGATGAAAAGCAAAATTTGTCCAAGTCGACGATACAAATGCTTTTGAATTTAAATGCAATAGATTTAATTTATTTGGTAAATGTGTATCAAATGGAATACTCGTGGAAAATCAATCTAGAGAAACGCTAGGAAGATCAGTTGAATACCCAAAATATTGACGATACCAGTGCCGTGAGCCACTAAATTGAATTTAATTTTCTAAGGGCTTTACAAAGCCGTAAAGCCTTTGTAAGTAATCATTGATGCGGACGACCGGCGTTAACATAATATCGCACAATTGCGAACGAAGCCCCATGTATGTCTGACCTCATCAAGTTGCGAGTTCACTACTCGTGAACCGCTACGTGACCGGAAAAAAATGTTCTATAGAATATGTACGAGGAGCGACGGACTAGATTTGAGATGTGTTAATTAACTGGTAGCTGGGAAATCGCAACATTTCTTAATGTTAGGAAAGGTATTTTTCTCCTTTCTCGTTTAGCGATAGATTGAACAAACTAATAGTAATCTTGGACGGGGATGCCCTTGCATAAAGAATACTACTTAACGTACCTACCATTATACCCTCAGGTTTATACCAGGAACGAACTAACTTCCGAGTTACCAAGAAACAAAAAGTATTACAAATATCGTAACATGCAAGTTCAAACCAAGGCCCCCTTTCGAATAACTTCAATCATTCTTATTCAGATGACCAGATAAGGGTGATTATTCTGTCATTGGGTACCTACCAGAGAAAATTGCATAACTACTATAATAAATATAAATAAAATACTACGCACGTACAATGATTTTGCCGCTCTGTCCAATTTGGCATCATAAAAAGTAAAAGTCGACTACGATTGTCTGTGATATAATGATGACGGACATTATACATAGTTCCACGCCATAAAGTACCAACAAGCGGCGTTGGAGAAAAATTGTAGGTTTTTATAACCACACTTATTCAAACGAATGGGTAGTTATTTCACGGATTTGTGATTCGCTTAATAATCATGCATTGGTATTTAAAGCGCCATCTATAATTAAAAAGAGTAGTGAGAGTGTTAACTTTGTAAACTTTTATGTACCAGTAATTGGTTACGTCACCCTGGCTTTGTTTTCTTCACAAAATGTTTCATTGTTGGAATTTGTTTTTGAAAAAATTGAAAATTAATTGAATTAAATCTACAATTTAGTGCAAAAATCTAATGAATCTAATCAATAATCTAATGAAATTGAGATTTTTTGCACAATATTTTTACGTCTCTACCGAAAGAGTGCACTTAGAGTCTGACCAACGAAAGCTGTCCACGAATTATTTTCTAAACTTATATTATGGCATCTAATTAATAATAATAATGGCGTCTAATTAATAAATATGAAATACTGATGCTATTGCATAATATTTATTGAATATTTTAAAGTATCAACTCCGTTTCAGGAGTGTATAGCCAGGGTAAACAGCTCTTGATTTTTTAAAATTGCCGCCTTTTTTCTTGGACAGCTTTCGTTGGTCAGACTCTAGTTGAGTAGGTACCATAGATATTTTTTATATTTCTATGGTAGGTACCATGGCATAGTAGTTTCTATGCCTCATAACAACGCGCAGGTTATTTCCTTTATTCGGACGACAAGCAGTATCTTCAAACAGTATCTAAAAATCTGGCAATTTTTACATATTGAATTTTAATAGATATTCGTTGATCGCTATAAACTGTTGACTACAAATTGATACAATATTGGTAATTGGTAGGAAAAAGAACAGAACAGATAAAAAGAGAGGAGAGGCCCTCTTTATGGCTATGTCGCAAAATAACCACTTCTCAAAATGTTTACCGGACGCAAAATGTCCACTCCGCCAAATGTACCTTTCGTAAAATCTCCATTTCTTAGAATGTCTCTTTCGCAAAATGCCCACTTCGCAAAATGTCCGTTTTTTTCCAATGCACATTCAATCTTTCATCATAGCTATACAAAATCGGTCAAGTGCGAGTCGGATAAGTCGGATTTGCGCACAGAGGGAATAAAAATATAGGAGAGAAATTAATTGCGAGATTGATTTATTTTGGTGATGGTTAAGTCAACAACAATAACACAAAAATCAAATGAAATAAAAAACTGTTTTTGTTTTTAATTGAAGGATTGACTGCATGGAAAAATGGGACATTTTTCGAAGTGGTCATTTTGCGAAAGAGAGATTCTGAGAAATGGACATTTTGCGAAAGAGAGATCCTAAGAAATGAACATTTTGCGAGTGATCATTTTGCGACTAAGCCCTGCGTACCTTTTTGTTCTGTGCGAAAAAGCTACCCCGATCACACTGCAGCAATACAAGTCTGACAGGTTTGTAAGTGTTATTATTAGTTGACGTCGTGGGAACTTGCTCATCCGCTGTTCTTAATTGTAAGTACTTACAATAAGTACATCGGAATCAATACCTGTGGTTATTTCTTTGAACTGTTATCTCCTACATTCATAATTGCCTACTTAGGCTTGCTTGCCTAATTAAGTTGGTAGAAAAATGATAATAATATCCGTAAATAATATTATAGTTAGGATTTTAGAAAAAATAGATCGGTAATGAAAATTGATTATGGAATAAATGATTAGGTATGTATAGTTTATATTGTAGTTATAAATAGACGTATAGGCTAGGTAATTGGTGCAGCGACCTTAATCTAACTTCACTTTCAACCCAACTGTCTCGCGATTTGTTTATTTTTCAGTGTGGAATACAGGCGTGATTGTTATGTTGCATAAGTGTGATTTTTCAATAAAAGACATACTTACTAATTCTATGGATTTTGAAAGAAAACCTTTCATTTTATGTCATAAAATCTATGTAGTACTGCCTAATTCCTGGATCTAGCTACATTTATTGAAAATGCATAATTATTACATGGTTATTACAGTTCGATTCAAACTGGCGGCTCGGAAGTTAGCTACTCGCTGCGCAGTATCCCACCCCTCACCACCGCTGACCCATGAAACTGTTTCTGCGCAGAGACTCGCCTCATGTTTCGAACCGCCATTAAGTTTGAATCGAACTGTATGAAACCAGGAGGCGTTCTCGCGAAACTCGCATACGATTATTGTCGCTCGATTCGTATTTTTCCCTCGTAAAAATCAAGTCGAGCTATTCTCACCATATCGATTCGTTTTTTCATTCACATCAGATTTTTTTTTAAGATTTCCACTTGCTCTTTCACATACCTTTTCCGTACCGTACCTTTAGCTACCTCGGTACCTCTTATCGATTACGTGAAAGGATTTAAATTCGATTCGCCTTTGAATTGAGAAACTGTTTTCACTTTGTCGCGTATCGAATGATCCGAAGATTATTGCGAATGGATTACAAGATCCATAACGATTAACGCAAGAAAGTTTGTTAGACAGTTCGGAAATTATTATTCTATCAGTTTTCATACCTAAATAGGTACAAATTATCAGTTCTAACTGGAGGAGCTCGTGGCTAGTAATACGCAGTCGCACGGATCGATCCATCAGGTGCAGCTTCGCTTGCCAGGGTTGGACCGTGCCTCGGAAAGCACGTTAAGCCGTTGGACCCGGCTGTCATTCGTGGTCAGTCATTACGGGTCGTCAGATGCCCTAAAGTCTGACAACCAGTCTTACCAAGGGGTATCGCTACCCAGTTACTGAGTTGTGGAGGTCAGATAGGCAGTCGCTCCATGTAAAATACTAATATTCAGCTGCATCCGTTTAGACTGGAAGCCGACTCTAACATAGTTGGAAAAAGGCTAGGCAGCTTGATTATTTTATCAGTTCTAACCGTGTTTACAAAAAATGTTGAATAGCCGGTTTAATGATAATGTATCTATTTACTGTACCGAGATCACTTGAAATAAGTAAGTACCTAACTTGAAACCAGCGGCAGCGGTTTGCAGTAAAAGCGGTTGTTAGAAAGTCGCCCAGACTGGACTTGAGTAGCCTGTAGGTACCTACATCGACTTTTCAAGTAGACTTTATGTGTCGGTAGTTTTCCCTGGAAGCCCCGACATCCTCATGGTATGGCCTCCCCCGGTTAAATGTATGTTTTCGAGATTGTACGTACTTAGTCATAATAGTAATAGAATTCTATAATACTAATTCTGTAAAAAAAATCGTGATGGGTCAGTGAAATGAAATAAGATTGTTTGTTCTGTAAATCTATCTATATATAAATATAAAAATGAATCACCGAAATGTTTGTACGCGCATAACTTCCAAAAGACTGCACCAAATTGGATAAATCTTTGTCAGGAGAAGGTTGGTAAGAAAAAAAAAAAAAAAGCAAATATTTAAAAATCCCCGAAAAGTGAGTGTGCGATTGAGACAGAAGACTGTGAGACGTCTTCAATATAGTGACAAAACCTCAGAACAATGACTAAAGCAGACAAAACTCTGACAGAATATCGACAGTATGGATAGATAGATTGAAATTTCATACAAATTATTTTTCAAAAAAATATGGCGGTACGAAGTTCGCCGGGTCAGCTAGTAGGATTATAAGAATCACTTTTACACGTCATTAAAAAATATTCAAAATAAGCTAGGTCGGCGTTTCCTATCTGACTACTCTGGGAAGAAAGGCCGAAACAAAGTCAGAGGTCACAGTACTCGCCGTCTATTTTAAAGTCCAGACATAATTCCTGGTCAAGCCTAATGAGAACCATGTAGATTAGTGTCTGAAATGTTCTTTTGAGGAAAGAACCACACAGATTTGAGTGGCCTGTCACTCAGCGCAAGCATTTGTCAGTAATCGTGGAGCTCAACTCAGAACTTAAGGAGCGATTCGACGAAAAATACCAAAGAAAGGACATTTGAGTAGGCTGTATAAAATACTCAAACTGCCAGACCATTATTAATAGGTACCTACTTACTGAGAAAAAAAAACCCCTTTTTTTCGCATAATGTTTTTTTTTTCTAATATTGTTTGGCATAAGTTCTTTTGGTCTAATAATTCTTTGCCATAATTTTTTTTTGGCATACATTTTTTTTGTTACAATTTTATTATCTTGTTGTATAATTTGTTTTGCCATAATTTTAATTCGCATAATGTTACTAGGCGTAATATTAGTTGGTTTAGGTTAGGTTAGGTTAGAACTGTGACCCCCTAAGCACGAGCCGAGCGAGAGTAGCGAGCGGTGCCGCGGCAGCGGCCGTCGAGTGCCAGAAACTATTAAAATATAAATGAAAATATATTTATGCTTTTGAATGTTATGCTTATACACTATTATGATTGGAGAAATTATGCTTAAAATAGTAATGCGTTTGCTGATATGCGAAAATAATATTATGCGTAAATATTGTTAGGATAAACAAAAGTATGCTGTGTTATAATTATGTCTTAAAATTTTATTCAAATGGATTGGGAACCAATTCGCAACGAAGCAGGTTTGGGCATTGCCTAAGAAAATGTAAGGGTGCTACTCCGATTTTTGTGATGCGACGTCGCATCGCAGTTTTGTGTACACACGGCTACATATCAAGCTATACATTTCCAATAAAAGCTGATCTCGCATTGTATAGCATTTCCGTACAATGAGAGGCCAGCTTATACTGGAAATGTATAGCTTGATATGTAGCCGTGTATACAAGCCCTTAATCCCTTTCTTTGCGTGATGACTCTGAGTTTAAAAATTGGTGACTACATTGTCATATTGTAGTAGTAAGTAACTACTAGAGCCAGTTTGCCACTAAACATGTCGAAACTAGATTGTTTTTTAAGTTAAATAGAACTTTTGGCCTTACAACCACAAACGACTTGTGAGAAATGTACTCAACTCACAGCTCATGAACAAATTAATCCTTCAAAAACATTATGAATGTTTTTGAATTATACCAATAAGTTTGAAAAGACGTCACAAACTTAATGTTGCAGTATAACAATTCAGCACTCCAACACAACCCAATTTGACTCCATGTTACCACTAGTTACCAGGGTCCATGTGTCAAACTCTCTGGATGGTATAACAGATCTATGGGTATAAACAGGGATATCTCTTTTAACGAATGTTTAAAATTACCAATTCACCTGTGTTAAGTTTACATTATCCAAAAAGTTTCTGAAAAATACCTAGTCTATTAAAATTTATGAAAATATTTTTTGAATTATGTAATCCATTGTTTTATGACGGTGATGCTAATGACCAGAAGCTAAAGTCATTTTGTGAGTCATTTCGATAACGATATTCTTAACGATATTATATTATTTTTCCTAAGTTTCCTTTTAAATAAGTTTTGTGTAAGTAATATATTTTAAACATTAACCATGATAACGACAGCCATCGGTTATCCTGACGAAGATGTTTGCCCAACGAAAAGAGAAATGATAGCTTTTAAGAAAGCTGCCAAGACTGCCGAAAAAGCGTTGGAAGAAGCTAAAGAAGTCCAGCTAGCTGTGCAAGAGACGACTATTCCACGTTATGTGCAACCTATTGAAGCTCCACAGGTAATACCTACAGAAGGTGCACTACAATTACCATCTGAAAGAGATGGTTTTCCGTATTTGCCGAATTTAAAACCAGGTCTAGACGGTAAAGTTGACTGGACTCCGCTAGGAGAGATGACTGGTACAAGACCGGATGTTAATAAATATTCTTTAAGTAGATTTTCCCTCAGCGAATGGAGGAATCATAACGTGCGTGTTTTAGACCCTGCTGTAATAAATGAGTCTAACATCGTAGATTACAACGCTAAGACTTCTATGATGCAAGGGTTTGGAAATATTGATAAACAGCAATTGGAGAATAATAAAAGGTTAAAGCAAAAGGCAAGAGATATATTCAGATGGAAAATTGAGGTAGAGAAAGCTTGCAAGGAAATCACCCAAGAAGTAGAAATGCTTGAAATCGATAGACAACGGTTAAAAGGTGCTGCCAGAGTATTAATGTTACCTGAATCGATTTCCAGAGAATGTTTAGATCTTCGTTCAAATCGATTTAAACCGGATTTGGTTGCAGACCTTGCAGAGCAGGAGTTGATCAAAGAAATGAACCTTGTTAAAGAAGTCAGAGATACTTTGAAAAATACACTCGACAGTATAGAAGAACAAATGGCAATAAACAAAGCAGCGAAGCATAAGATAGAATATGATTGGTGTGATAAAACTATGGCCTATAATACAGAAGCTACAAATTTAGATCTCAACACTAAATCGAATACCATAATGTTCAGACCTGGCTCGACGAGATTCAGTGACTTTAGCGCACCATTGGAATATTGGGAGTATTTTTGTCGAGAAAATGTGCAAAATGTTGAAGCAGCTCGACAAAAGTCAGCCGACTTAAGAGGTAGCCTAAACGCCATTTTAGTGAACAATGGTAGGAAGTTGCGTAACCAAGCCGACAGAACTGATATGGCGTTAGCTGAAACTGTAGCTATTACTACAGAATTGTGTACAAAACTGGAGGAAACTTTGAGAGCCACACTGCAAAGAACTGCTGATATGGAAACGTTGATAGAAGACCTGAAACAGGCTATTAGAAAAATGGACGCAGCGATGAAGTTAGCTCAAACCAGACTTGACAATAGAAACAACTGGAGACCTCATGGAGAAGCTGTTAGAGACCAGCCACATTTAGGTTTGATTGAAGAAGTAAAGAAGATTCATGAGACGGTGACGTCACTTTTTGGTCAACTGAACAATGCTGAGAGATTGAGACGGGACTTAATGGAAAAAAGGACCGTCTTGGAAGAAGCGATAGCAGCAAAGAGGAAGACTCTAAACATAGACCGGGATCGATGTGGGATGGTTCGCTCTCACTACCCCTCTGCGTCGGAATTAGCTGGATTCTGAATTTGGTCAAGTATTTTAGTTACTTTAGTTTTCCATGCGTTAATATTATTTCGAATATTGTATTCTAGATTTTATTTAATAATAATTGATTTAATTATAATAAAAACGCGGTTTTACTCACACGTGACAGCCGTACTAATTATTAAGACAATTAATTTTATGCTTTTGATTTTTATACGCTACTTTTCAAAGGTTTATTTCACTAATCATTGACAATCCTCATCAATGGGGATTTGAGAACTCTTTGTCCACAAATCCCCATTATGTCTGAGACTTCCCAAGTAACCCCAATATGACACTATGAGACGTCAATGGGGATTTGTAGACAAAAAGTTCACAAATCCCAATCAATTCTCACGCCTCCCCCTTAAGACTCTGGCTAAATATTTTTTGATATTCATGACCTAAATAGAGAATATGAATTAAAAATCTAAAAATAAAAGTAATAAAAACTAAAACCTCCAACTACGGCAAAAAAGTCAGCTAAAAATCATTACCTATCCTCCAATAAGCCGTGGTAGGTAAAGACCAGTCCCATCCCACAATTAAAAAGTTAAAGTAATTTAAAAACAAGCCGTGGCAGCTAATGACCAAAGATGACTAGTCCCATCTGACAGCGCCTGTTCACGAACATGACGAATGGGTCAGCACCATTCAGCTCAACCATTTTGAAGGGAACTTAATGATCCAACACACCCACACGTCACCACCAGCGAGACATTTGACTGAGCATGACATACTCTCAGCCAACAGCCAGGGCACATTCAAGTCAATGAAAGATGTACCCAAACTTTGTAGTAGGTACCTGGTACATATCATACGTATGTCTTAAGCAATTATACAATACTAAGAGATTAAATTTTTAATAATGCAATAGGTCGTTTTTAAAATTTTCAGCAGCGTCAGCAATATTTTCGAATGCTAATCAATTAGTTTTTGTGCCTTTGTGGAGCCATGGCCAGCGTTGAGCAAAGCATTTTTAACAGTGATGTAATTCCCTCATACATGATCGACGCAACCGTCTATATATCAACAGTTCGTAGAAATAGAATACTTCAATAAAAAAATTAACGAAATTCAAAATTCAAGTCAAGAGATCTGACAGAAAGGCGACAAACGCATCAATACCACAAGGAAGTGTTATTGGATGTCTTCCTGCCCTGGTAACATACTACGCTGGTGCTTATGCATGGCTTAGTTAAGGCATGCGGCATAATCATGTGGGGAAACAGTTCAAAAGAAATTTCTCCGTATCTTAGTAAATATACAACAGGGAGATAGCTGTAAACCCCATTTTATAAACCTGAATATTTTAACTCTGCCTTGTATATAACATATACTTGAAATATGCAAAACGCCAAGACTTTTACACTAAACGAGAAGACATACAAACAAGATACACACTACGATACAAAATACGACTAAACTTACCAACATCCCGCCTAAAAATGAATTCAACAAGCCTTATGTCAATAAAAATATATAATAAGTTACCCGAATCAATAAGAAAAGAAAAAAACTCCATCTATTCACGAATAAATAAAAAAATCTATTAATAAGTAAATGTTATTTCAGTGTAAACGAATATTTAAATGAGAAATCCCTAAAACTGTTATAAAATATACAATGTTTTTTTGCTTTTAGAATAACTTAGAGTAAAGGATAAACGCCCTCATCTCTACCTACTATATTTCTTTTGCTGTGCCCGATAGGGTTCACGATTGTTCCTAAGCAAATATTTACGACCTAAGCACATAGGTACATTGTGGAATACAATAAAGTATTGAGTATTGAATTACCCCATGGCCTAATCCATGCGATCTATTCATTTTTTTTTTAATTTTTTTATTAGCCTACATTATCCCACTGCTGAGCAAAGGCCTCCCCCAAATCCTTCCAAGTATTCTTATCCAGGGCCACCTCGATTCATTATGAAAACATATTTGTAAATGCACAGAGAACTTTTTTATAAATTTTAAATTATAGAATTGTTTTATGACGTTTATGACAAAAGTCATTTCTTGGATTTTTATTATTTTTATAAGTGATTTTCTATGATTTTTGTTAATTATTAGTTTTTAAACCGTGTCCTTTTTAACAGCAACCATGATGGGTCCAGCCGCCGGCTACCCCGACCTAGACGTTTGCCCAACGAAAAGAGAGTTAAGAGCTTATAAAAAATCTGTAGTCGCTCCCGAAAAAGTTTTGGAGGAAATTAAAGAAGCCAAAATAGCTGTGCAAGAGAAGGCGATCCCAAGTGATGCGCAACCTATTGAAGCTCACCAGGAAACGTCTGAACCAGATGTAATGCCGAATTTAAAACCAGGTCTAGACGGTAAAGTTGACTGGACTCCGCTAGGAGAGATGACTGGTACAAGACCGGATGTTAATAAGTATTCTATAAGTAGATATTCTCTCAACGAATGGAGGAAACATAACGTGCGTGTTTTAGACCCTGCAGTAATAAATGAGTCTAACATCATAGATTACAACGCTAAGACTTCTATAATGCAAGCGTTTGGAAATATTGATAAACAGCAATTGGAGAATAATAAAAGGTTAAATCAAAAGGCAAGAGATATATTCAGATGGAAAATTGAGGTAGAGAAAGCTTGCAAGGAAATCACCCAAGAAGTAGAAAAGCTTGAAATTGATAGACAACGGTTAAAAGGTGCTGCCCGCGTATTAATGTTACCTGAATCGATTTCCAAAGAATGTTTAGAGCTTCGTTCAAATCGATTTAAACCAGATTTGGTGGCAGACCTTGCAGAGCAGGAGCTGATCAAAGAAATGAAACTTGTTAAAGAAGTGAGAGCTACTTTAAAACATACACTCGATTCTATTGAAAAACAAATGACTATAAACAAAGCAGCTAAACACAAGATAGAATATGATTGGTGTGATAAAACTATGGCCTATAATACAGAAACTATTAATTTAAGTCTCAACCCAAAATCTAATAACTTAATGTTCAGACCTGGCTCGACAAGATTCAGTGACTTTACCGCACCATTGGAATATTGGGAGTATTTTTGTCGAGAAAATGTGCAAAACGTTGAAGCAACTCGACAAAAGTCAGCCGACTTAAGAGGTACCCTAAACGCCATTTTAGTGAACAATGGTAGGAAGTTGCGTAACCAAGCCGACAGAACTGATATGGCGTTAGCTGAAACTGTAGCTCTTACTACAGAATTGTGTACAAAACTGGAGGAAACTTTGAAAAACATACTGCAAAGAACTGCTGATATGGAAGCGTTGATAGAAGACCTGAAAGAGTCTGTTAGAAAAATGGACGCAGCGATGAAATTAGCTCAAACCAGACTTGACAATAGAAACAACTGGAGACCTCATGGAGAAGCTGTTAGAGACCAGCCACATTTAGGTTTGATTGAAGAAGTAAAGAACATTCATGAGACGGTGACGTCACTTCTTGGTCAACTGAACAATGCTGAGAGATTGAGACGGGACTTAATGGAAAAAAGGACCGTCTTGGAAGAAGCAATAGCAGCAAAGAGGAAGACTCTAAACATAGACCGGGATCGATGTGGTATGGTTCGCTCTCACTACCCCTCTGCGTCAGAATTAGCTGGATTCTGAATTTTGACAAGTTTAGTATTTTAGTTACTTTCGTTTTCTATGCGTTAATTTCGATTATTTTATTTAAGATTTTTATTTTATTGAACAATAATAATAATTTATTTAATAATCTGTAATCGGGTTTTACTCAAATGTTGTTGTGCAGCCATTGTAACGGGAGGTTATCCGAATTTGCGTGTTTTAGAATTAATTTTAAATAGTCGTGGTCGGGCAACGACAATGATGCCAAGGATTGATGTCGGAAAGTTATACACAGGGTGGAATTTGAAATTGAGCAGAAAGGAAAACTACCTTAACCGTTATCGCTACTAAAACGGTCTTAGGAGACTGTCCTTAACATTTCGAGATATTTTTGATCTGCATTCACATATTTTGAAAAAAAGCTACAAGAGTGTTTAGGGGTATGAGGAACAGGGTGTAAAGACCTACTACGCTTTGCAATGGACAACTAGCTTCATATTTTCTGACTGACCGACTCCTTGACAATTCAAAAGTGTCTGTAAATGGTTCAATTAAAATAAATGGTTTGAGTTTGCTTTCAAACTATCACGGCCGTTCCAAGGAGAAAGTCTTGGAGGTCCTTTAGTCCTTTACCGTGAAATCTCAGATTAGAATTCCAAAATGATATAAGTGTAACCCCTGAAATTCATAAAATTGGTGGTACTGCTGCTACGCTCGCTGCCAACCGACTCCGTCCCGCCCGCCAGCTTAAACTTTCTTAGACTTAGTACTACTTACCTGAGCTAATTTTTAGCCAACTTCAAAAAGGAGGAGGTTCTGTGTTCGTAGCGTATGTATATATCCATGGATTTTTTCGGAAATTGTGGATTTTGAAAGTGAAAAAAAATGAAAATTCAAAACTAAAGACACCGACTTCAGAAATTAAAGTTATTTTTCACTTTGTAGTGTTTTTTTGAAGTAAGTTTTTTTTTTGGAAAACGTTTTTTTATTATTTTTATTCGTAGGACCTACAGACAGCCGCAGTCGGGTTTAAAAGAAATTTGTATAGGTTTATTACTAGGATTTTAAACTGAAATGGTTATTTCAATACTAAAGTTATTTCAAACGGGATAAGTATAAAAAAACTTTAGTGATGCACAGTTAATTATTCGCGTTAGACTTTATTTGTATTATATTTTGGCCAATAATATACGTACGCGACTATTCGTTCCTGTAGCTTCCTAGCTCACACGCCCCCCCATTCTCAGCATTCCGCTAGCCGCGGCGTTGACTGCAAAGATGCGATGAAGTCGTTGATAAAAATAAATAAGGCAATGTTCCATAGCATTTTATTTTTTGTGATATATTAATTTGTACATTTATTTCATGAAATAAGTTCCCTGAAAGATAACAGAACATTGGACTTCATACCATTGTCCAAAGAACGCAAAGCCATTTCAACTAAATAGGTGTACCAGATTAAACGATCTTGACGCAGAACGTCACTTACGCAAAACGTCATCGTGAAAAATTTGGTCACTTTCGCATAATGTCACTTCCGCAAAACGTCATTTTCTCACAACGTTATTTTCTCAAAACGTCATTTTCACACAATGCCACATTCGCAAAACGTCATTTTCGCAGAATGACATTCAAGCCATTTTTTCTCAGGAGGACCCGATTCTGCAGTGTTATTAATAGGTCTCCTATTACTAACACTGCAGAATCGGGTCAATCATCAACCAATAAATTGAGAGAAGATGCCGGAAGAGACAATTCGTTTCCTTATAGAGAAGTGGTATGGAGCCCTTGCATATTCTGATGGTGGGCACAAGGCCTGTTTAAGCGTAAGCTCCTCCAGACACTCAGACGCTCTTACAAGAAGAGATATCACAAAAGTGAAATAGTTATTTATGCAACTGTTGTATAATACAGTTGCATACAAGACTTTATCTACACCCATGATATGAATCCTTTATAAAAGTTTCTGAAACAGTTAGCTATTGCCAACATTAAACCGACCATAGCCCTATACACGCCAAACGTGACGTATCGTATTTTGGAAAATGTGTCAAGATGTGTCGGCGCGGGGGTCTGCACCCGCTGACCGCAAGGAATGGAAGGAACAAACAAGTTGTATTATGAAATTTAGTACAACATTATAACACTCGTTCGGATGATATAATGGTTACTATGACACTGGTTGTTTTAATGTTGGCAATAAGCTAACTGTTTCAGAAACTTTTATAGAGGATTTATAGCATGGGTGTAGATAAAGAATATTTCGGTATTTGACATTGAGGTATTATTGTACTGTACGTTAGTACAATAATACCTCAATGGTATTTGAATGGTACTCGAAATAACTGCATGACGTAGAGAAAAGGCATGCAGAAAGAATTGAAGACCAATTTTTGTGCTTTAAAAAAGTTTACATTCAAGTCGCAACTTGTTAAAAATGTTGCTAAATTGATTGTATTTTTGACATGTGTTTACGGAGGTCGAATATCATGGCGAAGTCAATTATTACAGACATCAGTAGCGCAATAGTGAAGCTGCAACAGAAATAATAGGGCTCAAACGATTAATTGAAAACATAGACTTATAAAAAGAATACGGTCAAAAACATTGCAAAATTCGTGATATTGTGCAAACTTATTGTAAGCATAAAGGCTATTATGATATTTTTATGCCTCTATTTCTTTGACTTCCCAGTTATGGTCAATCTGATCAGTGAGTGTCAATTTTCAAAATTATCCAAGAAGTTTCTGTAGAAAAGTAGTCCTGGCCTTTCACTAGTCTGTTAATTATATTAATTTTAATTGTTTGACGTTTAAGACAAGTCATTTCGCCAAACGCGTTTTTTATGGACTTTTATAATTTTTTTCGATGACTTTTCTTATAAATTAGTTTTTAAACCGTGTCCTTTTTAACAGCAACCATGATGAGTCCAGCCGCCGGCTACCCCGACCCTGACATTTGCCCAACGAAAAGAGAGTTGGTAGCTTATAAAAAATCTGTAGTCGCTCCAGTCGCTCCCGAAAAAGTTTTGGAGGAAATTAAAGAAGCCAAAATAGCTGTGCAAGAGAAGGCGATCCCAAGTGATGCGCAACCTATTGAAGCTCACCAGGAAACGTCTGAACCAGATGTAATGCCGAATTTAAAACCAGGTCTAGACGGTAAAGTTGACTGGACTCCGCTAGGAGAGATGACTGGTACAAGACCGGATGTTAATAAGTATTCTATAAGTAGATATTCTCGCAACGAATGGAGGAACCATAACGTGCGTGTTTTAGACCCTGCTGTAATAAATGAGTCTAACATCATGGATTACAACGCTAAGACTTCTATGATGCAAGGGTTTGGAAATATTGATAAACAGCAATTGGAGAATAATAAAAGGTTAAAGCAAAAGGCAAGAGATATATTCAGATGGAAAACTGAGGTAGAGAAAGCTTGCAAGGAAATCACCCAAGAAGTAGAAATGCTTGAAATCGATAGACAACGGTTAAAAGGTGCTGCCAGCGTATTGATGTTACCTGAATCGATTTCCAGAGAATGTTTAGAGCTTCGTTCAAATCGATTTAAACCAGATTTGGTTGCAGACCTTGCAGAGCAGGAGCTGCTCAAAGAAATTAAACTTGTTAAAGAAGTTAGAGCTACTTTGAAAAATACACTCGACAGTATAGAAGAACAAATGACAATAAACAAAGCAGCGAAGCATAAGATAGAATATGATTGGTGTGATAAAACTATGGCCTATAATACAGAAGCTACAAATTTAGGTCTCAACACTAAATCGAATACCATAATGTTCAGACCTGGCTCGACGAGATTCAGTGACTTTAGCGCACCATTGGAATATTGGGAGTATTTTTGTCGAGAAAATGTGCAAAACGTTGAAGCAGCTCGACAAAAGTCAGCCGACTTAAGAAGTAGCCTAAACGCCATTTTAGTGAACAATGGTAGGAAGTTGCGTAACCAAGCCGACAGAACTGATATGGCGTTAGCTGAAACTGTAGCTCTTACTACAGAATTGTGTACAAAACTGGAGGAAACTTTGAAAAACATACTGCAAAGAACTGCTGATATGGAAGCGTTGATAGAAGACCTGAAAGAGTCTGTTAGAAAAATGGACGCAGCGATGAAATTAGCTCAAACCAGACTTGACAATAGAAACAACTGGAGACCTCATGGAGAAGCTGTTAGAGACCAGCCACATTTAGGTTTGATTGAAGAAGTAAAGAACATTCATGAGACGGTGACATCACTTCTTGGTCAACTGAACAATGCTGAGAGATTGAGACGGGACTTAATGGAAAAAAGGACCGTCTTGGAAGAAGCAATAGCAGCAAAGAGGAAGACTCTAAACATAGACCGGGATCGATGTGGTATGGTTCGCTCTCACTACCCCTCTGCGTCAGAATTAGCTGGATTCTGAATTTTGACAAGTTTAGTATTTTACTTACTTTCGTTTTCTATGCGTTAATTTCGATTATTTTATTTAAGATTTTTATTTTATTGATTAATAATAATAATAATTTATTTAATAATATGTAATCGGGTTTTACTCAAATGTGGCAGCCATTGTAACGGGAGGTTATCCGAATTTGCGTGTTTTAGAATTAATTTTAAATAGTCGTGGTCGGTCAACGACAATGATGCCAAGGATTGTTGTCGGAAAGTTATACACAGGGTGGAATTTGAAATTGAGCAGTAAGTAAAACTACCTTAACCGTTATCGCTACTAAAACGGTCTTAGGATACTGTCCTTAACATTTCGAGATATATTTGATCTGCATTCACATATTTTGAAAAAAAGCTACAAGAGTGTTTAGGGGTATGAGGAACAGGGTGTAAAGACCTACTACGCTTTGCAATGGACAACTAGCTTCATATTTTCTGACTGACCGACTCCTTGACAATTCAAAAGTGTCTGTAAATGGTTCAATTAAAATAAATGGTTTGAGTTTGCTTTCAAACTATCACGGCCGTTCCAAGGAGAAAGTCTTGGTGGTCCTTTACCGTGAAATCTCAGATTAGAATTCCAAAATGATATAAGTGTAACCCCTGAAATTCATAAAATTGGTGGTACTGCTGCTACGCTCGCTGCCAACCGACTCCGTCCCGCCCGCCAGCTTAAACTTTCTTAGACTTAGTACTACTTACCTGAGCGAATTTTTAGCCAACTTCAAAAAGGAGGAGGTTCTGTGTTCGTAGCGTATGTATGTTTTTTTTGTCATGTATATATCCATGGATTTTATCGGCAATTGTGGATTTTGAAAGTGAAAAAAAATGAAAATTCAAAACTAAAGACACCGACTTCAGAAATTAAAGTTATTTTTCACTTTGTAGTGTTTTTTTGAAGTAAGTTTTTTTTTTGGAAAACGTTTTTTTATTATTTTTATTCGTAGGACCTACAGACAGCCGCAGTCGGGTTTAAAAGAAATTTGTATAGGTTTATTACTAGGATTTTAAACTGAAATGGTTATTTCAATACTAAAGTTATTTAAAACGGGATAAGTATAAAAAAACTTTAGTGATGCACAGTTAATTATTCGCGTTAGACTTTATTTGTATTATATTTTGGCCAATAATATACGTACGCGACTATTCGTTCCTGTAGCTTCCTAGCTCACACGCCCCCCCATTCTCAGCATTCCGCTAGCCGCGGCGTTAACTCCAAAGATGCGATGAAGTCGTTCATAAAAATAAATAACGCAATGCTCCATAGCATTTAATTTTTTATGATATATTCATTTCTACATTTATTTCATGAAATAAGTTCCCTGAAAGATAACAGAACATGGGATATCGTACCATTGTCCAAAGAACGCAAAGCCATTTCAACTAAATAGGTTTACCAGATTAAACGATCTTGACGCAGAACGTCACTTACGCAAAATGTCATCGTCAAAAATTTGGTCACTTTCGCATAATGTCACTTCCGCAAAACGTCATTTTCGCACAACGTCATTATCGCACAACGTTATTTTCGCACAACGTTATTTTCTCAAAACGTCATTTTCACACAATGCCACATTCGCAAAACGTCATTTTCGCAGAATGACATTCAAGCCATTTTTTCTCAGGAGGACCCGATTCTGCAGTGTTAGTAATAGGTCTGCTATTACTAACACTGCAGAATCGGGTCAATCATCAACCAATAAATTGAGAGAAGATTCGATCGAAGAGACAATTCGTTTCCTTATAGAGAAGTGGTCAAATCAAATCAAATCATTTATTTGCTTAATACTGGTGCATGCATAAACAGATGTTACAAATAAATATAAAGTACACTGTGTGGTATGGAGCCCTTGCATATTCTGATGGTGGGCACAAGGCCTGTTTAAGCGTAAGCTCATCCAGACACTTAGACGCTCTTACAAGAAGAGATATATCACAAAAGTGAAATAGTTATTTATGCAACTGTTGTATAATACAGTTGCATACAAGACTTTATCTACACCCATGATATGAATCCTTTATAAAAGTTTCTGAAACAGTTAGCTATTGCCAACATTAAACCGACCATAGCCCGTACACGCCAAACGTGACGTATCGTATTTTGGAAAATGTGTCAAGATGTGTCGGCGCGGGGGTCTGCACCCGCTGACCGCAAGGAATGGAAGGAACAAACGAGTTGTATTATGAAATTTAGTACAACATTATAACACTCGTTCGGATGATATAATGGTTACTATGACACTGGTTGTTTTAATGTTAGCAATAAGCTAACTGTTTTATAGAGGATTTATAGCATGGGTGTAGATAAAAAATATTTCGGTATTTGACGTTGAGGTATTATTGTACTGTACGTTAGTACCTACAATAATACCTCAATGGTATTTGAATGGTACTCTAAATAACTGCATGACGTAGAGAAAAGGCAAGACCAATTCTCGTGCTTTAAAAAAGTTTACATTCAAGTCGCAACTTGTCAAAAATGTTGCTAAATTGAATGTATTTTTGACATGTGTTTACGGATGTCCAATATCATGGCGAAGTCAATTATTACAGACATCAGTAGCGCAGTAGTGAAGCTGCAACAGAAATAATAGGGCTCAAACGATTAATTGAAAACATAGACTTATAAAAAGACGGTCAAAAACATTGCATAATTCGTGATATTATCCAAACTTATTGTAAGCATAAAGGCTATTACGATATTTATGCCTCTATTTCTTTGACTTTCTCAGTTATGGTCAATCTGATCAGTGAGTGTCAATTTTCAAAATTATCCAAGAAGTTTCTGTAGAAAAGTAGTCCTGGCCTTTCACTAGTCTGTTAATTATAAAAAAATATTTTTAAATGATTTAATTGTTTTATGACGTTTAAGACAAGTCATTTCGCCAAACGCGTTTTTTAGGAATTTTTATAATTTTTTTCGATGACTTTTCTTATAAATTAGTTTTTAAACCGTGTCCTTTTAAACAGCAACCATGATGGGTCCAGCCGCCGGCTTCCCCGAACCAGACGTTTGCCCAACGAAAAGAGAGTTAAGAGCTTATAAAAAATCTGTAGTCGCTCCCGAAAAAGTTTTGGAGGAAATTAAAGAAGCCAAAATAGCTGTGCAAGAGAAGGCGATCCCAAGTGATGCGCAACCTATTGAAGCTCACCAGGAAACGTCTGAACCAGATGTAATGCCGAATTTAAAACCAGGTCTAGACGGTAAAGTTGACTGGACTCCGCTAGGAGAGATGACTGGTACAAGACCGGATGTTAATAAGTATTCTATAAGTAGATATTCTCTCAACGAATGGAGGAACCATAACGTGCGTGTTTTAGACCCTGCTGTAATAAATGAGTCTAACATCATGGATTACAACGCTAAGACTTCTATGATGCAAGGGTTTGGAAATATTGATAAACAGCAATTGGAGAATAATAAAAGGTTAAAGCAAAAGGCAAGAGATATATTCAGATGGAAAACTGAGGTAGAGAAAGCTTGCAAGGAAATCACCCAAGAAGTAGAAATGCTTGAAATCGATAGACAACGGTTAAAAGGTGCTGCCAGCGTATTGATGTTACCTGAATCGATTTCCAGAGAATGTTTAGAGCTTCGTTCAAATCGATTTAAACCAGATTTGGTTGCAGACCTTGCAGAGCAGGAGCTGCTCAAAGAAATGAAACTTGTTAAAGAAGTCAGAGCTACTTTGAAAAATACACTCGACAGTATAGAAGAACAAATGGTAATAAACAAAGCAGCGAAGCATAAGATAGAATATGATTGGTGTGATAAAACTATGGCCTACAATACAGAAGCTACAAATTTAGGTCTCAACACTAAATCGAATACCATAATGTTCAGACCTGGCTCGACGAGATTCAGTGACTTTAGCGCACCATTGGAATATTGGGAGTATTTTTGTCGAGAAAATGTGCAAAACGTTGAAGCAGCTCGACAAAAGTCAGCCGACTTAAGAAGTAGCCTAAACGCCATTTTAGTGAACAATGGTAGGAAGTTGCGTAACCAAGCCGACAGAACTGATATGGCGTTAGCTGAAACTGTAGCTATTACTACAGAATTGTGTACAAAACTGGAGGAAAATTTGAAAACCACACTGCAAAGAACTGCTGATATGGAAACGTTGATAGAAGGCCTGAAACAGTCTGTTAGAAAAATGGACGCAGCGATGAAGTTAGCTCAAACCCGACTTGACAATAGAAATAATTGGAGACCTCATGGAGAAGCTGTTAGAGACCAGCCACATTTAGGTTTGATTGAAGAAGTAAAGAAGATTCATGAGACGGTGACGTCACTTCTTGGTCAACTGAACAATGCTGAGAGATTGAGACGGGACTTAATGGAAAAAAGGACCGTCTTGGAAGAAGCAATAGCAGCAAAGAGGAAGACTCTAAACATAGACCGGGATCGATGTGGGATGGTTCGCTCTCACTACCCCTCTGCGTCAGAATTAGCTGGATTCTGAATTTGTCATGTTTTATATGTATTTTTTATTATGCTTTTTTCTGATATTGTTTACAACAATTTCTGTTTTGGAATTATTTAGAATATTTTACTATAGGTTTTTTTTGAGAAATGCGGTTTTACTCACTCGTGGCAACCAAATATACTAATTAATATTATACTTACTGTATCTTACTTTTTATTGTTCCGCGCATTAAGTTATGTTTCAATTATGTGTTTTGACGCCAAATTTTCACCGTGGGCGAACACGGCGGAACTATTCACACCACACGATAGCCGGGTCCGACCACGACCAGGTAAGATAAGGTAGTAAGATTAGGGAATTATTGTTCGGTCGCGAACGTCATGCGTAGCAGTTCTCGCGGCTCATCCACCAAGGCGATAGTAGGCTCACGGCGGTGTTTTTTAGTGGGTGCAAGCCCCACATAACCATGCCGTCTCCCCGGACGGTGCAGTATGCGCTAGGCATTTTTCACCGATTATTAAAAAAGAAAATTATTGTTCTCCATTTCGCTGGATTGTCCTTGCAGCGGCATACTTGGGTCCGCAGGCGATTGGTTGCTTTCAAATAGGCCACTGTAGGTCACGCCCGGGTGGCATCATGAGAGTGTCGTAAGGAAAGATTAAGATCTAACAATTAAGGCATAATATTAAATCTAAAGTAAACGACTGGTTTCGAAAGATTTCGTTATAATTATGTAAAATAGATGGTTTGATATAATATTTTTCCTTAAGGTGGGTGCTCCGAGGTAGCCCGCGAATCATATTATTATAATCAATATACAACCTGACACTGACCTGCAAATAGCAAAAAACGAAAGAAAATTTGAATTTCGCGGGCTACCTTGGAACATTCACCTTAAGTAATTCATTACTATTAAATTAGGACTGAGAAATAAGTTGGCGAAGAATAATTGTTGAGGGTTGAGACCTTTGCCCTGCGGTGGAAAACCTACTGATAGTTTTTATTTAAATTAAAAATATCAAAAACCCCGACTGCAACTAAAAAGTTCAAATCTAGCTAGCGGATACAATTTATTCCTGTCTGTTCGAATACACCCTAAGAGGTACCTACCTCCTTGGTACCTACAGATACAGACGGACATTGAAGTGAAGAAAATAATACGGAAACGGAACTTATTGAGCGAAGGAACCTTCTTCAAACAAAAACTATGCATGTCTAAGTTATCAATAATGAACAATGCAGTATCCCACGAGTGATGAGAACCGAAGAACAATGAGTACGTTATACTGACCTTTTGTATGAAGCAAAGGTTTTCCCATCGCGCCGTCGAGAAGATAGTGAATCCCATAATTTGATCAAAGATACTGCTAATAACATATCAGCTTTAATAGTAGAACCGTTGGTATCACCGTTAGAGAAAGATAGGGGTCTATTGATTAAGTAAAGGTTATAAATTAAAACTGCTCTTGAACCATTGGTTATTTTTTTGGTTACCAACGGCTAAATAGCCGCGTGGATTTTAGGTTTTATAACATATTATCTACAGTCAAGTCCTTTTTATACATACATACATAAACTCTGTCTATTTCCCGTTTAGAGAGGCAGAAACTACTGAACGCCATCTGCCACGATGTACGAATTACGATCCTTAACTCCGCACGCCGCCGCCGCCGCCGCCGGTCGCGAGTGGGTACTACGCACCTTACTTTTTAGCGTTCCGTACCCTAAGGCTGCCAAACGGAAGCCTATTACTAAGCGTCCGCCGGCTGTCCGTCCGTCTGTCTGTCTATCTGTCTGTCAGCGGGCTGTATCTCATGAACCGTAATAGGTAGACAGTTGAAATATTCACAGACTCTGGGTTTCCCGATACGAAAAACTTTTGATTTTGAAAAAAAAATGTAGGTCACGTAGGTATCATGTGGGGTGTCAATGTCTAGAGCTCATCGAGTAGTTTTTTTTTTAAATTTGATCTTCAAAAATAAAGAAATAGGGGGCCGTAAAAGTTGTCAGTTTTAGACCATTTGTGAGCTCTTTCGCAACAACTAAACAAGTGAGGATTTGAAACTTCTGTACCATACACTTACTGTGTATAATCAACAAATACCAAAAACGTCGATTCCTATGGTGATTTTCTGCAACTGCAAAAAGAACTTTGTAATGCATTGTATCAATAGAATATACAAAATATTTGCGATTTTTTTCAAATTTACGAGTTAATATATTCTTCGTTTAGTATTTTCATTTATGTGCTAAATATTGGACAGTGGTACGGAACCCTTCGTGTGCGAGTCTGACTCGCACTTGGCCGGTTTTTTATTAATTAATTATATTCTTTCAGTTTTCAAGTCAGGACACATAAATATACCTTTCGGTGAAAGGTATTCTTTTGAAGCTACGGCACTGAGCAAAGACTATTTTGCATAGAAAAATTGCATGAAGTAACTTTTGGAATGACATTTATGTGCTTGGTCAAAGAGTTTATAACATTGGCGAATAACATTCCTGGCCATATGTAATTATGACAAGTTCAAAGACAATATAATAATTTAATTATTATATAAATGTCATTATAATGTAATTTTTTGCTTGAGTAACAGATTTTCTTAGGTTTTATTTTATATTATTTAGTTTCTTGATACAGCTGTCTCTAAATTCTCGTAAAATGTCTAATCCAAAGGGCGGCAACACTATGTTAGATTGCCCTTTTATTTGTCCAACAAGTACTGCTCCTGACACGGTGAAGAAGACTTACCTGGAAGCGGGTGAGCAACGTAGGGCTGAGATCGCCAATGGGACCAAATATGTTCCTGGCTTTATAGTACCACCAGAGAAGAAGTACTACCCTCCAGATGCACCGCCTATGTATCTCCCGCAGCCCACGGACAGCACAAGCGGCGATATTCTCTCCATGGGCCCCATCGGGCCGTGGGCGCCGGGTCACGTGGACTGGACGCCTCAAGCTGGTATGACAGGCGTCAGGCCTGTCGTCGACAAGTACTCCATCACTCGATACTCTACTGGAGAATGGAGACAGAATAACCTATATACTTTAACCCCGCGAGCGACCGACAAAGCTAAAGCAATAGACGCATCCATTAAATCTGATCTGCAAAAAGCTTTCTCGGGCTTGGATAACAAGCAGTCTCAAACCAACAAAAAGCTAGAAGAAAGAGTTAAAACCCTGTCTCATTGGAAAAAACGATCTGAAAATACCGTACAAGGTATTGCTAAAGAAATTGTATCTTTAGATGCATATAGAGCCAAACTAAAGGGTGCTTGTAGAATTTTGATGTTGCCTGAATCTATTTCGAAAGAATGTTTGGAACTACGCACATACAGATATGAACCGGATTTGGTAAGGGACAATGCAGAACAAGAATTAATAAAAGAGGTGTCCATTGTCGGAGAGATAAGACGACTGTTCCAGGAGACTCTGGCGAGGGTTGAAAAACAGATGGAAAATAACAAAGCTGCCAAATCCAGTATTGAATTTGACTGGAGCGACAAGATGACAGCGTTGAAGCAAGATATCATAAATTCGCATTTGACTCCGGAATCGAATCTGATACTCCATCACCCAGGTGTGGCTCGGTGGCCTGAAAACGCAACCACCTTGGAGTTCTGGGAACATTTTTGCGCAGAAAGCATCAAAAACTGCGAGGAAGTTAGAGAGCAGTCTGCAGAATTGCGAGGGGAATTGATGAATGTAATTGTGAAAGGTTCCCAAGATATGAAAATACAAGCTGATAGAACTAATCATGCGTTAGGAGAAACTGTCGCTGCTACAGAAGAGTTATGTGCGAAGTTAGAAGAAACCTTGAAAGACAATTTGCAAACTATCGCTAATGTAGAAAAACTTATTGATTTTCTGAAGGATTCGTTGAGGAACCTAGACGAGCGAGATAAACTGTCGAACACGAGGTTAAAAAGCAGGAATTATGGTCGGCCCAATGCAGAAAACTGTAGAGATGAGGCGCAGTATGCATTGATGGGAGAATCTAAGTTTATCAAAGAGACAGCCGAGTCCATGACTGGCCAGATGAGACAGGCGGAAGCGGTGCGAGCGGAACTGATGAAGTATAGGGGAGATTTGGAGAAGGACATAGCGTGTAAAAGAAAGAGTCTGAATATTGACCAGGATAGAATTGCTAGAGTTCGAGCACATTTGCCTACGCCTGAGGAATTTGCAAATGCTTGAGAACAGCAATTTTATGAAATGGAAACGTTATTAAAATTTCCGTATCGAATCGAAGTTTTATTTTGAAGCAACCTATAGGAAAGAACCATTCTACATAGAAAATAATGTAATCTTCTTTGTTTATTTTATTATTTCAGTATAGTACTTAGATATATTATATTTCTATGGTATAGTAGTACTTGCATCGCAAATTTTGCTACCGATACCCGTCTTAACTTATGATGCGCATGCGTCCTACGGGGGAATCGTAATATTAATTGTATGTACTACTAGCTCTTCATCCGCGTGGATTTCGTTCTCTCCAACCCCTTTAAGGCCGATTACCTACATACTACGCGTTTTATGCGCATGTACTCCAAAGGTTATTGCAATTTTGAGTCGTATGCTAATTACATAAAGCTAATTTTCGATGTTCTGTTGCTGCTCGGTGGCTGCATTGACGTAGGAGAATTTCAAAATATACCTAGAAAGGAATTTGTGCCCAGTTTCTAATCTGAAGGAATGAGATTCATACAAGCTTTATTCCCTCGTCTCACTCCAACCAGAGGTTGATAAAAAAATCGTTTAGTATGTTTCCATTATTAGATCCTAGGCTTGATAGGCCACTGTTTGTTAAAAGTTTGCACATTCGCCAGTTCATGAATGAGGAGACAATAGAAAGGGCTTAGTCATGTCAACAGGTTGTATGATAAAACGATAGTTCTCTCATGTACTTTATACAGCTGAGTTATTACTTGTTATGTAACAAACTTTTAGGTTTATTACACTATTCAACACGTCTTCCTGCCGTTCATGTTTGCATTCATCTTGTATATCCGTGTTTGTTGACGTATACTTCTTCATTTTACGTTTTCTTGTTTGTAATTGCCATTCGACAGAACCAACTTGTTGTCCACAACTTTATTCATTGATAAGTCGAGACAACTTTATTCATTGATAAAACGCGAAGTGACTCACTAACGTTTCTTTTTATCCCCCGACGGAAAAAGAGGGGTGTTTTAGTTCAACGTGTGTCTCTGTGTGTCTGTGTATCTGTCTGTTCCCTCGTAGCTCCCAAACGGCTGAACCGATTTTGATTATTATTTCTTTGTTTAAAAGGTGTCTTGATCGAGAGTGTTCTTAGCTACAATTCAAGAAAATCGGTTCAGCCGTTTGAAGATTATCAACTCTTTTCTTATTGATGATTGGATGTGCGCATCTTCCACAGGTCTGATCGATTCGAAATTTAGTATTCTGTTACTTCAATTATATTAGAAGAACATAGTAACCTTGAACCGATACTGCAGCATCACCTGGAATTGTGTCGAGGGTTAATTAAATTTTTAATTTTAACTTGTTCTACTTAATTTAGATTAAAAAATAATTTAGTAGTAATCAAAGATCCTAACACAACCTCGTTGTCAGACATCTTAACTGAGATTGTCTTGCGAATCTGGAGCACGTGCGAGCAAATTTCGAAATGAGCATGTTTTACGTGCTCGCTGCGAATGGTACCGTACGGCCCGTAAAACCTTTAGCATTTTTTGCAGATGGCAATAAATAGCTCAATTATTATTATGAGTTTATCGTATAAAGTAGTGTGTCAACTGTCGACGATGGGACTGCACCACACCTCCTTGCGACACTAGAGGACAATAAAGCCACCAGCAGAAATCTTTATAAGATCTGTTGTAACATTCCCATACAGTGATCCATTCATTGTTATAATATTTGCGGTTGAGCCACGTCGACCCACTACAGTGAGAAAATGATGTAACGTCGAACTTTTGACAAAGACGTGGCTTTTCAAAGATTAAATCGGTGCAGAAAACGGTTTAATTACCTGCGTCGATAATCTCTGATATCTCGTTAGTCTACTATAAGTGAAGATTTTATAACAAGTTAATAAATATCTAAGAATTGTTTTCTTTTTTTGCTAGCCAAAGAGTCAGCATTGCCATACAACGTGGCAAAGTGGGGTTTCGGTAATACCAAATACCGGTATCCATGCTCTAGCTTTGACTATAAATTATCTTGACGAATATCATAGATCTTGGATCTAGACATATCAAATCATCCTTCACAAGAGAGTCTAGCGTTGTAAGTTGCGTGTAAGATTACATCAGAAAGTGTTGATACGGAAGCGTTAATTCATGTAGTGAAGCATGCAACCGTCTGTTTGTCATTAATCACGAGTGCAACGGTTCTCACGGGCATTGTGGCGGCATCTACAACGCCACGTGCGAACTACGCATCAAAGACGCGTCAAAAAACCCTGCATCACGCTATTAGAGTTTACCGCGCGATTAACATAATATATAAGACTATCCGACATCAATCTTTGGGCAATTGCCCGCCGGACACAACACCCGTCTGGTCTGGTTTAGTGAATTTTACACCCTATTCCTCATACCTCTAAAGCATAGGAGGTGGTACTATGATAACTCCTCGCTGAGTATTAATTGCGTGTTATTTGTGACTCCTATGTGCGTGTGTGGGTTTAATCTTTTGCTTCTTGAAAGACATCCTTGATTATCATTTTTAACCGTAAGATCGCTCTCTTATTTTTATTGTCTCGTGTCAGGGATACTTTTTTTTGGTTTTTTGTTTGGGAACTTATCAAATAACTTCTCCCGCTCTGGGCGGAGTGGGAGGGCTTGTCAGACTCTTACTGACTAAAACCCACCGGTGTTCGTTCAGTGGCCTGTGTGTTGCCAGGCGCCACGGTAACCCTTTCGGACTTTCCCGCAAAGTGATACTTAATTTCATGTTTTTATGTAAAGTCTTGACTTTTACAAAATGACCAAGGTTGATTATCTCTAGACATGTGAAAATTTTCGATAGCAAGCAAAGCCAAGCATTTAGAGATACAGTTAACTATTAAAATAAACGCTGACTTCATCTGTCACGCGATGTAACGCGCGCGGCACGTAAACGCGTGCGTTAACGTAATATAAGTAAAAGTAGGCGCTCAATTGAGTAAAATGTATGATTTACAAGATCATTATAGAAGATAATGACGAGAGATAAGATCTTCTCACGTATCGATACGATGTTTAGAAGGATATTACATAAAGCAGACAAAGCCAGTCAGCAAAGTTGGTATCATCACGTAGGTACAGTCGATGTAGCAGACAAGGTGACCAAATACTTCTGTACAATTTTAAAATTTCAATAAGTTTCATACACCAGAAGTTACCATAATATCTATACATTGATTAAGTGCGTCATTAATATCTGAGCAGATGCTTGTCAATCATTTATATATACAATTAACCAAAAAAAAACTGAGCAAGTGTTTGTCTGTGTAGATAGATATAAGTGTATATTGGCAGACAAGCACTAAACTTACCTAGACCACCCCATCTCCGTAGATACACTTGACGTTGTAAGTGTTCAGATATTTTTGGTTGGTTGTGTCACCTTGTCAGCTACACTATATCTGACGGCGACTGTACCACCACTTTCTCGCCCATTCGTGGAGGCTTTATTAATTTTCTGCCCGCCGCCGTCACATTTCATCGTGATCAGTTCAGCTGAAAGGTAGCAGACAGACAAATATATAGATTTACTTTCGTAAATATTTGTCTGAATGTAATTGAACGGTCTCGTATGTGCTATCCAACCAGCACCCTAATTGCGTAACACACGATCAATCACAATCTGTTTCATTTGGTCAGTTCAAAAGCATTCACTGTATTATTTACGTTGTTGAGCAGACAAATTTTTCGAACTTAGAAGCAATCGATTAGCAATCGATTCTTCGAAATTATTCAGATTATGAATGATTGAAGATCAATCGTATTCTGCTACCTAATTGCGTAAAACGTTTTCGTAAACGATTCCGACTAATCTGTTTCATTTTGACAGTTCAACAACATTCATTGCGTTATTTACGTTGTTGAGCAGATTTTTTTTTCGATCTTATGAAGCAATGGATTAGCAATGTGTTTCAAACCGATCCAGATTGTGATAGATCGTGTATGACTCAATTAGGGTGCTGAATAATTTCGAAGAATATGTGTTAAACACAATTTAGGGTGCTGAAGATTTTCATAATATATCTACTAGTACTTCAACCTAATGATTGGCCAACTCAACACGAGCTAAAGTTGACGATGACTAAGATGTTGGATCATATAATATTTATATAAATATTATAAATTCCATTATACGATTTATTGGAATTTATAAGTGAGAAAACTTGTTTTTTCCAAAAGGTTATCTTGTGTGTTAGGACTCAGATATACATATACTAGTCTATGGTCAGGACTAACAAACACACTTCACACACATTGGATAGTATAGTGTTGTAAGTACAGTACAAATTCTATGATGACTTTATGAAGGAGACTGGGTCAGTCATGGTTATAGACTGGACTGCATGAGCAAGCCGGAGAACCGGTGTTGTGACCCAGCTTGTTAGAAGGTAAGCTTTGTCCAACAGTGGACTGCGATAGACTGAGTTGAGTTTATTGGGCATATTGCCGGGGGGCTGTATGCGGGCCTCGGTCTGTGCATCTCTGGTATAACGGAACTAAAAAAAAAAAATTCAAGAAAAGTGACAACAATAATGGTCTCCGGCTCCGAACCTAGATTTATTCGTGAGACTTAGGAGTAAAGCCTTGTGCAGACTGGCGCAAGGCGAGGGTGCGACGCGACTCTAACAATAGAAAAATTCACGGAAGAACACCGGTTACTGGTGTCGCGTCGCGCCAGTTTGCTCGAGGCTTCAGTGCCCCTGTAAGTGTTATGATGAGATTTTTTTTCCGATCATTTCACATTTTCTTAATGCTTAACACGTATGTAGTGCATATTTCTGCAAAAGAATCTTTCATCAAAATTCTCTCAGTACTTCGAGTCATTTCTATGCCGCGACGCGATTGGCTAGCGGTTTTCCTCATTTGGCCGAAGACATGCGCGCACGCATCTGCATTTAAACATGATCGTTTTGTGTGCAGCTGTGCCTTCACGCACATTTTACCTAACGGGGTGGCTAACAGGCTATACTCTATTTATTATAACATTAGACAAATAACGGATAAAACCCTTTCGTTATTTCGATAAAAACGTATTATAAACTCCGCTATTACACGATAAGTACAAAGCAAAGAGAATTAAACCACTAGTCATTGGTACAAAGCAATGACATGTAATCTATTTACTTACCATTTAAATTAAAAATGTAATCCTAAAGTGCAGTCATTTCAATAATATTACACACTAAAGCTCGTGCGAAAGCCGTAAAAATGTAATCGGCCCGTTGACATTTGTCATCGCGACGTAACTACTAACTAGTGAAGTAACCATATTATTTAACGCGCCAAAAAATGTAGGTATGTATTTATATTTTTTTATTTTATTGTTTCTTTCAATTTCACATTACATTCTAGGGTCTTTCTCAAATGTCAAAACGGGCCTATTACATTTTGACGACTATAACTGTCGTTATTTGTCTAATGCTAAAGTAAATGGAATAGACAATGTGGGAATGACAGTCAGTGCGTTGAGCGGGTTGGCCCTGATACTTCGGTGGACTACATGCCTACTTTGAAGCCTATTATATTTTATCGGATACAGGCTTATAGGTCTCTTGCAAGTTGTGCTAGCTTACCAAATACCAAATGCATTACTAATGTCAATAACGGCTCGTACACACTGGCGCCATATTGCGGGCGCGACAGGCAGCGCCAATGTGTTCGAGCCTTATTTCATACGTAATCCTAACGAATTATATTTAATTCTTAATATTATAAATGCGAAAGTGAGTTTGTTTCTTTGTAACGCTTTCACGCTAAAACGGCTCACCGAATTTCGGGACAAATGTTATTGAGTTTTTCCATCTGGAATTTCTCAGTAACAGCCCGGATTCTGGATTTGTGCTCGGTTGATGGACAGTCTCGCCCCCCTGGTACATGGGACTTAAACATAACGAAATGTGGGTGTACTATAGGTACACCTCTGCCTAACCCTTTGGGGAATACAGGCGTGATGTTATGTTATGTGTAAGAAAAGTTAAGTCCGCAAATAATGCATGCTGCATTCATACATGCTCAGTGATGTCTGATAGTTCCGGGTTAGTAACCGGTCACACTAGTACCAAAGTAAAACCAATCAATCATGATAGTACCAAGTACCAACATACACCGTGATTGATTTCAAATCAATCATGTATTATTAAGACCTAGAAACGGCTTGTATTTAATCGAACCTCTAATAGTTTTCCATTTTAAGGCTCCCGGCAAACAGGCGCGACGCGTCAGCGTGACACGACTTTAACAATTCAATTTCTAAGAAAACTTCACGGTTGAACAATTACCGGCGTCGCGCCAGTATGTACGAGCCTTTAAGCTTCTAAAATATTATTGAACACTCTAATATAATGAATGGACCCCTTTTTGTAAGCCTGTAATAATTCCTATTTTAAATATTAAATAGCCAAGTAACTGCGACCAACTTGGATGTAGGACTTGGTTGGTCACAGTTCTAACCTAAACTAAACCATTTAGTCGGGGTTCCTTATCTTAGTTACTACGGCCAATTCGGCTCGTGCGTGGTTGGTAGTCCGTTATCCGTATCAAATCGCAGATACTGTCGAAAATGAGAATAATTCTAAAAATATACCAAATCGTAAACAAAAAGAAACAACAAAATGAGAGAATAAAAAAAACCTAAACCCTTTGTTCGGGGTAGCTTAGTACCTGCGTCTGCAATAGAAGCACAAATAATAGAGGTCCATTAATTTAAAAAAGTGTCCATCATTAGAAGCTCGAATAAGTTTTTTTTAGAGGATCAGTTAAATATTTCTCATTTCAAGTCGATCATAATGTTATTAAGACTTAGTAACCAGGAAGGAACACTAACTACGGAATTAATGTAAACTGATGAGACAATGTTATGTAACAATATTGAAATTAATGTAGAAATCTAGATTTGTAAACAGTCTCTAAAATTGGAAATTTTAAGCCAACTAATCTACATGTTATGATCAAATCTTATTCTGACTTTCCAATTCAAAATCAAAATCATTCAGGCTGAGTGTCAGAATTTTTTGAACGTCATAATTACAAATGACAGTCTCACAAAATGGCGCCCATCACCACTTTCTAGTGTTTTATCTGGGAAGAAGAAGTGGCGCAACAAACTCCCCACAGCACAGCTGTCTGATCAGTTAGAAGAACTTGATCGACTGTTTTCAACAACATTTTAACGCGAAGAGAAACTGAGCTTTTCTAAGTGAAAACCATGGATTTACTCAAAGTGAATGATCGGTCTACATTTGACTGAGACTTATCGTAGCATTTTGTTATGGATACTTTCTTTGTTCTGTAGGAAATTGATAAATAGCAAAGATAAATATTTTATTCATTTAAGTGCCTCGTTGCTCTAGTGGTCGCACACGCTACTGCTGAGCACGAGGTCCTGGGATCGATTCCCAGGTCGGACCAAGTGTTATTGGGTTTTTCCATCTGGAATTTCTCAGTAGCAGCCCGGAGTCAAGATTCGTGCCCGGTTGATGGCAATAATCTCGGCGCCTTTTACATGGGACTTTATAAACATAACTGGCGAAATGTCGGTGTACTATAAGTATACCTCTGCCCAACACTTCGGGGAAAGACGGCGTAATGTTATGGTTTTTATTGTCTTTAAACATTTCCTCTAAACTTTTCATTAAACCAACCAATGCTTCATTAGCCAAACGACGTTAAGTCAATTGTCGAGAGTAGTCTAAGCAAGAAAAGTGACCGCAAGTCGATAACATCGAAAGTGGACTAGAAAGCAGTTAGCAAACTACCACTTACTCATTTATAAGCACTATGAGCTTGCAAACTATAGGCAGTCCCGCTATTTCGTCTGTTGACTTGGAGAATCTACATTAGGGAACTTATTATAGCTTCTGTTGGACTATAAATTTTACTTTTCCGAACAGTAAAACTGATTTATTTATTTCAAATAGGCACAACAACTTATAAACTACTTGATTAATTAATAAAAATAACGAACGTCGAAAAATTCATCCGCAACGCTGTCGACCGGTAGTGTACCCAACAGACTGGAGGTATTGCCAGGTTTTGTATGGTCCGAGTGCCTCATGGCCTCTTTACCGAAATGTCAAAACGGCTGGTTGACACTTCCGGTGAACCAAGGGCTGGCTTTTTACCTTTGCCAGAGGCTAAGCATTCCCATCAAACTGACTAAAGGAGCAAGTTTTTTTTTTGTCAGCGTCCTTTATGTCACTTTACTGGGCAAAGACTGTTTCCTTCCAAAGTTCTCTGTTTTGTTCTCCGGCAATGTTGGCCCCGAAAACATAAGCAGGTCGTCATACCACCTTAGCCGCGGTCTACCTCGACGACGTCCTCCCTCAGGCGTCCATCTTTCTGGGTATATTCGTGCGACGTGACCGGCGCACTCCCTCTGGCTGTTTTTTCTCCAACATCCGCTACCGGGCAACTAAACATCTGCATTTATCGGTCCTTATCATCTTTCGATTCCATCTTAACTACAGCAGCACAGAAACATTCAATAAACATGTTATAACTTCAGTGGCTCCAGTGACACACAAACGTTCAGTTTCCTCCGAGACTATAGTCAATCCAGTTAGAAAGCGAACATAATTTGTCAACGCTCTCCAGTTCATAACTATCAACATTAACTGCAAGCTGTAATTAAAGTTTCTCCGGTACACGAGGTGGGTAGTTTTATATTTAATAGCTGCTTTATGAGAGGTAATATAAAATGTAGTACGTACCTACTTGTAAAGTTGTCACGCTCTTAAGAAAACTAGAAATCTGCAACAAAATGTTAGCGCTCGTGTGCTATAAGTCCGGCCGTCGAGAGTATGTGTTCCTGACATCTGTCAGTTGCACAATTGCTAGTAGTAATAAGGATCAAATTCGCAAAACACATATTCGTTAGTATGACACTGACAGGTGTCAAGAACGCAATTCTTTCGACGGCCAGACTGTAAGTACGTTTGATTTGGACTGAATGTGGAATGACACTGAGTAATCATAAAATTTTGCCAAGCAAATATTTGGCCATGTAGTACAGAATGCTTCCCGGCTAGGGTATATGGATTGAGGACCTGTGAAGGCCTCTTGCTGCCTTCACAGGTCCTCGTCATCAAGTCTACTCCATACTTGATGACTTCGCGGAGAAGTGTTATGGCCCGACTAAAAAAAACCGAGACTCTGATATCCAGAGTTAATTAAATGACCACAATAACAGTTAATGCAGTTATTAAAGACTAATATTCAGCAATAATTTGTCTATGTTTATCGCTCATCTAAAAAGTCAGAGTGCATTAAGTCAATAATGATCTCAATTTGTTTTATTATAACAGTTACGTTACACAATCTATGTTACGTTACGGCTACGCTCGCCACTTCACCTTTGCACTTTTAGTTTTATTTTCATAGTTTGCACCGGCGAAGGTGTAACAGCCACTCACAATAGTCGTTCGAAAGTAGTGACTTGCAATATTCGTTTAAAATCTAGCATATTATTTTATTACCCAGATTTAACGAGTGTGTGAGAGGTGATTTGTTAATGTTCTGTAAGATGAAGATATTTTCAAGTCTACGTGTGAAATTGGTTCATATTACGAGTTTGTTTTCGTCATTGTTTCAATATTATACTTAAGTAATTCTTCTGTATCCTATTGTTGAAGATTTGCCAGCGCGAGCGGCTAAGGATGGTGGTTAGGTAAAATAGTTTGTTTGTTATTTATTATCTTTCATATTGTTGTTTTTTGAGGTAACGTAAGTTGTTAAGTACTTGGTTTAATTTGAGGTCAATTTGGCTTGCTATTTCTGCCGTTCATATTCTGCATGAATAAGAAAGGTGGGTTCATATTTAAGGGTGTGGTACAGACCATCAAACTGAACAACTTTCTCCATGGAACCAACAGCGTAATCGTGAAAAAATTATCAGCTGTCCCCGTAGAAATATAAAATCTTATATATTTGGCTGTCCCATACAAAACTTCAGTAGGTACGTACGCGACCCAAATGTATTATGCTGTAATTAGAATCAATCGAGCCCGTGTTTAAGTAATAACAGCTGCACGGGTCGATTTATCAGGTTAATGTACGCTTGCCGGGGTTGGTCCGTGGATGGATGACCATCTTTACATTCTGAGACTCCTCCGTGCTTTAAAAGGCACTTTAAGTCGTTGTTCCCGGCTGTCATTCGTGTATCTTTGACAGTCGTTACTGGTCATGAGAAGCCCGAAAGTCTAACAACCAGTCTCACCAATGGGTATCGTATTACCTAGTTACTGGTTTGTGAAGGTCAGATAAGCAGTCGCTCCATGGAAAATACTGGTATTCAGCTGCATCCGGTTAGACTGGAAACCGACGAAAAGGCTAGGCAGATTTATATATTATTCCATAATTAAAGATAATAAAATGACTCAAAAACGAATTAAGTACCTTCTGCATCCTTACTAAAGGTTCTCCTTCGAAGACTCGCTTAATAAAAGCCAAACACATTTTTATAAAACACCTGTATCTAATTAGGTACTCTCCTGACCTTTGCTAGCATTATGTCACGCGTTACATGCACATTATGTGATAATGGTTGCGAAAGCGTTACATATGAGGCTGACGGCTGGACACTTTAATTACTTCTGTTAATTTTGTTAGTACTTAGTAGATTATTACGTCATGCTTGAGGGATCGCTGTGGGAAACAGCGGCTGGTTAGGCGACTGTGTCGTGTGCAGCGATGTGTCGCTAGTGTGGTTCGTCAGTTCGTGGCACGAAAAATTATTAAACCTGCCGATCTAATCTGTAAAAATCTCACCGTGAAAACTTGAAGTCTGTCATTCCTTTTGATGCTAGGGATTGACACTATTGACAGCTCACTTCATCTAAGTTTTCACGGTTAGACACGTCTTTGTATAGGTGTGTATAAGAATGTCTGGGACTGTGTCTTTGCTTCTTTGTAGCCCTCTTGTCAGAGCGGTCGTGGTCTTCATGTAGGTCCAGGGGCTGATGTGGTTCGCCTCACGATTTCTCGCCATCTACTCCGATTTCTTGTGTTTTTCATGCACTCATACACGGGTTATCTTAATCCTAGCGTAGTTCTGTTCTGGACTGACATTATTAAAATAATGACTAAGCAATTTGTTGCTGTCGGAAAGGCACACAACAAATTACGAAAACGAAATCAACACTATTACGCAATCAGCAATATCATCAGCACTCAGCTCCAATTTCCCGCGTTTCCCTTTAGCTACCGGTGACAGCTGACAGCGCAGAGTAAAAATTATAATCGTCATCGAAAGTCAAGAAGCATTGGCGCGAACGGTCGGTTCACGCTCCGCCGAGTGCGTACTCAGCCTAAGTTTCACACTGGCCTAATGAACGGAAACTGAATGACAAGCCTCTGCTAATACCTCATTCGTAACGGAAAGACTACTGCGTTACGGAACCAGAACGCTTTTCTTCTGTAATTTTGATTATTTTGGTACGCCTGTTAATTGGATGTTGCAATGTTGGTAGCACTGGAAGTGAAATGGTATTCGGATTTAGTTTTTGCGGGTTAATTTGTAAACGGTGTGATGAATATTTTTGTATTTGGACAAAAATATTTAGCAGAAGATTTGTAAATACTTCAGGGAATTAAGTAGAGGAAACTAAAATAGTGAGCATTTAAAACCTTAGCTGCTATTTGAATGTGTAACGAATTAATATCTAATAATCATATCTACTTGGTAGTACACATTAGGAATTCGCTAAAACTATGCATGTTGACTAACTTTCTAGTGTTACGCATTAAATGCATGGAAAGCTAAGGTAGGTAATGGTATCTTGAATTTCCACACCTTTGCATAAATATCTTGATGCACCTACTTACTTGTACTACCTACATAACAACAGTTTACATACGCAAGTGAAACTTATATCACGATATCATTGCTTAACGGCCATGATAGGCTACCAATATACCGTACATTTATTATATGCTCGAAAACTTTTTTAACTTTCATGCTCAAAACTTCGCTAGATATATTTTCTCCTGTGCTTAATCTTGTTTCTGAAAAAACTTATGATTCTTGCTCAGCACGCGTAGCATGGCCACAATAGATACTGGTTTAGTCGACGGAAGAATAGACTAAATAACAGACTCACAATAAGAATCTGTCATTTTGTCTATTCTTCCGTCCGTCGACAAAATTCTGCGGTGGTCATGATATGCGTCTAATGGCATGGTCTTAGAAAATCTTTAGGACTTCAAATCTTATTTCACAAATGAAACTGCACGCGATCATCACTTTTGTGGAATATTGACAGCGCTTGCATGTGGATTAGAGTGCGTGCAAGATGATGATTTTAAGATTTTATTACTTAATTTGACATTACCTAGACGACAAGACGGCAACATACGATTAGTTCCGATTTCAACCGCGCGCAGACTTACTTATCTTCCGCGCAGTCTAGATGTGCTTGAACTCGTTCTGTTTCATTGATGAAATTCGCAATTAGGCTTAAAATAGACTCCTTCAATAAACATACCTAAAGAAACTGTCCCTTTCATTGAATTTCCAGTAAAAATGATCACATCACAACTTCACATTAGTACATCCAAAGAATTCATTTTCAATCAGCTGGAATTCGTTTTCAAATTCATCAACAAGCTCTCATTGCAGCATGGGAAGTGGCGGCACCTGCGACTCGATACCTTGAGTTATACAAACAATACAATACAATACATTAATACCTCTATACAATACAATGCTGCCTGTAGTTCCCACCGTAGCAGGTCGGTTTCCGTTTCAATTCGATCTGCTTACTGTGCGTCTCTCGTTACAATTACACCTGTTACGAGAGCTAAACAAAATGATTCGAGACTGTTTGTTTGGTCGTGAGAAACAAGTGATTTAATATCTTCTTTGCTGGCTTCCACACGAGTCACGACATCATCATCGATCAATCACAATCTGTATCATATTGAAAGTTATTGCTAAACCATTGCTTCATATATTCGAAAAATTTGTTTGCTCGACAACGCAATGAATGTTGCTGAACTGTCAAAATAAAACAGATTGTGATTGATTGTGGTTTACACAATTAGGGTCTTGATCACCATTATTCTCTTGCTCTTATCCCAATTTGTTATCATGTCTTTTTCTTCCATACTTCTCGTCTCGACATTTCGGTAGCCACCCCCTTTCTATCTATACCTTCTTTCACACAGTCTATCCATCGTCTCTTTGGTCTTCGCCTAATCTTATAGCCATCCCCGTTCATACTCTTTTCCGTTAAAACTTTCCTCATTCCTCCAATCCACAACTTTTCAGTCACCAGTGCCACTTTCAAACTCCCTCTTATATACTCATTTCTTATTCTATCTATTCTCATAAGATACTCGTACGATAATTAGCCTAAATGTACAGCCCCTCCTGGGAGTCAGACCTCCTCTCTTAGACAGGTATTGGGCCGAAACACACCACCACCAAGTTATGTGTTTGTATTTAAAAGCTAGTGCTAGTCCGTACTAAATCTTGCCTAACCCTATGCTCATTTCATGTTCAGACCCATCGGTTTTAGATTGTTTTGAAGTAGATAATAGAGAAGACCTAGTAGAGAGGCACAGAATAGAGCTAGTAGAGAGAGAGAGAGAGAGAGAGAGAGAGTTCTATATCTTGAAGTCGTTATTAAACCTTTGTTTCTGATTCCAGCGCTGAGTATGGTGGCAGGTGTGGCGGTCTACCCGGCCGGGTGGAGCGAGACAGCCGTGCAGGAGACCTGTGGACCTACTGCAGACCAGTACAATATAGGTGAGGCACTCATTATCCTAGCCAGCTTTAAAAGCTTCGGTTTCCAAGCCGAGTCTGCCCTCTGCAAATACAAACGCATGCACAACTAACAGAAATATATTTCACGAATACCTTGGTTTAGTCCACCAGACTTCCTGTGTAGGTAATCTACTGATAACCAACAGACCATGAGGCTCAGGTGGACCATAACAGCCCAAAAACTTAAGTGCTACATTTGCAGTTTTTTTTTTTGCTTGAGTAGTTTTAACTGTGTTAGTTGGTATATTGGCGTCTGTGTGCTAGCTGACATATGGTAAATAATTTAATTTAAGGATCTGTGACTCGTTATGTTAATTACTTTGCATACCTTCTATTACTAAGTATTGTATAGAATCAAATTCTTCTAACTGAACAGACAGCTGTGCTGCTGAGGAGTTTGTTGCGTCACTTTTTTTCCCAGCTAAAGGACTAGGAAGTGGTGAAGGCCAGGCGTTTTAGGGGACCTTTATAAGGCTCTTGCATACTGGCGCGACTTTTCGCGTGACGGGACATCAGTAATTTTCGTGAAGTTTTCTTAGAAATTGAATGATTTAAGTCTCGTCGCCCCTGTTTTCGGGAGCCTTTATTCATTTTTGAAGTTCGAGAAGTGCTGATTCTCAGCCTAACTTGAATATGAACCTGCCTGCAAAATTGTAATATGGTTGTACATTTGTACATCCAAGGTAGTCGTGAATGCTATTCCTACTATAGACTTAGTAGTTTCGCCAGTACATGGTAACAGCCTAACAGCTCAAGTATGGTCCACTTCTAAAACGACCCAAATTGGCTCAAGCTTAAGATAAAGATACTGAGTATTCAGTTTTTAATACGAGTAGGTATGTTACAGTCGCATTACAATACAATGTGATCTTACAAAACGTTTGGCAGCAACCTTGAGTTTTAAACATTGTTTCGTTACGTTCGTCGTTCTCACTTCTGATTTTCATCAAATCTTAAGTGTTCCGAATAATGGCAACGCTTAATTTCATCATCGTAGTCTGTTCTAGTCTACAATTTAACTTCATCTTTTCAATATCGATACGAAATATGTTGATACAGTTCGATTCAAATTTAATGGCGGCTCGGAAGTTAGCTACTCGCTGCGCAGTACCCCACCCCTCACCCCCGCTGACACATGAAATTGGTTACTGCGCAGCGTCTCGCCTCATGTTCCGAGCCGCCATTAAGTTTGAATCGAACTATGAAAGCTATGGCTATGCGTAAAATCGTCTAAACGAACAGAATTAAATAGACGGCCCTTCTCGGCCCTGTTACATAAATATTGCAGTATATCACAATTCGCAGCCATTTAATATAGCCATTTAATATCTTCTATAATTATCTATACATAAAATTAAAAGTCACTTCTCGTGTCTGTTTGTGTGACCGCGTTGTTCTAAATACGCAATGAATTTTGATGCGGTTTTCAACGTCATTTAGATAATTTATTCCGGAAGTTTTATGTGCATCCTAACTAATATTATAATAGCGAAAGTTATTTTGTTTGTTTGTTACGCTTTCACGCTAAAACGGCTGAACGGATTTGGATGACATTTGCCACAAGTCGCAGACAACGGTTACTACTAAATAAATATTAAACTAAGTACATAAATATTAAACTTACATAAATAATCACAATATAAAGAAATCCCGATGTTTTGTCAAGTCGTAAAAATCGTGCGAAAAAGAGAAAGAGGCAGTCTAAACTAATCGTAAATGTTATAAATCAAACTCAAACTCAAAGCATCAAACTCAAAGCATTTATTTCAATTAAACCATTATCTGGCACTTTTGAATTGTCAAATCCGAAAGTGAGTTTGTTTGTTTCATACACTTTCACACTAAAACGGCTGAACGGATTTCGATGAAATTTGGCATATGGGTAGACCATGATCTGGGTTAGGACATAAGATATTTTTTATCGATATAACACGCGTGTGAAGCCGCGGGTGGAACCTAGTAAAAATATAAAGTCAGAAGATGAATGTGATAGTGACTGACCTTCGATCATTCGACGTCCTATCAAATTGAATTTAACGGCAAATCGAATAGTTGATTCAGATCTATAAAATGTTCTGAAAGATTAATAGTTAGCCTTGATTCTTTTAATTAAATATCAATATAATGGTTTTGCCCTTTAGACGCCTAACGATCTATTAATGTTTTAGGTGATCTAGATGAGCTTGCATAACGTTAAATAAAATGCCATCGTTATGAATAACTGTCTTAGAATCAATTAGGACCCTGCTTTATTTTTTGCTGTTCAAGTATTTCTGGATTGCTTCGTTAGTCTAGTAGTGGACTTATTGTTATATTGGTGCCGATTCCCTTGTTCACAAACTAAACTAAATTTAAGTTCAGTGCATCTTTTTCTTTCTATTTAATTAAGAAAAGGACAGAAGATAAATTTTAGTTTAGTCCTGTCAAATTAATCAGCGCCTGACGTAAATTGACGTAATTTTAGTAGGCATGTTTTTAATCACGTCTTTAAAACTTCTATGGAGTAGTGACAGGCGCTGATTAATTTGACAGGACTAAACTAAAATTTATCTTCTGTCTTCTTCATATGAAATACAAAGAAAAAATTCACTGAACTTAAATTTAGTTTAGTTTGTGAACAAGGGAATCGGCACCATTGTGTCATCTATCCATCCACATTGTGTAAGTGAATTTAAATACATAAAAGTTGTACCTAATGATGGTTTTAATGATTGTACACAAATATAGCTCTTAATGCTCCCTAATATCAATATAAGTTAAATGTTACTTACGTCATTTTCTCTCCTTCCCCAGGTCGATGTCACATCCGCTGGGCGTACCTGCTGGCAGTCATAGGCTGTCTGGACGGCATCGTGCTGTCTGCACTGGCGTTCATCCTGGCCACCCGCCACGTGAGGCTGCAGCCTGACAGCGGCTACCCGCCGCCATCACTTTACAAAGGTAAGGATTATACCAGACTATTATTGTTCCAATGCTGGGCAAAGGCCTCTTCTCATCTCAAGAAAAGGCACGAGGCCATGACCATTTATGGCCACGCTTGCTCGAGATGGGTTGGGGTTTTCAGATTTACCTCATCATTCTCCTGCCCTTATCCCAATTTATTTGAGGTCGGCGCAACATGTCTTTTTCTTCCATACTCCTATGTTAGTCGTCATCTCGGTAGTCACCCCCTTTCTAGCCATATCATCTTTCACACAGTCCATCCATCGTTTCCTTGGTCTTCCCCTAGTCTTATAGCCATCGACATTCATACTAAAAACTTTCCTCACGACATTTTCCTCATTCCTCCGCCAGTTTTCAGACTTACCTATTTTAACTATTTTAAGTCAACCCTAATTGCAACCACACAATCAATCACAATCTGTTAAATTTTGACAGTTTTACAACATTAATTGCGTTATTTACGTTGTTGAACAAATTTTTCGAACACATGAAGCAATGCATTAGCAGTGCATTCCTTTAAAATGATTCAGATAATGATTAATAGAGTGTTACGTTATTAGGATGCAGGTTTCCGCACTATGTTTTTCCTTAACCGATGTCCGTAATCTCCAATATAAACTCAGAAAGTAATGTTTCTTTGGAACTTAGTACGGGTGTCAGTGCTTCAGAATAGATGGCCGATGGGATGAAAAGTTCTGGAGTAGGCAGAACCGTGGATAGGCCCTGCAAGGACCGATGCCCGATGCAAGCAGTTCTCGAGAATCCTATGCAGGACCCAATATTTTGAAGGTGCTTGGAGGAGGCCTATGTCCAGCATCACGACGTCTTTCGGTTGAATGATGCTGATTATCTGCTATAAGTTTCATGTGAAAGGCTTATTTGCTCCATAATCTTTGATGACACCGTCCGCTGGTAAGCTCTCTTTTTGAAGGCACGTAACCATCAAAAGATAGGTCCTGGACTCCAAATTTGTCATAATCCATGCATAAGGCTCGTGCATACTGGCGCGACTTGTCGCGCGACGTGACTCCGTTTATTGTTCTACCGTGAAGTTTACTTAGAAATTCGCGTCGCGCCAGTCTGCCCGAGGCATAACACCGCGTCCTCCTCAAGAGCGATCGTCGCACGAATATACGCTCGTTCGAACTTTTTGTTCGGTGAACCTGAACGCGTGATCGCGCCGACAGGGCGCTTATCGGTTTTCCCCACAAAAAGTGATACATATTATAGGTATGGCACGCGACCGATCGCTTATTCGCCTGCCGACAATCGCTTGTAAATAGGACGCGGCCGGCCTAAAAAGAAGCGTTGTGTTGATCGCTTTAGCATGTTGTCATTATTTTCATTTCCTTGACAGTCACTGATCAAGTCATCACCTATTGGCAAAAGATGTGCCACTCTTTATAAGCCACATTATCATTGGACCTAAACCAGTTTCGATAGGTCTTAGTCAGAAGGATAACGTCTTCAAAAGCTAACACTGACTGTACCAAACAAAAGAAAGCCCAGCCTCACACAAACACTAAACAAGAACACTACAATTACAATTGCGCAACAAACGCGATATTATCCGAGTTTCCAGCCTGATTACTGCGGGCACGGTGCGACACGGTGTGACCGACGCTGTGTGTCTGTGTGTTACTGTGCTACTAGGGATGGCACTGCTGGAAAACGGACAGCTGAGTTGTGTGTGCGTAATTGGTCTAGCAAGGAGGTTCTGCAACCCTCAGGTTGGATTAGATGTTCTAGGATATTCTTACTTGTTGGTAATTGAATAATACTGAACTAAGAATAGTTTTCATATAAAAAGGAGCTACATAATTTGTAAATATTTCCGTAATACACTAATCTGCGAGTAATGAAGTCATAAAATCATAACTATGGACATAGACTAACGCTATGGGCCGGTAAAGCACCGCGCAAGAGCTATTAAAAGTTATATTTACTGCTTGACGAGATTTCCTTCATTCACGCGGTTACAATGGTTTTAACGGCTTCCTTCCTGAATTAAGAAAGACACACTTAGGACAGAGCATGTTTTTCTACCCTGAACTATACCTACCTATCTACCAAGTATTAGCGAGTGGTACATACCTGACAGAGGTCTCGTAACCAAGAATACATAAATAAGGTTTCCAATTTTGCAAACCTCTGACACCCCAATAAATGTGACCACCAATAAGGCTCAAACAGACATAATAATATAGACGTACTGCTGAAGTGACCACCAATAGATGTACCGCCAAAGTGACCACCAATAGGGCTCAAACAGACTTAGATGTAACGCCGAAATAAAAAGTAGAAAAATTTGGAAAAGTAATAAATGTAGACAGGTGGTACAAATTCGTGACATCTGTGAAGACAAGCCATCAGTAAAATGCTCTAGTTTCTGCAGACCTAACAATTGTAAAATGTTTATCACACTAGAGAAAATAGAGGTACTCGTGGCTAAGTAATAACAGCCGCACGGGTTGATCTATCAGGTTAAGTTATGCTTGCCGGGGTTGTTCCGTGGATGGGTGACCATCTTCACGCATCGAGACTCTTTCGTGCCTCGGAAAGCATGTTAAGCCGTTGCGTTGGTCCCGGCTGTCATTCGTGGACCTTTGACAGTCGTTACGGGTCGTCAGAAGTCCGAAAGTTTGACAACCAGTCTTACCAAGGGGTATCGTATTACCCAGTTACTGGGTTGTGGAGGTTAGATAGGCAGTCGCATGTAAAATACTGGTATTCAGCTGCATGAACGCATGCGTTACATGCGGCAAAAACAGAAGTTAATGTAATGCACTCAAAAGTTGAAATAACACATCGTAGATCAAAACATTGCGCGCGCGCACATCAGCCCTAATTGGATCACACGCACAATGTGAACGACAGTGAAAGTGCATGAATTTGGAGATATCATTATTTTTGTAAACAATGGGAAAATCTACGAGAAGTACCGAAATTGTATGGGAATTGTAGCGTTTGTGGCTCGTAGTGTGAAAGTGTTGCATGTTTAGAAATTATGCTGTTGTCTTTGGTTAAAAGGGGTTTGGGTACAGTTGACTGTATTATTTAAAAGGTAGTTTTATCTAAGGAACTGTGATAAAAATAATTTATTAAAAATTAATGTCCCAGATAGTAGGGACAGCAGAGGAACTGCATTACTTAATGTACTAATCGTCACAATAATCAGGAACCCCAGAACAAACATTGTTCTAAATTAAAATTCAAAATTCGAATTCAAATTCAACATATTTCATTCAACATGGGCACTTACGAGTATATTTATCAATAATTGGTCCTTTAAAGAAGAGCCGGCAAGAAACTATAAGGTCACTCTTTTAATCAATACTTACACACAAATCAGTCCACAGAAAACTTGCTAGTCTCCACAAATCGTCGCATACCTGAGATTATGTGTGTCGCATACAACGGCGACAGAACCAATCTCATGAATATGCTATCACGTCCCGACACAGTTACCTCACGGAGATCATGCAGTAGGTTGAAGACAGAATGTCCACTACTCACAATCACTAGAATACAATAGTAATCGGTAGGCATGTCCTTCTATTCTATAAAAACTATAATAAATTCACTGACAGACAACGCACCACTGGGCATGAAGATTGAAATGTTGCACAAGATGTCCTTTTATAACGAAGGTGAATTAGGTAAGAATAGATTTTTGAAAATTCACCCAGTAATGGGGTTAAATAGGGGTTGAAAGTTTGTATGGAAGTTGGAAATTTTGACCAATGGGAAATCTTATGGGCATCGGCTTGTATAAACTAAAATACATGCGCATCGAAACCTCGTTCTTACCAACACTATCTAAGTAGGAGCTCTCTCAGAGTGAGGAGGGCTGTGTCTGTGTCCCACTCCTAGGAGTGGGAACGTTATAAAATGATAGTGCTAAGTAAGTGGACTGGGTTTTGACGTCAAGTGGCAGTTTATCTATTCCGTGATTGGCACGGTATAGGCATCCAAATAGCCAAAAAGCGCCCTAAGCTAGTGAGGCGACTACCAGACTTTCGGGCTCCTGATGACCTACGCGTAACCACCGTCAAGGTCATGTTTTGCTCTATGTTTCATCTTGCTGTAGATTTTTGAAGACTGAACCTTCTGACATATTATTGTTTAAGTAAAGGCGTGTTACAGGACCTTGCCGGATCTTGTAAACTTTTGGTGTGGTAAATGTTATTCTAAAATACAATAGATATATTTAGTAACAGCTTTACTATTCCTAAAGAGTTATAAAAAACTCTGTAAGAAATCGACACGTGTTTCACTTCTTGACGAGGCATCCTCAGGATGACGATGACAGTACATACATTATCATCCATTTCTGTACCTAAATGATTTCTAACAATATTGTAGAATGTCTATGTTTTGTTGATTTGCATTATTTCATGGTCAACTGGTTTATACCTACAATGTTATACCTGCTCAAGTTTAAAGGCTCCCGCAGACAGGCGCGACGCAACATCGGTAATTGTTTCACCGTGAAGTATTCATAGAAATTGTCATGCCAAATAAGTCGCGTCGCGTCTGTCTGCGGGAGCCTTAACGATTGGGCCAATTTTTCCAGTTTGAAGATTTTATAAAAACAGTTCATTATGATTACCTACATAACAAAATATTCCCTTCATATTACATCCCTCTTTACCTACGTTTACGTCACTTCATAACCAATCACAAAACCTTTCAAACGTGTTGGATGTCGTGAGTAACTCGTATTACCAAATACAGGAGACAAACACTTTCTTTTGTACCGTTTGCGTATCAATTTACAAAATGTGGCTTGTCTTTGATTGCAGGTGAAGTGAACAACGGGTACGTCACCGACGCGACATCTGTCTCCGGCTCAAGGAAGTCTCTCGCCCTACAACCAGTTCTCATCATGCACCCACACGCTACCATGGACATGGACACCTACTCACACTACTCCGGAAGAACAGCCCGATCAAAACACGGCATCTACGCCAACACTATGCATAATTACCAACTGTAATCTTGTTATAATGTAAATCTACGCACTTTTGGTCTTGATACTTCCTAAGAAGTACCGCTACTCGCCACTAGATGGCGTTGTTTTAAATTATTTCTGAAAATACAAATTGTAGATTTTAAGATTTTTTTATTGTAAGATAATTTTTTAGGAATGTAAATAATCCTTAATGGTTTTGTACTTAAATATATTTTTATAGAATTTGTATTATATTTAAGGTTTTCCGTCCGGTAATAATGAAGATAACTGCCTTTAGTTTACTAAACTTCAATGTTGTTTAAGCAGATGCCGACTACGACTGTGCCTCGATTATCAACGACTACAGACAACGACTTATGATAATGTGCCTTGTAGAAAGCGTAATGAAATGTTGTTATTAATTTGATAATTATATAAGTTTCTTAGATATTGCGTTGTATTTATTCTTATTGAAACCTTACCCTGCATTCCTGCAACTGTCTGTACCTAGTCATCGACAGCAGCACAACATCCGTAGACTGAAAGCAAAACAAGAACCAATCCAGAAATAATCTTCCAGATATTCTACCTAATGCCTTTTTTGCTCTTGTGGGGTTTTAAGGCTCGTACACACTGGCGCGATATTCCCTAGTTAGCGCGACAAGGGTAGCTGTCGCGCCTGTCGCGCCCGCGAAATCGCGCCAGTTAAGAGCAAGAGAAACAGTTAGGTAACTTATCGACAAACGATGTGTCAATAACTTGTTGTGGTGAACGGTGTGATGATCTTACTTCCGAAACACGTAAGTAGACGCAGGTATCATGATTATTTTAAAGAATTATAAGGATCGATAAGGTTTAGGTTCGGCAACGCCGAAGAACATCAATCAATTATTGACAAGTAACAAGTTTAAAAATAATTTAATGTGACAAAGTGATCAACGTTTGCGTTAGATGATCGTACGCCAATCATGCTACCGTCCTTGAGGGAGTTCGTAGTAGTCCGTGTGTAGACTAATATTCTCAATATTCAGTATATAATATATTGCTATCCATAATGTGAACTTAGTTGGTAGGTTCATAAACAAAGACTTGATCATTGTGGACCCTGTCAGGCACAGAACAGTAGGAGAGAGGAAGAGAGCTTTAATTTGATTGGTTGTTAAACTTTAAATTATTTAAATAAATATTCTTTAAAATATGCAGTTTATAATTATTTTTCGTTCCGATTTTTCTCGAGAATGGACAAATGTCTGCAGTGAATAAAACAAGTTATTTTCTCAACTTTTTCATTTATTGAGTTGCCACACGGTGCTATGCGTGAACCCGTTGTTCTCCATACAGCTGTGTTCTGACAGCTGGTACTTCGCTAGTAGTGTCATAGAATGTATCCGTCTGGCTGTCAGTCCGTGACGCCCAGGGTCGCCTATCAGCACCTGTAGATTGTATCGAGGATTAGGAAGGATAACCTTACAAATAATTTACAAGTTTTTACCTACGGCTTCGTCCGCGTGGACTCAAGTTATGGTAGGTATATTCGTGTGCCAAATTTCATCCGAATCTGTTAAGCCGGTAAGGCGTGAAAAGGTTCAGAATACAGGCGGGGTTACTTTATCAATTATAAGTAAGTAATACCTATTAGTATGTACTATGGATGGTGCACATAAAATTGGATTTGCAGTCCAAATTGCTAATCAACTCTATATAATTTTGAAAGTTCAAAAGGAATTGGACATTTGGACCGGCGGCGTATCAAACCTATTTTTTTTTTACCTGTATTGTCCGTCTGCTAGGCAAAGCATAACTTTCCAATGTTCTTTGTGCGTTGCCTTCTCCGACCCATCTCCCGTCAAATGGCATGTAAGCACATCTACTATACCTTCTCCATTTACTTTAGCATTAGACAAATAACAGCTAAATAACGACAGTTATATTGAAATAACTGCACTTTAAAATTAATTTTTTAATGTAGGTAAATGGTAAATAGAATACATTTGCTTTGCACGTATCGTGAAATAACGGAGTTTATAATACCGTTTATCTATATCGAAATAACGAAAGGGTGATAAGATAACCGTTATTTGTCTCATATTAAAATAAATGGAATAAAGTTTGTTAAAACTGAGAGAAGGTATCAGGGCTTATAATAACGAATCTTTGAAAGTTTAAAGAAAATATAATTATGCTTCATAATCTCGTCCTCATTGTACACTATGTAGTTTGCACTCGTTGCACTACTACGCTATCACATTATTTAAAGATGAAATACTTCATCCTAAAACAAAAAATGTTATCTGTGGTCCACTCGCTGGCGGGCCCGCATGACGTCTGTCAAATCATTGTACTTTTTTGTGCCGCGCGCTAATCATGTTTCCGTTTAAAAACTCCGAAATTTCTTAACGAAATGGGAAACCATCGAAGAAAACGTGGCAAAAAGAAATGGAGGACCTTAACGAACGTCTGCGAGAACTGGAAAATTGAGTGAAGACGCGAAAGCGGAGTCTTCATCGACATTCGGGTAAGTTTCTCGATATACCTACCAATTTGTCGTTAGTTGAAATAATTTTTCGAAAATTACCTTGCGATCCATACGCACATCAGTCTCTAGAGTTTTCATTAGAGGCTAACTATGAGAACAATAACTGTGCCGTATACTTACAAAAGAACGACACCACACGAGCTTTCACGAGAGGCTAGCCGATGGTACCTATATCGTTGAGTGTTAAAAACATATGCCTGCTGAATCCCTAGCAGTCTCTAAGAGTTTTCACGAGAGGTTAACCATGAGAACATTAACTGTGCTATATAACTACAAAGAACGACACCACACGAGCTTTCACGAGAGGCTAGCCGGTGGTATATCGTTCAGTGTTAAGAAAAACACATCCCTGTTGAATCCCAAGCAGTCTCCAAGAGTTTTCACGAGAGGTTAACCATGAGAACATTAACTGTGCCGTATAACTTACAAGAGAACGACACCACACGAGCTTTCACGAGAGGTTAGCCGATGGTCTATAAAAAAAAAAAATATGTTCAGTGTTATAAACACGTCCCTGCTGCATCCTTAGGGCTATCACGAGAGGTTAGCCGTGCATTTGGGCCAATGTATCACGAGAGGTTAGCCGTGAATTTGGGCCAATGGTTTATTTGTGAAAACACGAAACACGTCCCCGCTGCATCCCTAGAGCTATCAGCCGCGGATTTTAGCAGTCTGGGACCTTACTCTCATATTCTTTGTAGAGGAGTACGAAGTTCGTCTCTGAGGAAGACACTACAGTCAAGCACGTTCGAGAGGCTGTGTGTCACGTGACTGAAGCTGATGCAGCCAGACTGAATAGCCGTACTCAATGCTGCCAGTTATATGTTTATTTACATATCGGAAAACATTATGTTCTCTTAAAAAATTCCAAAATACTAACAACAATAAATTCTAGATATACGATTACATTCGTTACAGATATTCGTCATTCGATACAGACAGTATACGATTTAAGTTAAATATGTTGTGTTAGTACTTGCTTCATTTCCACTACAATGCAGCCGGAAGGAGACTGAGAGTAAAATGGTATCTATACCCCAACCTCAGGCCTTGCCTTCAAGTGTTAAGAATCTGCTCGGAGGGTGCAGTGGTTAGTTCACCTATGGAACTGCATTGCAGTCTGGCCATACAATGGTTAAAAGTTATGATTAATAGACTAAGCTGACTGAAGCACCCATAATCTGTGGCCTATTGAACCCACCAAAGTTTGAAAGGGGGGGGGGGAACACCAGTGAATGAAGATGGAATCAAATGGGAACAAAGGATCAGGGGGGCAGAATACAGGGGCTGCCATTATGTCCATTGACAAGGTCCTGAACAGTTTAATAGCCTCCCGAGGGAGTGACTACTGTGTGTCATTTATCATGATTGCATCACATGAAGATCCTTAACCCTACCCAACTTTATAAGGATATGAAAGAATTGATGGAGTGGACACCGATACCTAACAGGTATTTTTAAGTTTCAAGATAAATTCAATGCCACCAAACATTGTCAGATCTAGGATTGTCACTGGCTCAGATACGGAGTGGTGGATTGCAGTATTTCTCTAAATTTATGCATGGTTCACATTTGTGAATCAAGGGTTATAAACTACCCTTTACTGAGTTTCCAGTTCAAACTTCTAAATAACAACTTCAGTATATTTTTACTAAAATCAGATGGCACTTTAAATAACTATGGTGCCACATTCCACTTTAAACTGGTGGACTTAAGGACAGCTATTATGGTTTTTTGCCTATATTTGTTACCCATAAGAAAATATGTTAGAAGATATCTCCAGTTTCTGTTTTAAGATACATTGTAAGAGCCTACATGCCTCGCATTCGGGCTTAGCACAGCACCATGTGTGTTCGCTGGGATCATCGGTTGTCTTTTATAATTATATCCTGACAATATTCTGTGCCTTGCTGATTCATAGGCAAACTGCATAGAAAATGTGTCTACTACTCAAAATGTGTTAAGAAATCTAGGACTTATTATTAATATTGGAAACTGGAAAGGGTGCCCTAGAACCCAGCCAGTATCTAGGTTTCTTGTTGAATCAGTCCAGTTTGCCATTTCACTTAGACACTCCATCCAAAAGGAGATGCAAATAATAGAGTTTGCCTAATTACTAGGTATCTTTGTTGCTACATGCCCAGCTGTAGAGGGCTTTACACCAAGATCATGAAAGGTCACACACAACAGTTAGTAGCCTTAAAGAATAACAATGAAAATAACAAGGCCAGAACTGGTTTATAATTCAAATTTATAATAACATATCGCCTGTATTCCTCAGAGGGCTGGGCAGAGGTGTTCTTATTAAAAAATCCAAATTCAATTATTATCAAATACAATAGAACTAGATTAAAATTCAAAATAAATTATTTGCAAATACAATAGAACTAGAATCAAATCCAAAATCATTTATTTGCAAAGGTTGTCTCACATTTCAACGAACCACAATATAATTAAACAATTTGACTTTTTTCTTGAAATATTCTCTGTTGCTTCTCAAACTGACTGGGCCTGGTATGTTATGATAAAAAGTTCCATATAAATTACCTTGAACTTTTAACAGCAGGTAAGGATCAAAACAATTGCAAGCAAACTCAGATACTATGATGTATTACCTAGAACAGATATCACAACAGTCATAGCCTATATCAATAAGATGGGTGGTACTTGCTATACTCACCTAAAGCTTAGCTAGACAGTTATGGCAATGGTGCAAGGAAAGACAAATATGAGCTCTTGCATCTTATATTAGTTCCAAAGAAAACACTATGGTAAATCTAGAATCTAGACATCCTAACATAGAAATTGAATGGAAGACCTGCAGGTCTTTTCTAGTCAATTGTTATTAAACTGGGTCAGCCCCAGTTAAACCTGTTTGCAAAAAGTCCAATACTAAGTGTCAGAATGACATCATGGCTCCCTGATCCAGGTGCATGCTCAGTAGATGCATTCACTATAAAATGGGACATCCACACCCATTGCGCAGGAGTCTCTGACACTGATTGGCCGCAATATTATCAGGGACGATTCCCTGAGAAGAGGAAAACCAATCCCTTAACTTTCTTGTCTAGCAAAGCAAGAAAGCTATATGAATCTGTTAGATCAGTGGATTCACTTCTGACAGAGTCAAGATATTGGCAGGCTCATTCACCGTGGTGATATTATTATTAGATTTTTATTTATTTATTTATTAACCACTAAGTTTAATCAAGGATTGTCTTATGGCTCACTCCCTAATGGTATTGAATGAGTTATAATTATATAACTGAAACTGGAGAAATTACCGACTATTACTATTAGCTGACACAGATGAGTAGAGTATCAAGGTTTCTTAGGGTAGGTAATTATATTTGAAATAAGAGCAAATAACCCCAAACATGATATAATTTTGGGACTCCAGTAACATACGGGTTTATCTAATATCTTTCATAATTAAACCTTTGGTTTAGAATATTACAAACCAAAAAAATTGTAACCATAATAGCTCTTGTAATTGTACATTGAATTCAACCTTATCACTCATTAATATAGATAACATTTCTTATAATAAGGATAATTATGATCTTATAGATACCAGAAATATTTGAAACTTCTGCACCTGGAAGATCTCAACCGAACTTGATATTTTTTAATTTTTTTAAGAGAATTTATCTATCTGGCCTGCCACAACCCTTTTTGTTCTATCCAGATTTTACTAAGAGTATAAGACAAGATTTTAAATCATTAATTATATCCATAAGAAAATCTTTTCATGCCGCCTCTAATCTAACCATTAGTGGATGGATAAAACAAAAATTTTGTGCCCAGTAGTAGAATAGATGTTTCTAAATTCACATAGACAGACATACCTCTACCTTAAAGGCCTCTAAGGGCTGTATCGATGTTGAGGTCATAAGAAGAGCTGCTGATTGGATCACAAATTTTTGATTGTGGTCCTAATGCTTTTGCCCAGGCTGTGTGCTCTATAGAGAGTGGCTGCTCATAAAAAATTATTACATTTTTATGTCAATGTTAATTGTCTGTTTATATATAATTGATGTTTGTAAGTATAGGATTATTAATGACATGGTTGATTCAAGACTGAATAAGAATTCCAGGACTCATAGTACCTAATTAGAGAATTTTAAAGTTAGGTAACTAAGTATGTCTTTAACTTAATGGAAGACTGATTTTTAAATATAAATACATTTATAATGAGACTTGGAATAACATGGTAAGTTATAATGTTCAGTTGGTAAATAATGCTGAACTGGTTACCAACACAACTTTATTCTTTGAACATCTACATAGTGTACAATGAGGACGAGATTATGAAGCATAATTATACAGATCGGACTAACTTACCTAGTGACGTCCGATCCTTAATTATGTGAAGTAATCTCGTCCTCATTGTATCCCAACCCCTCCCAGATAATCAACCTACATATATACCTATGTGTATTGGATTGCCTTATCTAAACCCCTTCTAAAAGTTGTGTTGTGCTGTATGGACTATACGATGCCCGCACCGGTCATCGTGAAGTCCCGTTCATATGCTTTGAAAGAATGATTTGACAGACGTCATGCGGGCCCGCCAGCGAGTGGACCACAGATAACATTTTTTGTTTTAGGATGAAGTATTTCATCTTTAAATAATGTGATAGCGTAGTAGTGCAACGAGTGCAAACTACATAGTGTACAATGAGGACGAGATTACTTCACATAATTAAGGATCGGACGTCACTAGGTAAGTTAGTCCGATCTGTATAATAAGAACTTACCGTCTTTCCATCTTCGCTAAGTGTATGAAGCCATCCAAATAATAGATTAGCGAATTCTTCATCATAAAACATATCGCCAATCAGAATCGTATCAAATTCTGTACAACGGTCGCCTATCAAGTTAGTAGTACTTGTCTCAATAGTGACGTCATTCAGTTTCGCATTCATTTCTGTAGCGGTAACGGCAACTGTGAACGTGAACGGTAATTTTCACTGAGATTACAAGTGGGGATGTAGCTCAGTGGTAGAGCGTTCGCTTTGCATGTGAAAGGCCCCGGGTTCGATCCCCGGCATCTCCAAACTTTTTGAATTATTTTATTGTATTTTAGGTGAAGTTTCTTCACGCTAGTTACACTTTACTGGTATAACAGAAATCTTAATCTTGTTTAAAACGTTTTACATGCATTTGCTCGTGAAGAAGATTAAAAGCTACATTCATTCAAGTAATAAGTAAATATTAGACCAGGCAAACTCACAGTCGTCAATGTCGTTGGCCAGCACTCTCTTGGCTCTCATTTTAGCTGCAGCTATGCTTCCCGCTCCGCAGCCACAGCCGACGTCCAGAACATTACGGTTCTCAAACAATTCACCATTGTCTAAGATGAATCTGTTCAAACAATAATGGTACATATTAAAAGATGCTTTATTTCTTTTCAGTGAAAGGTATAACCATCAAACTCCTTTTGTACATAGACAAAATCATAACCCTCCTTTTTGCTTCGCCGTAGTCGGGTAAAAAGTACGGGACATTTCCTTTATTATAAACAGCGCCATCTACTATATCTATTCGTAACTACTAACTAAAGTAAGTCACTAAACTACTACACGTTGTTTCAACACAGTTTCATTAGCGTGCCCTATAACGAGATGGCGCTAGAAGCTCTGCTCTCAGGTTTGCGTTTTTTGCAACAATGGAACGATGCCATGCCAGTAAAATTACAGGCATTAGAGTAATTTCTGTAGTGTATGTGTGATTTTAAGTCATCAAATGCAATGGACGACCTGATTTATTTCAGGAAACAATAACTAGATAGGTTCCCTAAGAATCCTAGGATACTGCGCTCCATAACCCGCTGGAAAACCTCGAACTATCTCTGCTGGAGTGTCAAAAACCAGGTTTGAGCACCAGGAAAATGCAGTGCACCAGTCCGTAATTTTCCGTTTGTGACAAATTGGTCTATTAGGAAAGGTCTTCAAAGATCAATGAAAAGTAAATTAGTAAAACACTTTTAAATTGACCAAATAGATCTTCGCTGCACACTCCCTCTTCTCCCACCAGCTCTTAGTAGAGAAAAGAGTTTGTGGTAAATGGAGGCCTTTACCCTGCAATGGCACAAAACAGATAAGAGATTTTTTTTTCCTTTCTGCACCATGGCAATCTGTCCTGGAACAATGTTGAACAACATCGAGGCTATTTGGATTTTAATATTAGCTTCCATTTGTTTGGCGTAGCTCTCATCTCTCTTTACGAATCTGACGCTGAGACTGGGGATGTCACATCTTTGCAACGTAATTGTTGTTACATGTTCCTAATGTAAAATATTTTTATATTGCTCTGAATTATTGGTAAAATGTAGGTAACTTAAAAAAGTTATTGGTTTTTGGAATAACTATGACAAATAAAAAACTGTCACTTTTGTATATTAGAGCATAAAACCGAATATAAACACTACATGTTTATATTCGGTTTTATGCCCATTAATATAATGTAATTATTAGTATGCCGCTTTTAGCGGCAGATGTGTCCTGATTTCCTGAACTTATATCTACTAACCAACTTTGTACCTACTACTTATATCCGAATCCCGAAGTCTTTTTTTTTTTTTTAAACTTTGCCCCAATCTAGGAATTTCTCGTGTATCGTGGGTGCGTTTACAAACATTTAAACTGACATACACAAACAGCTTGGTCTTGTCTTTATCTATCAGCTTCGTGTGCTGGTCCCCCTACTCCATTCAGTGCTAGCTCATTTGTGTACAAGTCTTTTCTGATCTCTCTGATCTATCTTACGCTATGCTGACTATTTTTTGCTTTACGGCTCGTTCAGACCGTCGCGACATCGCGAGCGCGACAGGCAACGCGACCCTTGTGGCGACCGCGATATCGCGCCAGTCTGCACGAGGCTTTACTATTCATATATCGAGGTCTAGGTACATGCATTTGTTGCTTATACTTTGGGGTATCAATTCCTACGCTAAATATATAGAGACGGCAAGGCAAAACGGAAAGTCCAACAATTAATTGTTTGCTACTGCGTTGCGTAACATTTATAATGAGGATCAAAACAATGATCGTATTCATGAATGAATTGAATGAAACAGTTTTGTTAGGTGGAAGTACAATAGACTGGTTTTACATTTGCCAAAATTCACTAACAATTGGACACTATGGACTTCGTATAGAAGCTATTGAAAATAATGTAGATCCAGAACAGAATTAATTGTTCGCGGAAGCCGTTTTAGCAAGTTTTTGGCAATTAACAACTTCACAGTTCGATTCTAATGATGCACACTTTCCAAGTTCTGCGAATCAGAAACCGTGTTAAACGTTTTAAAATTACTGGTACAAGAAGAAAAATTTGGGTTTTTGGGGGTTTTAGGGTTCTTAGAAAAACTGCTAATGATTACCGAAAGTTTACACAGAAATGCAATGAAGGATGTTTGAACAAGTTGACGACTGTTTTGGGTATTTTCGCAAGAGTCTGTGCCTGAGTGTCTTGTACCTGAGTGTCTGTACTGAGTGTCCTAATGTACCTGAGTGTCTGTACTGAGTGTAGGTACTAGTGTACCCGAGTGTCTGTGGGAAAATGCTTCAGTTCTAAAGATAATAAATATTTTGTGAACATAAAGGCAGATTCCATTATTAAATTTATTCTAAAATAATTCAGAAAGTGAAGGAATTATTACAGCACCCAATTGCGTAATACACGATCAATCAAAATCTGAATCATTTTGAAACAGATTGCTAATTCATTGCTTCATAATTTCGAAAAAAAAACTACTCAACAAAGTAAATACCTAACGCAATGAATATTGTTGAACTGTCAAAATGAAACAGATTAGTCTTAATCGTTTACGAAAATGTGTTACGCAGGCCAAAATTAAACGAAAAACCCATTGAGAAACACTTTTGGGTAGTGACCTATGGACAAGTTATGCCAAGCAGGACATCAACGGCATTCCAAATTAGATCATTAACACATACTTCAATTAAATGCATTAATGATCTAGAATTCCAATTATGAAAATATGGTTGCCTATTTCGTCTTGAAGAAACTCTAACTGGTAAAACATAATATATTATTATGATGGCAGACTGTCTATACGAGCTGGTTCCCAGTAAGTGTGGGCAGGCCATCAGCCATCTCTCTGGCACATTTCCAAACATTAAGAGTTCGTGAAATTCCGAGAAAGACATTAAGTATTTTCTAGTGTTCAGCTTCAGACTAATCCAGTAATACTAAGAATCCTCCCTTTAGGGGGAGAGTGACTGTCACCACCCCCACAGGGGAGGTTCTGAGAAAACAGATATAATACTGCGGCTGAGTTTTCTGAGAATTTCACGTAATGTTTGTGTTCCAGGGATTTATGTTATAGTATAGTGAATGTAAATGTTTCTACCAGTTTTGTGATTTCATCTTTATTTGTTTGTTTTGGGGACATTTACTTATGGCTTTAAATGGATTAGCTGATTAACTTTTATGATGCGTCAGTAGCTAGGTATTATCAAAGCAAATACGTTAAGCCTCGTACTTGCAGTTTGTGTGTAATGTAATTAGTGTGAAGATAAACTTTCCAAGGGGCTCATGGCTAAGTGATAACAACCGCACGCGTCGATCGAAGGTTAAGGCTACGCTTGCCGCGGTCGGTTCTTGGATTGGTGACCATCCATTGCATATCGAGACCCATCCGTGGCTCGGAAAGCACTTTAGTCGTTGGGCCCGGCTGTTATTAGTAGATCTTTGACAGTCATTACGGGTAGTCAGAAGCCCAAGTCTGACACCAGTCTTACTAAGGGGTACGGGTTACCCAGTAACTGGGTTGTGGAGGTCAGATAGGCAGTCGCTCCATGTAAAATACTGGTATTCAGGTGCATCCGATTAGGCTAGAAACTGACCCCAACATAATTGGGAAAAGGCTAGGCAGATTGATTGAGGTAAAGTATAAAGTTTCCACTTTCCAGTAACACAAAATTATTTAATAGCCGCAAAAATGTTGCGCGACTTGTGTACAGTCGCGAACCCGAAAACGACGTGTTGCCACGCCGAGCGCCGGACGCAGAGACTGCGTGGCAACAAGTCGTGACTCTAGCTTAACTAAGCGGAATAGGTTAGGTTAGTTTTCGAAATGATAAGTACCCCTAATTAAAAATTTTTTTTCGAAACAATAATTTGCAGAGAATCTAGCCATGGCATTAGTACCTATTAGTACGGGTATAGCAAGTACCTTCCACAATTATCAAATCCTCTCTTCTATTTCAGATTTTGACAATTAGCAGCAGATCTTTAAGCCCACCACTGAACCGTGGATCCACACGAGACATGATGGATTTTTAATTGTATCTGGAATTACACTTAAGTTTTTGAAGGACATTGAATCAGACGCAATCTTCTTTCTTATATCTATGGACGCAATAGAAGTTTTATTGCTATTAACCTCTGGGGGCGTTTATTTTCCATTATAGTGTTATCTAACAAAGAGGGTCCATGGAGTTTCTTGCCCGTTCTTCTCCATAGGAACCTACTACGCTTTGGAACAGGCAACTGACTAAGTCCTTTACAATATTAAAAGTGAAATATGAGCATAGCAACAATGAATCATCTCTATTTGACCCACGTGTACAGCTACAGACCTTACCCGGGCCGTCGGCATTCGCGGGTCTTTGCGAACTCGCGACCTCGTCTGGCACTGCGGGTCAAGGACACGACCGAGCGGCGTGAGGTCGCGACCTCGAGCGAGAGTGACTCACCTCGGGGGTTGAATCATCTTGTATGAACCCCGCAGGGCGGCTGTTTGTTGTGGCAACAGCACTACGGTAGCCGGTACAGTCATTACGGTAGGGAAACGAGTGAGTTTGTAATGAGTCAGTAACTGTTGTTATACAATAGATTCTGTAGTGTTTACTTAATACTCATAACAGCTGAATCATGATTAAAGGCTCCCACAAACATGCGCGACGCGACAGCGCGACGAAACTTTAACAATACAATTTCTAAGAAAACTTCACGGCAGAACAATTACCGGTGTCGCGCGACAAGTTGCGGCAGTATGTACGAGCCTTAAATGTCTGTGGCTGAATATTAAATTTCTAAGTGCTTCAGTAGTTATAGATATCTAAATTGAATCACGGACAGACGAAGTACAGCCTAAACTGCTGGGTGTATAGAACAAGTCCCGAAAACCTTTATAAATTACGGTACAGGTACCTATCGAAGAATTTTGGTTACTTCTACGACTAAGGTTACCGCTATCTGGATAACTCAAAAAGAAGAAACATCTTACCGCTTTTAGGCTACAGTTTTAATTGGATATTTTACTGGGTTGTACTTACAACCCAGTAACTGGGTAATATGCTAAGACTCTTGGTAAAGCTCGTTGTCAGACTTTCGGACTTTTGACGACCCGTAACGACTTTAAAATATATGTCAAAGTATGACAGCCGGGACCAGCGGTATAACGTGCTTACTGAGGCACGGTCTCGGTATGGAAAGATTGTCACCCATCCACGGACCAACTCCGGCAAGCGTACCTTAATACTGATGGGTCGACCCGTGCAGCTGTTATTACTTAACCACGAAGTCCTGATAACATAACATAACATCACGCCTGTATTCCCCGAAGGGTTAGGCAGAGGTGTACCTATAGTACACCCACATTTCGCTAGTTATGTTTAAGTTCCATGTAATAGGGTGCGACCCTATTAACTTCAATACGAATTATTCATCATCCTAAAATATCAAAGTACTTACACCAGTTTTCAAATCTATCCAATCCAAATGCAATGGTAGCCAAGATAAGCACTGTTATCTGATATAATTATCTTATCTTATCTAATCGGGTTACTCATCAAATTCGTAGTACTTTCCAAGGGATGGGGTACCACGCCGATCACACATGTGCCGTAAGTGGCGAGATCCTAAGAGTTATCAACTTGAGACGCAATGATGTACTTGACAATCTGTCCGTGAATCATTGGACTATATAGTGAACTAGCTTTTGCCCGCGGCTTTGACCGCTAAAGCGCAGGCCACAAATAAATGGCGTCGGGAGGCTTTCTATTCCATAAAAATTTCAACAAAATGCATGGAAACAAAGCGCAATTTAGGACACACGGTATGTCGCTGCTCGGACGTGGTTATCTCCGCGGTCTCCGTGGTCCGTGCCTTGTCCTCGGCCGATGCCATTTATATTTGGCCTGCGCCTTGGAGGTTAAAAAGAACCCCACGGGACCGTACAATCGGGATAAAAAGTTTCTTATTATGCCCTAACCTAGGTCATGGTCCACCTGACCGCCAAATTGAATCGAAATCCGTCCAGCCAAGGTAAGGCATGAAAAGGTAACAGAAACACATAGTTACTTATGTATTTATAATATCAGTATGGATAAAGAAAACTGGTTTTTACGATGAGTATCAGATACTTTCAAAGAGTTATTTATAGTTTTCAGTTGAAGAACTAATGTGTCATAAGTATGTTACAAACTATGGATGTTTGCCTTTCCATCACAAAATTTGTGGGGGGCACTCACATCGGTATCTATAAAATGTGTGGGGGGTCACTCACATCTCTATCTATAAAATATCGCAAGCTCAGTCTTAAGGTGGAGAAGTTAGATACTAATTATGTCACGCATAGTAATATACAATAACATCACGCCTTTTTCCCATAGGGGTAAGCAGAAATTACAAAACGCCACCTGCTACGATCCTAATACGAGTACTTTTGCTTCGTTTACGTTCATACATCTGCTATCTAATTGCGTAACGCATTTTCGTAAACGATTAAGACTAATCTGTTTCATTTTGACAGTTCACAACATTCATTGCGTTAATTACGTTGTTACAATGGATTAGCAATCTGTTCCAAAACGTTTCAGATCCTTATTGATCGTAAGTCATCGTTTACAAAAATTTGTAACGCAATAAGATAGCTGGTCATACACGCACGCTAGTAGCGGTTGGCACCTGACTTTTCTGAACATTACCAATAAGGTCCGCTATATGTCCTTTTAGGACCTAGGGGGTCCCCTCCCGGCGTTTTCACTCAGATCTGCCTAAATACCTTTTGTTCTCGCAACGTGACCAAACCATGTAAGCATACTCTTTTCAAATATGTATCTATTGTAGTGGCCTATGTTATCCTTATCATAGGAAATCTATCGGATGCCCCAATTTCATAAATCAACTATTCAAAACATTACCGTATTCCGAAATGTGACTCACCGCACTACTATCCTGAAAAAGTGTTCCGAATGACTCATCGTGCTCTATCCTTGTCTTTTAACCTGGAATAATAGTGCTACCTCCCTTCATTCATGTTGCCTAAGTGTTTTGTCTCGCTCGAACGTATGGGAGAGTGTTTCTGTCTCTTTTCCTCGTGCAATGCGGTTTAATATTCTCAATGGACTTTCTTCCTTACGGTCTTATCTATAGCCGAGCTCTTTAGAATGTTTTACCTGAGGTTTTGTTGCCCAAAAGTCTGGAATTTTGGGCCACCGATCGGAACCAAAAACAATTTCTTTTGTTCTTTTGTTATCTATCACATTGGTAAGCAATTACGAACAATAGAAAATACAAACTAACAAGCAATAAATCGATTTAAGAAGAGCCCCTGTTTAGCAGATTTTGAAGCTTTTGTCAAGCAATGTATATCGTATTGTTTGCGTTTTTTTTCCATCGATAAAAGAGAACGAAGTATCTCTGTTACAATGTTACGGTTTTAATGAAAGCATTGAATATAGTCTTTTCTAGAAGATAAAATAAAGTAAACCTCCTTGATTCATTCGAACTCGTTCGAATGAATCAAGGAGGTTTAGGTTTTGGGAATTATGCAAAGGTCCTGACAAGAGGCAAATTAATGTTCTAATCAGGCTTGTTTAAAAAAAATAACTCGGTTGTTTTTTATTTTCGATTACTCAACTCATTTTGGAGTAAGTAGATGTTTTTTTTATTTAACCATTTATGAACACACATATAAACAGACAAGAAGAAAGGAACAGAAAAATACGTACAAAAGCAATGGATCTGGACTGGATCTTATTATGATTATCTAGTGAATTTTGACGGATTTACTTCTTGCTAAAATTAAATACTGAATAAAAAATGTATGCTTGTTGTATGTATGTTTTTTCACTTTGCAACAATAGTCATAAGTTCATAACTTATCTAGGTCCCTACCTATTTGTAGCAAGTGACAAACATTATATTAAGGATGGCACGCGCCCGCTCTTTTGTTCTATTGTTCCCAAAAGTTGAGCATATAAGTAGGTTGAATCAGTGCCAAGTATAGAATATGTTTACAATGGGTGATTATATTTAATGAATTAGTACGGATTTACTTCCTTGTAAACTCTGCGTTGGTCCAAGTCAATTAAGCTTGTGTGGTCATAAGTAGGTACAAGTCATAGAAATATAAATTTCAGACTTCTTTCTTATATCTATGGTACAAGTACTTAGATACCACAATAATTAGATAGGCCTAATATTATTACTTTAATAATTTTTCATCTATACTAATATTATTATACAGGAAAAAATTGTGAATTTTCATGTAGGGGGTAATTTTCGAAAAATTCATATTTTATGTTAAAATAAAAATGGAAAAAGTCGCGGGTAGAAGCTAGTTTATTATATTTTTCATAAACAATTATTTAAGTTTAAAGTAGCGGTTAAAAACTTCAAAGAATCTAAGTATAGAAGATAGAATGCGTTTCCAAGTAAAACATTAATGTAGACAATATGTCTGCACTATGAATAGACCAGAAAAACCCTTTGCATGAGTCACTGTCAACCAAAATGTTCTCTCTAAACCAATCTTTAATTCTATAGACTTAAGGTTGTAGTTTGCATAACAAGCATGTTTAATGATAAATTATAATATTATTCATGATTAAAATATTATTTATGCCGATCATTTTAAGATTGATTTTTCAATGCAGCTTATTGAAATTCCATTCATTGCATTCTTTCAATAATCACGCGCATACAAAGTATCAGTTTTCTCACTGATAACGTCAACCGATATTACAAAAACAAATATGAATCGTTATGAGCATGTGATTTAGAGATCAATCGCTGGGTTTTTCACTTTCAACGGGAAAATTGATCAACATTCATGATTTTCCAAATTACCCCTTTGTCGGAACGAAATAGTTTTTTTAATGGTTTTCCATCAGGAATTTCTCGGTACCAATTAACAGCATATTATAACTGGCGAAATGTGGGTGTAAAAATGTAGTACATATGCAAATCTTTGCCAAAACACTTGACAATTTGACAATTATTGATTTATAATAATAATTCTGATGATTCGATATTCGATGAGGAGCTCGTGGCTAGGGAGGAGCTCGTGGCTAGGTGATAACAGCTGCACGGGTCGATCCATCAGGTTAAGCTACGCTTGCCGGGGTTGGTCCGTGGATGGGTGACCATCTTTACATAACGAGACTCCTCCGTGCCACGGAAAGCACGTTAAGTCGTTGGTCCCGGCTGTCATTCGTGGATCTTTGACAGTCGTTACGAGTCGTCAGAAGCTCGAAAGTCTGACAACCAGTCTTACCAAAGGGTATCGTATTACCCAGTTACTGGGTTGTGGAGGTCAGATAGGCAGTCGCTCCATGTAAAATACTGGTATTCGGCTGCATCCGGTTAGACTGGAAGCCGACCCTAACATAGTTGGGAAAAGGCTAGGCAGATTGAATTCTGATGATTCGATTGTGGTGGCCCAGTGGTTAAGTCCTCGCTTCTCAAGCACGAGGTTGTGGGTTCAAATCCAGGCAGTACCAATGTGACTTTTTTCAATTAATTCGTACTGTCTGAGTTTATCTTCGTCATTACGGACATCGGTGAAGGAAAACATCGTGAGGAAACCTGGACTTATAGTAGTTAGTATAAGTCTGAAATCGCCAACCTGTCTTGAGCAAGCGTGGTGATCAATGCTCGTGCCTTCTCTGTATGAGAAGAGGCCTTTGTCCTGCAGTGGGACAATAATAGGCTGGTTTTTATTAATTCTGATATTAGGAGTAATAGCTGTACTTAGTAGAGAGAGAGAATAGAGTTTTAGTATAGTACTTACATAGTAACGTACGTAGTAACCTTCATTTTATAATGTATATATAGTTTCTTGTTAAATTGTATAACGGGCATTTAATTTTTGAATAATTTATTTATTTAAGCTGTTTGGCTAGAGCCGAAACAAAAAAACAAAAAAAAACATTCTAATAATCTAATGTATTTTTTTTTTAAATTTGTGAATGCAAATGATGGTGGGCGCTGATACCTATAATACAAGATATTAAGTTATCTTAGCTTAGGTATAAGTTGCAATTTGAATTTGTTAATAATGTAATGTAATAAAAAAATAAAAAAATTGTTATAAAGAAGTAAAAGGTCATCAAAAATGTAATTTGGAATGATTAAACAATGAACAATTACAATCAGAAGAACAAGACGTATCTATGGAAAGAAGGAATAGTGGTGGTGAAGAGCAATTAGATATAGTAGAAGATGCTCAAGATCCAGTAACAGGTTATCAATTAAGACCAAGGAGAAACATAGTTCCACCAAAACATTTAGAAGATTATGTATGTTGAAATTAATTATAATTAGGTTTATAAGGTAAAGATGTAGCAGTTAGTCTATGTTTTAGTAACTAAGAACATCTGTAATGACAATGAGTAATGAGAGACTGCAATGGCGTCCGATAGCGCATGGTGTTAGCGCTTACTGGAATTGATTCTAAGATGTGATCTCAATAAATAAACTAATACAGAAATATATAAACTCGTTAAGTGGTGGGAATTTCTCTCGATAAGAACGTCATGCGCGCTTGATTCATCGACTCTGCATTGTTTCGCGCGGTAATTTTGATTTTTTATAAATGAATAATTAATTTTGTTACATAATAAACCTAAATTATTAGCTTCTAGTCAGGGCTCAGGGTGGAGCAGATGTCCCCACGTTGCCCCACTGTGGGAACGCCCATACTATGCACTTTGTTACAATTTGTTATTTTCGTGTATATTTCTTTCCTTTGCGTCAAGTTTTCCGCTTATTAAACGTGTATTAATTCTTTTTTTTCTTTCTTTCTCTAAAGTAATCAATCAATATTATAACTTCATGTCGCTTATTCATATCGAAGAATTTTTGTTATACCAGGAAAGTATTTGACATAGAAATGAAAATGATTCATAGCAGTAGTATGAATATCAAATGAAAGGCTTTCGTGTCCAAACTCAGTATTTACATGAAGAATTACTGGTTACCGGTTAATATGAAATTCTATGTTGATTATTAGCTTTACATTTAATATTATTACTCCAGTATTCCTCGAAGGGAAATATATGGTAAAGTTGAGGATTAATGTTAAGTACTACGTTTAAAGAAAACACGATTCCATAAAATTTCCTCTACTTATAGAAAAAAATTACAAAATTATCTCTAAACCGAACAATAAACTATATAATAAAAAAAATTACTTCGAATTAGATCATGAAACTGCGTATAACTGAACTAAATATAAAGCAAATGATATGTTTTTTGTATTTTTTTGTTTTTGTATGGCAAATCTGTCAAAAAATCACCATTGAGAGACCTTAGACTTATCACTTAGGGCGTTTGTGCACTACAAGGAATTTTACGGTTCGGCAGTCCGATTTTCAAGTAAATATCACGTGATCCGGAAATATAGGTATGAGATTTTACACCCGGAAGCAAAAATTTTGTGTAGTGCACAAACGCCCTTAGGCCCCTGATGGATCGATCCGTGCGGCTGTTGTTACTTAGCCACGAGCTCCTCGTATTAAATCCGAAACATTACTTCAATATTTGAATCAATGACCTAAATCCGTTGGTATTCCCCAACCTATTATCAACTACTTCGCAGAATATTCCCGAGTGTACTATATTCCCCTTGCAACCAACGGAACTGTGCATAAAGTCCCCGAAGAAATGACCCACACAGCGGGATGTGGGACTAAAAAACAAATAAACAACGACTGCAGCTTGAGAAGTACCACTGAGTAAGTCATCCTTCACAATTTTAAGCCGGGTATTCATTAGGCAACATTTGTTAATAAACTGCGCTGTTTATGACGTGTTTATTACAAGTTTACCGTTAACTTAACACTGTTTCTGAAACTTGGCAGTCCACACTTGTTGTTGCTAGGATGTCGCCCGAGGAGATAGTGAGGCTCTGTGCTGCTTTCATAATAAAGTTGATAAAGCTCTATAAGCATCGAAACCTGGTTGTTGGACCACACTACTTCCATGTTTATAAACTCGCGCAACACACGTGCACACCTTTTGATTTGTGCTTAGAAACTAGATGTTTCGTCTTTCTGTCCGCTCGAAGTGGGAAACACGGCAACACGTTTTTAAGAAACAATGTTTCATCACCTTTGTTTATAAACTGTTTTCAGAGATGATGAAACATGGTGAAACACTGTTTAAAAACTGTTTATAAACATTTTATAAACAGTTTATAAACAGTTTATAAACAGTTTATAAACAGTTTATAAACAGTGTTTATTAACAAACGTTGCCTAATGAATTCCCGGTTTTATTTTCTCAGGCTTGTTTCGCTTCAGATAAGAGCAGAGTAGTCCAACAGGTTTCAAGAAGGCCAAGATAAGGATAACTTCCCACTTTTATGACTACTTATCAACTTTCCTCCACTTCAGTTTGTTCAACTGTGCGTAATTCCCCCGGTAATGCGTAGGTACGCGCAGTACTGCGGTACTGATACTTTGCCGCGAGGTAAACTCCCGCGCACTACAGTGTTGCCCACATAAATTAATGTATATAGCTCGGGTTTTGCTCTTATCGCGTTTTCCTGTGCCATGAGAATGAGAACAATAGATAAATATTTGTTTTGATAATTGGTACCGAATTAAACAGATAAGAAAAAGGGTGATGATACCAATTAAAAAATATTGTAGCGAGATGATCTGGGGAAATCCAGAAATATTGAATTTCACAATTTTTACTTAATATTCTCCTTGAAGTACCTGCCTGCATAATTTTCATGTTAAATTCAATCTGCCTGGCCTTTTCCCAACTATGTTGCTCCAGGGTCAGCTCCAGGTCTAACCGGATGCAGTAGAATACATGGAGCGACTGCCCATCTGACTTTCACAACCCAGTAACTGGGTAATACGATACGACCTTCTGATGACCCATATTGACTGTCAAAGATCTACGAATGACAGCCAGGACCAAAGGGTTCGTGCTTTCCGAGGCACGGAGAAGTCTCGATATTTAAAGACGGTCACCCATCCACGGAGCAACCCCGACAAGCGTAGCTTAACCTGATGGATCGACCCGTGCGGCTATTATTACTTAGCCACGAGCTCCTCATAATAATTCAATTCTCCTGCATAATTTTCATGTATTGTCCTAATAAAGGTAACAATGTTTTTTTTATGTATGTAAGCAAGGAACGTGCAGCTTGAGCATCGGTTTTCCCTCTAAACATTCTTGTTTTTTTAATATAGCAATCAAGGATTTACCTTCTTGGTAGTATCTACTCAAGGTAAGTAAGTGCTTTACAACAGGTACTATCAGGGTATCCTATCTATTGGTTTTTATTGATATCTTAATTGTATGATCAACATCTTCAACACATCATGATGGGCGGGGCGTTTTGGGGGACTGTCTTATGTAATTTTGACGTTATGATTTCAATCTAACTCTCAGCTAATTTGAATACATTATTTTTCATTTTGATCATAATTTGGATGAAGAATAAAGCCAAAGGTTCATTTCACTAAACTCAACAATAAGTTGAAAATGAATAAGTTTTTTAGCACCAAACCAATACCAATAAACTTGCCGAAATATGCTGATATTACTTTCATTCTAACAAGCTATGTAATTGTCTAACACATTTTCGTAAACGATTAAGACTAATGTATGTCATTTTGACAGTTGAACAACATTAATTGCGTTATTTACGTTGTATTGTAGAGCAGTCTTTTTTTAAACGAACGAAGCTGTGTTGCGTCTTGCCTTTGCGGGGAGCCTTAAAGCAATTTATTCAAACACACATTTTCCAACTTTCTCCCAAAAAGCCAAGTTTCACAGCTCATATATAAACACCCCGTTTCTCAGAAGTATTGAGTCACAGTCACATTATCCTGAAGACTCCTGGATGAGTCACGATTTGCTGTCCTTCTCGGGAATAGCTCTATCCTTCTCTAGCTTTACTCCTGAACTGACAAGGAGGTGTGTGGGGGAAGGAGGGGGAGTCAACGGGAGGCTCGTTACAGTTAGAGGCTTATAGTTCCCGGGAAGGATGAGAATGACTCATGTTTGAACTGATATTTATTTGTGTTTTTTGTACCGTTCTAGTTGATTACTGAATCAACCTCATCTGCACCCTAATTGCATAATACACGATCAGTCACAATCGTTTTGAAACAGATTGCTACCTAATTGATTGCTTCATTATGTTCGAGAAAAAAATCTGCTTCACTACGTAAATAACGCAATGAATGTTGTAGAACTTTCAATGTGAAACAGATTAGTCTTAATCATTTACGAAAATGTGTAACGCAATTAGATGGCAGATGTATGAACGTAAACGAAGCAAAAGTAGTGACTCGTAGTAGTATCGTAGCAGGTGGCGTTCTGTGATTTCTGCTTACCCCTATGGGAAAAAGGCGTGATGTTATTGTATATTTACTATGCGTGACATAATATTAGTACCTTCTACACCTTACTCCTACCTACCACGACTTTGAGGTTGCGATATTTTATATAAATACGGATGTGAGTGACCCCCACACATTTTATATAAACGGATGTGAGTGACCCCTACAAAGTTTATATATACGGATGTGAGTGACCCCCCACACATTTTCTAGTGGAAAGTCAAACATCCATATTTTATAACACAAATAATCTTATTAGTTGATACATTAGTTCTTCAACTGAAAACTATAAATAACTCTTTGAAAGTATCTGATACTCATCGTAAAAACCAGTTTCCCTTATCCATACTGATATTATAAATACATAAGTAACTCTGTGTTTCTTGCGGGTTTAGTGCTACGTCATGACACCTGCATCCGAACTGAAAATGAATGCATTAAAGATTTTTATTGACACTTAAAAAAATGTCAACTAGTTACAACAAGTAAAACATTCTTACCTTGCAGTGGCCTGTCCGCCTGGCCAGTAGAAGGCCCAGAAGGGGTCCTTAAACGGCACTTGTTCCTCCTTAGCTCTCCACAGCGGACAGTCAGGGGTTATCAGCCTCAGTACCAGCTCAGGAGTCAGGTGTCTGCGGGACGTCACTGTGTGCTTCAGTATCAGGGATGCTGCTTCTTTCAGCATTATTCCTGGGGAGAAAAGGGAGTATTAACTCATTTTCCTGATCTTCTCACATGCGTTTCCTCCCTCCTCATCACATTTAAGTATTTTCATTCAAAGTGGTGATACTGGGCATCATCTATACCATGTTGGTCTACTGGTCATAAGCGATACTGTGGAGAGCGGCGTCATAAGTTTCGGTGTTCGGGTCGGGTAGTGTTGATGGGTTCTTACATTTGAAAATACTCGGGATTTATGACTATTTGGTGGCAATAGGCTCGCCGTATTTAACTACATGGATAACATAACTGGCGAAATGCGGGTAATCTATACAGGCTTGTGCCTACCCCTTAAGAGAATTCAGTCGTGAGGTTGTTATGTTGTAATACCCTGTACATTCGTCACATGGAAACAAGTGACGCTAGTAATTGTTTTTGTAAATAAACTTGTATATAATTATTGTTTTTGTAAATGAAGAGGCTGTGACGTCAGGCATACCTACCTACTCTGATTAGTCGCAACTCTCGAGACAGTCTGTTAATAGGAAGTGTGGAATATTTGATTTATTGTTATGTGTGGTTTCTAGAAGTGGGTTTTTGTAAATGTATGTAGTTGCCTACCCTAATAAGCAATTAATCAACTGAAGAAGTACCTAGCAACGTAAAACTTTACAGGGTACACTGAGCCCTAAAAAAATCCACCGTTATGAGGGCCGGCCCTACCAGATCCGTCCGATTTTTTAAAAACTTGTTTCAGGAAATGCATGCTTTTGAGTAAGCCTTACAAGTTTGTGAAATAAATGTGTGTCATTTAGAATCTTCATTACTTGTGCGAGGTTTTTATGAAGATGTTTTCTTAACTTTCAATTTATGAGTACATTATGAACAACCAAAGTTCAGGTAAAGTGCAACAAAGCAGACTTTTGGAGGCGTATACTGAATTTATTTCTCTTATTTTTATTTTTTGCTTTCGTAGAAACCTGGATAGTGTACAAGACACCAATTAGTTTAAAAATGTCAAATAAAGATGTGCTACAACGCCACAATCACGTGCGAGCGTTTGTATGAAAAGTATGACGGGTTCACCGCTCTTAACAGGACCCTAATTGCGTAATACACGATCGATCTATCACAATTTGTATCGGTTTGAAACAAATTGCTAATCCATTGCTTCATAAGTTGGAAAAAAAAATCTGCTCAACAACGTAAATACAAAAACAAACGCAATGAATGTTGTTAAACTGTCAAAATGAAACAAATTCATCGGAATCGTTTACGAAAACGTTTTACGCAATTAGATAGCTGCTTCCGAATGTGTGAAGGAAGAAGCGACGTAAAAGAACAATTGGTATCTATTTGTATGGCGAGTAATATCTTGATAAATGGGGCCACAGATATCTGAGAGGAGACTTACAATCTGTGGCGCACATTGCAGTTTGATCAGGTACTGTGTTTACGCCCGCCAGTGCCGGTTCGCTGTCCTTTAGGACATTCACACTATACAATGTAAACAATGCTCTATTTCGAGCGAATAGGGTGTTAATTCAGAGATTAGGACAGTTTGATATAATACTGTTCTAAAAATATGTTGTTTTGGAACTTTGAAAATAAATTCTTGCACAAGATTGCATCAAAAATCATAATGATAAAAGTAAGCAAAAGAAATGGTGTTTCTAGGTCACACTCACACTGGCGGGTTACTTCTACATACATACCTACATGTGAGAAGTAACTCAGTCAAGGACGGCATGGATTGTATCGATATTAATACACATATTGGAACATTTTTCACCATCAAATCTTATGGAAATAGCTTTGTTAGAATATCACGCCTGTAATCCCCGAAGGGTAAGGCAGAGGTGTATCTATAGTACACCCACATTTCGCCAGTTATGTTTAAGTCCCATGTAACAGGAGGCGAGCCTATTGCCATCAACCGGGCACAAATCTAGACTCCGAGCTGCGCCGGTCGGCGTTTCCTATCTGACTACTTTGAGAAGAAAGGCCGAAAAAACTCAAGAGGTCAGTCTCTTTTAAAGTCCAGATATAATATTGGTCAGATCATTTGAAGAGCATGTAGATTAGTGTCTGAAATGGTATTTTGAGGAAAGAACCACACAGATTGATTGGATCGGTCCAGTCAGTGCACTTTGGTATTTGTCAATAATCGTGCAGCTCAACTCAGAACTTAAGGAGCCCAAAGATTCGACGAACAATACCAAAGAAAGGACGTTTGGGTAGGACGCATAAAATACTCAAACTGCCAGATCTTGATTAAAACTAACTGCGAAAAGAAGAACTGGGAAAAGCTATGGGTTTTACATCGTTAAAACCCATAGCATTCCACTAAAAACCCATAAAGGAAAAGAACAACAAAATGCTAATGTACTAGGGAAATATAAGTGCAAGAGATTTCTTCTAACATACGTCACTAAGTGTGAAGTTGTCATAGTTAATAGAACCTTGTTATATGGGTCAGGCGCCCTTGACGACCATTGAGGAGCTACTGCGCAGAACGCGAAATTGGACAAATAGATCACGATAATATTTACTGTTTTGCGATGTGGGTGTGTCATTTTACTATTGTTTACGTCTGAGAATCATAACATCGTTAAGTAATTCTCCGGAAAATAAATTGACTTCCATATGAGAACTTCTGTTTGGTATTACTCAGATGATGTCTGATTTGATAAACTTACTGAATTTTTGGACTCTATTAGACTATAAGAAGCCATGTTCTTTGTTATAAGCATGCCAAATAGGATGATTATTCAAAACGCCTTTATTGAATGTTCCGGTACTCTTGGCATGAAATAGTATTGCAGCTCAACTCAGAACTTAAGGAGCTCAACGAGTCGAGGAACAATACCAAAGAAAAGACATTTCGGTAGGCCGCATAAAGTCCTGAAACTAGCCAGCCAGACCATGATTAAAAGTAAGTGCGAAAAGAAGAACTACCAATATTCGGAAAGGAAGATCGCGGGGAAGACCTTCGGGGCAATTGCGTAACACACACATAAACTAACAATTGATCGCAATCGGTTTCAATTTGACCGTTCACCCACGTTCATTGCATTATGTACGTTGTCAAACAGACGAATAATGAAAACGTATGTAGCAATGGATTAGCAACATCCTTCAAAGTTGCTAATCCATTGCTTCATAAGTTCGAAAAAAAAATTGCTGAACGATGTAAATAACGCAATGAATGTTGTTGGACTGTCAAAATAAAACAGATTAGTCTTAATCGTTTACGAAAATGTGTGCGCAATTAGATAGCAGGCAAGCATGGCAAAAATGGCGGTATCAGGCATATACTCAGCAGTGGCTGGATCGAGGCTGCCTATGATGATGATAACTCGTACCGTGCTTAAAATATTAGCGTGACGTTTCCAGGGTGCGCCAGACGAACATTTTGAATATCGTCATAAATGAATACGTCTTATTCTTAAATGATTCTACCAACGTTGTTGTATCCTATTTCAATAAGGTTATCTTTCCATTAATTCACCTTTTGCGAAACTGGTACAGATCAATTAATTCTTCTGCGTCATTTGATCACAGCAATGTTTACTGACGTCAGAGATTTAAAATTAAAACAAGATAAGATAATGTTACATCTTACATCACTGAGCATAATGTTGGTGTTTATATCACATTCCTTGATGTATGATCCTCATTAATCATCAGCCTAGTTAGGGTACAGATTTTGTATGTAGATGCGCTGGCGCATGCTGGTTGGTTGGTTGCAGAGACGCGCCTCTTTGGCTTTATAAGTTGTCAACAATAGTGGAGGCGTGGTGGGTTTATCATCTGTGTGAGTTGTTTGGTCTACGAAGATGGATGATTTTCAGATTGTCATATGTATTGATGCCCAGATAGCAGTTCTTGTATATGCAATAGTGATGTCAATTTTTTTTGTGCACCTGTTATAGATTTCCATATTTTCCCTATTACTCATTTGGAATTTTTAATGCAGGAGTCCCCGAACAGGTAGATACGTTTTTTTTGGAAAGCTTAGCACACAGTTTTGAATGACGAAAATTCGAATGATTTTTTTTTATAATCCAGGCTACCAGTACCAAAATCTAAGAATATGTTGCTGAAAAACCCATTGACATATTTCCGAGTCAGAATTGAATGAATAAACCAACGAAGGTAAAATGAAACAGGATCGTGTCAACACAGTTACTCGGTGTTGCGTCACAGCAGTTGTAGTAGGTCGGTACAGCGCCGCCGGCGCGCTGTGGCATGCGCTCGCGCATTCGCGACCTTGTCGAAGTTCAATCACACGGCCACCGCTCGACAAACTAATGGTTAGAAGCCGGCAAATTATCGCAATATGTTGCAATGATTCATTCAAGGGCTTCCTGGGTTTCAATTCTTAGGTTGAATAACATTATAGTCAACTGTGGCATCTTTACTTTCCGTGAGCGACTTTACCCATGAGTACAGGGGCCTAAGTCTACTAATTTATAAACGTTACAATGGTCTCACAATGGTCAGTTTTTGACAGATTTGCCATGCAAAAACTGACAAAAACTCACCATTGAGAGACCATTGTAAGTATATACGCCCCAGGGGCCTACCTGGGGCTAATGTCTGGGAATAATGGTCTCTCAATGGTGAGTTTTTGACAGTTTTTGTAGGGCACAGCTGTCAAAAACTCGCCATTGAAAGACCATTGATAACGTTTATAAATTAGTAGACTTAGGCCCCTGTACTTTAATATCTCTCGATTATCAAATCTATTATTATGATCAGTGGTGGTCCAGTGGTAACAGCCGCGACCTACGAGATGTGTAGGTCGTGGTTTCCAACCCCAAGCAGGCACTTTACGTGGAGTAAATTATTCAATTCAATCAAATCAAAACGAAAGAAGGAACACATTGTGAGGAAATCGGCATTACCTAGGATCAAAAATTCAAAGACATCTACTAACCCGCTATAGAATCTAATTGCGTAAAACGTTTTCGTAAACGATTCCGACTAATCTGTTTCATTTTGACAGTTCAACAACATTAATTGCGTTAATTACGTTGATGAGTAGTTTTTTTTTCGAAATTATGAAACAATGGATTAGCAGTCTGTTTATGAACGATCCAGATTGTGTTTGATCGTGTATTACGCAATTAGGGTGCCGCACTGGGCCCGCGAGGTGGATTATGGCCTGGAACTCTCATAGACCAAAAAATCTGTTACAGATACTTAGTCGATTTTTAAGCATTACTATACCCAGTCATTATGTGTCGAACACGTGCTATTTTCGATATTTCAGAGTTGACGTTTTTAACATGATTTCGAGAAGTCGAGATTGGACTTGATCCACTTTCAAAACAGATACTAATAATATTATTGCACCACCTGGAATTTCAGTAATTTTATCAGCTTTTATATCAAGAGTTCAATAATATTTTGAAGAGTTAGCAATGCACGTAAATGTAAGCATTAGTCTATCTATACGTATTCTTTGCAGTATTGTAAAATGTTATTTGATGTAATAAGGATTTTGCCAGTTTTTTATTTGTTTGATAATCGCATTATTGATGGTACCGAGATCCCAAAATCGTGTATGTCACGTGGAAATTGTTATCTTCTCCTTTCGAATCGATGATAAATTAATACATGATGCGAAAATATTTCGACGCCTAAGTTTTTGTAGTTATTTGTATACTTAGTTAGTTTTGTTGTCTTTTCCCAACTATGTTGGGGTCGGTATTGAGTCGAACCGAACTGATCTCCACAGCCCAGTAACTGGGTAAGGGACTACTCACACTTATTCAGCTCTATTTAGCATTTGCCCATAGAAAACGCGCGAAACGCGTCCAGCTATCCGCAGCTGAAAGGACGCGTAGGTACGCGTCTCATACAAAATCGTAGTTTTCTAAGGGCAAACGCTGAATAAGTGTGAGTAGTCCCTAATACGATACCCCTTGGTAAGACTGGTTGTCAGACTTTCGGGCTTCTGACGACTCGTAACGACTGTCAATGATCCATGAATGACAGTCGGGACCAACCGCTTAACGTGTTTTCCGAGGCACGAAGGAGTCTCGATATGTAAAGGTCACCCATCCACGGACCAACCCCGGCAAGTGTAGCTTAACCTGATGGATCGACCCGTGCGGCTGTTATTACTTAGCCACGAGCTCCTATTTATAAACATTGTCCAAATATATTAAGGGAAATGTCAATACTTACGTATTAACAAAGATGAATGACGCGGTACATAATGTTACCTACGCGTGTGTTAGATCCGTTGAAACCGGTATTACGAGATATTTCTTTGACAGTTGGAATAAACTAATAAAAAAACTCCGATCCAGGCGTGTGTGGAGACGTCATCGAATGACATTATTAACCCATTACATGTTTAGGTAACGTTCAGGTGCGTCACTCCTAAATTATATTCTATTATTATATATTTTATTTTATTTTTATTAACTTTATTTATATTTTACTTCGATTTTATATGTAGCTTTTGTCCAATGTCTTTTCTCTAGAAATATGTACACCTATAATTTGTGTTAACATTAGCAGTAATAATATATGTCCTAAATAGTATTGTTAGCATCGAATGTATATAAAAAACAAAATATTATATTATATAAGGTGCTATAAAAATATCTGCCACGGCTTTAATGAGAGGTAGTATTGTGTTTAAAGATAACAATAGTGAAGAAATTTCGTACCCCGGCACAGTTAAATCAATTTGAGAAAATAAAGTAGTTAAATAAACATTGACTCTACTCTGCATAACGTGGTTCACAAATTACGCGCGAAGTGCACTTCGTCAATGAAAACAACTGCTATTCTTTCCATCTGTTCTGTGAATGAAAACTGAAATCAGCTGACTAGTTCGTCACTTGCAAATTTATACGTACAATTTTTTGTATGAAAAAAAATATGACACATGATCAATAATTTATCTTTACTATTGTAATCTATAAACACAATGCTATCTCCCATTGCAGCCGTGGCAGATATTTTTATAGCACCTTATATAATATTAAAAATATATATAAAATAATTCCAGCCTATTATTGTCCCACTGCAGAGGAAAGGCCTCTTCTCATACAGAGAAGTCATTGATCACCACGCTTGCTCAAGACGGGTTGGCGATGTCAAACTTATATTACCTATTAGTCGTGGTTGCCTCACGATGTTTTTTAAAATAAATAATTATGTAAATATAATTGGCTAAATTAAACTGTCAATTAATTCAACGTTTTTATGCGTGAGACGAGATATTTTTAGAGATCGTATAAAAAATCTTAATGGTTTGAAAACCCAAATAGAGTTGGTAAACAAATATTTTCAAACCGTGGCTAATAATAGAAAAAATAGGCAATTACGCCAATAAGATAGCCAATGATCAAAGTTCCGAAGATTCGTATATTATGATCAACATTCTGTAAACTGAAAACGACCGACATTGTAAGATCTGTGTACTTTTCTAAGAACAGGTGCATCGGGACATGGACAAAAGGATTCTCGTCGTTGTAAGAAATAGGCTTTCGCAGGTTTGAAGCATAGAGACCAAAAGAAGAATCGAAATAAGAAAGTCTAAACCAAGACGACCAAAACTGTCAAGGCCAAAAAGACCAAAAATATTTCGATGCGAAGGAACAGAATTGAAACATTTAATAAGAGTAATGAAAATTAGTTGCGAAAGAAAGTGATTCTTCGTATATAACTTTTTTCCATAAATCTAAGGAGAAAAGAAATGCATGAACACTTTTTTAAATACTAGTTACCGCCATCTCCAGTGGCTTCACCCGCGTTATCCCTTTATAAATTATAGCCTACGTTACTCAGTGATAATATAGCATTCTACGGGTGCAGGTCTTTTTAAAATCGGTCTAGTCATTTTTCAGTTTATTCATTTCAAACAAAAAAGTGTTTCACAGATTCACAACAGTTCTAAGTAACTTGAATGTGAATCTATGTAAATCATTCGTTCAATGACTTGACGCAGATCGTTTATTTGTTAGCAAACAATCTTTCTGCTAAGTCTGTGTGGAAATTTTAAAAGCTGCGGGTTTTTCCTTCCAATCAAATTAACATATTAATAAACACTTCCGTTCATACATTGATAAAGCTTCTGAGAATGCAACATTACTCTGTATTGTCAACATAAATATGGTCTTAGGAATAAAATTAGAATATATACTCCGTACTGAAGGTCTCCTTAAGAGGGGGAAGTAAGCGAAATTGCTCGTCTTCATTTTGATTGTTCATGAAATTGGTAAGACTTAGGCATAAAATAAAAATAATATGAGTAACTACATGATATTTCGAAACTTTTTGTGTAACAGAAACACGAAAGATTAAAATTTTCTCGATAAAAAAACATCACGAAGTTACCTCTATTTTTTACGTATTTTCGATTTGTACCTAATACGCTAATGACTAAAAGGATAAAAATTGTATGATTATTTGTATTAATACAAGGCGAAAAAATTTGTGGAGGCTTTTATTTTTATTCCTTTTATTTTTGGTTTTATTAGGCCTCCAAGGTTTTAGCACTTACGACGTTCTTAGTTCGTGGAAGAATTCTCTTCCGTCGCACATTTTGGGAACTTCAAGCATATGTTTGTTTCACAAATCAGTCGCCGGCGCTCTGTTGAGACGAGAGGACTGCGCTCAAATTTTTGGCTACGCTGAGATATAATTTATTTGCGTAAATAATATTTTCGTAATTTATCACATTCTAGGAACGAAACTTTGAAACAGAAAACATAAAAAAAACACTAAAACCACTTCCGAAACGAATATTAAAAGCGTTATGAATTGATATCCTAAATAAATACAGACGCTAAATAAAATATAAAATTCAATGTTGATTTTTGAAAACTCAAGATGACATACATTTTTTATTTGACAGATATTTGACTGGTATGGTACAAGTAGCGCCATTGCTCTGCATTTCGGTCAATCTTCTTGCGGAGAAAATTAGAACATAGCCAACTAGCCAATTACCCGTTCATTTGAAAGATTGCGCTGGAGATTTTAAATCTTATTGCGATTAGCTCGGGATCCAAATTCGTTTGCGCCCAGTTTTTTTGACAAGCTTCTTGTAAGGGAACCCTTAGACGAACAATTTTGAGTGACTTTTGACCATTATTATCGGAGTACCTGTATAAAATAGGTAATGGGTTTATTGTGGATAAATGAACGAAATGTGTACGAGATTTCATCATACGGATAGTGTTCTCATGACTAGGCCCCTTTTTATGGTGGGGATTAGTAAAGGTTGTGACGAATTACAATGTTTGGGATTATCCACATCACCGATAAAAAAGGTGCTAAGTTCTTCATATTTGAAAAAAGCCTAGTTTATAACGTAACTTGGCAAGTTTTTAAAGCTACAGTTTTCAACAGTTACAAACGGGGAACCTAATAAATCACCTTACTTTGGCACCCATTTACTTATATTATGTCAATTCTTTTAGCGGTGAAGCCGACAATGCTGTATTTTTTTTGTACCAAACTTGGCCTCTTTTTCACAAATGTTTTCGGCAGGCATAGTTTCTACTCGCGCTTCGCGCAGTAAAGGTTTTCATGATACATTCCATTTGCCTTTGCACATTATAGTGTAAAATCCACTACACCAATTTTATTTTTACGTCACTTATAATACTCGTAATTATCTTTCACGAACCTGCAAGGCAAAATCAACGATAAATCATTTTTATTTTTTTCTTAGGTAACACTGTTTTCCACAAAGACGTTGGTCGTGACGTACAAAATTTACAAATTGTATAAGGTCGTAATAAAATTTGGTTACATTTGAATTTGAACTTTGTCACGTCAACATTGAGTTTCTAATTCCAAAACATGAATATGATCTAAGATTCTGAATTGAAGCTTAGTGTGTAGTATATGCAAAATAAACAGATGTTTTTACCTAATGAACAATGTTTGGTATATGACGGCGACGACGGTAAACATGTGATTATTTTTCTGTTTCAGACAATGATGACAAACGACAAAGACATGTTGTATAATCCAGAAATGACTAACTTTACATTTTACCTATGCTTTTAAAATAAGAACTGAAAATTCGCACACAAGACAATAAAATAACCAAGAACTGTAATATAAATGTTGAGCTAATGGACGTTTGTTGACCCATTAAAATTTAACACCTGCAATGTCAATTTAAAAGTCCTTTAGGCTCTAATGGCGCTTTGTGCAACAAAAATCTGATAGATTGCCTCGTTTGACATTTCCATTATGTAAAGTTAAAGAACCATTTAAATCCATTCTAATGTTACTTTCTGCAACAAGATACTAGAAGATTTGTTTCTGCAACTGGCTGTCAGTATGATAAATCGATATGTCTCGAGAATCGGTTTTTAAAGCAACCGTTTTTTTCCCGTCACTACACAAAGTATTTTGATAGGTGTCAAATCGGACTTCTTAGATTGTCACGAGATTACTTGTCCACAGCGATCATACTTAGGTAAATTGAATACAGCCATCATCTGATTATTTTACGTATACTTACTACAGAAGATTCAAAAATGATATGTATATAATCGCCGGTCGAAAAGTTTCTGCTGGCGGGAAGGGATTGTGTTTTGTTTTCGTCGTGTTCTATGAGAGGGGTAGGTAAGGGTTGCGCGGGTGAAATCTGATTTTTAGCTTGTCTTTATACGCACCCTTAATGATTCCGATCACGTCTTGCAATGAGGTGTATTAGTATTCACATTTGATACGAAGGAAATAGTAGGGGGTTTTGGAAAAACTTAAGACGTACATATTTGGCTAGCAGGAAAACTTTGTCAACTAAATACCTAAGTGGTTTTTTGAGGAAAATAAAAATGATAGGTAACGTTTTGACAACTCTTACGTCTTCAACATTATTTATTGGTGAAGACTGATGACCGGGTATAGTTCAAAACGGTATACCGTTCATTTTTTTGGGATCGTACCATCAGGTTGACGTCAATTAGCTTCGTTAGTTACCTACAATCTCAGAGGATGTAACATTTCACTACTCTGCGTCTTTGTTCGACTTACCTAGATGTTTGACGTAATACCTAACATTTACACCGAAACGATCTTAGTTCTAACCGCACCTTATTTTGCCGCGTACCTACGTAGTTATGTACCGAGTTCCCAAAATCTGTGACAAACATAAAACAAAGCTGATATTGATAAATGATATTCAAAGTGCTGAGATACCATACAAAATCAATTGTTTTCGCTGAAAACAACAATATTATCAGATATTTGCTCCTAACCACTCTGAACGCATCACTTGTTTTGACAACAGTTATTTAGTGGGAGGCCTCTGTGACGTCGATGTGCAAAACATTGCGGTGTTGTGTTACTCTCATTCAGCTGTGTCTAATTTGTTATGTAAACAAATTAATAACACTCATTGTACCAAATTTTTATATAGACGATAAGGTGCAATGTGTTGTTGTGTGGTGGTGCAATGTGCATTTGGGGAAAACATCAAATGTATGAAAGTAGGTCACTACTTTATTTTTGTCTATGAAGGATTTAGGGATTAACAGGTCAACATCAAGTGCTTGGAGCAGTACGATTTTTACCAGATTTTCGGGAAAAGCATTGGAACCACGAATGTTTTTCTTTAAAGATTCTTAGTGCAAAGCTGTTTAAGAAAGGTGCTTGTCAGAACTCTCTTGGAGGGCCAGTAGGACGAGACCTGCAGAGGCTTATATGGAAAACACTCAATCGATTACGCACCCAAGTAGACCGCTGTAATCCCATCTGGGAAAATGGGGGGTTATAATGCTCAGCAGCCATAAATGTGACCAGCTACTGGATTTGTATCATCGATTGGAGAAAAAGAAATTGGGGAGGAAAGGCACTATGCACATTCTACATGATAGGTATAAGGACATGCATCATAGACCTAGACGGTCACAGGCTACAGTAATCATCCAACAACAACAGAAAAGACGGACTTTACACTGAAGTGGGTGGATCATGACATTCAATCCGAACAGAAGGCGACAAGGGAACAGATAGACACGGTGCTAGCTCGGGACATCGGCGACCGACACGACCATCCACGAGAGATAACGGATTCACTATAAAGCTGATAGCGCCGGGATATCTGGGAACCCGATACTTCGCTCCCATATCGTTAATGTTAATTGAATGAAACAATTACACGTTTCTAGGTAAAGTGTTGATAGAATATCAGTGTCGGATTTATACTACGCATTGGGATTTTTGTTTGCGTAGGTTTACCTAAAATTATTTGGGTTTTCAAATTGAAAGATTGGATTTGCAGGATATTGTGATGTTGTAGAGTTTTGTTTGTGATTTTAAAAGAATGACCATTATCTAAGCTTACTTTGCACATGGAGTTGAAGAGTCATTAATACGTTATTTAAGAATGCGTTATTTATATTCACTGAATAAATTGGGTTAGAAGCGTTATGATATATATATATAATATCTTGTTACTTCAATGAACTTCCTTAAGTGAATGTCCGATTATTGAGCAAAGGATGGGTAGATGGTTTTTATTCATTTTGGTGTCAGGATAAATCAAAATGGGGATTCACATACCACCGTGGCAACAGAGGAGGATATCATCAATCTACAGCAGTTAATTGCCGAACATATATTGCCTCTCAAATTGCACGACTTTTACCTCAAGGAAGACTATTGAAAGAAATGTTTTATTCATATTATTGCTTCACATAAAAACTCCATCAAACAAATAATCAAATACATCCTCATTACTAATTCCGTAATACATTTACGTAAACGATTAAGACTAATCTGTTTGATTTTGACAGTTCAACAACATTCATTGTGTTATTTACGTTGTTGAGGAATTTTGTTTTTCGAACTTAAGAAGCAATGGATTAGCAATCTGTTTCAAAACGAATCAGATTGTGATTTTTCGTGCTGGTTATACACACCGCAAGGCAAACCTAAGTTCGTTTACAAAATCACGTTCGTAATTCGAAATTCAAGACGAATCTATTACAAAACCGCAGCTAACCTTCCGCAAGAGCTAACGTACGGTCGGATCGTGTGTCTAGTCACGTGGGACACACCTGCAAGACTGTTGTATACAAGACGAGACATGTCACAGGCTTGGTCAAGCCTTTCATACAAAGATACGACAAATTATGTCTTGTCACAGTAGATCGTGCAAGATCGCCAGTATTCGATGGCGGACCGATGACCTCCGAGCCATACCCGGAGCTGCCGAATGAAAGTGAAACGTATGAATGAAACCAGCCCGTGCAGCGCACACACGCGGGACACACGTATGACTTTGTTGAAGTGAAGAATATTAGATCCAACTGAATTTTAAGTCGAGAATGAATGACATACAGTCTCTGTAATAATTTCATGTATGGTTCCTTCCGCAAAGGACCATCTTAAGCCTCCTGCAGACTGGCGCGACGCGACTCTAACAATAGAAAACTTCACGGTGGAACAATTACCGGAGTCGCGTCGCGCCAGTCTGCACTGTATGGTCATCTTATAGCCTGATCATTTGTCTGGACTTTAAAAGAGACTGACCTCTTGAGTTTGTTTTGGACTTTCTTCTCAGGGGTCGGTTACGAAACATCGAACTCGTCTCTCAATTTACAGAAATAAATATCATTTATGAATTTCATGATGTGGGTATTGCAGCGACAAAAACACTTTTAAGAACAGCTTCAGGGTAGCCCGCCAAATTCAAATTTTCTTACGTTTTTTGTAATTGGCAGGTCAGTATCAGGTTATATGTTGTTATACATTTATGATTCTTGGCCGTATCAGATATTTATTTATAGAATTATAATCATAAAAATCATCAATACAACTTTCTAAATTCATATTATCCTAATGAATGATTATTTCATGAAATCATGACATTTGAGGATTATTCTAACTTAAGGAGTTGTATTGCTGATGCTAATGATTATAATTCTGTAAAGCCATATTTATTACGGTTGCGAATCATATTTTAATCAATATGCAATTTGATACCGACCTGCAAATTGCAAAAAACGTAAGAAAATTTGAATTTCGCGGGCTACCTCGGCGTATCCTGGAAAATTCAGAGGTAAAGACTGTGATGTAAAAACATTACTCGGATGTCAAGTTCCTAAATATAATCAGACTATAGTTTCAGCGCGTTAAGCAATGTATTTGGGAAAGGGATTAGCAACATCGTGCAATGATGTGCCGGTGCAGACACGTGCTGAATTGAGCACACTTTAATCGAAACGTGGTCAATAATGCACGTGCGTGGATATGACGGGCGTTACATGTGTGTCAACTCTTCATACTATTCTAGGTTAGTAACTCGAATACCTTTGATAACACAGTATGGTCGAATTTTCTTCCAAATTAATTAACATAAATAAACTCACGCCTTCTTCCTATGGGGGTAGGCTGAAACACTAGCTGAAACTATAGAACGCCACCTGACACGATCCTTACATACTTAAGTCCTTTTGCTTTGTTTACGTTCATATTCAAACATCTGGGGCCTAAGAATACTTTTTTACAAACGTTACAATGGTCTCTCAATGGTGAGTTTTTGACAGATTTGCCATACAAAAACTGTCAAAAACTCACCAATGAGAGACCATTAATGTAACGTTTATAAATTAGTAGACTTAGGCCCCTGGTCATACACGCACACCGGTTGCGAGTACCACGCACCTGACTTTCTGAAGAAATTAAATAACGTAGGACGTAATCTTATTTCAAGCGTCAAAATATATTATTTGGTCTGACTTTTCCTTTTCGATCTAATTTGAACTTGAATAAGATCAATAATTCTTTGTATCGCCTAAAAATACTGGGTAAAACTAATATCGTACGGCGACCAGAAATACTTACATGTATAATTAGAATTACTGCGAACTGACGCACAGAAGCGGAAAATATATGAGGAAATCTATGTACTGAGAGATAATCATTTATTTATTCTTAACGTGTGTACCTGGGAATACGGACAACTTGGAACAGCAGAACTGATAAATGTGACGGTTGAATCTTTTAGTAATTCTAGTGAATGGCTGACACCATTTAATTGTATACTAGTACCTAATAAACATACACACAGCTTGATACGACAGGCCAACGGCCCTACTAGAATGTACTACTAAAACTGTAAGGTGATCGCAGAGGAGGCGTCTATAGTTTCTGCCTACCCCAATGGGAAGAAGGCGTGTGTTTATGTATTATTAGGTAAAAATATTGTTTGTAGCAATGAGGATATTATTAATTTTAATTAATTATTACAATTAATAATATAAATAAGGATAAATGATAAAATAATTCTTCCAAAGGATTAAATAAAAATGTAATCAAAACTTTTTGCATGAGGTGATTAAACTAGTAGGAATAGCAGGCCACTTGACGTCAAAACTTGTGCGGCGGCCATTAATTATATTTTAAGAATAAGAGATATTTTGTTTTTAAATGGCATCGTCAGATGTTTTGAGGAAAATATACCAGTATTAGCGTGTTTCATTCGCGAAAAAAGTTTTTATCGTTCTAATCGTTTCTGTGACTCGACTTGATTATTTTTTAGTGATGCTGATGTTGGCAATTTGCGAATACTAAATTACAGTCATCCGACTGACTTTTCCACCAAAAGAGAACGACAGAATGAAAAACAGACAGGATTAGGTATAGAAATTAACACCTTCGCAGAGTTCACCGAACTTGTTTCAGCCTGTAAACGTCCACCTCTAAACATTGGGCCTCTCTTTATACAATGATTGCACAAACCCTTTTAGTGAAATACATACTTATGTAGTTGTTATAGTTAGCAGTCATGATATAAGTACACATGTGGGGTTTATTGCTTCATCGAATATTGCCTAATCCTAGCAAAAGTACAAGTCACGATTACTATGATTATTATAAAAGTGATCTGCATTTTTTTTTCAACTTTTTTCGTTGGGCCTTTTTTGTCTGTGGTGTTAAATGTCTGAGTCACCTTTCACAGCTACTTTACCAATTAACACTAGGAACTTAAATTGATATAATTGAAGGATTTCGAAGACGGGTAAAAAATAAACAAGGGATAGTATACAGAGGCGTCATAATGACCAGCTGTGAAATGAAACAGCGTCATATATGACCAGCGGTGAACTGAGACAGAAGTAAGGGTTAACATACAGAGGCGTCAAATGACCAGCTGTGGACTGAGACAGAAGTAAGGGGTAATATACAGAGGCGTCATATGACCAGCTGTGGACTGAGATAGAAGTTAGGGTTAATATACAGAGGCGTCATATGACCAGCTGTGGGCTGAGATAGAAGTTAGGGTTAATATACAGAGGCGTCATATGACCAGCTGTGGGCTGAGACAGAAGTAAGGGTTAATATACAGAGGCGTCATATGACCAGCTGTGGACTGAGACAGAAGTAAGGGTTAATATACAGAGGCGTCATATGAACAGCTGTGAAGTGAGACAGAAATTATGGTTAATATACAGAGGCGTCATATGACCATCTGTGGACTGAGACGGAAGTAAGGGGTAATATACAGAGGCGTCATATGACCAGCTGTGGACTGAGACAGAAGTTAGGGTTAATATACAGAGGCGTCATATGACCAGCTGTGGGCTGAGACAGAAGTAAGGGTTAATATACAGAGGCGTCATATGACCAGCTGTGAACTGAGACAGAAGTAAGGGTTAATATACAGAGGCGTCATATGACCAGCTGTGGACTGAGACAGAAGTAAGGGTTAATATACAGAGGCGTCATATGACCAGCTGTGGGCTGAGACAGAAGTAAGGGTTATACAGAGGCGTCATATGACCAGCTGTGGGCTGAGACAGAAGTAAGGGTTAATATACAGAGGCGTCATATGACCAGCTGTGGACTGAGACAGAAGTAAGGGTTAATATACAGAGGCGTCATATGAACAGCTGTGAAGTGAGACAGAAATTATGGTTAATATACAGAGGCGTCATATGAACAGCTGTGAAGTGAGACAGAAATTATGGTTAATATACAATTAATATACATCTGTATATTACCTCTTACATCTGTCTCAGTCCACAGCTGTTCATATGACACCTCTTTCTTTCCCAAACTATGTTGGGGCCAGTTTCCAGTCTAACAGGATGCAGCTGAATACCAGTATTTTACATGGAGCGGCCGGCTATCTGACCTCCACAACCCTGTTACTGGTAATACGATACCCCTTGGTAAGACTGGTTGTCAGATTTTACGGCTTCTGATTACCCGTAACGACTGTCAAGATCTACAAAATGACACCGGGGACTAACGGCTACGCGCTTTCTGAGGCACGGAGGGATCTCGATATGTAATGGATGATCACCCATCCACGAACCAACCGCGGCAAGCGTAGCTTCACCATCGATCGACCCGTGCGGCTGTTATCATACAGCCACGAGCCCCTCCAGGATATCAATTAGTTTACCAATTGACAACAAAAATTAAAAGAACCCACTGTATCCGACCTCTGAGCTTGGACTGTCCCTGCTATCCCGGGTATTAGTAAAATAATCTACAGTAAAGTGACCGGTGACTCATTGTCGCACAGACTCATTGTTTAACCGCACGATTATCGTACTTATTAACGGTTATTGTCCTTTGATTATTATGAAACTTTATGTGCTATTGTTGTTTGTTACAACTTACATAGTAACGTTGGGAAAAATCGTCTACGGTTACAATGTTTGTAAATATGCGACCACCATGCACATCTCCATTTTTTATCGTAACCGTCTTCATATATCATTATAATTAGCGAAATATTGTAGAGGAACTCGTGGCTAAGTACCTAATAACAGCCGCACGGGTAGATCATCACATTAAGCTACGGTTGCCGGGTTGATCCATGGATGGGTGACCATCTTAACATATCGAGACTCCTCCGTGCCTCGGAAATCACGTTAAGACGTTGGTCCCGGCTGTCATTCGTGGATCTTTGACATTAGTTACAGGTCGTCATGTCTACTAAGCATGAGGTCTTGGGTCGGGAAATCGGTTCTTGGGTGGTTTCCATCAGGAATTACTCAGTAGCAGTCCGGAGTCTAGTTTTGTGCCCGGTTGATGGCAATTGACTCGCCCCCTTTTACATGGGACTTATACATAACTGGCGAACTCTCTACTGCCTCATCTAATTACCTACTCTTCATGGTCTTGACATGATCTAACCAATATAATGTCTGGACTTCAAAAGAGACTGTGACCCCTGAGTTTGTTTCGGCCTTTCTTCTCAGAGTAGTCAGATAGGAAACGCCGACCTCATCTAGTTCTTAAAATATTATTGACGTGTAAAAGTGTTTTTACAAACCTATTTACAGACAATGAATTATTTCATTTCACCTTTCGGGGATTACCAGGTGTCGTTATGTTATTAAGTGATAATTTAGTTACAAGTTTTACTTGGATTTCTATAACTACTAGATTCTTTACTCAGTCTATTTGACAGATATTTGACTTATTGCTACTGTAAACTTTACGAAACATGGAATCCCCCAAAGAATAATAATCATCGATAGCCTTGCCATAGTAACCTTGGATGGTAACTGCTACTGTCCAGCCAGATTAAAAATAAATGTTTTGCAAAACAGCAATAAATTATGATTAATTAATATTATTGTGTTCCTCTCAATCAGAACACCTGCCATCTTATCTCGTCAGCACCATTAGTTGGTAGAATGCCTAAGGCATTAAATCAGATCAAAATCTTAGAAAAGGCTTCAAAGGCTTAGAATCAGCACTTTTCGAAAATCAAAATTACATAAGGCAGTCCCCCAAAACGCTCGCCCTTCACCATTTCCTAGTGCTTTAGCTGGAAAGAAGTGGCGCAACAAATTCAGCCTTTGTACCTTATTTGTGTGCGAAAAGTTAAAAATAAATAAAGAATATCAAAGTTTGGACTCAAATAAATCATGTCCAAAGGTTCTTAAAAGTAAGAGGTTGTTGACCCTGACTATAATTGACAACAAGCAAGGAGCAGCGCAAACAATTTGGCAAAGTCCTTCAATGCTAATACTGTAAGTATAGAAAACCCACAAGCAGGTCAAAGCATCCTATTATCATTGGCTCAATAGGAACTACAGTATGTAGAGCAAAAGGATCCAAGAAATCAATTGACCTGTCAATAAGAATGACCTTTGCTACGTTTGCGAAGCCTTGAAATACATCTAAAATCCGTGACTCACTAGAAAGTAACACGCAAGGAAATCCGCTAAATGTATTACAAAACATGTGAGGAAAAGTGTTCATAAAAATGCAAACGCGAGACCACTTGCGCACGCGTCGCCCCGCCCGAGCCGTCGTCGCTTGCGCCATGACCCTGTTTCAACGAGTTTCGTGCGACCATTGACGTAGGTTACTGACGATTTGCCATCTTGGGGTTTTTGATGAACCTTTACATTCTCTTCATTTGCAAGAGTTATTTTGAAAGCATTAACAGGTGGAATATTTTCAAAACTCACATTCATTAGTATTTCACCTGTTAAGTGTCCTGAAGGCCTGGAATCTACGAATGAATAATCTCTGTGCGTGTTATGTGAAGTTTTTATCGTGCAGACACAAACCCACCAATTCATGATTCCCTTAGATTTATAATTAGGTGAATTGCATGCCCTAAACAGGCAAAATATGGACAGTACTTAAAACCACTAACTTGTACTATCTGGTGACACCTGTATTTTGTGCGATTAAATGATTCTTATTCTTATTCTTACTTTACAATTGATTTTGCCAGTTAGTATAATAATGATTAGACCACAAATTGGCGAGGTTTCATAAAGAATCTGTAACAAGTACACATAATTCATAGTTACTTTTATGTTTCACTGTACCTATTGATTTAGTAGAAAATAACTCTATTTTAAGATTACTCTATAATGTACTATAGGTATCTGCGCAAACCTTCTGGGAAGCAAAGCGTGATGTTATGTGTCTCTATTGAGATATACCTACTGCAGTACAATTCTGTTTACACGACAGGTATTTTTAGCTCAAATTCTCATTCATATTGTACAACAGTTTCATCATTATTTGTACTACATATTATAATCAGTGCACTACATATATGTAGGTACACATAGTCAGGACATCGCGTCGGATGTAAAAAGGTTTCATCATAAGTTCCAGCGCGGCTTGGACTTTGTCTGGCGAGCGGCGCGGGCGCAGCAATCCAGTATTCAACATCCACGTCGATTTGTACACTTGTAACAAAATGACGTTGCTAAAGCCAACTGTTTAAAGAAAGGCCAATATATCTTGGTCCTTCTCGTCGGTAATATGGCCACAATATGGTCTTGAAAAACCTACTTTGATATTTTGCCGCGTGTCGAGAAATACTGGGCGTGTGTGTGGTGGGTCTGGGGATTCGAGTATACAGTTTGATGACACATAGGTATAGATGGTCTGGAAAATTATGTATAATGTTATTATTGGTACGTATTACTGGTCATAGACCTACATAAGTTACACAATATTATTCAAACGTTACATTTTACAAGAGGTTGTTGTGACTTACGTTGAATCGATAACAATGTTGATTGATAGTATCGATCAAGATCGTGTTCAATCAGTTTGGTATAAGGATAAAGGAGATGAATAAGTCTTGGAGAAATGCGAATGAATGAGTAATCCGAGAGGAAGACTTTATCAATATAGTTTTTGATAACGATAAGCTGCGAATTTACTGGGGAGATGAAATTAGTCATAATGTTAGAGAAACGAACGGCTATGAATGAAAGACTGAGGAATGATGTGCTAAGGTAACGTTGTGATTGCGAAAAGAAGATGTATTGACAAAAATTGGAAAGAGTATATTTGATCATGTTGAGAAGATAAATGAAAGGCGACTAACAAAAGGTATTTACAATGCAAATGTGAGTTGAAACGCCGGGAGGACACTAGAAGGACATAATTATGGTGACATTATTGATGATGTTCTTCTGAAAGATCAGGTGCGTAGTACTCGCAACCAGCGTGCATGTATGACCAGATGTATGAACGGAAACGAAGCAAAGGGACTATGTAAGAATTGCAGCAGGTAGCGTTGTGTAGTCTCTGCATAACCCTATGGGAAAAGGTGGAGTTTGTGTATGTTTGTATTTAGAGACACTTTATGACATCTTAGCGGATAATAACATAAAGAAGACGAACCATAAATCATTTGAATGAGGATTAAAATCAAAACAATCAGGTACCGGCTAGTAACATGAGCCAAAGTTATCGTAAACACACTCATTTAGATAGCAAATCGTTTAGTATTCGATATCAGTGAGAGACTGATGAAATTAATGATAGGAGTTGCTTAAACAAATGATAAACAAAGAAAAATAATAACATGTGGCTGACTCATCGAGATATCAACAATTTGGGGATTCTTCGCATTAAAGTCCATGTGCAACAGAAGAAACAAATCTTTCTCAAGATAGTTAATTAATGAAATTAATGTTAAAATTCAAGTAAAATAACGGCTAAGACTTGTTGTATTTAATGTCTTTGGATTCAATGATTCATGATGTCTAGGTTTATTTATTTATTTAGTTAAGATCACCAACAGTATATCCATTCAACATTGGTTGACAAAAGCATTTAGGAAAGGTTGCTAATGTGTACACAAAAATATAGGTGTACATAAAATTGAAATTGAAAAGTCTTGAAACGATTATCACCACTTCTCGGCTACTTTTGTGCAGAATTACAACGTATACAACCACAATAACAACTTAATGATCTCCTAAAACAGGGCTTCCTCTCTCCTACCCTTTTGCTGTGCCCTACAGGGTCCATAATGATCTAAATTATATTAGTTACCACCTAAGTACACATTATGGTAAAGCAATAAAGATTTTGAGTATTGAATAATTCAGCTGCAATTGGTTAGATTAGATTTCGACCTCTATTTGTATCTCTGGAATAAGACTACACAAAGGGGATCTTCCATGAAAAAACTTTCCACAATGTTAACCCTGATAATGGAAATATTTCCATTATCAGGTCTGAAACTGATCTAGTTCTTTAACCTTACACAAGTGCAGTTATCAAAACTCTCCAATATTAGCCAGAACACCATCACTCAAACATATGTCAGTTAACGCCGTTGAAAGAAACCTCAATTTTATTTTTCTCGTAACAAGGTTCAGTTTAGATTGGGAAAGCTTATCAGATAAGATAAAAGAGGTGTGTCGTGATGCGTAGGGACAAACTGTTTGACACAGATAGTGGACGGTTAGAGTCAGTCAAATGAATCATTGTGAGATTATGTGACTATTTCTGGCTACTGTTTTGATAACAGACACGACAGGTGCTTTTCTTTCGCGATAGCCATGAGGAAAATAAAATAGGAATATGGGATTCAAAAATATTTTATGAAGAACTAGCTTTTGCCTGCCGCTTCGCCCGCGTGGTCGGAAATTATCCCACGGGAACGTACTACCGGGATAAAAAATTGCCTATGTCCCATAACCCATGGCATGGTCTATCTAGGCGTTACGGAAAGGTTAAAGACTTGAGACAGCCAGTAACTTTCGTACGTATAATATTAGTGTATGGATAGTATGGAGTATGAAACAGTGTCAAAGTTTTATGAAAAAAATATGACACATTTGCCTGTGGACGGTGAACAACGCCTATCCCAATCTGTAAAGTAATAATCTGAATAAAACTGGAATATCTTATGCTAAAACATTTTTGTAAACAACATTTTTGGTTTTGCCATCTTTTGCTAAAACATGTAGATTTTGTGGGCTGGATACTCGTGGGCAAGCCACATACAATTGCCCATGGGAAAAACAGTTTTTTTTCTAAATGTGCACCTGCTACTTTAAGTGTTTGTCCTTGAGCCTTGTTTATTGTCATAATATTGCAAATGCTGTTTTCAGAAGAAACTGCACTATTTTAAATTGGAAAGGTAAATCTGTCAGAATTATTGGAATACTCAGAATAATAGTCAAAGTTCAAGTTTAAAAGACTCGTTCACCTTTCGACCTTTATTTCGGTATTCATCCTTAGTCATAATTATGTATTATCGTCTTTCTGCTAGATAACATATCTAAGCCCATTTTCTTAGTAATTGTTGAGGAAAAGCATTATCTTATAATCTTTATTACTATAATTGTGATTATGTTTGATATGGATTCCTTCGTTATCAGTATCAAAACACTCGCTGATATATCCACTTTCGATTTGCTTATAACTAGTTTTATAGTTTTAATATTAATTAAGCGACTGTAGTGTGCATTACAGTTCGATTAAAACTTAATTGCGGCTCGGAAGTTAGCTACTCGCTGCGCAGTACCCCACCCCTCACCACCGCTGACACATCATTATAGAAAAGTTAATCTTGCTCAGAGCTGCCAGTCTCCACATTGTCTAGATCTATAGAAACATAATGTGCACTTGTCTTGAATTGTTGACCATGTAGCTACAGTTATCTACTGCTCATTACAAATCGGTAACCCTTTCTTCAAATGATTCTTATTTGTAGCTTATTCGATTACTTTAAAGTTAAACTTGTCTACTGAACTAGAACTTCTTGACTGCAGTTCCACTCAATCCTAGCTATCGTTTTTTAGATGTCTTCGTCAAAACAATCAATCTGCCTTGTCTTTTCAGGGTCGGCGTCCAGTGTAACCGGATGCAGCTGAATAGTAGTATTTTACATGGAGCGACTGCATAACTGACCTCCGACCTCCGGTTTAGTCCGAGGATGGATGATCTTTACATATCGAGACTCCTCCGTGCCTCGGAAAGCACGTTACGCCGTTCGTCGCGGCTGTCATTCGTAAATCTTTGACAGTTGGTACTTGTAGTCAGAAGTCCGAAAGTCTGACAATAGGTCTTACCAAGCGGTATCGTACTATTATCTAGTAACTGGGTTGTTGAGGTCAGATAGGCAGTCGCTCCATGTAAAATACTGGTATTCAGCTGCATCTGGTTAGCCTGGAATCCGACACAAACATAGTTGGGAAAAGGCTAGGTAGCTTTATCATTCTATATCGGGGTCATAGACAATCACAATGTGTTTGTAAACAGTTGCTCCTACTGGTTTGTTATTGTTTTCGGTGTCTTTTCTACCTAAATTTATCCTGTATAGTTTTACATCTTGACCCAATTTTGCTTTCATAAAAATGTATTTAGTTTTGAGGTCATCTTCCTTCCACTGAATTTAAATGTGTTTTGACAAACTACCTGGAAAAGTCTACAAAATAATGCTTTGACCTCTCCGATAAGCAAATTGTGGGTAGCTGTTACAGGAAAACTTAGACTTTACGAGAAAAAGATACGCAATTTAACCTACGACATAACGGGGGCATTATGGAATCAATCACAAGTCACAAGATCGTAGAAAATGGCGTCTCTGGCGTTTCTCTAGAAGGCGTAAGTTTATGTATGGATCTCTAGCAAGTCGTCAGAAACGCAAGTGATCAAATATGCATTTCGTCAGAAAACGCATGTTGACCGAAACGCATCTCGTCAAAAACGCAACTGGACAGATACGCAACTCGACAGTAAATTAATAAATAGGATTTAAACGCTTGTAGTCATATCTACATACGCAATTAGTCAAAAAAAAAAACTATTTCGTATTATATAATTAAAAAACTTAAGTGTAGTCTTTTTTATTTACCCTAACAAGTGGAACATAAACGAGGCAAAAGGAGTATGTAAGGATCGAAGCAGGTGGCGTTCTGTAGTTTCTACCTACCCCCATGGATTAGCCTTGAGTTAATGAACCTTTGTATATGTAGTTTTTTTATCAACTGAAACAACTTTCAATTTGATCACTATCGTACATGATAGATTGATATATTTCCGCAAACAGTCAAGTGTCCTCAGCAAACAAAATAAATAAAACATGGCGGTAAAAACATCATAAACAACTTTGCCATTTCCTTAATAATAACTTTTCCTTGCACATCTGTCTAGAGTAGGTTTCTAAGCATGCACACATGTTAAGAAAACCCAACACGTTGTGGAGAATATCCTCGACCAAAAAAATACGGACGTATGTACTATCGCGGACGTGCATATCTGAACATCGTAAGGATTATTCCTGCTTGCAACGCTCGGCCGCTATAGTAACGCTTACCGATACAGATGTGGTCATCGTGTGCACGGGATTTTGTTTTTAAAGTGGTTAGAAATGCGTTACCGCGATGGTACCTAATTGGAACATTTCCTTAGTGGCGACCATTCAACAAAGGTGGTTGAAAGCATTGAGGTTCAATGTGAACTAGAGCAGACACCGCGAACAATATTTTTGCGCAACAAGTTGTTGTCCGGGACAACAAACGTATCAGTCTACTACCTGAGACACATCTTTAGTTTGTAAAAGCGGCTCTAGCGCGGTTCAATAAGAGCCACTTGACTATGAGTAAGTGTGTTGAAAAAAGAGTAGTAGACACCGTGTGTAAGAGAGAAAAGAAAAATTATAAAATCAAAACTGTTAATTTTTTGTAGGTATAAATGCGTGGGGGATGAGTTGGGAAGGGGGATGAGATGGGACTAAGCCGTTTTTTAAAACCTTTTTCAAGCAAGCCTAATTTAAGGTTTTAGAACAAATATGACCTATAATATTGTGTATTACGTGACTATATTTAAAAGTCCTACTTGCGTTAATTTCTTAAATATATGATAATTTGAATAGCTTCAGGGTTAGATAGTAGATATACAACACCACATCATTAAAAATGCAAGGAAAACCAAAAGAATTTAACTATAGTTTCCATATAATCCATTTTCCATATTGGTTCCACTTAACTTCATTTATAGTGAAAACAAGTAAAGATCTAAAGATAACCCAAGTTCCAGCTAAATAGTGCAGTGTTACTAGATACATACTAGGAAACTTGGTTATCGAGCACTCGATTGATTAGAATCGTTTAGATACCAGGTATATCTCGATACACGATCCGATGCGATTTGTACGAATCAAAACATACGAGGGATTCGTAGCTAAATAGTATAATACTCGCACGGGTCGATACACTTGACCCGGTCAGTTCGTGGATGGGTGACTATCCATTATATAAGTACTGAGAGTGAGACTCCTCCGTGCCTCGGAAAGCACGTTACGCCGTTCGTCGCGGCTGTCATTCGTCAATCTTTGACAGTTGGTACTTGCAGTCAGAAGCCCGAAAGTCTGACATCCAGTCTTACCAAGGGGTACCTATTGTGTTACCCCGTAACTGGGTTGTGGAGGTCAGATAGGCAGTCGCTCCATGTAAAATACTGGTATACAGCTGCATTCGGTTAGACTGGAAGCCGACTCAAACATAGTTGGAAAAAGGCTAGGAATGTCTGACTGATAAAACATTCGATTGAAAAGTAGGTAAACAAAAGAAAGAATAATATTTTCCAGTGGTAAAGGCCGCGATTTACGGGTAGTCGTGGGTTCAAACCCAAGCAGGCACTTTACTTTGTGTAAATTCTTTCATCACCATCTGTTCTCAAAACGGTGAACACAAAACATCGTGAGGAAACTGGTATGTCTTAGAACCGAAAATTCGAAGACATGTGACATCCACCAACCCGCACAGGCCCGCGTGGTAGATGACGGCTCACTCCCTCTCACAGAGAGGAGACCTGGGTCCCAGCAGGGACAACATTATAAGCTGATTATGTTAACCTTCCACGTTGTTCTATGTTTAAAAAATAAACAAAAATAAATTGCGGCGAGAAGAATAACAAACCATAATTTTCTGAAAATATACATTTCTTTATTAAAAACTTCTTAGAACTCCTTTAGCGGCCTTAGAAATACAGCACTCATTTGCAATAACATTTCTCTTATTTTTCTATGCCATAAGCTGTTTTAAAGAAAAATAGTCTTCATTTTTTTGGCTTCCCCTGAGAGAAAAAGTTTTAGTCGCCTTGCAATCCCGAATAAGAAAAGTAAGGGATTTTTCCGTAAAATTTTCTCAGAAGTAAGTTCAAAAAAATAAGTTCTATAATAACTTCATCGGTAAAAGCGGGTCGTTTTCCTCTTAAAATAAAGCTTACATTTGTTATATCATAATAGTCCCGTCCACCTGTAAAATGATTACAGCATACTTTAGTCGTTGGCTGTCGCGACCCCTTGGATGTCAAGAAGAAGGAAATTCTTATGTTTACGACTGTGTACATCTTCTACGAATTGTGATGTAACTTTAAGTTACTTTTAAGTAGGAGTAGGTAGTGTCAAAGTTTTGTTATGGAGAACGTGGGTGATAGAAGAGCTGTCATTGCCATTCTGAATTTATCTTATGGTACCATTCCGTAACTAGCGACTCGTGGTCGTTGGTTTCATAGAAATACATAGAAATCAGTCGTGCCGCGGCGACACGTCGCGTGCTGCTGCCGCCTGCGGTCGGCTACGGAATGGTACCTTTACATGGTATCTTTAAGCTAAGTACTTAGGTTTTCGACGAAATCTCTGCGGTTTACATTAAAACTTTTGTCGCAGTTTTATACCTAAATAATTTTTGTTCAATCTTTTGTCAGGGCACAAATATTAATTTCAAATTACTAACTACGTACATAATTCTCATAATCCTAAACAATTTGATTTTAATAACGATAACTGTACAGCTAACCAGAAAACTGAATCACCCTGTTCCACGAACAAAAAAGTTCAGTCAATAAATGTGAAATGTTATAGTTTTACGGAATTTCTCGAACTATACGCGATTAACGATCGGTGGAGGTTGTGAGCCCTTGACCCTGTTCCACGAGGGAAGCAATCGATGAAGGTCAGAGGTGGCATGCGCTTGTCTATGACTTATCGTACTACGAGGCAATGACCGATCAAGTTTTTTCAGCTGTTGGTAGATTTACTTTGTGTGAAAGATTAGACAGTGTTTGCATGGCACTATTATTTATGCACATTTGATGCTGCAAATTGCCGTAGGTACTATTCTTAATGATAATTAATGTTTATTTCTTTAAGTAGGTTTATTTTAACACGTCCATAATATTTCAAAACTAGATTAGGTCGGTGTTTCTTATCCAACCACAGTCTCTTATAAAGTCCAGACTTTATCTTGGTCAGATCATATGAGGACCATGTAGATTAGTGTCTTAAATGGTATTTTTAGGAAAGAACCAGACAGTGGACCTGTCCAGTCAGTGTACGCATTTGTCAGTCATCGTGTAGCTCAACTCAGAACTAAACGAGCTCAACGACTCGCCGAGCAATACCAAAGAAAGGATATTTGGGTAGGCCGTACTCAAACTGTCCGACCATAATAAAAACTTACTGAAAAAAACTTTGCGAGTCAACTGGTTACCGTTATTATATGACCATGCAATATTGTTGGACGAAAATGACTTTGTTTAAAACTTTAAAGGGTAGCTTTTCTATATTTACATTCAAAACAAACTCTTGTTGTTAGACGGCGCAGTTGTTTTCCTTCAGCGAAAACATTGCATAAGAAATGTTTGTTATTGTTCGACTGGGCACCATATACGCAGTAATATTTGACTTCATGTGATGTAAAGCGTACCATACTATTGTGCTACAATTTTATTGGCGATTGGAGATACAAATTACTTACCAAATTATTTAGACCATTCATTGTCATGCTCACCGTCAAAATCTTGAGGGATGGAAGCGGTTGGAGACACCATGCAAGCAGTGGAAGTCTTCGCGAAGGTAATGATGAAACGGTAAAGCAAAATGCTATGCGTAGATGGTTTGGTCATGTTGAGAGGATGAATGAAAGGCGACTACCAAAAGGTATTTACAAGGCAGATGCGAGTTGAAACGCCGGGTGGGCACTAGAAAGACATATATAGTGACATTATTGGTGATGTTCTTCCGTAAGATCAGGTGCGTAGTACTCGCAACCGGCGTGCATATATGACCATATGTGAACTTAAACGAAGCAAAAGGAGTATGTAAGGATCGTAGCAGCTGGCGTTCGGTAGTTTCTGCCTACCCCCATGGAAGTTTGCGAGTTTATATATGTATGGTAATAGTGATATCCGCGGATACGGATCCGCGGATATCAGAGGTAGAAAAAAGATCTGCATCCGTTACTTTTTTGCGGAGAAGATTTAGACATTTCACTTCGTATTATGAAATTTTTAAGAATTTTTAACTTCAATCCAACTAGTTTTATTTCTTAAAAATTTATTCATATTTATATAAATTAATTCATATCTTTGTAGTGAGATCAAACTTCTAATATGTTTGATTATTACTATTAGTAAAGCAATAGTCTTAGCAAAAAGGATTAAGTACATGTTTACAAACTACTTGTTACTTGAGTAACAAGATTAGTTATTATACTGCGTAGTGTTTACAACTAAGTTCTAAATACCACTAAATACATAATCAAGTTAGCAAGATTCCGAGAAAGTCTAGAAGCAAAAGAATAACAAGAAAATTGTGAAAACCAACAAGGAATATATTTCTTTTGTTGATAACATTACCAGGAGGGTAAGGTAAACAACTTCTACTGTAGGTATATATTTTCATTCCAGAAGCAATTGCAATGTAGACGTAACTTCTTAAATGTAGGTGTTTACAAATCCGCTAATAGATTCTACAAAGGAAAGGTTATGTCGGAACGAAAGTCTAATTATGGTTTCTTTGATTTGATTATTATGTTGTTTACTTCTAAAAGTTCTAATTACGTACCTATAATGCTGTTTCGTAGAAAATATTGACGAATAGCAATACGAGTAGGGAAAGACCATATTTTATTATATTTAGAGACCATATCTATGTGAAATATTATACTAATGACTACAAAGGAATGTTTTATTTATATCTTTTACTTTTTTTTTCTTGGTGTATTATATGATCTGTGGTGTTTGCTAGCTGGCATATTATGGCCAATAATTTAGTTTCATATTTTCTACTTACTTCTTTGTTCAAAATTCGAAGATATTATGTGACATTTAACAACACGCACTGGGGCCCATGTGGTAGATAACAGCCCACTCCCTCGGACGAAGCCTTTCTCCCAGGAGTGGGAACATTAGAGGCTGATTATATATATACTTTTCATTACATGCTTCTACGTTTTGTAATGTTCATTACTTGGCATACTATTTGTAGTATATCTATTTAATAGATAGGTAAACACTATCTCATGCACGTCAGCAGTGAAGTCGCTGTCACTAATGTCAACTGTCAGTTTACCACGAATGGCGGGAAACGGTTGAAAAATGGAGCGTTTCTGCACAACAGACTTGGTGTGGTGATGAACCAGTGTAGTGATGTATTCAACTTATTTACGGAATCAACAGGATTCTACACTATTGTATAGAATTAAGTTTTTCTAATTGAACAGACAGCTGTGCTGCTCGGAATTTGTTCTTTTACCCAGGAAAAGCATTAGGAAGTGGTGAAGGGCGGGCGTTTTGGGGGACTGTCTTTTGTAATTTTGACGTTCAAAAAGAGCTGATTCTCAGCCTAATTTGAATGAATGACTTTTTATTTTGAACGGAGTGTTAACTAATATGATGGCTGAATAGAGAGATGATATAGATTTATGGAGGAAGAAGAAGTGCTTCGGCGACCCCAAAAAGAGGAAAAATTATTAAAGTTTACGGCTTTACACTGAGGACACGGATCTAAAAATTGTTTCATTATTGAAGTGGATTTTGCTGTTGCCTTAGTTATTGTGTTTTTATGTTCTTATGCTTTTGTTTGGCTTCTATATTTCACCACTCTATGAGTACCTATATTATATTAATATTAAAAAGAGATAAAATTTGTGAGTTTGCATGTAGGGGGTAATCTTCGAAACTACTGATCCGATTCCGAAAATTCTTTCACTAATGGGAAGCTATAGTATTGCCGAGTGTCAGGAGATATATGAAGAACTTCCACGCAGACGAGTCGCGGAGAGAAGCTAGTATTTCCTATTTCGTGATTCCACCCTTATGGAGTCGAAGATGTTACAGTCTTACAGATGATTGAAGTTACCTTTTTACTCTTAAGTAACTTGAAGAGAAGTCAGTTATTTATTAAGGATTAAATAAACTTCCTCTAGCCCTAGACTCACTAAGGCTAGGTTCGTGGCTAAATAATAACAACCGCACGGGTCGACGGAAGGTTAAGCTGCACTTGCCCCGATCGATGCCTGGATGGATGACCATCCATTCCATATCGATTCTAAGTTCTTTGACAGTCGTTACGGGTAGTCAGAAGCCCAAAAGTATGACAGCAAGGGGTATCGTTTTACCCAGTAACTGTGTTGGGGAGGGCAGATAGGCAGTTGCAACGGTTGCTGCGGTCGGTATGTTGGGGTCAGCAACCATCCGGTTAGACTGGAAGTCGACCCCAACATAGTTGGGAAAACATTTGGCAGATTGACACACAAGTCCAATGTTTTGATTAGTCGATAACCTCTGTATTCTGCATGTCGACTGCGCAAATACCTCATTATTTTGTTTTTATATTACTATAATATGTTTGTTATTATTATGCCCACCGCGGACTGGGTTTTTCACATGTTTTTAAACATATTACGAGAAATATGTAATGTAGAGAGAAAATATTATGACACATTTGTGCCAGTAAAGCGTAATGTTGATAAACAAAATGGCTACTAGCTACAAGGACAGCTTACATATAAGTACTAATACTTACTGATAATAATGCCTTAGAGTTTGTTTTTTTGTTTCTTTGAACGCGCTAATCTCTGCAACTACCAGTCAGATTAGTAAAATTCTTTTTGCATTATATATCCCAAATCTTAAGGAAGGCTATAGGCTATTTAACATCTCGCTAGGACCCTGAGGAGCCGAGCAAAACCAACAAAAAGTTAGAAAGAACGCTATAGGCGAAAATAATAATAATAATAGCATAGCAAAATAATAAGTAATAGCGCGGGCAGGCGATGCGATGCGACGGGTTGGTTCGGGGGATAAGAAATTGAAGAAGCTAGTGCTTTAATAAGGAGGGGGGGCCTAGGGGTCAAATCTGTGCCGTAAAATGGAAAAAAAATTCGCGCTCATTTTTCCGCCATGTCTTACCTCATAATGATGAATTGCCCCTGTTGCATTAAGTTAAAGCTTCCTATTTTTGTCCCAAACATTCGAGGTTTATGAAAGATTAAACGATTCTTCTTTCGAGACGAAAATTACCAACTTTCGAACATTTTTGTCAAACAGGAAAATAAAGTAATTTTCCTCCTTGAAATAATTTTTTAAGCTGTACCATGTTTGTACCTATCTAAACCATTTCGCGAAATTTTTGACATAAAACTTACTCAATCTGCCTGCCTAGCCTTTTCTCAACTATGTTGGGGTCGCTTCCAGTCTTACCCCATGCAACTGAATACCAGTATTTTAGATAACGGGGCGACTGCCTATCTGACCTCCACTACCCAGTTACTGGGTTGTGGAGGTCAGATAGACAGATCGACCTGTTATTATTTAGCCACGAGCCCGTCTTAATTATTCCCAACTAAAACCTATAAAAATAATAAAAATAAATATCTAGGCGTAACGGCTTGTGCAGACCGGCGTGACAGGCAGCGCAACGCCAGTGTGTACGAGCCTTAAAATTAAAGACAAAACATATGATGCCGTATGCAAGGAGTGTACCACGTGAGCTCGAAGTGACTTCAACTGCCTGACCTATAGTACAATTGTGGTCACCAATTGCGGGTCACAAGGTTTTAAAAAAAAACAAATTTAAAAAAGTACTTATAAAATATTCCTTGCACACATAGGTAGCCCGAAAGATTGCGCAATGAGGTGCAAATGCCTCTGTGGTAAAAATAAAGTAGGTATTACAAAATAATACAGTAGCACAGTTCCCTTTCAGGATAAATAAACCGCAAACAACATACTTACAAAACAATTAATGCGAAAACAAAACATACAAAACATTTAATGCGAAACAATAATTGATAACAAGTTATATTTAACTGAATTCGTCATTGGGACCATTGGGACTATAACCATCAAAACAGAATAGTTTACAAAACATATTATTATTTTTTGTAAAGAAACATCGGCCTTTGAATATCTACCCAAAAATATCGCCCAAAAAAATAAGAATATCCATGGTATTTACGTGCGAATTTTCCGATGTTTTTTTGATGATAACCTCATTTACCGATTCTATGTCACATGTATCGTAAATATCGTATCTCATAATAAAACGAGATATTATGGTATTAATACAAACATTTAAAACCACATGTCGGACATACACAATACAGATTACGAAGATCGTACAAAGACAAGGGTCAACGCTCGCGCGTGATTACACAATGCCACGATGCATGACACAGCGTTAAAGAAGGTTTGATATCGAACTTAAAACTTCTTGATAAATAGGTAGGTCAACAGACAGATGTGATGAGCGTACTCATGAAAAAAAAAACAAATGTGACATGACGAAATAATTTTGCTAGTGAATGAAGATTTAAGTCGAGTTTAGTTAAAGCTGTTAGCAGATGTGAAGAGACTTGTCTCAAATGGTACAACGAACGTAAGTCAATGAACGAGTGACACCGGTGAAGGATTATTATTCTTTACTGAGTTTAAGAAGTATAAAAGTAGAAGAGTTCAATCGCATCTAGAGTTCTAATTAATTTCGCTGAAAACTCGTGGGATTTAGGTTAAGGCGTCATTAAATAATTATGTTGTAAATACTTGAACAAAGTATAAGTAATACGAACGAATTAGATTTTCTACAAAAGTATCATAAAAAAAACATTCTGCCAGCCAACCTATTCTGTAAAAATCTCATCGTGAAAACTGAGGTTAAGTGAGCATGATGTGACCTGACTGACTACTGACGGCTCACTTCACCAAGTTATGACGGTGAGAATTTTACAGAATACACCGGGAGGTACAAAGCTTGTAAATCCATGACCGCCAAAGTTACCTGCCGCCTGAGCAAAGTTCATTATTGAATTTGAAATTTGTCTCCGTAATGAAGTCGTAAAGTGCAGTGGAAAGCACAAAGACATTCTTGCTCAACTCTTTTGTAGACTCGTTAAAATCCGTACCGTTGTGCCAATCAGTAACGCCGATAAAGGCCACATGCCTTGACAAATTATCACTTTATTGCAAGGAATTCACTATGAGTCAGTCTTTCTTATCGTCCAAAACAAACGGATAAATTGCGGATTAAACTTTATACTTAATCAATCAATTTAATTTAGGGTTTTTCAATAAAATAATTCATACTATCGGTAATTTTTGCCCAAAATAGATTTGCAAAGTTTTAATCACAATGCTATATTTAGCGACAAAATTGAGGAAAATGTTGAGGTAAATAATAAAGTTATAGAATCAGTAAGAAGGTATTTAGATGACATAAATTTCAACACCACAAAAGCTATGGGACAACTTAGCATGGACAGGTAACATTACACGACCTACGCTAGAGAATACTATAGCTACGGTACCCTCAGCATCGACTTTATTCATTCAACAATTTCCGATATATGTGACTTAAATAGATTTGTGAACGCGTGCGACATCAGTGTCATTCGATAACCAAGCAATGTGAAATTAATCAAAACCAGTTTAAATTCCGTGACGTCTGTCGGGAGTCCAGGTTTCCTACGTCATTGACAGAATTGAACAAATATATAACATATGATCATAAACATAACATCACACCTTGTTTCTCCGAAGGGTTTGGCAGCGGTGTGTGTACACCCACATTTCGCCAATTATGTTTAAATCTATAATAGGGGGACATACCATACAACAAATACACATGATGGGTAAATACAAAAAACAATAACAAACATCACACTAATGTTATTTATAGACAAGAAAAGATAGTGAAGGTTGAAGAAATGAGGACAACAGGTGACATTGTTTTTGAAAAACAACCGTAAATAGAGATTGAAATCTGCGTTGTAGAAATGTAAAAAAAAGAAATGAGGTCTCTAATGTTACTGCGGAGATCATCGTGATTTGAAAATTATTGATAATATCCAAGTTGAATATTGTTGGAAAAGATGCCTTAGTAGAGTTGCGTAAGGTTCTTGTTTTCGCCTTCCTTTCAGAGATATTAATAGAGTTCCATGAAATTTTCATAACAATTGGTACAATAAAAGAACACAAAATTACATAAGTATCAGACTGTTCACCTATGTTAACTCAATTATCAGCAATACCAATTACAGTCTTTAAGATAAGATAACAAATGGATAGTAGTGTTAACGCTGAATGCTTAATTACATGTATACTTAGATAAGTCCGCGACCGGAGCCAGGACTGACCGACAAACCGAGTAAAATTTCAGTATCCGCGAGCACAAACCCGAATTACACGAAACAATCGCAATCAGCCGCGTTTCCTCCATCAAATAAAACCCAAGCTATCGGGAATTCCAAACTCGGCGGATAAAACGCTCGCACACAAACACCTTGCACTTGATAACCTTAACTACTAAAGAATCTTACTATCAGTCACATCTCCCCTCTGACGCCCATATTTCAAACATAGCGGGGGGCGGAGAAGTTCTCTTTGCGGTGGTATATTTACGAACACGTTACGACTCGCCAGCCACAAGTTTGTACAGAGTACGAGCAACGCACACAGCACTCACCCCTCATGTAGACAGGTCTGAATGAACACACACTTCCAACAATAGTCGCACACCAAGAAAATTACTAGCAAATTTCGAAGAAACTCCGTCGATATCGGCCGAGCGCTACACGCACACTGGCAAAATAGTGCGCATGCGTGTTAACCTCTATAAAAGGGGCTCGCAACGTCACGAAACCACATTCTGCACAGAGCATTCAGAGCGACACCACGCAAGTTTGACTGGCAAAGTTGTGAAATCATTGTGACATAAACTTCGATAAGTTGAACGGCAACAATTTGTGAACTCTATTGGATTGCATAATATCTAAGGATTTTCTGGATTTGAGTGAAGTGTTTTGTGACAATTCCTGACAAGGAATACACAGTGTCTAAAATTCGTGACGAGTTTGAATTGAAGAGCATCAAGCTGTCCAGCATAATGTACAAGGATTCAGTTGTTCCCGTTAAAGCTGAAACGTTCAGCGGCATGGCTGCCAAAAGGTAATTATTATATTGTGCAATATTATCTAATAATTAATAATGTTATAGCTTTTGAATCTTTAATTACGATTTTCCAGGTTAAATTAGAAATTAATGATTCTCATTTTGTTTATTGTGGTTTTGCAAAATAAATAGATAACGGTCCAAGTATTTGCATGATTACAATTAGTTTAAAGAGACATAGCACTTATAACAACTTAACAAATTAAAATATTCAAGAATAGTTTAACTTCAGTGTTAAATGTAAAGGAAATGCTAATGATTCAAAAGGAATACAACCACCTTTAGTAGAATCCTCCTCAGTATTTATCCAACTTTTAAATTTTCAAAGTGTCTAATTTTTTTATTTTTTTCACAGCCCAATAAGTCAATGCATCAAAACGGTGCTTCGACGAGCATGTGTGGAGAAACGGCTGACTGTCGGCCTTCTCCCTGCCATCCAGTATCTGTCGAAGAACAGCAACCGGTCCCTCTTCTGTGTGACCGCTGAGGCGCCTCCCGGAGACAGCGCCACGCACATGCAAGAAGTGCTGCTCCAAGCCTTCTGCGTCGAGAACGACATCTACGTCATTAAGGTAAATATCATAACTGTTCCTCCATACTACACTCTCTCCAAACCTGTTTTTAATCGCTCCATAAAGGTTGTGCAACATTGCTTGTACATTATTGGCACATTTTCCTCCTTGAATTGCTGCGGTTTTGATCCATATAAACATCTTTCACGTAGTTTTAGTATCATGTAATAATAACGTATTTATTGTATTTGAATTGTTTGAGCCGTAATTTCCACAGAATGTAGATGTTAGTCTTGCGTATCGAAAAGTCTATAGAAGCACTATTTGGTTAAGATATACGAACAATGGTATTAACAATTTCTCTGTTTTGTCTACAGGTTGACTCCGAGACTAAATTGCGGAAGTTGCTCGGCTGCTGCGGATCTTCTATGGATTTTAGTTGCGTCCTCGTGCACTACCCGTACACAGACCCCTTCAGTGACAGTCAGGAGTTCGACTTCTCATCATTGACAGACTCTGAGAGAGACCTCATCGAGCACTGTGAGATGAACTGGGGATATTCTCAGACCCCCGTTATTAAGCTGCCCGAGAAGTGAAAACGTCGAAAACGTCGAAACATCATGTTCTTGGAAAAAAAAAATATATACGACCGTTATAGGTTCGTTTGCCTAATCAGCCATGTTGGCTGCGGCTTTGGCGTTTAGCGCCATCTATTGTCTAGTAGTTACAATTACGTCGGTTAGAGGATTTTGTATTGTACCTAAACATTTACCAAGTGATCTTACTGTAGTAAATTTCAGTTCTTTCTAACTTGTAAAGTTTGAATTGTAACTTATTGTATTTGTCTGTTGTAATGTGTAAACTTGGGGCAATTCTGCCAAAAAAAAATGTACAGAAGAGAAAATGTTCTGATTGTAAATTGTCAATATCTAGTAAATATTGTTGATATATGCCATGGTGGCTTACTGCACGATTTGCATGAAGTTGGTGAAAAAAAATGTCTACTTTTAAAATATTTGAGAAGTTCGAGAGGAGATTTATTGTTGGATTTTATACTTTTGTAATGTGAATATGAGAAAGATGAAATTTAATTAGAATAAAATATATTGTTATGATAAAAATGATTTGTTATTTTCAACACGACTAAACACCCTGACCACACACCGCCAAATTGAAATAAACAGAAAGACATGAATTTAACAAAGTAATCATTTTGTAATAAATTTCGCATAACATACATGTCAAATGAATGTGTCGTTATAATATCAAAACAAAAATGATTCATGTAGTCGAAACTAGGTCATTTACAAGTATACACAACACAAACATGAAATGATACAAGAAACGCCATCTATTATGCAATAGATAAAACAGTAGCTGTCTAGTATTCAACTCGTGTTAAATAACTCAACATTGCTGCTTCAACCAGTCTTCGATTACTAAAGCCACGCCCCTCTCTCCAATCATAATAGATGGTGCATTAGTGTTTCCACGGTTCACAACAGGCATTATAGAAGAGTCTATAACTCTCAAGCCAGATATACCATACACTCGCAATCTTGGGTCTACAACTGCTTTATTATCCCACTTAGGGCCCATTTTACAAGTTCCTACAGGGTGATAGGTCGTCGAAGTATAAGATCTAGCCAAACACACAATATATTCGTCGGTACCCCAGGGATAGTCTCTACAAGCCTTTAACGGTGTCCTCTCAAAGTATGCACCGCGATCTCTAAACGCTTTTGTATTCTCCAAACTAAGAAGGAACCTTACTCCCTTGACTATGGGTATAAGATCGGTTGGGTCTCCAAAGTAGTTAGCGTACAACAATGGCTTGCCATGTGGATTCTTAGGATCCAACAACAGTTTTCCTCTACTCTTCGGAACCAAATTCATTGTTCTCGGAAGCAAAGAATCGTAGAACGATGTAGGGAGTATTGATATCTCGTCATAGATTTCTGGTTCACGAATATATTCATTCATGAATGCATGATCTACTTGGTACTGAATATCAGGTGCAGGTAAATCCGGATCAGTCTTTATAAATGCTATAGAATTGACCGGTCCGTTCGCAGACAGTGGTCCATGCTTGAGCTTCATTTGGCTGTAGTCATACACTTCTTGTAGAACTTCCTCGTTATCAACCCGAGTTGCTGTCCTATTAGGCAAAGCTACTATGATACCATTAAAAGTAACGTGATCGTGTAAGTTCTCTCCAACAGCTAAATCTTTCTTAACGTAAATTTTCAACTTGGTCAAGTGATCCTTAGGACCCACGCCAGACAACATCAGCAATTTCGGAGAGTTTATACTGCCGCCACTAACTATTACCTCTTTGTTAGCGTAAGCTGTATGAACTTGACCATCTCGAATATATTTGACGCCGTACGCAACCTTTTGTTTATTTATCAGTATTTTGAATACTTCAGATTTGCTTTTAACGGTTAGGTTCTTCCTTTTGTATCTGATAGGTTGTATGAATGCGTTGTTAGTAGACACTCGCTCTCCATCTTGTGCTATTACTTGGGCTTGCATCGTGGCCAGCTGGTAGGCTCCATTGTAGTCTGCTATAGGCAATCCTCTTTCGTGGAACGCATCAGTCATCATGATCGAGGGTATATCAATATAAGGGAATCTGGAAATAGACTGCTCTCCGTCAACGCCATGGTATTTACGGTTCAGACCTTCGATGTTCAGGTTTTTCTCAGATTTCTTAAAGTATGGCAGCACCTATGATAGGAATATCGGATTGTTTAGAGTATATTTAGTTTATATTATACGTATGTACAATGTGCTGCGTGAATTCTGTGCATATTATATATAAAAGTGAGTAGCAGTAGTTTCCAGTGCATATGTTTCAGTAATAAATTTATTGAGTACCAATGAGTATTTCAAATCAGTGTTACTACTATTTCCTCATTGAATTTTTGCTTCCAGAATAACAATCAAGCCTAGTACTAAGACAATCTTTTCATCAAAGTTCAAGAGTGCAGGAATCAGGGTGCTTTAGAGATTGCTTCTCTCACATCATCGTAGCTCCAGCCGACGTTCCCCATGGCAGCCCAGGTGTCGTAGTCTAGCCGGTTCCCTCGGATGTACGCCATAGAGTTGATGGAGCTCGAGCCGCCCATCACTTTGCCTCTAAAAGCATTGTTTATGATTTTCTGATATCAAAATGCGAAAACATTCATGAGTGCCTAAGGCGAAAGCGCCAGGGTAGCGGCTGAGCCCGCGAAATTAAAATTTAATTGAAATTTGCAGGTCTCTAGGAGGTAGTATGTTGATCAAAATATGATCCACAACCGTCACAAATACGTATTTACCAAATAATAATAATCAAAATCATCAATACAGCTCTCTTAGTTCAAATTGCCCTAATAAATGACTAATCATGAAATCATGCATAACATTTGAGGCCAATTTGTAGTTGATTCTAATGATTATAATTCTGTAAATAAATATTTTTTACTGCCGCGAATCATACTTTGATTTAACAAATTCTAGAACTAGCCTGCAAATTGCGAAAAAATCGGGCAAATCGGGATCTGCCGGTCTAAGATTTGTGAAAACCTAGGTGAAGCGAGCTGTCATTTCACCTAGGAATTGACACTATGGACAGCTCACTTCAAGCACACTTCGCCTAAGTTTTTTTGAAAGCAGTGCATTACACCTCACAACCCTCCGACTAAGATGAATGAATATAACGTGTCATATAAGTTTATGTTCAAGGCAGTATCAGAACAGAGATAAGGTCGAACAATTAGGTACATAGCAGTCTGGTTGCGTAAAAGAGTGGGTACGTTAATAAGATAACAAATTATTGGCGTTATAATAAAATGTTGCGCATATGTTGCACGCCAATACGGTATGCATAGACCAGCAACTTATGTACAGCAACACAAAAACATTTTGCTGCAACAATATCGTGCAACTTTTTCCAACAATGAAAATGAGTTTAAAAGTTCAGTTAAACGTGTAGCCATTCACTGTTTTCAAAATTTCAATGGACAACAGAAAATAAATAATAGTATTTAAATGTAATAAGGAGCTGATGGATCAATGCCATTTCAGAAAAATAAGTTAAAAATAAACATAGGTTGTGAAATATTGCGAAAACTTGATATCTTCTCAGACAGATATCGTATATTATCAGTCACATATTTTGAATGTAAATAAAAATCATGCATGGTGATAATGGAGCGCCACTGCTGATACCCATTTATCGCAAATATGTGCAAGTCAGACGGCATTGGCAATGAAAACAGGGTCAGTAGAGGAAGATAGAAGTTGTTTGAAATTGAAAAAAATATATCGGTGTCTGGAAATGTGATAGTTTGGTAAATAGCACTAAATCCAAATATTTTGGTACCTACATTGATGAAGTCTTGTCAGTCGATTTGAACAAAATGATAACCCATCCTACGTTTTATCTACATCCTCAGAAAGGGCAGTCTAACCTCGCAGTCTAACCTATCGTTGCTCATATTCCACATGAAATTCACTTTAACAGTCCAGGTTTGGTCAAAAGCTCTACATTCATAAATTTAATGTCCGTAACCCGGTAACCCTGACATATTGTGTGACATCCTTACATTCAGTAGAAGTTCCTAAATTACCCACGAAAATCGATTTACAAATCTCATATCATCATGACTATACTCCATTTACAATAAGATTAGACATTTAAACAAAACATTTTACAGTCCGTCCAACTTCTGAATATTGACTTCTATTTCGTAGGCGTAAGGATGGCAATAAAAGCAAAAACGTGATTATAATACCAACTGTTTACTGCAGCTACCATTTGACATGCCACCAACGCAATAGAAGTCAAAATCGATTGAACGGACTGTAAAAAAGGTTTGTTTTAATGTCTAATCTTATTGTGAATGGGGTATAGGTAGTATCGGTACACCAGAGATTAAAAACCCTTTCTGCTTATTATTACTTGCTCATACATGTTACAGCACGTAACTCTAGGTAATCAGTTACCTAGAAATTGAAACACCATAGCGAACTGACACAGAACCATAGCAAGGTACAGCGACGAGGCACAGCGCCATCTATGGACGACTACTCACCGAAGATAGATCTGAAGAAACCGCGCTTTTGTGCTTTACAAGTCTACGAAATAAAACTTAAATTTCGAACGCTATAAGTTGACGAAGACAGATGGCAGACATACACTGCCTGCTAAAAGGGTCGTTTGGCGTTCGAAAGACGTTGACAAGGGGGCGCTTTTGGTCAACGTTTGTGAAATAAATTGTTTTGTGACACCTATAAAACAAGATGGGTTGTCGATTTTGATCACAAGATCCTTGTAGCGCTATATGTTTAATCCCCTCTGTAAATAAAAAAGAAGAACTTCTCGCTTGCCAACCTACTAAAATAATGAAAGAGTGTTGAATTCATCGCGTGTCATAGGAAAATGAGCTTTCGAAATTTTTAACAAAAGGAACATTGTTATCAATGACTTCATAACATCATCTTCATTTCAGCCCAAGACACCCACTGCTGTAGGTTCTGTGCTTCTCGCATTGAGCGGATTCCTGCGGCTTTCACCAGGTCATCATCATTCCACCTTGTGGAAGGCCTTCCAATGCTACGTCTACCAGTACGCGGTCGGTCGCCAAGTCTTAAATTTTTTGCATCCATGCACTCAATAGTCATCTATATAAATTCTATCTCCCATAATCAGCGTCCTGCCCATGCCCCATTTAACTTCGTAACGAATTTAAGGAATTTACATTCTCCGATTTCTTATCTTCGTTGAAAATAGAGCTAGACTAAGCCACTTCAGAGACGATGAAATAATTAATGGTGATTCAACAGCTCAATACAGTCATAGGACTAATAGCAGACTGCAAAATACTGTCGATGATAACCAATCACCACTTAGCAATAGCAGACCTAAAGGGAAAACAGACGTAGTAAAAGACCCTAGTAACATTTATGACTATTAAGTACCTAGTACATGATAAGATTAGCGGAACGTGCACTATACGTGGTGTGTTTACACTGATAACAGAGAAGGGCAGGCGCCGCGTGTCAAATTGACTGAATCCGCAAACGACTATCAGATGCTTGTTGATAACTAATAAATATTGGGTAAGAATGCGATTGGATAGGTGTTCCCAATCGATTATGGATATCAGAGCATTATGACGCGGTTATATCGATTATCAGGTGGAATTTGGAGATTTGGGAGATGAGAGAACATATTATGTAGATGGCTTCCAGCGGGGTATTGTGTTACACACATAAAATGGAAGAACAACAACGAACGTACAGTCGCCAGCACGTCATGCTACTACAATCTGTCTTTCTATAATAGATTTTAAAGTTTATCGCCAAAGCATTAGGTTCAAGGTTGATTGGGGTAGGAACAGTTTCGGGTAGCTTGATGTGCAGGCGTCTGTACCTACGCAGTTACAGCAATGTCTTGAATCAGCGTTAGTTTGCTAAGAAATCTTCGGGGACCTAAGATTTTACGAGCACTTGACAGACGCTGTTTTGAACGTCATAGGAAATTCTTTGATGACTAGTAACCAACACAAACAACGAGTTATTTCAACTATCTAATTATGTATCTCAATTCAAGCAAGCAAGCTGAAGTGGCAGTGGGCTGGCCATTGTTGAAGGACCGATGGTCGGTGGAGCAGACGATTCCTGGAGTGTGGAGACCGCGTATCGATAAGCGTAGTGTGGGACGCCAACCAGCTAGACTGACGGCCTTGAAAAGGTGGCTGGGACAGACTGGATGCCGAAGGCGGAGGACAGGATGTTGTGGCTTATGTCCAACAGTGGGCTGCGATAGGCTGAGTCGATTGATTGATTTGCATTCACTCGTAACTATTTATTACGTTCTTTCTTTGTGACGACAAGAGCAAAACTCAGCAAAATGAAAAATCGATGATGATCAAATGCCAGATTTTACTAACATTAGTCAACATCTAAATGAATGGCGAATTTAAGCGTGCTGCTGAATTTGCAACGCTCAGCTCAGGGCTGAATGTTGGAAATCCAACAGCGTGCTTTTATTTCCATTAACCGCTGGTTACCTAGGCCATCCACAGCGTTGTTCCTGACGCGCCAGGCAGCTCTTTCCATTAGGTTCCGTGGTGTAAGCCCAGTCGATGTTGGAGCCAATCAGAGCGGTCGACAAGGCAGGCACTAGCGTCACGTCTGGCTGCTCCATGCCTGCTTCTAACAGTAGCACCTGGATTTGGAAGATGTAGGGACTTTAGATACAGATCGGATGCTTATTTGATCATAGTTCGGTACAGGGTGCAATGGTCTAAAACCGTTTTACATTTAATTTACTGAGTAGGAAACTGGCACTGGCCATTTGATAACAAAATAATAATGTAAGATGCCAATAAGTTTTCTTTTTATTTATTATTTTTCTTTTACCTGATTATAACGCTGTTATAACTTTTTTCATAAAATATGGACAGTATTTGAAGCTAAATGGATAAAAACTTTTTGTATAGCTTAATTTTTGCTTATGGAACCCACATGGAAGCATTAAAGATTAAATTGGATTCGTTTAATTGTCAACTTATAGGCTAGGCTTTTGTCAACTATCTTGGGGTCGGCTTCTAGTCTAACCGGATGCACATGCAGCTGAATACCAGTATTTTACATGGAGCGACTGTTTCGTATAATAGAACACCTACCTAATTAATTAAATAAGTAACCGAACCTAACCTACCATAGGTCAGAAATTGAAATGATTACTTTGGAAATCGGTGTTTATTTTAATAACAGAGTCAGACTGAAAAATAATGAGTAACTGATTCATGAAATAAGTCGTAAATTATAGGCTATAAGAAGCGAGTCTTCAAACTAGCTATAATTTATAGCTAGTTTGAAGACTCGCTACATAGGTAGATGCTTTACAGAGGAAACTATCGATTATTTCATCGCTACTAGAACATAATCGATGGTATGATTGCTCGATTATTATTATTTAAACGCAGGAGTTCGCTGTATAACAAGGTAATGCGTATCTACTTTGTATAAGTATTTACTAGTTTACATGGATTTAGTTATTAAGTTTTTAACTCAGTTGAACTATTAATTGATTGCTGCTGAAGCCATAAACTTAACTAAGACAAGGCGTCTGGGATTGCAATAGAATTTATAACCATTAATGATTTTCACTGCGCTCGCTTAGACTAGGCGATGTGAGGACACATTTGGAAAATCACCAGAATATTATACTCCAGATTGCTTAAATTAATTGATGACTGGCGCGACACCGGTAATTGTTCAATCGTGAAGTTTTATTAGAAATTGTATTGTTAAAGTCGCGTCGCGCGACAAGTCGCGCCAGTGTGTACGAGCCTTTAATGTGACGGTTATTGCAAAATTCAATCGTGTAGTTCATTGTAACGTTTGAATAAGGAGTTATAACCTAGACAAAAAAATTATTTGAAGTGTGTTTTTATAACGTCAAAATACGGCAAAAAGCAGCTTTATACGGTACCAAAAGATTTGTTGTTGTTTGTCTGTCTTTCTTTCTGTCTGTTTGTTCCAGCTTAGCTCCGAAACGGCTGGACCGATTTTGATGGGACTTTCATTCGCAAGATAGCTGAAGTTTGGAGTAACTTAGGCTACTTTTATTTCAGAAAAAGAATTAAGATCCACGCGGGCGAAGCTATTATCAGCAGAGAATCATGATACTTAATTTTGTAAGTGTATTTCGTAACCAATATACCTTCCACTTGCTAACAGCAGACAGTCTGTTGGCCACCACACAGCCCGCCGAACCGGCCCCCACCACTATAAAGTCATATTCTTCCCTCTTCTTCTCTACATTCTCCATTATTCCCTGTTCTTCTCCGTGGCACTGCTGAACTCTCCGGTCTTCGGAGTCTCCATACAGTCTAACTAATAAGTGCAAGTAGATGAAGGCGAAATCGGAGCAAGCTGTCAGTTGTGTATTGACAGGACAGACGTCTGTCAGGTTTAGTGGCTGCCACAGCATTTTTCAACTGGAATGGCAGAATCATGATTAAATTTAAAATTGTAAAAATGTTTTTATTAAAGGTAACATTAGGTAGGTACTTATTTATTGAAACTGTATGCACAATTAAAAAACAATGCCTGAAGCATTTCCGTGATGCAGAGACAAAACGTGCCAGGTCAACATAAGGCATAGATAACTCGAAAGTAACTCTATAATACAAGAATAAATATAAATACATAGATACATACACAGGTACCTACGTAATAAACAAAACAAAATAAACACATTATGTATCGTATCGTACATAAAGATTACGTCACAGATCCTATGAATAGAGAAACAGGTATCTAAAAATACTTCACAGTAAGAAGTGTATCACAAAACATCAAACGTAGAGAATTCTCAACAGCAATATCTTATAGTATGTAAAATAAACGTAGTGGTCTATTTCAACAATATACACATCGGCCCATTAGCTCAGTTGGTTAGAGCGTCGTGCTAATAACGCGAAGGTCGCGGGTTCGATCCCCTCATGGGCCACAAATATCTTTTTGTTTTTCTTGTCATGATAATAATATGCCTATTGTGCGAATATTTTAAGCTTCGTAAAAAAAATGACTTTCACACTACTTACCCGGTAAATTACCGATTATATTTTTATTTATTTTATTTTCGATAGTATTATCAAACACGACGGTGTTTCGTTGGAACACCGACCAAAATGATCAGTTGTATTATAATTTTATAATTTACTATAATTAAACATGTTGCGTTTAATTAACGATATCGACCTTGTAGGTACTTTATTAAACGCTGTAATTTATTATGACGCGAGACGTGCTGAAGAACTTCTTACACTAGCTAATGGAAAAACGTATTGAAAGCCTAGTTCATAAAAGAAGATTATCAAAAAAAGCAGATTAAAAGAAATAAAGAAATAAAATACATTTATTTAACACAGACTAAAAGGCACACATTAAAACATACAGCAGACAAAAAAGATAAAAACAAATAAAAACCGGCCAAGTGCGTGTCGGACCACGAACAATGAAGGGTTCCGTAGCTGGGATGAATTTATCCCAAGAACAAACTTAACATTGTAGTTGAAAAACGTGTTCTCCCATACAAAATACTTAGCTGTGATAGTTTTCCTTTTAATTTCGTTATTAATACTACTGCTGTGAATTTTCCCACATATCCAGAACTTACCATTTACAGACACTTGATTGAAACGGATCATTCCATCTAAAAATGGTTTTAACTAACTCACAATATTTTTGAACGTCCTTTCCAAATATATATACCCACGCCAGAATATTTAACTCGTATCAAAAATACATATTCTAACTAATATTATTAATTATGCGAAAGTGAGTTTGTTTGTTTTTGTTTGTTACGCTTTCACGCTAAAACGGCAGAACAGATTTGGATGAAATTTGGCGCATGGGTAGACCATGACCTGAATTAGAACACAGGATACTTTTTACAACGTAACCGCAGTGCAAATTTATTTATTTAAATTTAATTTGGCATAAATTTAATTTAGCGTAAACCACACAGTACAGTAAGGTGTGGTGTGTGGTGCCGATGCCGGGATTGCCGGGGAGTTCGTCTTTTGCGATTCAGAAATAATAAGCCTCGAATGCAAAGTGCCATCTAGTGGACAACTGAGGAACAACTTCGAGTGGCGCCCATGCGGCAGCCAGATACAACTTTGTTGCATTCCTGAGTCTCTGCTTTCGTAAGTCGTAACATTTTATGAGACAAAATATTATTATTCAGACTACTTTCTTTACAGTCTTTTCTAATTAATGTTCGATATTAAATCATGGATTTTTTAAACACTCAGAACACAGGTTCGGTAAATATGCAATAAATAATTTCCTACTCCTGATGCCAGTAAACCACGGATTAAAGACAGATACTTCGTGCAGTAAACGAATTGAAATAAAATATTATGAATTCCTTAGTTCCAAAGTGGTTTTTATATTTAATTTCATGTTTTTATTATATTGTTTCTAATATTCTTTTAACTTTTTGGTTATATGTATAACATCTGTACTCTTTGGCGTAAAAAGTTAAAGAAAGTAATGCACGTAATTAATTTGTTCTGGTATTTGCCCATAACATTAAAAATAAAATTTACTGAAAAATAGTCAAAAAGATCCGCAGCCGGTAGGATTCGAACCTACGCTCCCAGAGGGAATCTGATTTCGAGTCAGACGCCTTAACCACTCGGCCACGACTGCTACATGATGCCTAGTCGAAAATTATAAGGATTTTCCAAAGCGTTTTTTTACTGAGTGTTAGACAAGGATTTTCCTTTTGTAAAAAAAAGAGAAGAGATGATAGGGTTGTGTTTCCAAACTAATTCTAGTATTATTGGAGGTTAGGTAATGTTAGTTATGCTGGGCCCAAACCTACGTCTATCATTACAATGCGTGTCGAAACTTCGTTTATTTTGCTCGCTAAAAAGTTATCGCGCTAATTGTGGTCACATTAGCGGGTTCAAAATTTTATCGAATTAACGTGCATCATCATAATACAAGATGGTTCTCCATTATTTTGACACGTCTACGCAATTTGGAAACAACAGTCGAAATGACTAACGCTAGTCCGACCACGCGTCACGCTAATTAGCGCACTAAAACCCTTTGATGTACCGCCTCCCGGGAGCCCGAACTATCGCGTCGATAGCCGATAATGGTTTGTTACATCTGCGTGTATCGTATCACTGCGCGAAGCTTCGTCAGGATAGACGCAGCTGCGGCCCCAGCATTACAAATTAGGAACTCTTTCATAGCATTGTTAGAAATAAACATATTTTGGAAACAGCATCACATATCCTACTGTTCATTTGCGTAACACATTTTATTAATTGCATTATTTACGTTGTAGAGCAGTTTTTTTCGAGCAATGGATTATTTATTTATTTATTTAATAGGTACTTCAAGCACAGAAATGTACAGAGGCGGACTTAATGATGCAGTCAACCTTTGGGTGATGCAGACAAACAGTGGTAGCCATCTGTTTCTAAACGATTTATCGTGATTGATAGTGTAAATTATTACCTTTTAGGGTGCTGGTTAGGGCAGTACCTAGTTCCTTATTTTGCACTAGGGCAACTGCAGGACACCTAATAAAATGGTGTGACTACAAGACACCTAAAGGACTTTAACATTGCCTTCGAAAATAGTGTCGTCATGAAATTTTTGTATATGTACCTAATTTACTGAATAACTGGTTATTTAAAAAAAAAGCAGAATGTAAAAAACAAAACACTTACATTTTTCAGGTTTAGGATCATAAATACAGAGACACCTACAATGCTCTATGTCAAACTCATTTCCTCATCAACAGTATTGTATCTGAATTTCCAATTAAAAATGACCCAAATAATGCGTACACACAAAACAAAAACACAACTATTGTTTTTAATAAACATGTTATTTGGAGAACCAAGCTATGCAAACGAAAAAAAAAAGAGTTTATCAGGGGACACCCGGGTTTGAACCGGGGACCTCTCGATCTGCAGTCGAATGCTCTACCACTGAGCTATATCCCCACTGATATTCTAACTCAAATTATCGATGTAATTGTAATTTAATGTATTCATACGTTTACGTAGGATTGTGAATTTTAGGTCACCACCCACTTGAAAATAATGTACCTTTATTTGCTATAAAGCCATCAATTACCAATAGGGATGATGACTAATATTAGAAATGAGGTAATGTAAACAATCTGTAAAATCGATGGAATTATGGACACGTTTTTGGAAGGGATTATTCCCGTCCTTGTCGCCCGGTACGGACAATGTATTGCGCTAATGAAGAACGGCTGATCCGATTTGACAAATTTTCGTTTTAAAATGTTCGTAATAGTCCGAATTACAGAAAGAACAATATTTGAAAACTTGCCGGGGAAAAAGGGAAATTCGTTTTAGTGTTTCTTGATGAACACATGCATACCTACATAAACTCACGCCTTTTTCCCATGGGGGTAGGCAGAAACTACAGAACGCCACCTGCTACGATCCTTACAAACCACCACCACCCCCACCATCCTTTCTTGATGAAGTTTAAAGAAAAGAAAAATAGAAAATACATTAAAATTTGTAAGTAGGTACTTAATACCTACTTCCTGTCACTGTTGTTTAAATATAGAGAAAGTAGAGGTATACGAATAATTGGTATGGGGTAGGTAGCATAACAAAAAAAGAGAAAAAAAAAGGTTATCTAATCTCTATCAAATCTAATAATAAAATAAATATAAGTTTTAAAAATTATTTTTTAAAACTCTTTAGGAATAGTTAACGGAATAGGTTACTAAATAGGTAAAAAAAAAAGTTTTTTTTTTTTTTTAAATAAGTATAGGTATCTACGTACTTATATTGTTTTTTTTTTTAAATGATGTAACAAAATCCAAAATTGAAAATTACTTACTCAATATCCTAAATTATGACACAGAGAACTCTGACTTAAATAGGACTCGATCAATCATGACTATCATTAATGAAGCTATTATGTACCCATAATTTGATAAGCTAATTCTACATTAGGTAATAATCAGAATATTGTAAAATAAAACTAATCAATTTAGAGATCAAATAATATTGATTTGTCATCCTTAATAAACACAATAGCCGTAATAACATGTAAGTAATTTGATTGTAGGTATCAATTCGAAAATATATCGATAGGTATCATCATTTCGCGTAGGAATGTTGCTAATTAAAATATTAGGTACCTACAAAATGTGACACTGACTGAACTGAAAAGGAAAACTGACGAGACTTTTGAAGCTACGACACTGGGCAGACTTTTGCTTACCTTTTATGTAAACTATATTGATAACGAAGATCCAGATATCTTACGCCTTTTACCAACGCGGCAACGTCGATTTGACACTTCACATGAAACGTGTCCGTCGTATTTTGACCAAAGTGGAGAAAACTTGCAACATGTGAATTGGTTACTTCGACGCACACATGCATAATAATTGGTATTTGACATTCAATTTTGAAATTAGATACCAATGCGAAAAAAACGAATATAAAAAGCGCAAAAAATCGCCGCCCCCGGGTGGGCTCGAACCACCAACCTTTCGGTTAACAGCCGAACGCGCTAGCCAATTGCGCCACGGAGGCCGTGGTGGGAGGTGCGAAATAGTGGTATATTAGAGAAATACCACTATTATGAGTAATTTTGTTACTAAACGCTACATTTTGCTAATGTATCTCTGGGAAAGCCGTAGGTAGATTTGAAACTGACAAAAAAGGTAACCAAGACAAAACAAATAAAAAAATTGGTGAAAAACAAGAAAAGCTTCTTAGCAGAAAAAAAAAGCAAGATTGTAAGCAGTTATTAATTTTGCAAAATTAAGCATAGCAAAAAAATTGGACAAAAAATATTGTGTACCTAACATAATATTAACAAGATAAGCAAAGTTAATACATTTATTGTATTTATTTAAGTAATCATTTAAGTACCAACACATTTTATAAACAGACTTTCAGAATTCAGCTGCATCCGGTTAGACTGGAAGCCGACCCCAACATGATTGGGAAAAGGCTAGGCAGAATGACATTTTATAAACAGACAAGAAGAAAAGAACTGAAAAATACATACAAAGGTGATGTTTAGGTATTTCTAAAGAAATGTTATTGAAATGAAATCCAATTGTTTATTCTGTAAATAGGATATCGAAATCACTTTCACACGTCATATTAAAAAAATTGGTAAAAAATTGGTAAGTATTGAAACTAAGCCAGATGTGGTTCACAGACAGCATGGAATTTACCGGAGCTTGCCGGTCAGTCGGTCGTCTTCCTGATGCTTTGGAAGATCTAATACCTGAGGAGGTGACCTCCATTAACAATTTTAATGTTTCAAACAACCAACTAAGTAATTTATGACTACAGAATAAATTTTACTCAATATTATTGAGCCAAACTTATTTATTAATTATTTGAACAGATTTTTTATTTGTGAAATATTTATTCAGAACTAAAAGGAAATGTTAGTACATAAACAACTATACCTTAATAATAAATAAATAATTGAATTCTCCACTAAAAAGAAACTGTTTTTGTGTGTGCAAATTTAATGTTCAATGGATTCTTCTTATTTCATTTCCTTTGCTAGAAAGGAAAGTTCAAACTAAAAATAAATAAGTAACTAACTAACTCATTTTAATTAAGTACTTATCATTATCAAAAGCATAGAAATAATATAATTTTTAATGCTAACTTTGAATTCGGCTATAATATATTATTAAATTATATTAAATAAAGCATATTATATATATTAAAAATAAAAGGATTTTTATATACTCCAAGGAACTTGATTTCAAGATCTATGGTACAAAAATAGTTGTGACGCTGCTATCATCTAAATTGAACCTTATGACTCTTGGCAATAAGATAATTTTTATATCATGCCTATAGTCTCTTAAGACTATCATTAATATTTAAACCGGTATTTCAAAGTTATACTCATCTCCCGTATGGTCTAGTGGCTAGGATACCTGGCTTTCACCCAGGAGGCTCGGGTTCGATTCCCGGTACGGGAAAGTACCATTTTGCTGAAGTGCGGAATAATTACAACATAATGCCACTGTTTTTGTTTTTAGAAATTTATGAAAATTCGACTCTGGTAGTGTAAAAAAAATAAAAGCGCGATGAAATAAAAACGCAAAAGGTTTTGTCAGAAGTGGGATTCGAACCCACGCCCTCAGAGAGGACCAGAACAACTCGGACTCACGATCAGTGAGCAAGGAAACCTTGAGTCTGGCGCCTTAGACCGCTCGGCCATCCTGACAGATGATGACTATGTTGAAATTATCAACTAGATTCGTAACGTAACAAAAAAAGTGTAAATGATTATTAAAATAATATCATAATCGTAGTTTGTACAGTAACCAAAACAAAAGAGTTTTATGGCAAACTTATATTCTAAAATAATATGAAAACGATACCTAGTCATTAAATTCGTTTTCAATAGCATTCGATCAGTGGTTGTCTTGAGTAGGTAGGTAATAAATTGGATGAAAGTAACAACATCGCAGTTTTATAATATAAAACTGCGATGTTGTTACTTTCATCCAATTATGATACAAAAAAAAAAACAGCAAAGAAAACATATCTTTTACCTTTCTCTGATAAACAAGTCCAAACTTGCCATTGCCATCTAGCGGCGAGTAAGAGAAAAGATTGACTTTATGTGCGCTCTTGATAGTTCAGCTATTCGCCAATAGATGGCAGCAACGACATCTTTTGGACAACAATAAACAGTTTCAGAATTTAAATTTAATTGGGAAGAATAACGTGTTCAATTAGGTCATAAAAATCTACAAAATCACTAGAAAATGTTTAATACTTACCATATTTCTACTCTATCTATCTTTTACGCACAAATATCCAGAACGCACAGTAGGTAGTTTTCAAAATTTTGATTGAATTATGAAAATAAAACCACATAATTATTAGCAATTATTTATGATAATGATACACCATACAACACTATTAACACTTGTTTTATTTATATTCGCCATAGGCCATTTCGCCATAAGAAAACGAAGAACCGGCAGTTTTTTAAAACTCGTGAAAAAGTCATAGAATAAAAAAATTGGTAGTCATACGCCACAGATGACCAAAACCTTTCATTTCATTTCATTGCCAGACATGATAATTTTTTTAAAGCTCTTCAAATAGCGCATACATAAAAAATATAAATAAAGTGTAGAACTGTAGGTAGTGTAAGTAGGATACCTATATAAAACAAGAAGTATTACTCGTATTATGAGGGGTCACAAAGTGAGGACGGCGATATTGGCAGCCCTTACCAACCATCGTAAGAAGATGAGGTACATTTTTTTGCAATAAAATGCCTACCTGCACAGAGATAAACTCACGCCTTTTCCCATAGGGCTACCAAGAAACTACAGAAATGTACAGTGGCCAGCACATCAAGCTACCCAAAACTGTCAAACTTTCCCAATCAAACTTGAACCTAATGCTTTAGCGATAAAGTTTAAAATCTACTAAAGAAATTTGACAGATTTTAGTAGCTTGATGTGCTGGCCACTTTTTTTTCAACCTTTTTGTCCCACAACTTGGCAAAGGTTGCCACTCTTCTCTGTGTTGCCTTCTTCGGTTAATCGCCTAAGCCATCACGCCAGCGTTTCCTAGGGCTCGGTCGGTGACGCGATGCCAGCCAGTCTTCTGGCTCCCACTGCGTAACGACTTTAGCTATCTGTCTCGATGATGATGATATTGAGATACTTACAAAATTATCGAAAGTTGAGAAGCTGTGAAAGGGGGTAAGATGGTAGGCTGATTAAATGCTGTCTCAATTTTGTATGCATTTCTAATCGGTTGGTCAAATAAGACTTTTATAATAATCTTTCAAATTATTATTTCTAACTTTTTTTTTATATAAAAGTAAGCTCTCTTTGAAGAACGAAGCAGACAACTCCCATGTTCTTCGCTGCACAGTTTCAGATGATTCAAATAAAACAAAAATAAATATTTCAAGTCATCATCCTGCTGCCCAATCCCACTTCAGTCAAGCAGACTCGTTGCCCACATCAGCGAGTCCTCATTACATTAATTAATCCTAAGTATCTAGGTATTAACTTTGTGAATAGATTTAAGCCAAGTTATCCCAAATTGGATGGGGTCAATTTAAATAAAAACCAATTATCTTTGTGCCATCCTTTATTTATTGAATATATTTCACAAAACATATTTCAATGTGTAAGTGGTACGTAATTAATTTATCATTCCTTCTTTTTTATGTATTACTAACCACTTTAAAATTCAAATTTTATGTTTCACTCATTCACAAGTTTTACTCAAAATGTAGGTAGGTATCAAATCTTAATATTAGACAGTGTTTGATTTAATATTAAAATACATATTATAAACTTTATTAGAACAAGCTACAACATAGGTAAATTCTCTGTGACTTTTCTCTGTCAAACAATTTTTCTTTGGATTTCAACCATATTTAAAAAAGTAATGCTAATCAATATTATTTTAGTATTATATAAGTAATCCATAAGTAATAGCCGAGGAAGGCTTCTTATTAAACTACACAATATTCACATTTATTAGCCTAATAACATTGATGTATAAAATAGGGTTTACGTGATGTTAGAGAGTGCTCTATCTCCCCTATTTTATACATCAATGCCTAATAATAATAGAATTATAATCTATAGGCAAATATTCAATTAATTCTATTCTAATTAAAAAGTTCATGTTATTACCGCTATGATTACATTGTGAAGTGCCTGAAAGCACTATGTGCAACTCAGCTTGGCACTAAATGATTCATACAAAATTCATGAAACAGCCAACCCTGCTTTCAAAACATGGTTAACATGTGAACCATGTGAAGATCATTAAAAATCTCTGTAATACTTGATGACAGTACTAGGTACAGTTGTTTCAGTTCTCAGAACTCTTGCATGTTTAATATTTAGGTATCATCAATAATTGCTCGTGAGTTGGTACCAAACAGATTCTGATTATAATGGAATGTTATAGAAAATAATATAGTAAACATACACGAGAGTTAAAAATATCTTACTGTGCGTTTGCACTGGCAAAACATTCACATAAAAATATGATGAAATCTCTATTTCCTGTGTATGGAACTTTGACAGAAAATAGAGATTAAGTACACGTTATAAATGAATGTTTCACCGGTGCACACGCACCCTCCAACAGCAGTTAGGAAACATGTTCATTCACTGATGAATATAGTTGTACAGTCTGGCCGTCGATAGAATGCATTCTTGACACCTATCAATGTGTGTGCGTAATTGAGGGAGGCTATAGGTTATTTATCATCACGCTAGGACTCTAAGGCAGAATACAGACGAGCAGCACTTTGTTGTCAACAGAGCCAACTTCAGCTGTCGACAGAGGCAACTGCAGCTGCCACCATTGGTCCGCGTATGGCGTCGACACGGGGACAGCAAATGCCGACCAATGACGACAGCTACAGTATGGGCGCAGCGCGCACGCTGCCTTGTCATTCGACTTCAAATAGACAGAGTGTTCATGGCGTTCATGCTGTCGTCATGGTGGGCAGCAGTCGGCTGAGGCTGCTGGCACGAAAAAAACAGCGAGGAGCACTGGCAGGTCGACGGAAATGGTACGAAATTGTTCTGTTGCCACAGTCCCGCTTGGCTACCGCTGCTTGCTGGTGGTTTCGCGTCCGCAGTCTTATAGTGACCATAACAATGAAGATATTATAGATCTATCTACCTATATCTCGTTCTACTCCATCAATAGATTGGGAGACCACTCATACTTTGAGAATGGTCTTTTAGTAATAATAAATTTATCCCAGTAACAGTTAGCAGCAGTCCGATAGAAAATAAACCTCCTTTAGACAGTGAATAAGTGCAGAGAAAAAAATATTTAATTTTCATATTATCATTTGTGTTCCGCATGATGGAAACTGTTGTTTTTTATTCTATGCGATAATAGACCTTAGCTTTTCATTCTGCAAAATATACAGAATACAAAACGCTTTTACAGTGCGGCTAACCTAATGGCACAATGTAATGTGTTAAATCACTTAAACCAAGTTGCCACTGGTGGCACTTACAACTAACATTATTGTAATAACCTATAATAATTTGCCAAGCAACAGCAAACACTACTTACTTTTAATGCTTGACGGCAGTGCTCTGCGGACAACAAGTACAAGACTTTGGTCCTTCATACCAATATAAATAAGTTCCAATAATGTTTCTAACCTCTTTCAATCCAGAACTTGACAGTCATCATCATCCACAACTCCTCCGTTCAGAGCGTCGTTTAAAATCTGATTTCTACTTTTTCTCAGTTCATTATCAATGAAATTTCGTCTTCCTTCCCTTACTCGCAGTTGCGAAACTTTATCGGCGGGCGGCCGGTCCACTATACCCTTCGTAAAAGTGTATATTACCGTTGTGAAGTCATACTCGATGAATGCTAGGTTCACGGTTGGTCCGGTCTCAACTGTGCACAAATTCTCCTGTATTTTGTTGATGAAATCTACGCTGATCTCGTCGTATGTTGGAATAGGCACGTATATGTTGAGTTTCTCGTTCTTCTTCGGCCGGGCGACGATGTAAAGAGTATCTATATCCTTGTTGTAACAGTACTCTGTGTCGTACATCAACTTATCGTCCACTAAGTGTATGTACAGATTGTATGCGAGTGATACTTTTAGGTCAGAATTGCAACCTAAAGCTTTCATGTCGTCTTTAATTTTCATTTCGATGTCCATTTTCAGTTGTTGTCTTGTTTATTATTGTTTTATTGTAACGATAATTTTATAACCTCGTACAACAACCCAGATGCTTTCTTGCAAACAAACTGTCAAACTCAAATTTTATTAACAAATGTCAATGTCAAATAATAGCGTTTTGTTTTATCATGGACATACGTTTTGTGATCCATCTCACACTTCGTCAGTTACGATAGTGGCGGTGCAAATGGCGCCATGCCGTCACCCTCAACTACTAGAGCGATTATCTGCGCAAATCTATAACAGATTTTTTCTTTCTTTTTCTTTATTTTTAATTTAGGTTTTTAAGTATTATTATTACTATCTATTCTACGAACTTCAACCATAATTTTTTATCTGGGTACTATGCTAGGGGTTCGATATTGTAATATGTGGACATAATAATTATTACTTTTCTGAACAATCACTTGACTAAGCAACGACTTTTCTCATCAATAGCTATTATATTGCTACATACTCTTTACATTATTCTATCGCTACATATTTTTTAAATTGCTACAGAGGGAGTTGCAGGAGCACCTCGGTTAAGGCAAGGAGGTTACCCGGCCCAGAGCATGTGCGAATGAGGAATAGGATAGTTGAAATAATTTGACAAGGTATTGGTAATACTTTTATTTGATTTAATTCAGTTACACATTCAGTGGTTAACAGATACCTCATAAAGTCTAACTTACTGTTTAAATTTCTACAGAGGGAGTTGCAGGAGCACCTCGGTAACCGGGCAGGGCATGTGCGAATGAGGAATCGGATTGTTGAAATAATAATGACAAGGTATTGGTAATACTTTTATTTTATTTTTAATTCAGTTACAATTTCAGTGGTTATTTAACAGATAGCTCTTATACTATATCTATCAAATAAGCAAGATTGTTATTATTTGGGTGGGATAGAATACAAGTAGTGTCTTTGATTTTCCCATGATTTTGAAAATGTATAAAGGCATTTTCTTTGAGTGTGGAGAAGAACTTAAAGTAGTCAATTAAACTAGGAAAATAAATAGGAATTAACAAAGAAAGTCTTAAAAATAATGGTTATAAAAATGTTCAGTCATATTTACATTAGGTAGAGTAAGAAGATAAAAAAAAATGTTAAAACATTCTTACAATTAATAACTACGTAAAAATATAATACATAGTGTGAACTCTTAAAGCATGTGGCCACAGACCTTAAAAGTAAAAGAAAGTTAAGCCTAATTCATTAAAAAAAATGATTACTCAGGTGGAACCAAGTAAAGAGCCTCTCAAAATACTATTTACAAGATTTCACCGCACCAAATACCTAATCCACGAAAATACTAATAAATATTTTATAAAAGATTATAAAAACAATCTGACCTTGAATAAACTTGAACTTAGCTACTCGAGTCATTTATTGTCCTTTCACAAATTCACTACTTTGAACACAAGTCATTAGCACCATGTTTACAGATCACTTGGGACTTATAGAATATCTTTACTAGTTTTGATGCACTTTCCTCTAAAGCATATTTCCGTTTCATGTGATACTTCTGTGGACATTGACGTGCTCACTACATTAGCTGGATTCATAAATGATGAAACAGAGGAACTCTCTACTTTGACTACTGATATTTCTGTATTACCAGCAGGACTCTCCGTCTGACTCTCTTCTGTGTTGGCAATAGCTTCCGTGTTGTCATCGCTTATTGACGCAGCTGTTATTTCATCAGGAATGAAAGCACTTTCTGTGGTAAAGATTTTAGGTTTAGATGACTCTGTAGTCATTTGAATTTCAGGTTCAGTAGACTTGGCTTCAATTTCGCTATCAACCTGTTTATTGTTGTCCTCTGACGTTCCAAATAAATAATCCATCAAACTAAAACCAGCATCGGGTCTGTTGACTGTCGCCGGCTTGCTAGTTGTCGTCGGTTCCGTGGGAGTAGTCAAATACATGTCGTCAATGGTTGGGTCAGGCGAGCCTGTTCCTAAATCGAAATCTCCAGGACTTATCGCTGTATCAGTTTGCGTTTCTTTTTCTACATAAACGGTTGTCTGCTTACTTTCTTCAGTAATAAGAGTTTCATCTGTTTCTGAAGCTTTGCTAGTAAGCTTAGGGATATCTACGGTAGGTATCACATCAATGTAAGTATTGTCATCGCTGGAAAACAAGTCTTTGATGAAATTATAACTTGGTTTATAGGTTGTAACTTTAGGTTTCTCAATTCTTTCAGTTTTGTCATGAACATTTTTAGATAGCTTCACGGGCTGTCCGAGGCGATTGACGGTGTGAGTGTAGTATTGCGATTCAGCGAATTCAATGGATTCGGTGGTCGCAGGGCGCACTTTGACTTTTTTCCAGAATCCACGACGGCGGCCCTTGCGGTCTTGGTCATCCTAGAATGAGAAATAATTTTATGTCAGTTATGTATTATTTAGGAAGTAATAAATAGAAGTAAATTATTATACAACTAACTATTTATACATTTTGTCAGTAATATGATACATATTTAACAACACTAAATCGATACCTTTTCTTTGAAATTACTTGTTTACTTAGTCTCACACATATGTGTTTGACTTCTCAAGTTTATGGGGCTCGATTTAAATACTCATTACTACACTATAAATATTTTCTAATTCTTACCTCGGTTATAAGAGAAGAGTCATCGGCCGTAGTTTGCTCAGTCGTGATTTCTTCTGTTGGTATGGTCGACTTCTGTACGTAGGTGTCTCCAGAAGATATTATTCTCTCCGGCGGAATTTCACCAATCTCACCGCCTTTATGTTTCATGACATTATTGGTGTATTCGTCCTGGTCTTGCTCTTCTAAACTCTTCATAACTTCTTCCAACATACTTTCGAAGGTTGACATGGAGGCGGTGGAGTCGCTTTTGGTCACTTTGCTCTGTTCTACCAAAGCTTCTAAAGTTGGGGGAATCTCAGGAATATTTTTATTAGCTTTATTGTTAGTTGCTGGGGTCACAGTTAGTAGAATATCTTCAAACTCATTTCTCGCAGTAATGATGTCTAGTTCACTGTCTTTGCCTGATCTACGTTCAGTTGTTGCAATTTTCTGCTCATCTACTATGTCGTTAGGATTGTACGGTTTGAAAGAATCGGTTGAGATTTTGGGTGACCACTGATCTGTGTCGGGCTCAACATACTTCGGCCTGTTGATAGAAAAGTTTGAATCTTGATCTTCTGTTTCTTCGCTTTCGGGTTTCTTGTTGTATCTTTCAGACAGTCTGGGTCTATGACTGTATCTGTTATGAAGCTGGCTTCTAGTGGTCGAAGTGGGTGCTTCTGTTTGTACATCTGGCTTGTCTGTGGGTTTCTCAGTAGGTCTTCGTCCTCTAAACCTGTTCTTAACCTCATAAATACGTTTAGTACTGGATGACTCAGTCGATGTGGTCGTGTAGGAGTATGATGGTCTCCTACGGCGGAAGTGTCCACGTTTAGTGGCATTGTCAGTTGTTGACGGTGATGTCGCTGAAGATTCTGTAGTTGGTTCTGGTTTGTAGACAGGGTGCCTGATTTCTTGTACTTCAGGCCTGGCATGTACTTGCTTTGTCTTTAAGTCAGCTTCGATTTCATCTATCCTCATGGTTGTTCGTCTTCTGTCGAAAGCTGGTCTATAAGTAACTGGCTGCGCAGGTCTCCTCCTTTCTTTGTTTCTGGATGATTCGGTTGAAGCTTGATGATATTGTCTGATGACTCCAGGGCGCACACGCACTCGGTTGTATGATGGTGTAGTTTGTACAACATTCTCTTCTTCTTCGTTTTCCTGTTGTTCTTGGCTTTCTATTTTTATGTCGTCATTTTCAGGGGCTGTAGCAGGTTCTTCATCTTGCTTGACAGTAGCAAATTCATTACTGATTGAATAACTTACACTTTGTTCTGTAGCAGGGCTGGCAGGAGTTTCAGTAGCGTAAGAGCTAATTTCAGCATATTCTACATTAGTTATCGGGGTTGTTTGCTTGACCTTGATATCTTCCTCTTTCTCAGGACTCGTCTCTTCATATGCTGATGATTCAACTGGTGCAATACTGCTCCTAGACTGATAGAAGTATTCTTGGCGGGTAGATGGCAAATTTGGCACGTAGGAGGTTTCTGCTGGCAAAGTACTTCTCACAGTAAATGTTGGCAAGGCAGATTCTTCCTTTGACTCAGTATTCGAGAAGTGTTGGGTTATAGACGCTTTTTCGTTTGTGTAAGCATTCTCAGTATCGTTTTCAGTAATAGGCTCTTCAACTCTTTCCGAGTTTTGTTTAGGGGTGGGTTCAGTCATAGCTTCAATGTCTAAGGTACTCATACGCTCCATTAGCGTTACTGGATAGTTCTGGTGTAATACATCTCTCTGGTAGGCAAGATCTTCTTCCTTGGTATTATGAGTCTTGACTCTTCTATCATAAATATCTTCATTTTGTGAAGGTTTATATTGAATGCGCCCTCTGGTCCTTTGCCTTGAAGATTTTGTTGTGCTTTCGCTAGAATCTAAAGGTTTCCTGCTTGGTTTTTCAGTAGTGATTTTGTTAGGTTCATAGCGAGGCCTGGATGGAATAGGTCTTCTTTCTCTCAAAGGCCGCCTTGTAACTACAACTTTGGCAGTAGACTCGTAAGATTCAGACCGAGGTGTGGTGGTGTATCGAGGACGACCTCGGTTTCTCTGCGGGGTTCTCCGAGTAGTAGTTGTCGTTGTTGTAGACGATGAAGTAGGATTAACTTCTGCGGCATCTAAATTAGTTTGATATGCATTGTACTCGTCGCTATTGTACTTGGGTGGTGTATCTATGTCAGAAACGGTCGGCAGATTGTTTGCGTCAGTTGGATGATCCGACGGCAGCGGAACGTCTTGTTCTACAGAGGACTGAGTCTCAACGTTTTGATTATATTCTGTCTTGTATGTGTTAACTTGAGTGTCGATGTCTGTGTTGTAATTGTTGCTAACTGGTGCATTAATTTCTGTATTATAATTGTTTCCCTCTGGAGCAGTAATATCAGTATTGTAATTATTTCTTACTGGGGCAGTCACATCTTGGTTGTAATTATTTCTTACTGGGGCAGTCACATCTTGTTTGTAATTATTGCTTACTGGGGCAGACACATCTTGGTTGTAATTATTTCTTACTGGGGCAGTTACATCTTGTTTATAATTATTGCTTACTGGAGCAGTCACATCTTGTTTGTAATTATTGCTTACTGGAGCAGTCACATCTTGGTTGTAATTATTTCTTACTGGGGCAGTTACATCTTGTTTGTAATTATTTCTTACTGGGGCAGTCACATCTTGTTTGTAATTATTTCTTACTGGTGTAGCTACTTGCTGGTTATAATTATTGTTAGTTGGAGAATTTTTATCAGTATCAACAGAGCTACTTGACTGAGTCTGTTGAGAATTTAGCTCAGTTTTAGCAAAATAGTCAGTAGGATTAAAGACAGGATATTTTAAATTTTGGTCAGAATCGTAATGTATTTCAGGAGTATAGTTTTGGAGGTAGCTCGGCGATGATTGCTGGTGATACTTTGGTTTTTGGGTAATTATTTGTTCTGGTTGTGTTTCAGTACTCGACGGGCTGGCCGGAGTTGGTGATGTTGACGGAGATGGCGTGGGAGACGGCGACGGTGGTGGCGATGAATGGCCGACTGCCCCAGGGGTGGCGTACGGTTGTTTCACGTCATCGAAGTAGTTGTGGTAGTCTAACGGAGTGCTAAAGTGGAACGCTTGGTTGATCGAGTACGGGTTGTGAGTCTCGAGCAATTGACTCGGGTAAGTGGAAGGCGGTTTAGTCGTGGTCGTTGTAGTCGTAGTCGTCCGTAGTGTAGTCGTATGATCAGGTTTCCTCTGGAAGTTATACTGATCATTCAGTTCCGGAGACTTGTAATTGTTTTGTGGTTGTAAGTATTCTTGTGAGTTGTATTGAGGGCCCATATTGTTAATGAAGTATGAACCTGTTTTAGGAGGAGCTGTTGCCGTCTGAGGTTGTTTAGGTGGTCTGATAGATGAAACAGTCTGCGGCTCAAATGAGTAGTAATTGGACTGGTAATTAGGCACGGGATTTGGTTTAGGTGCGGAAGTGCTGTAGTAGCTGAACGTTGGCTTTTGTGTTACAGGTTTTTCTGGTTTGTACGGCGGTTGAGTTACTGCATAGAAGTTTTGGTTATATCCCTGTTGTGAAACTGCCTGTGTTTGTGATGAGTCACGGATTTGAGAATTAATAACGACTGATCCCACATGAGGAGATGGGAAAGGAATTTTGGCAAATCCGTTTGGAGTGTGATAACTCAAGGGTGCTACAAAGAATGGTAACTGTTTCAATTTCTTGTCGCTATTCTCTATGTTCGATAAGTAGGGCAGCTCGAATTTTACGAAGTTTTCTGGTGGTGGTAAAGTAGAGGGTCCAATGAAAACTTTGGGTGCGTTCAATGGATTGACTGAATCCAACACGGCAATAGTATCGGCATTCTTCAAAGATGATAAAACGTCTCCAACTTTAACTTGACTGTTTTTACTGACTTCTTTAGTCATGAAAATAGCTAGTGGTGGTTGGTGCGGTTTCAACTTCTTCGGTTTCGGAGTCGTTGGAGGTTGGGTCGGGAAAGGAGTTGGAATCGTCGAGTATTTCGGCACTTGGTCGACGTCTTTTAATTGCGAGTTGAACTCTGAAAAGTAGTTGTGTCCAGATACAGGTTCAAGTGGTTTTGCGCCTGGCCTCTGGTAGTCGCTAATAAATGTCTGTTTTACTGGGTTCGGTCTAGAGTTTGCCTGAGAATATAATTCCGTATTTACCAAATGAGAAGTTGTCAAAGGACTCCTGAAATTGAATTGTCCTCTATTTAGTGACTCTAACGGAACGTATAATAGCTGAACTTCTTCCCTCTCATTTTTCGAGTTCGGTGACACTGTTTCTGGCCTTAATGGTTTATCAATAGTATCAAACTTGATCTTCTGTAATGACTGTGGTTTCTTCATTCCATTATAACCGTAGTCATTGCTCACGTTCTCAGCTCGGTATCCATCAACCAATTTCGGTTCTATTCTTGATTTTTGTCCTTGACTCAGGAAAGGTTTAGCTTGAGCTGGACCTGGTAATGCTTGAGTGAAGCTGACTGGGTTTAGTATGCCCTGTAATCTGGGTTTTTGTGGCTGGATGGTATCAAAACCGAATGGGGGAGCTACAAATCCTTGGCTCAGGGGAAAGTTAGGTTGTGATAAACCGAATCGAATGCCTTGCCCGAATCCTTGGTCTGTCAGATAATTCTGTGGAGCAGACGGCACGGATTGCAAGTACAGCTGTCTATTTGCGGGCGTGTTGTAATAATTCCTTGATGGGAAGGTATCTTGGCCAAATCCTGTTGGTCTTGTGAGTCCTGGGAATGGTTCTGTCAGTATTCTAGGTTCTGCGATAGCTTGTCTCTTGATTGGTGGTAGTGGGTCATCCCTCTCGATGGGGCCGGACAGCGGCACCCAGTCGCTGATGTCTGATGTATACGTGCTGATCTGACGAGACCATCTTGATTGATCCTTCTTCGCTGATGACGTCAGGGCCAGGAGTATCACAAGGCAGGCCAGGCGGTGCACGGTGCGGTGCGCCATCTGAAATCAATAGAAAATAAAAGTAAGTATTTATAAGTAGACATGTATTAAATAGAGGTTACAATAATTAAAACAGGTAAGTAGTTAGAACAGTAAATAGTGCGTACTGGAAATCTTACTCTTTTGCTAACTATATCAATCTGCCTAGCCTTTTCCCAACTATGTTGGGGTCGGCTTCTAGTCTATTTCTGATTTCCACAACCCAGTTACTGGGTAATACGATAATTCTAGGTAAGACTGGTTGTCAGACTTTCGGGCTTCTGACTACTCGTAACGACTGTCAAAGAACCACGAATGACAGCCGAGACCAACGGCTTAATGTGCTAATTCGAGGCACGGAGGAGTCTAGTTAATCGAAATAAAAGATGGTCACCCATGCACGGACAAGCCCCGGCAAGCGTAGCTTAATCTGATGGATCGAACAGTACGGCTGTTATTACTTGGCCACGAGGTCCACTTTTGTTTACTACGTAACTTTTGTAATTTTACACAAGTCTAGACTAACTCTAGACTGAAAGGCGGACAGTAAATACTGCAGTCCACGCAAAGGTACAGGTCAAGACGGTTATTACGTCAGGGACTTTTGTGCGAACAATGCGTTACATGGAGCACTTAATTATTGTGCAATAGCATGAGAAAAACTCTCGACAAACAAACATTAGCCAAGTCATTACAAGTCCAGATTGTGAATAACTATCCTCCGCGGACATGGGCTAGATACACGTCTTTGGAGAACTAAGTATTTGCCAAAAGTTGGCCCTCCGTCATAACAAACATACTTTTGGCGACTGTGTCGCCAACTCGCCACAGCACATTAGAATTCAAACAAAACGTTGACCAACGCGTTTTCGGCCATCAACTAATTACGAGCTAAGGTTAAAGCTGTGGCTTGAATATTAGGTCATTTAGCTGGTCATACTCACGTAACGTTAGGCCACAAGCCGTAACTCCGTGCCCCATGTAACCGGGCATGTGTGAATCTTCGCGGCGCTTGCGCAACATGATCTATGTTACATACGCCATGGTGCGCACTGCCTCGTAATAATGATGCAACAATAGCCCTTACTTATAATCTGATCCACATAATTCATAATGATATTTTAAATGATACAGTTGCAACTTTTTTACCGTGCAGGACAACTTCTGTGAGATCACTGACGAGAACTTCAAATAATGAAGTGCTTATTGCAACTCGAGTTTCGGACATAATCACTCAAATTTTGGGCGTGACCAAGCCTCCTGGCGCAACCTGTGACGGCAAAATATTGAACATGAGAGGCAGTAGTCACTACTGTTATTAGTCTGTTTTTTGTATTTCTAATGATTTGACATTATATTTTATTCGGTATATATGGAATTTCTATTTAATTTTTGAATTGAACATTATTTGCATGCCCACGAGACGGTAGAATATGGAGGACTACTTTTTTGTGAAAACACCTGTGTACCAATTACTCATGTTTGCAAAAATAAATGATTTGATTTGATTTGAGTAGTATACCTATAGTACACCAACATTCCACCAGTTATGTTTAAGTCCCATGTAATAGAGGGCGAGCCTATTGCCATCAACCGGGTACAAATCCAGACTCCGGGCTGCTACTGAGAAATTGAAAATACAAAAACCCAATAAACTGCTCGACCGGGAATCGAACCGAGGAGATCATGCTCAGCAGTAGCGCTTGCCACTAGACCAACGAGGCAGTCATAATAATTTAAGTATTGAACAATAACTTTTTTTGACATTGCGTCAATCTATCGTGAAATTACACATTTAAACATTTTAATTGGCGAGCCTATAATCTTTTTTAAAACAAAGTGGGACCACATTTCAGTGGGATACCTTGAAAGTTATGTACATTTGTGTAACTGTTATGATCACTGATCTATACGCGTATGTAGTAATGTGCAAAATGCATTATGTAATGCCTCGAAAAGTCTAATTATCGTACATATTATTGCAGTTTTATGTTTGATACAGAAATCTCATTAAATGCGTAAGTAATTACTGTGTGCAATAATTATGCAAAATATGTTTTTTTTATGTTCCCTTTCCATTTTAAGTACTTTTAGTAGTATTTTTTTTATCGATAGCAGTGTTTTAGAGGTATGAGGAACAGGGTGTAAAAGTCCATTTATCCTCTATAGAAAAGGGTGGATCCTCTGACCAGACGGGTGTCGTGTCTGGCGGGCAACTGCCGAACGATTGATGTCGGAAAGTTATATATATGCCGGTCGCGCGGTAAACTTTGCTTGCGCGATGCACGGTTTCGCGTGACGTCAGTGTGACGCGTAGCTCGCATGTGGCGATGCAGATGCAGCCACAGTGTGATTAATTTTAGAGTAACGTTTATTGCGTATAGCTGGTCGATCGCAGATTATGCTACCCCTTGCCGCGGTCGGTTCCTGGATGGGTAACATACTTTACATATCGAGACCCCTCCGTGCCTCAGAAAGCACGTTAAGCAACGGTCCCGGCTGTCATTCTTATCTTTGACAGTCCTTAAGTGTAGTCAGAAGCCCAAGAGTCTGACAACCAGTCTAAGGGGCATTTTGACGCTCCATGTAAAATAATGGTATTCAGCTAATCCGGTTAGACTGGAAGCCGACCCTAACGTTGTTGGGAAAAGGCTAGGCAGATTGATTGTTTACGATTTAATAGATCAGATTGTCTCAAAAGTATAGAAACGATAGACATCTAGTAGACGAGGATTTACTTGAAGAGCCCACTAAAATGAAAAAACGTCTTCCATTACTCGCCGACTGAAGAAACTATGGAATTCGTATAAAACAAGCAGTAATGTACGACGAATGGATTTCTATTATATTTTCACAACACAGTGTATTAATCTAATATCTTTCGTATAAAGTGGAAAGGCTCACTTGATTACTATTGTGTGACAAAACATAAGCGGCAGCGGGTAGAATTAATAAGAATAAGAATAATTTATTTACAGAAAATATAAAATACGGCCCATGAATCACGACCGGTTTGAACACAGACTCTCCGAACTTCCGCGCATATAGACTCATTCACACTCGCTTCAAGTCACCATTGGATTCCTAAAAAAGATTATTGCGCAGCCTTCTGCGCAAAGTCCCGACCGGCGCGGCACGCGGCGGCGGCGGCGGTACCAACTGGCGCAGGTGTCTCTTAAATATAGGACTGTGTTTGTGAGTGTGCACTCCAATGTCTCGCTCGCTACAAGCTGTAACGTGCACCACGGTTCACTCCCGCGCAGGTAATTGAACGTGTCGCATTGTAGCTAATGTACTTTCCTCGTCTCGATGCTAATTGGTACCTGCATTATGTGTTATATGTATCTACGAGAAAGTGCGTCCGTCTGTTTGTTCATTTTCCTAAAACAATAACAGTTTTGACCAAGTAGATAAGAACCTACTTATAGTGAAAGTGTTGGTGATTTTAGTAACGGCCAATATGAGTGCCGAAAGGAGAAGAGGAGCTCGTGGCTAAGTAATAACAGCCGCATAGGTCGATCCATCAGGTTAAGCTACACTTGCCGGGGTTGGTCCGTGGATGGGTGACCATCTTTACATATGACACTTCTCCGTGCCTCGGAAAGCACGTTAAACCGTTGGCTGTCATTCGTGGAACTTTGACAGTTGTTACTGGTCGTCAGAAGCCCGAAAGTTTGACAATCAGTCTTACCAAGGGGTATTGTATTACCCAGTTACTGGGTTGTGGAGGTCATATAGGTAGCCGCTCCATGTAAAATACTGGTACTACTCAGCTAAATCCGGTTAGACTGGATGCCGACCCAACATAGTAGGGAAAAGGCTAGGCAGATTGATATACATGTGCTGAAAAACGGTAGAAGAATCATTGGCAGACCAATAGCTAGGTGGGTGGACGACGGGGAAGATCTGGATGAGACTCGCACAGACCAGGGAAGCATGGCACACATGGGAGGAGGCCTATACTCTGAGGGAGAAACAAGGCTGACCAATAATGATGATGTTGATGTGATATCGGTTTTCAGGTCAAACGATGGGTAATCAAACAGACAAACAGATACAGTAGTGATTGAAATCAAGCGTTTCAAATACACTGAAATTATCTATGAGAAATCAATGAAACAGAATGTAAGCGTTAAACACGCACACTTTTCACTATCACGGAATGTATGGAAGAGATAAAATCCATGTGAAACATGCGGTAGCTACAGATTATAATAATAATAATAAGTGAGGTTGTCGGGCGTGGCAACATGTCGTGTTCAGATTCGCGACAAGTCAATCGTCATCATGAGGATGCCCCGTTGAGAAGTGAAACACGTATCGATTTCTTACACGGTTTTTTATGACTCTTTAGGAATAGTTAATCGGAATAGGTTACTAAATTTATATAGGTCTATTGTATACTATAATTGCCAAGTCACGCCTGAATCAATTAATTATCATCTATCATAAAATAACGTTTATTCATCAATAACTTTAAAACAACTTAATTATTCTAAAATTATAAAAAAGCAACCCTCACAACAAGGCCTTTCACTTGAGATGTCACACCGTTTACCGTGGTGACTTACAAAATATTGATGGAGGCATAAATTCTGAAGCTATAAAGTTTATAAAAAAAGTATTTGACCATAATTGAATCACATGCATATTTCCTATTATTGGCAGCGTCGGCAATACAATTTGTGGCGAAAAGCCAACAGCCAACACGCGTCGATCACATTGCAAACATTGTCACCATGATCGCCCTACCATTAATATATTGGTTGCTCAGTGAAAGTTGGCGGTTTCTCGTAATGACCGTTTCACCACAACATCGGAGAGGAAAAGCTGAGTTTTATAGTTTTACTTGCAAAACCAATATTATACGGTAAGTTAAATAATAGTAGTGTATTATTAGTTGCCATAATAATATGGACACGAAGAAAATTTGTATTTTACTTCATAAAGTAGCCAGATTTAAACATCGTACTTTAATAATAATATATTTTATTTCAGATACTATTACAAACCATATTATCATAATAACTGCTACTCGATACATTATTATTATGTTTGGAAATCTTCATAAGCTGTTACCGTCTGTGCACATCACTAATGATTTTTCTATTTGCGTGTAATTTACTAAACATGGTCTTATTTTTCGTGTGAGCTATCCCACGATGATTCAAGAGTTATATCTATTTGTATTATCTCAAGAAATGGTGAGATTATGTCCATTGCGGACGTCATATTTTCAGTTGTCCAGTTAAGAGCTCAACGTGCATGGATTCCAGTTGAAACAAAACATAACATTTCATTGCAGTCGGTAATAATAGACGATTTTTAGCTATCTGATGAGGTGTGACAGATCCAATATCATTATTAACTCTTCCGTTATTGCGAGGCTACTTCAGTTTGATAGATCAGTAGATATACGTACCCAAAAAATTGGAAAAGGAGTTGTGTTTTGCAGCTTCTTTCTGCTATTTAAGACCTACATTCTTAACACTGCAATACGCCTACACTTCTGCTGTGTTAATATACCTTCTTCAGGGAATATAGTCGTGGCATGACAGCCTGTGATTGGCTGTAGATGGATGTGTCTATGTGCACCCCACACGTATTGCAGTCACGTCCCGAGGAATGTAGTTATTTCCCATTTGTCAACAGTTCGTTCACTCGAGTTGGCGTGCAATCGACTGTTAGATATTGCGTCGCATATTATCTATGCGTTTTCTTGTGCGCCGCGAAGCATCCGCTCGGTACATGTGTGGCGCGAAGGAAGTGGACAGCGAGAATTTATGTTGTATGTTTTTTTTAATTTATAATCTGAAATATTTTCCGCAGTGTCTGCAACGGCTGTCTTCATCCCAACTCTTGCTGCTCAAAAGACAGAGACTGTTAGAGTACTTAGGACATTTAACTATGGACCACAATTTTCGTTTGATATTAACATTGGTGCTATGTTAATATCTAACAATGTTGTCGGCCAGTTCTGGACGCTGAACTCCTTAAAAGTAATTTTTCATCTCTCGCCCTTATCCCAATTTAATTGGGGGTCAGCGCGACATGTCTTTTTCCTTCATACATTATGTGGGTAGCTATAAGAGTAAGGGAAGACCAAAAAATGGGAAGATAGACTACGTGAAAGATGACATGGTTAGAAAGAGGGTGACTACCGACTAATCGAGAAGTATGGAAGAAAAAGACATGTTGCGCTGACCACAAATAAATTGGGACAAGGACAAGAGAATGATGACTCCTTTATTAGTCGTCACCCACTCTATCAAAACAATATATTTTTTCTCAAAATCTGTGTCATCGATTGTACAAGAGTCGGGAGCCGATGAACTGCGCTCATTCATTTGTGCAGGCGTTACCGTCACGAGAGCCACCAGTCACGACAATGATCACTAGCCGCTCGATAAAATACACTTTGGATTGCGGGGTGTAGTGCAGTGACTAAGTAGTGGGTACTCGGGATATAACCGATAGTTATCGGTTGACTATCGACAATTATAACCGGAGATGATTTGAGATTTAATAACCCGCACCCTAATTGCGTAATACGCGATCAATCGTAATCTGAATCGCTTTGAAACAGATTGCTAATTCATTGCTTAATAAGTACGAAAAAAAATCTGCTCAACAACGTAAATAACGCAATGAATGTTGTTGAATTGTCAAAATGAAACAGAGTAGTTGTATGAGAGCCTTGTGTTCACCAAAATTTAAATCAACTGTTTAGATATTTAATCAGTTGTTTTAAATATAACATTTCTTCAGGACCAACTGTTTAATACCGGTGCGGTGGTTTGAATAGGCCTTACTTATAGATAGCCGGTATCGATACAATTGGAATGTCCGATGAGGGATAGATTCGAAATCGTATTGAATTATAACTTCATTTGCATAATATAAACATTGGGTACCTACTACCTACGTACTCATGTATTTCTTTCAGTTCCATAAACAATTTAAAAGATATTAGTTTATGTTCTCACATATTAAAGTTAACTTACTCATTCGTAGACCAGTACCTACATTATCCGGTCGTGGAATTTAATTTACAAGTCAGTTGTGATTATAATCTCAATTTTCTTACAGCAAAAAACAGAATAAACAGGCAATAACGCACGTACACTGCGTACCACGTAAATGACATGCGCGGTTGCGTATGTCGGGCATTTGGTTGCGTCGCGTGGAACGGAACGAGTATCGTCGTTTACCCACTTCTGTGCGTTCGGTTTTACGTAATTTTATACTAAGTCACTATTTTATTATTTAATGTCTTTTGCGTAAATTATGTCGTTATGCCTTATGCCATTATTTGTGTCTCTATGTGTGTTTAATTGCCATTGCAAGTCAATTTACATGCGAGAATGGTGCTTACGATATGTTTTATTGTCTGTGTCGACATCAATTATTGGTCGAAGCCAATTATGTTTGGTCTTCCTGATTTTGCAAATTGTTTTTAATGTAGAATATATTGCGTTAATTTTACGTTAACTCACAGGTTGTACAAGATATTGTCCAGACTGTGGAGGTAAAATTTGTGAGTTTGTATACAGGGGGAACGGAACTACTGATTCGATTTCAAAAGTAGGATATTATAGGACATAATATTCCATGTTAAAATAATAAATTTCACGCGGACAAAGTCGTGGGCAGAAGCTAGTCAGGAATATAGAGAGTATTAGGCAGCATACGTGCTCTACTCCTTTCTACTAGCAACAAGCATGTAGACTCTGAATTAATTAGACCAATTAATTGTGTTGTTCCCCTCTTGCATACTATTTCCCACCATAAACATGACAACAAAACAGATAAGTAAGTATAAGTATTATTTGCATGAAATTTTCCACGAACACTGCACTATCGGCCATAAAGACGGATACCTCTTCTGACCTATATTACGCCACCTGTGTTCAACCCACGGCTAACAATAGCAAACAATCGACTACAGACGGACGGACAGCACTCTCTTTGTTTGGTATAATTTGCCTCAGTGAAAGTAACTTGTTAGTTTTAGACTGTATGCCTTTTTTTGGTCGGCAGTGTAACTTTATTTGTCAGACTAGGAACGGTAGATGCATGGTTTAAATGACTTTAAATATAGTTATGTAATAGCATTTAAATAGCTTCCTATATGATTGTTGGTCGCATTGTTATTTAGAATTTCTTCATCGTAACAGATGAAAGAACTATGCCGAAAGTAGCTACACTCAACAATTTAGAAGACCAAAGTCAAATATAAAGTATTTATTTGGATGGAATAAAAGAATTACAGGCACTGTCAAGGGGTCGGTCAGTCAGAAAGAGGAAGCTAGTTGCCCATTCTAAAGCGTAGTAAGTTCCAATGGAGAAGAACGGGCAAGGAACTCTACGGACACGGAACGCTGCATCAAGGCGATGAGCAGCAGCATCCATCTATGTTACAACAACCTAACAAACAGAAGTGTCAGCTTCTTCTACACAGGTACACGCATAAAATGATACTGAAGGGTAAGACGGTCAATCTAAAATGTTTGCATCTCGAATGAAACTATACGAATTCGTACTAAACTCAAACTTATGGCATTTATTTCAATTAAAAACAAAAGAATAGCAGGGGATCTGTTCGGGGGATCCGACCAGAATAAATCTAAAATATTTACAGGCACTTTTGAATTGTCAAAGAGTCGTTCCGTTAGTTAAACAGTTGAAGTCCAAAATGAACGTAAAGAATGGGAGTAAGCATAATATATACAAAAAAATAATCTTCGTGAAATATTTTATAGACAGTCAAAATACTTACTATCAATGATGAAACTAAGTACAGTAGCCAGCAAGAGATTACCAGAGTTCGTGTTACGGTGGAGACACCGGAGCTCAGGCTTCCTACGGACATATCACCCGATGCGTCGGCAAACACGAGCCAAACAACAACAACGAGACGTGGACGTATTCTGAACAATATTGTCATTTGTTCATGAATGATCGGACGAATCATTGATGAGCAAAACGATCTTCAATGAGAGTTTCGGAAGATCTTACTAAAAGGTTTTTGACGATCGGAGATTAGGCCTACTCCAAAGTTCTAGAGAGGTAAAGATAGTCTAAATCCTAACATATCCTAATTGCGTAAAGCACGATCAATTACAATCTGAATCGTTTTGAAACAGATTGCTAATCCAGTGTTTCAAAAGTTCGAAAAAAAAACTGCTTAACAACGTAAATAACGCAATGAATGTTGTTGAACTGTCAAAATGAAACAGATTAGTCTTAATCGTTTACGGAAAGGATCAATATTGGTGATCAATTCATCATCATTATCATTATTTTGTCTTTTTCTATTATACATCCACAATTCTCTATTAGCGTCATCACGTTTGTCAAACCCTTTCTAGCCATGTCATCAAACTTTGTAATGAATTAATTCAAGATCTGAGTAACAGATCGAGAGCATTCCTTCTCTTTATCGTTGATAATTGTTAATGTTTACACCTCGATGCTCTTGCACCTGATATAATAATTACTTTAGCGGTATTGTAATCATAGTTCCATGTGCCTTATGATTATTACGGTGACCTGGTTTACATCACCCATACCCATACATACAATTAAACGATTAACGCAATTAAGGAAATCAATCAGCCAAGATTTGGAACACACAATGATGACTCTGATGCTGACATATTAAAGGCAATATGAACAAATAAAAATAAAACAAGTTAAATAAATTTTGAAAGACCTGTATTTGAAGATTTCCAAATGGTTTAAATTCATGTCAATAATTCAAATCTTACGCCATTCACGTACGTATGAAATCTCATAAGTTGATTCGATCATTAAGACGCAAGAAATCGACAAATATAGAGCATGTTAGCCAATAGCAAAGGACAATATTTGTAATAAGTAAACGGCTACGATATCGTAGTATCAGTATCAATATAAATGTCATCTGGTCCAGTATTGTATAAATCAAATGGAGAATGTTTCAAGTCTCTGTTAAGTACAAGGACTTTGTTAATCGTTAGGTTCCGATCAGAATCTTAATCGGTGTTGTTAGATATATAACTGGTATCAATTATATACTACATAATCTGCCAAGTGGTATGGGATAAGATACTGGTTTTAAGGTGACGCTGATGTCTGATGATCGAAAGATTGTTCATTTCTTTCCTTGAGACCAAATAGATCAAGGTATTAAACGAAACGTGGACACGTCTCCGTTATTGTGATATTTTGTAATCATATCCAATGGTATCAAAGCTACATCAACCTTTAGAAGAACTGCAGGTCCTTCAATTATAGATTTAATTGACGTTTTTGATATTCTCTTAAATTGTGACTTTGCGAATCGAGTGTTTTTGATATACTTATTTCATTCATCTTGACCACATCCTTATTTCTGTAGGACATGGCCGTCGAAGGTCAATCTCTGTACTACATAGCTTTGGCTTTTGACATCTTGAGATTATAACCCATAGTGCTGTATACTTACAGTACATTCTCCTATAATATTCTGAACTGAAATCGTGGCTCCACAATCTAAATAGTAACTGGGGCACAGCGACAGGTCCAGTTGATAGCTCACGATTGTGCCCCGCGTGAAACTTAGTACCGGCTAGTAGCAGCAGGCGGCAGGCTCGCAAGTAGAAACATTTGCATCGCGGGTATTAAACCAGTGGCTAATATAAACTAGCACTGCTTACACATTCCTACTGCTACTAGTTCTGGTTCACTTCCATGTTTAAGAATGCTGTACTTTTGGTTCGATCTGCTCTGTAACTTTCCTTCAATGTTAAAGGCGTTATGTCACAGTCTTACTTGTTTTCACCAGTCCTGCGTACAGGTGCTAAAAATGAGTAGTATCTCTGTGGGTAAAAAAATAAAATTCCCAAATATTCATCCTATTAAGGTGATAAGTTCAAACTGTGGGTACCAAATATTCCTCCTATTAAGGTGATAATTTAAAACTGTGGGTAGGTACCAAATATTCATCTTATTAAGTCGATAATTTCAAACTATGGGTACCAAATATTCATCCTAATAAGGCGATAATTTCAAACTTTCGAATGTTTCGTCCACGGAATATGAGAGACTAATTTCAAGTAGAACGGCTTTCTTAGAGCAATTTACTCGAAATGGTACGAAATAATGAAATCGCTTCAGACAAGAGTATCATTACAGTCTTACGTCTCTAGGTCTAAAAATAATCAGCCGTCCCATACATTTGGGTCGAGTAGGTGTAGAAGTTTTGTATGAAACAGTTCATAATTTTTCGATAACGATGTTGGTTCCATGGAGAAAGTTGTTCAGTTTGATGGTCTGTACCACACCCTTTTTGACCACACCTGTCTGATACATGCTGCATGTAACGTTGTCGTGATACTAAAATCCGGTCTTTATTGGATTAGCATCTTCTTGCTGGTGGTGAATTTCCTATACGGCACGGCCAGTTTCGGTTGAGTCCTCCTGAGAATCACTATAATCATCATAGATATCGTGGTCGTAACAAACAAACAAACACTACTGTTCTGTACTGTATACCTCATTTGCGTAGTGGTCGGAAGCGCTACTGCTGAGTATGTGGTCGTGGCTTCGATTCCTGGATCGGGCATAGTGTTATTGGGTTTTTCCATAAAGATTTTCTCAGTAGCAGCCTGTAGTCTGGATTTGTGCCCGGTGGATGGCAAGGCCCTTATTAGATAGGACTTAAATATAGCTGGTGAAATGTGGGTGTTCTAAAGGTACACCTCTGCTTAACCATTCGGGGGAACAAGGCGTGATATGATGTTGTAGCTCCCAATATAACCCGGTACACATCTATATTCTAAATTGCAATTAAAGTGGCGTTTCGTGTTTGTCTGTTTGTCCGCGTTGTTCTTCTAAACCACGCAACCGATTTTGATGAGGTTTTCACCATCGTTTAGAGAATTTATTCCGGAAGGTTTATGTGTATAATCTATACTTATAATAAATCTGTAGAAGTGAAAATTCTGTACATTGAAAATATCAAAAAAATAAATGGCAGGGGGCGTTACTAGACCGTCACCGAACCCAAAAATTTGATTACATTTTTTTTTGTCTGTCTGTCTGTCTGTCTGTCTGTCTGTCTGTCTGTTTGTTCAGGCATCACGCAAAAACTACCGGTTCGATTACGATGAAACTTGGTATAATTATTCTTTAATATCCTGGGCACCACACTGGGTACTTTTTATCCCGGAAAAGTATCCTATCCTACGGTTGGGGGGTGTCAAAGTTTGTATGGAAGAATTTTAACGCGCTGTCCGATTAACTCGAAACTCAATATTTATACTTAAACCCAAAAATTAAGAATAACGTGTATCAGGATTTTTCGAAATTCAACCCCTAAGGGGGTAAAATAAGGGATGAAAAATTGTATGAAAAATCTTATTCCTTGAGGTAATAAACATGAAACTTCGCACGAATAGTTATCTAAATAAATTATAAAGTTTGTAGTTTTTTGTTTTTCTAAATTACCCCCCAAAGGGGGGTTGGGGGGTGTCAGTGTTTGTATGGAAGAATTTTAACGCTCTGTCCGATTAACTTGATATTTATACTTAAAACCCATGGGGATGTATGGGGTAATTTCCGACACTCACGCGGGCGAAGCCGCGGGCAGCAGCTAGTATTTAATATAAAACTATTTAAAGCTAAGAAATCTCGATGTTTTATCAATATTGCACGTAATTCAAAACTTATTCACTATTTAAATATACATTATAAAAAACCCTTAACAAATATCACATCCTGACCGCGAGAGAAACAGGCGTTTGAACTGTAGTAGAAAACTGTTGGAATTTTATAATTTTTTTGAGCAACAAGCAGTAGCTGAATTTAACTTTTAATACTTTTCTTAGGTGTATATTACTGTATTTTTATTGAATAAGTGAAGAAAAAAAATTACATGCATATTCGTATACTACCGTGCGAAGCAGGAGCGGTTAGTTTAGTACAAATTCTAATCAATTCCGCGGTCACTGCACTTGCAGTTTTTCTGCTCACTGAACACATACGCGGCCATAATTGGATTATTAGTTAATTGCTTATACAATCGATCGTTAATTGATGAACGGGTTTCAGCATTCCGTAATATGTATCATCAATTTGTAGCTTACATATTTGTTGATTGAAGTGAATGCAAATTTTGACTATGTAATGTTTCTGTGGGGTTCCGCTTAGCGTTCTTATTCAAAATCAAGTCTTATTACTAGGTATTTACATTAGGTAATCGATTTACGCTAGATTAAATGACTAAGCAACTATACAAATATGACAAAAACACAAACAAATGGTCACTTATGCGTCGAATTACTCGTTCACATCGCTGTCATTTGAAACGCGCCCAGAAGACTGGTAGCATTGTCACGTTGAATGGCAATGCTAATTCTTCGGCCAAAGAACGAGGCAGCCCTCTGGTCACGTGAGGTGTCGACCACTCACCAGGTATTAACCTAACTGTCTTTCATAGATGACTTCAGAGCTTCCCCTTACGGATGAAAAGAAGATATATCATTCTCATCAGGTGTAGGAGTAACCGAATAACACATGCATGCGATGACCAAGGGATATTCTGCACCCTTATTGCGTAACAACCCTCCAATCACGAGTCGAAGATTTTGAATGAAATTCCTAACCTATGGATTCATACTTTTAAAAAAATTGCCTGGTAACGTAAATAACGCTATTTCCGTAGCTGTACTGTTGAAATGAAAGGTATTGCGATCAATTGGCATTTTATGTGTGTTACGTAATTACCCCGCTGGGATAAATTCGGAAATTGGACAAAGGTATTTTGATTTATCCGTTGATAATAGAGTACTCCTTACGTTCAAATACGTATCCCATGTTTAAGAAAATCTTTAGAATAAACAGTAAGTATTTCCAAACACTCTGTAAAATTTCAGCTCTCAATTATCCTACGTATACTCTCTCATTTTCACTTCGCTACTAAACCATTAATCAGTCTGCAATTGATTTTGATTTCCTCGTTTGACCAGAAAACTTATTCAATTCAAAACTCTATCAATTACAAGATAAGATACATTTTAAGTTACACTGTAAAGCTGTTTGAACTATCTCGTTGGTTTAGCGAAGCGTACTGATTCTTCCGGGTAAGTAGAGCGTTGTACTATCGTATGCTGTACATCTTCTATACTATTTTTACTGTATTCTTATGTTTTGGCATTTCAATGTTTTTGCAGGAACTTTCTACATCAATTTACAAACGGGGACGTCAGACGGTCTTCTCCTGCCAAACGTAACAATTATTCCATTGTTCATGAAATGTCCAGGGGCATATACCAGTGAATTGTCGAATGGTACGAAACGGTTGGAAACTTATTTTAGCTACGGAACAAAATTATTGCTAGACGATCGAATACTAAGGAGATATGTAATTATCATGAGAGTGAAACGGATTTTGTAATAGAAAGTGTCAAAATGATAATTTCTCCACTAAGAAATGAGATTATCGCGAAAACTGTTTCCTTTGCTGAGATATAAATGTCACACGGTAATTAGCAGCATATATACATATTACACATGAGATGTGAATATCTTACGCTGAGCCGGAGCGGTTAAACTCGACACATTACACAATTAATTGAAAAACATTTTTTACTGTAAATTCGGAACGAAAGTCTCGTGAAACTAAGGAAGAAATTACGTCCACATCCATAAAACACAAAAATAAACGCAATGCGTCCACTTTTAACGTCGCTTAAGACAAATTTAAGTTTAACGACGGGAAAAACGAAAACAAGCGCAATTGCTATGACGATAAGGATCATAATGAATGAGTGATTACCTTAGTTTTCCATAGATAAGGGGCCATGAGTGGCATGCGGCTAGTTTCACAAAAAATAAGTGAAATGACAGGAAGAGTGGCCGGTCCAGTTGGAACTAGAAGAAACTGGTTAGCAACTGGTTTTGACTGGCCCGAACCGGTTTCTACGTAAAGCGTAACTAATGCACCGGCTCATGGTTTGTGAGTGTGCACATGCACTAGTTAACGTTTGGAAAAGTGTTAAAAAGGTAAATAAGAACTTACAAACAAGATAATATGATATACTTTAGACGAATACTAAGATGCTACAGATGACTACAAAATGGACAAGCGGAACTCAAAAGAAGAAATTGTCCATTCTGTTGTTGCGTTAAACCACGCACTTCTGTTAAAAGGTTGATTGATATACTTTAATCATGACAACTTTTGGTTACCTTAAGAAATTCTAAACTTAAACAACGTAGTTTCCCCCAAGCAAAGCACAGATATGAGATCTTTAAGAATATGAACAAGTAAAATTATAGTGATTGCGCATATCTTAACAGCTGTGAGACGTTGCAGGTTTTCTAGCGGAAACGAGAGTAGATAGCCTCGACTACATACTTGAATACCGGTGATACTGTACTTGGACACCCACTTTCCTTGTCCGTCGGTTGCTTTCTCAGGAAACACATATGAAACGGGAGCTTTGGCATTGTGGGTGAAGAAGAAAATTTTAAATGGTTAATTTAATTTCTTATAAAGATGGCTTTAAGAAAATTTCTATGAATGTATTTTCCATTCATAGATATCGTAGCTGCGGGAAACTACCTTCCCGCTTTCTAGCCATATCATCTTTCAAGTCCATCCATCGTTTCTTAGGTCTTCTCCAACTTTTATAGCCATTCATACTCAAAACAACTTTCCGCGGGATATAGTTGAAAGCCTTAAGCCTTTATAACCATATTTATCTCCAAATAAATCTTTTACTTTGAATTTTAAGATTGTACGTTACCACCATGGATATCCGTGATTAGGAACTATATTTTCCCGTCTTCTACTTCTATTTTTATCCACTAATCTTAGAAAGTAGTGAAATTGTCCAGGATCATGAGAAGCAGCAGTATTGCTCTCATCATTTCACGGTCATCAGAAAACGGGCCACCACAATTTATGTAAGCATAAACAAAAGCGTATCCGTTTGGACAAGAAACTAAACTAAGAAGAAATTGTTTGAGAAATATATCTTGCGGCTAAGGTTCTATCATTTATATTTACGATTTTTTTCACTGATTTTATCCTGAAGACATTATGCCCTGCTAACTAGGTACCGATATTTTTATTTAAGTTTCAGACTTTTGTGAACTGCGTGGATTTGAAGAGGGAAATTACTTTATTTATTTATATATTTTACTTTATTGTGCCCCAGAAAAATATATTACAAAGAATAAATTATACACTACAAAATATACAAAGGAGGCCTTGTCGCTTTTAATTATGGCTCTGTACCTTAATATTCTGGCTTGACTTGACTTGTAGACTAGCTTGGAAAGTTAAGTAGATGTTAAGTAAATAGTTGTAAAGTTCACAAACCGTTTGCTTCCTACTTGTTCAGTGCGGGCTGACATTTAGCTAAATTGCATGGTTTCTGGTTGCATCGGGTTCCGCAGTGGTGCTTCCTAGTGTTCATAATCGTAATATATTATTTTTATTGACATTTTATAGTGAACGGTCTTTGAAGTGACTGACGTAATTTACAGTCGTTTTTCAATAGTTACGTAGGTATTAGGTACAGTTATTTGTTTGGAGTGCCCTATCACATGGGACATACCTAGCGAAATGTGGGTGTACTATATATAGGTGCACCTCTTCGGGGGTTACAGGCATAATTTCAACATGAATGACGTTATAAATACATTCTAATGTAACATACTCGTATTTTGATTTAAAAGAGTGTCCGTGGAGTTTTTTTGCCCGTTCTTCTCCATAGGAACTTACTACGCTTTGGAATGGGCAACTAGCTTCATCTTTCTGACTGACCGACCCCTTGACAATTCAAAAGTGCCTGTAATTGGTTTATTTGAAATAAATGGTTTGAGTTTGATATTATGTGTGTGTTATTTGCAGTGCGTTGAAGTAGTTTCCTTTAGACGCCTTGTTAATTTATTCGTAGTTATTATACGTATATATATATTATAAGTATTCCCTTTAAACAATTAATCTTGGATCGGTACCGAGTGTCTTCTTATTCATAGGTCCCTCATGTCAGTATTTACCACCATCATCATCACCTCCCTAGCCTTTTCCCAACTATGTTTCGGTCGGCTTCCAGTCTTACTAGACGCAGCTGAATACCAGAATTTTCATTCTAGCAATATCATCTTTCACACAAAGTTTCTTTGATCTTCATTTCTTCGAGCCAGAAGTACCGTGAAATCTCTCACTACCATGACTACAAAGTCGGTGTCTCAATAATAAATCAAGTCCACACGTCAATGAACCCGCGCTTCGAACAAGGTCAAAAGGTGGTCATTTCTCCCCGCGTAGTGATGTGCCTGCATAACGATGCAGTTACGTAACAACTGCAAGTGAACGGGTTCGTAGATAATTGTTAATAAGCAGTGCCTCGAGCAAACGCATTATTGTTAATTAAGTTGTATGGAACCTGTTATTATCACCTCTTAATAGAGATGGCAGAATTCCTTTCTATTCTAGAAGATACTATCAATCTGCCGAGCTTTTTTCCAACTTCGTTGGGGTCGGCTTCCAGAGTAACCGGATGTAGCTAAATACCAGTATTTTACATGGAGCGACTGCCTATCTGACTTCCACAACCCAGATACAGGGTAACAGGATACCCCTTGGTAAGAATGTTTGTCTATCCTCCACGCGTAACATGACCATGAAATGGGTTTTGTCGACAGGAGAATAAACAAAAAGACAGATTGTGATTGTTTATCTGTCTCATCATTTTGTCCATTCTTCCGTCGAAAAAACCCGTTTCTACGGTTGTCATGCTACGCGTGCTAGTAGATGCAAAAGACAAAAAGGCATCTAAATGCTCACTAAAAAACATTGAGATAATTTAATGTGTCCATTTTCCTACTACCAATTGACATAAGGATATTTCAGTATCCTCCCGAAATTAAATGTCTTGAATAAGCGTGGTGATCAGTGCTCGTGCCTTCTCTGTATGAGAAGAGGCCTTTGCCCTGCAGTGGGACAATAATAGGCTGGTAATAAAAGTGTAACGAATTGATATCTCGTCATGGATTCTATTTAGACATAGCCGGCCTCTTTGATATGAGCGGGATAACGACCACCTGACACTGGCTGACACACTTTTAAATGTCAAAATCACCATAAAATTACAACAATTAAGTTGTTTTGTTTATTATTGAAGCATTTCTACCATCATTACTCACGCACACTAAGACACGTGACGCGTGTAGTGACAGGTCGTTGTCAACGCACACATAAATCATGCGACAGGCCGTCCGACGAGTTTCGGCGAAAGTGAAAACGGCCGACTCTCAGACATAGTAAAAAGTGAATTTTATTTACTTATGTTTATCACCTACGTTTATAAAATGTTAAGCGTTCTGTGAATGTTTACGGCTGTATTATGTTGCGGAATAACTTGTAGGATTAGGTAGCTTGACATAATTTTTTTAACTTACTTATGTAAGTAAGATTTTTATTTGTGATTACCTTTATATGTTTTCTTCTAATATGGAAATTATGCTTTCAAAGAGTACCTACGTGACTCGGAGTGTAACGTAAAAAGTATTTTTCTTTTACCAGTCAGAATGAGATTAATATGTTCGTCAGCGTTAATCATGTTAATGACTTTTTCATACTCTCTTATGGCATATTAAGATGTTAATCATATTATGGTAATAAAGCTACGTAGGTTAAGCGGTAAAAAATATCTCGAATGTGAAATTTCTCAAGTGGAACCTGCATGAATTCCCAAAAGTCGATTATCCATATCGGGTGGTTCTCTCCAGCATTAATCATCGGAGAAAGTTATTGAGAAAACGATCTCATGGACATTTTTCATACAGCTATACAGCTGTCATGGCTTCTTACGAAATCTCATAAAATATTTCGCACGGTCAAGTGTAAAGTTTCGCTATAGTCTTAAGCCTTTACACATTTACCAATATAATATTATTTTTTATCACTTCTATAACGTCTTACAGTGCAAGACGTTCTTGAGATTAATTATTATTTATTTAATAAATTGCACATAAAATTTCACCATATACACAAAATTCGTGCCGTAAGTAAACTTTAGCGGTATTGGTACCGCTAAAGTTTTACTAAGCGTCATTGCGAATAACTTTTCGAGGATTTGCATAAAAAGTAAGGTTGATCATCTGATCAACCTTACTTTTAACGTATCTGCGTTAAACGTTAAGCTTTTGAGTTAAGCAATGGGAACGTTAACACAGACTCACAACCCCATCAATTAGCTGTTATACTCAGACAAAACAGTTAGGAAATCCAATTAGCAGCTAGCAGCTGTAACACATTACAATGAAGCACAAAAAACAATTGGTAGTTGGCACACAAACGGAGGCCTTGCAGAGAACGGTTACTTGCAAAGGTTAACAAGTATAGTTTATAGACCGATTGATAAATAATTGTACTGCCCTATACCAAGATTAAGGTGATTATTGTTTGATAAGCCATAAGCTCGGAGCTAAGCGGAGGAGCTCGTGGCTAAGTAATAACAACCGCACGGGATGGTCAGTGGATGGGTGATCTTTACATACCGAGACTCCTCCGTGCTTCGGAAAGCACGTTAAGCCGTTGGTTCCGGCTGTCATTCGTGGACATTTGACAGTCGTTACGAGTCGCCAGAAGCCCGAAAGTCTGACAACCAGTCTTACCAAAGTCTATCTTATTATCCAGTAATTTATTTGGGGTCGGCGCAATATGCCTTTTAGTTCCATACTTCTCTAAGTCGTCATCTCGTTAGTCACCCCATAGAATATACAATAATGTACACCAAAATTGTAACACACACGCACACATTTAACACAACTCTAATAATATACAAGGTTATCGGTTGTATGTCGGCAATCCGTTAAGGGGATGTGGAGAGGTAATTTACAACCAATTGACCATTTTGACTCCTATGCACATTTCTAAAATTTTCGAGTCATTTTGCATTTTATATTTTTGTTTCATACATTTTAATATATAAAATGTCAAATTACTCGTTTTTTTTTGACATTGACCAATAATCCTGTATAAGCTCATATTTTCATGGAAGCAGAGATGACCTGTCGAACAATTTTGGCTAAATACTGCCCAATGGGCGTGGTTCTTGTGTATCACTTACGTAATATAAATTCCTTTAACACTTGCAAAATACAAGTGAAAGTAAAGAAATAAACAACTAAAATATCAAAAGGTCTTAAGAACTTCATTCACAAAAGCACAACGAATCTATGTAAATCTGATAGAAAGTGTAAATAATAATACCAGCTCATTATTGTCCCACTGCAGGGCAAAGGCCTCTTCTCTTACAGAGAAGGCACGAGCATTAATCACCACGCTTGCTCAAGACGGGTTGGCGATTTCAGACTCATATTAACTTATAAGTCCAGATTTCCTCACGATGTTTTTTCTTCATCGATGGCAGTACGGTCCAATATAAACTTCGAAAGAAAGACTCGGATGGAAAGTGACATCTATTAATTTATCGGATGCCATAACAATGGCGATGGCTTTATATTAACCACAATAGCAAGATGGATGTCAAAGAAAGTTGTCGATGATACACCGTCGTTTGATGGGAAGCGACCGTGACTATGATTCTATGATATAGTTGACATGGTTTGCTTCGCCAACCACCTCACCGTGAACAAGTAAATTGTGCGATTGGACAAATTAGATTATTATTTCGTAGACTTGTCGTTTTAAATTAGTTTGGCAGAATTTTGAGTGAGTTTTTTTTACTTTCTAGTAATAATTTGGTTCTATTAAATTTGAGTTTCTGTAGTTTATTGTTACGTAATTGAGGAAAGTTAATGTTTTTGAACACATTTTAATGTTGGTAAGATATTCATTACGTAAGGTAATAAATGTTAAGAGAATTGAACAAACTGCTTATTGCACACTTAATTTTAATAGGGTATGATTGAGATAATGCAAGCATCTCAGATGAAGTAGGTAAAGCTAAAAGTAATAATTTGAGAATAATGATGATTGTTAGTAGATATATCCGATCAAGTGTTATCTTATTCTGTGTTTCGACCCACAAAATTAAAAAAAAAGTAGAACATAACATAATATCACGCCTGTATTCCACGAAGAGTTAGGCAGGGGTGCACCTGTAGTACGCCCACGTCCCATGTAATAGGGGGTGAACCTATTGCCGCCATCAACCGCACAAATCCAGACTCCGGAGAAATTAGAAATATCGTAAAAACCCCAATTTCATATTAGCTACTGCGACATTATAACCAAAATAGTTAAATTAATTCAAAACCATTAATTTAATCATTTTAGCATAAATAATTAATTTGTAAAACACGATGACAAGGTTACGCGAAATTAGTGGAAAGTGTTCGCCATTGGCAATGAAAGTAAGGTCGATAACCCTAACCCTGACGCTAGATGACCACAACTTGGTTTCTTTTAGCGGAAGTAATAAATTATAAAAATTATCATAAATTGCGACAAAACAAAACTATGGAATTTATTATGTGATGAAAGGATGGACGACCTACAGAAGATCGCGGGACAGACCTGCACCCGAATTGCGTAGGTAATACACAATCAATCACAAACTGAATTGTATTAAAAAAAAAAAACTGCTCAACAACGTAAATAACGCAATGAATGTTGTTGAACTGTCAAAATAAAACAGATTAGTCCTAATCGTTTACGAAAATGTGTAACGCAATTAGATAGCTGAATAAGACGCCCTCAGACCAGGGAAGCATGCAGTGGGAGGAACAAGGCTGCCAATGATGATGATGACAAGAATGTAGCTCTACCTGCTAAGTTAAATTATCGTCACTAGCCTTATTGATGACATAATGATGACATGTCATGACATGATGACATGACCTGTCTTATGTGGTCTAATTCCCGTTCATCCCACCAGTGGGACGAACCATCTATCGTTTCTTTGGTCTTACCCTACTCTATAAGCCATGAACATTCATACTTCATCACGCCATTTTCCTCATTCCTCCGCATCACATGTCCATACCATGACTTTTCAGTCACCAGTGTGTGCCAGTTTCAAACTTCCTCGTTTATAGACTCATTTCTTATTCTATACAATCGCGTCACCTGAAATGTCAAGGTTATGTCATACATAATTAGGACCTATGCATCGATCACTAATAAAGAACCATGTAATAAAGGCTAAGCATGCATAATGCAGAACATCGCTGTATCAAAGTAATTATATGTTCTTGCCAACAAATGTCAAGAGTGACTTATGTCATATTAAGCATTAAGTAATGTCATTTTTTACCGACCTATGTAAAGTATGTAGCAATGGGAATGACTAATGATGGTGACCGACAAAGTATGTGAGAGGTGTAGTTCAAGATGCTGCGACATTGATCTTGATGCTTTGTCAATGTCATTAGGTAACAAAGTTGCTAGGTCCATTGATGTTCAATGTATACTATAGCAGACACCGCGAACAACATTTTTGCGCAATACGTTGTTGTCCGGGACAAGAAACGTATCAGTTTACTACCTGAATAGTAGGCGGTTGTCACATTTGACATCCGCGTGACATATCTTTAGTTTGTAAACGCTGCTCTAGTTTACATTGAACCTAGGAGCTAGGTCACAATGTAAGTAGGTATTCACTCGCAATCAATGAATGAAAGCTCAACTGCGAATAGGTACTTATATCGATCTGCCTAGCCTTTTCCCAACTACATATGTTGGTATCGGCTTCCAGTCTAACATAATGCAGCAATACCAGTATTTTACATGGAGCGACGGCCTATCTGACCTCCACAACCCAGTCACTGGGTATCATGATACCCCTTGGTTGTCTTACTTTTGGGCTGGCTGCAGTCTACCCGTAACGATTGTCCAAGATCTATGAATGACGGTCAGGGGCCAATGGCATAACGAGCTTTCCGAGGTATGGACTTATGGAGGGATCTCGATATGTAACGGATGGTCACCCATCCACGAATTAACCTTAGCAAGCGTAGCTTAACCTTTGACCGACCCGTGTGGCTGATATTATTTAGACAAGAGCCCCCATTCATGTAAATAATCCATATGAGAAAGGAGACGAGGTCGTAAGTACGAATGTTACTCTCAGTAAATAAATTAAGTGCCAGCAAAAAGTTCAGTCACCTTAAATTACATATAAGTAGTATTTCTTTGCGTAAACAAAAACAAAACCTTGACTCAACTGAGCTATTCCTATTTTCTCACGACACGACTCGACAGAAACAATGCGGACTCATTCATTCCATGAACTTAGACAGCTCTGTCTTCACTCACGTCTGTGGCGTGAACTGATCCAAATTCATCTGCTCACCAACAAGTTACTTACAATTAAAATTAAATGACAGCTAAAATTGGCATTGCAGTAACCATGCAATTATCAGCACTTTAATACACGATCAATCACGTTCGTTTTGGAACAGATTGCTTACGCATTACCTACTTCATGACTTTAAAGAGAAGCTCAATAACGTAAATAACCCAATGAATGCTGTTGAACACTGTCCAAATAAAATAGATTAGAATAGTCTTAATCGTAAAAAAAAATGTGTTACGCAATTAGATTGCTGGCATGCATGACATTGACTTAGGAATATTAGAGACAAAGGAGAGCAATAAAACGTGTGTCTACTAGACCAAAATCAAGAACACAAAAACAAAAGAAAACTACATACACGTGCACTGGGGCCTAAGTCTAATAATTTATAAACGTTACAATGGTCTCTCAATAGTGAGTTTTTGACAGATTTGCCATATAAAAACTGTCAAAAACTCACCATTGAGAGACCATTGTAACGTTTATAAATTAGTAGACTTAGGCCCCTGTACGCTATGTGGAAAATGATGAAAGTGAAGCAAAACCTATTTACCTATTGGGAGACGGATTGGTGAACGCTTTAGACTACGTGTAATAAGCATAATTTTCCAAATACACAATAAAAATACCTAATCATTAAACTAAACATAACAAATCGGTTTCAAAATTCGAAATAAGCGTTTCCTTTCTCTGGCATCCTAATGTCATGCAAAGACAAACACCTATTCAGCCTAGTTTTGAAAAAGGTTGTGAGCATATTACAATCCTGGATTCATACTGAGAATATTCATGTGCCAGTATCTGCATAACGCATAGGTGTTAAAGGATAATACTGGCTAATTTATGTAAACTTTCTCCTCTCGAACGACGTAGTTAGTAAACACTGGCTCCCTTTAATTCTTTCAGGTCGATGCACCTGTCGGACATGACCGATAGGGCTGCTGCGCGTCGCCACTCAATACGGAAAGTATTATTTTCTTTTACACACTTAATATATCATCATTATCGAGAATCGTCATGATTGTTATCGTTTTTAATCATGAAAATACATATTAAATTTTTTAGGACTTACGTACTTATATAATATACGACTTTTCATAGAAGGAGCTGACTGACTTGTTAGTCGAATGGTAGCAAGTGCTACTGCTGAGCTTGAAGTCGTTATTGGGTTTTTCCATATGAAATTGCTCAGTAGCAGCCCGGGGTCTGGATTTGTGCCTGGTTCATGGCAATAGGCTCGCCCCCTATTACATAGTACTTAAACATAACTTGGGGAAATGTGGGTGTACTATAGGTACACCTCTGCCTAACCCTTCGGGGAATACTCATGTTACTAGAGGTCGGCACACGTTTTCTTCTTCTATTTTCCCCTCCCCACTCTATCATTCACTCTCTTCTCTTTCATATTATATCATTCCTCACACACACCATCCATTTTTTCTTTGCCCTCTTCATCCATCAACATTAATATACTAACCTTTTTTTAAAATATTTTTTTAATATGTTTGCAAATCTTTATAATTATTATATTTCGTTTATTTATTTTTCATACTTATTTAATACATAAAAAAATAAAAAATATTTATTGCTTATAAACGAAGAACTAAACAAGTTTCCGTGAATTTCTAAAAATTCGAGCTCAAGATTTAAATCTACAATCTACGAATGCTTCGTCTTCAGAATAACACAATGTATTCCAATCAAAACAGAGCCAACCCTATCATACCGCCGACTGACCGGTGAAAGCTTTTGACCGGCGTCCACAATCTATGGCAAATATTTTTGAATTTCGAATGCTACTATTAGGTATTGATTATGAGAGTGAAAGTTGTTTGGTCGCTCATAGGCTTACTTCATTGAGTAATAGACTGTATTTGGTAATCCGAGCGGATGATACACGATATCTTGTATTTCTTATGAGTCTGTTAGCAGTTCCTGTTTCGTATTCCGTCATTGCATTGGTCGCTTTGAATAGAAGGTAACATGTAACACCAAAGTATCTTAGACCAGTGTTTTTCAATCTTATTTATTTCGCGACGCCCTTACAGGTTGAAAAATTTGGTATGTCTGACAGGCCCCACTGTCAGACAGAAAAGAATTTTTAAATTAAAAGACTACGATAATGATTTTCTTTATTTTGATACCTTTACGTACACACCTGTGTGAACTGACAGTCTCTTCAATGGTGGACATTAAAACTAAAAAGAGAAATAGACTTCAATTAGAAAATGATTGATTGTTAACGTTTCAAAAATAGCACCATGATTTGATACATTTTTGAAAATTAAACAAGCCCATCCTTCTCACTAAAATTATGTTTTTAATAAGTCTAACTTGCCCTTTTCCTTCTGCCGGCGACCCCCCACTAAGGTTTCGCGACCCCCCTAGGGTTCGCGACCCACAGATTGAAAAACACTGTCTTAGACTATTCATAATATTCATCAGCGAACGAAATGTTTGTATTTACCTAAGTTAACAATGTTCTAAAGTTGTATCTTCCAAACAAAGCAAGAACGTTTCATTACAAGATTTATTATAAAGCGTGTTAAATTAAACACAGTTTCCCTCATTAGAAATCTAGGATGCCCCAGCATCCGGCACGCGTATTTTCACTGCATGAATAGTACATTACTCTTAAGACAAGCGTTGAGAAGATCAGTTTCAGTTCTAAAGCGTCGTTGTATGTTTTGCAGTACGTTACAAAAATATCTTGTCTTAAAGACGCTGCTGAAATAATTCTAAGATATTTTTGTTACTATCCGAAAATAAAATTATCTGTCTCTGCTCTGTTTATGATTTGCATTTAAAGCCTCGTACAGACTGGCGTGACGCGACACCGGTATTGTTCAACCGTGGAGTTTTCTTAGAAATTATATTGTTAGAGTTGCGCCGTCGAGAGCCTTGGTAGTCAGACTTGGTATATAGTCTGTGGTCACTATACCTACACTATTTATATATCATCAGGTTAGAATAGCTCACAGTAAGTGAAAAGCTCTTGGCTCTCTGCGCGACACCCATTTGCCAAGTAATTACTGTACAACGGATACTTAGCTGTACGCGACAAAGTATAGACACGACTTGCCGTAATGTTCTGTGAGAAAATGGGCGAAGGAAAATGTTGAATTATGTGTAGGACTTATAACAAACTAAACATAATTGTGGCTAAACTATTTAGTGAATCATCTCTTGCTGTACTCGATGCCTTAGAAGAAGGCCGGCCAAACACAGGCACGCGGGCCACGGAGTGGCCCGCCAAGGCATTTGAATTTGCCCACCAGGGGCCTAAGTCTTGGCTAGAGAGGCGCCACGGCGTCCTCACCTTCCGCCTGACACAGGTCCTCACCGGACACGGTTGTTTCGGGAGGTTCCTGTTCCGGATAAGGCGGGAGGAAGTGCCCGGGTGTCACCATTGTGTGGATCGCCCGGAGGACACGGTGGAGCATACGGTGGAGGTCTGCCCGGCTTGGGCAGAGCACCGCCGTGTCCTCGTGGAGGCCATCGGCGGTGGAGATCTCTCGCGTCCGGCCCTGGTCCAGGCCATGGTACGGAGCGAGAGGGAATGGGGAGCCGTCACCTCCTTCTGCGAAGCAGTAATGCTCGCAAAGGAGGAGGCGGAGCGCGTGAGGGAGAGGCAAAGTTCGCGCCCTCACGCGCCTAGCCGCCGTAGGAGACGCCCTGGGCGTCGGGACTCCTTGGAGGATTCCCGGCCACCGTAGGCGCGGGCTTGCGGACGGTGAGCAATGGGTAGCTCGCCCCCGATAAGGATCAGGCCCGGGTCGACGGCGCGTTGTGTTCCACGCGCGCCTCAAAGAGATGTCAGCACCAATGGCGGGGCCCACCAGGGCCGATGCCTGCCGGGGTTGCGGGAAAGTCCGAAAGGGATACCGTGGCCCCTGGCAACACAGGCAACTGAAGGAACACGGGTGGGTTTTAGTCAGTAAGAGTCTGACACGCCCTCCCGCTCCGCCCAGAGCGGGAGAAGTTATTTGATGATTTCCCACCCAAAAAAAAAAAAAAAAAATGGGCCTAAGTCTACTAATTTATAAACGTTACAATAGTCTCTCAATGGTGAGTTTTTGACAGTTTAGGGGTATGAGGAACAGGGTGTAAAGTTCACTCATACTCAATAGAAAAGGGAGGATCCTCCGACCAGACGGGTGTTGTGTCTGGCGGGCAATTGCCCAAGGATTGATGTCGGATAGTCTTATTATATGTTAATCGCTCGGTAAACTCTTATACCGCGTTGTAGGACTTGTGACGTCAGGTCTTTGATGCTTAGTTCGTATGTGGCGGTGTAGATGCCGCCACAACAGATTTGCCATACAAAAACTGTCAAAAACTCACCATTGAGAGACCATTGTAACGTTTATAAATTAGTAGACTTAGGCCCCAGCTAGCTGGCGCGCGGTGGTACCGCTTCCAGCTGATGCGATGATGATCGTGTATTACGCAATTAACGTGCTAATCATCTACGTTAATACCTAATAAAAACTTTTGAAATCAATCAATCAATTTCAGAGTATACTATTGCGAATTTGCAATGGACATCATTACCTACTTTTTGGAGATACCTAACAACCGTGACAGTAATTACAAGAGAAAATAACCGTTAATTAATTTAATTACTTTGACATACAATATTCCGCCAGTCTTTGTTGCAAAATAATCTTATTTAACTGTCTTCAAAATAGTGTCACGTCTCTTGGCAAAATTATTCAAGAGAGAAGTTTTGTAGGGTTTTTCCATTTGGAATTTCTCAGCCCGGAGTCTGGACTTGTGCCCGGTTGATGGCAATAGGCTCGCCCCCCCCCCATTACATGGTACTTAAACATAACTGGTGGAATGTGGGTGTACTATTAACACCTCTGCCTAACCCTTCGGGGATTGCAGGTCTTGTTAAATAAGTTAACAGTAATGTTCGGGCGTTATCTTCCATCGGCAGTTTTACATGGAGATACATAGATAGCATCCGATCTCTTTTTGTAAAACTACTGGAGGATCAAGAACTGATTTCTAGTTCAATTTTGCTTTTTCAGACAGCTGTGCTACTGGGGAGTTTGTTGCGCCACTTCTTCTTCCCAGCTAAAGCAAGAAGTAAAAGTCAGTAAAGCAGGCGGGTGTTTTGGGGGACTGTCTTATGTAATTTTGACGTTAAAAAAGCACTGTTTCTTAGCCTAAATGATGTTTCATTTTACTTACTTGAGCTTCCTTTTTCACTTCATAATATCTTTAATAAGTTTATCATAAAACTGGTTTCTGATGATTTACCTGTAAACAAAAGAGAAACGTTTTTATTAAAAACAATAAAATGTATAGATGTTACTGCTAAGTGAAGATGAATAAATATAAAATCATTCACTTTTATTAGGAAGCGAACTGAATCTGAAGTTTTCAAAAATATCGTTAAACGTATTTCAATTAAAATATGAATAGATTATTCAACTATTTATTGCAGTTTTCACATTCATTTGAATGCCATCAAAGAAATCAAATCGATAAAGTTAAATTATTTTTGAGTTCTACTTTTCCCAACTATGTTGGGGTCGGCTTCCAGTCTAACCGGGTGCACCTGAATACCAGTGTATTTTACATGGAGCGACTGCCTATCTGACCTACACAACCCAGTTACTGGGTAATACGATACCCCTCGGTGACTGTCAAATATCCACGAATGGCAGCCGGGACCAACGGCTTAACATGCTTTCCGAGGCACGATACATATAAAGTATATAGTAAAGATGGTCACCCATCCACGGACCAACCTCGACAAGCGTAACTGATGGATCGACCGGGGCGGATGTTATTACTTAGCCACGAGCTCCTCTGAATCAACATTTTAGCCCGTAACTAATTTCTACTTTGGCTGTTGGATGCAGCATTTACCAAGTGGTCCACATTTAAGTTCTGAGTTAAGCTCCACGATTACTGACAAATGTTTGCACTGAATGGACAGATCCACTGAAATCTGTGTGGTTCTTTCCTCAAAATACCATTTCAGACACTAATCTGTACATGGTCCTCATATGACCTGACCAAGATTATGTCTGGACTTTAAAAGAGACTGTGACCTTTGAGTTTGCTTCGGCCTTTCTTCTCAGAGTAGTCAGATAGGAAACGCCGACCTCATCTAGCTTAGCTCTAATATTTTGTTTAATATGACGTGTAAAAGTTATTCCGATATCCTATTTACAGAATAAACAATTTCATTTCATTTCACTGCAGAAGACCGCATAGCCTGGAGACGCGACGCTAAGCGGATTAGGCGATTCCACTATCAACAAGTATCTCCGAAAACATTTCAAGGCTCAAACGACGTTTTACGCTTGCATGTGCTTACCAACTGGTTTCTTCTCAGGTGCCAAATAAGGAGCTGGTACATTATGCGTCGGTACCTGTGATCGGTACGCACAGTGTTGCAAACAATGCTTGTCATTAATTCATTAGTTACGAATATAATGGTGACACGCGGATTTACTTGCGATAATATTTATAATATGAATGAAGAGTCTTGAAGACTGCATTCTTTGAAAATAAAAGTAGGTAAGATGACAAGAAGGCACATTATCGTAAGGTCAAATGTAAACTAGTACAATGCGAGAACATAGAAACTACATGATAATGACAACTGCAGTAAAGAATGATTTCCACCTGCCTGATGATGCCGATCGCGCGTTGCAGCATACTTTCGTCCAGGATCGCTTGTCAACGCATAAGTTTGATGTTTATGTTTTTACCAAATAAATAAATAACCTTCAAAATAGCAGCTGATAATCACGGAACGAGCATCGCTTATGACTGGAGAAGATAGCACGACAATATAAGGATTATATCCAACTGTGGGTTGAGGAAGTGTGCGTAAATGCTAGACTCCAGCGTCAATAATAAAATATTTAGGCTGGTAACGATAGAAACCTAGAACCCGCAAATGAACTTGTAATGGCAGTGTCAGGTGGCTATCAGATGTTTCAGGTCTTTGAGAACTCGGTGAGCCAACAGGACACCTCAGCATTGTCCTACATCTTTTACCCAAGACCAGTTCAAGACCCGAGGTCGGTTGAAATTGTTGAGTACATACCAACAAATCATGCGTCACAAAAGCTATCAGGGACTGTCAGAATTAAAATACAATAGATGTGATTGCAATAGCAATATGTTAACAAAGTGCGTCGCGTGGGTGCTCGTCCTTAGCCAACAGTGTAGCCTTACCTTATGTCGCGTAGTGGGCAGACGATAAGATGGATGGCGAGGCAGTAATGATGTTGTAAATAGGTACTATAAATTGTAACCCACAGCCTACTGACCCGGTCTAGACGTCGCCGATGGAGCTATTCGCTAACAAAGATTTAAATCATTAGATTTGACCTCTTCGTATCGCGCGAAAAAGTGTCCAGAGTAACAACAGGTCACACAATAATAATGACGTTCCATGACTGTCAAGTTAAGTCGCTTCAAAAATGTTGATTCACTAATTGTGTAGGTATGTCGGAGGAGTCAAAACTAAACAGAAACGCGACCATTTTTTGGTGCGGGGGGCGAATCTAGCTACAAAACATTTTCTTTCTTACTTCGTTACTTGGTCTTAGTTGTCAAATGGATGGATCATTCTTACTAGTTCATGGATGGTCTGAGAGAACCTTTAAGGGACCTGGTGAACTCAAACTGTAAGTTATATATAGTTCGTTGATCATAAATCATCGTTTTGATAGGTATAACGTGATACTTGCTAGGAACACTGCTAGGTCTGTAGGTAGTTCTTCAATCAGTTTGGATTTAGCATCTAAATATTATGAGATTTAGACCAATATACGGCGTGTATTTAATCCAAAGTTAGGGTATTTGACAAGTTATGAAACTTCAAGTAGGTACGTAATAAGGTAAGCGCAGGATATATTAGTACCAGGACCACACCTGTTCGGATTTACATATATACCTTTAAACTAATTAAATCTTAGTTCATAGTGATCTAGTTCATAAGATTAATGTATGATAGGGCTGCAGTTTAAAGCTACTGCGAATATGGTGTTGAAGGACATTCATAGATAGAAGAGGAGTTATGTTATAAACTTATAATTTAATTTTAATTTTGGTTTTTTGATTTCGATACAATTTTAATTTTTAATTAGTTTAATTCCGCTTTGATTTTGTTTTATTTCTAATTTAATTTTGATTTGAATTTGATTTTTGATTACTTATAATATTTGATTTTAATGCTACTAACATATTTTTCTAAACTGTAATACTAACACAATACTAATGTTTTCCGAAATCAATACTAAGTTCAAATATTATGGTATATCTCTTATCATAACATTTAATAACATCTAGAGACACTACATTTAACGTTAAAATATTGAAAGTAATACATACATTGTAAGGTGTGTCCCTGCATAGTGTTCTATATTAAGTTCAAATATTATGAGGGATATATATCATAACATTTAATAATAACTCGACACACTTCATTTGACGTAAAATATTAAAAGTAATACATACTACCATTGTAAAGTGTGTCCCTACCTGCATATTGTGCTATACGAGGTTCATATTTTATGAGGATATAATCATAACATTTAATAATAACCAGTGACACGCCTTTTCCGTTATACAATACTTACCTCGAACATGTTACACATAATTATCGAAACTAACCGGATTTTGTTTAACATTACTTAACGTTATAATGATCAAAGAAAATAAATCATTTGTCAGTGGATATTGCTCAAAAGCTCTAATTAACCAAATGATTGGAGCTCTCAGGAAGTTGTGTTTGTCTGAAATGAAAGTTAAAGTTATAATGGTTGCACGGGTAACTCATTTCCCGCGTGAAAATATGTTTTTAGGTTATTAACATGTACAACACAATGTTTTTAGGTTACAAACATATACAACATGTAACTGGCTGCTGTAATATAAACTGAAATACTACCAGTTACCACTCAGTTTAAAGTATCCACTACTGGATATCATTATTCTATTACTCCAATGTATTTGGAGTCGGCGCAACATGTCTTTTTCTTCCATACTTCTATATTAGTCGTCATCTCAGTAGTCATCTCCTTTCTAGCCGTATCATCTTTCACACAGTCCATCCATCGTTTCTTTGGTCTTCCCTACTCTTATAGCCATTCACATATTCAAAACTTTCCTCAAGACATTTTTCTCATTCCTCCGCATCACTTGCCCCTACCATGGCCTCACTACCACTGCTCTTAATGGTAAGTGTAAGTTACTAATACACGAATCGACATAAACAGATTTCAATCAGGAAACAGAAATAGCTTAGATACAAATTTCCTGCGTTATTCATGTCAATTTATGTACTCAACGTGTACATATGTAGGTGTAGGTACTAAAGGAGACCATTCACGGTTCATACAATGTCCGGCCCAAAAGTCAAAGTGCCGGCCATCGAAAAAAAAGGTGTCAGCACTGTTGGGGAAGTCGGTCTGAGTATTTTTTACTATGGCACTAAGTCTCTACAATCATTCCTACAGCTCATTTTTTGGGTTGTAAAATCAGGTTATGGGCACGTTTTATTTGACAAAATTCTTTTCATCAGCTGGAGAAAAAGTGATATGAGCTTGCTGGGATGAAAAACAAAGGCTTCGAAAAATATTTTGTATTATATTTGCATCATACAATAAAGGTCCATGCAGACGAATACAATATAATACAAGATGTCTTCTAAGAATAATGCCGGAGGGATTACGTGCGGCTCATGCCTTGCATAAGTTTGTACCAAACAATGCACATTACGTGTGGGTGTTGTTCACACGTAATGTGCATTGCAACTAGCTAATACCTAGCTAGAAACGACGGGAGAATTTTTGTCGTTTTGTTGACAGGGGAATAGTCAAAGTGACAGATTGTGATTGTTTATCCGTCATTTTGAAGCGATTTCTAGAAATAATCTTGTCATTAGACATAATTATAACAGCAGGAGGACTGTATTCCGCACAATGTCGGCCAATCTTCCTGAGTTTGGTGATCTGTCCCGACTAACCGAAGAAGACTTGATAATATTGTTAAGCCTCGGTATTTATCAATTGAAACATGCTATCAGCTACTACGGGGAACACGTGAATGCGAATGGAGCATTTTTAATTGAATTGGGTAACTCATTGCCAGCATATGATGTCAGGGACTTGGGAGGAGGAGATTTGTGCATAATACGTGGGCGAATTCAATCGCGTCATATGAGAGCGAAAACTTATTGCGTATATGTTGGTTTTGACAGGACGTTGAATGGTCGGCATGCTGTCAGTCATTATTACTGCACTTGTAATATTGGCAAAAGGACGGTAGGGTGTTATTGACACGTAATGTGCATTGTTTGGTACAAACTTATGCAAGGCATGAGCCGCACGTAATCCCTCCGGCATTATTCTTAGAAGACATCTTGTATTATATTGTATTCGTCTGCATGGACCTTCATTGTATGATGCAAATATAATACAAAATATTTTTCGAAGCCTTTGTTTTTCATCCCAGCAAGCTCATATCACTTTTTCTCCAGCTGATGAAAAGATTTTTGTCTAATAAAACGTACCCATAACTTGATTTTTCAACCCAAAAAATCAGCTTTAGGAATGGCTGTAGAGACTTACTGCCGTAGTAAAAAATACTCGGACTGACTTCCCCAACAGCGGTAGCACGTTTTTTTTCGTTGGCCGGCACTTTGGTTTTTGGGCCGGAAATGAATGATCTCCTTTCATAATCCTAATCATAATCTTAATGGTTCACAACCCAATTTGGCTGGTGAGAGAAAAAATGTAATGCAGTAGTTAACCTTCAAAACGGTTGAACAGATTTATCACGAGATTGTTACAGAATTTGTGACATCCGTCTTACCCACTTGAAAACGAAACGACGTCAAACGCACGCGTTCTATTCTCAAAGCTTGATCATAGATTTTGGCATAGCGTAAACTGTCTTATTTTTTATGAAACAGTAGCAAAGGAAGACCATTCTTTCCAGCCATATACATCATCATCATGATCATCATGGTGGCGGTGGTGGTGCCACCACCGCCACCATGATGATCAAGATATTTTATTTCACATTAAACTTACACGGGGCACTAATGAAACGGCAGGAGCTAGATAGATGTACGGTTTCAATTGGTCGTTTATGGAGAAGAGCCAGCAAGAAGCTCTATATTTTCTGCCTTATACATTTTTCTGCCTAGTAACATATTCCTTGCTAGAGTTACCCAAACGAGCTCACTGACAGAATCCAGTTGCCACATCAAATAAATCTCTTGCTAATCTGGATCTACGGAGGCCAACGTTCGTTTGTAACAGCGGGCAGTGCTAACAATGGCGAGTCCTTCACGGTGCGGGCTTGTTTTCAAAGGCGGTATTCAAACCATTACACTTTATTATTCGCGCTATCTACCGAGGAAGTACGAGAGCTTTTAATAGATCAATTGTCTGAGAAACGAATTGTAGCCATAGTTTGCAACTGTACAAGGTGTTGTACTAGATGTTTTATAAGCTTCTACTCGTAACTACGAATAATTTTCATAACTCTGATTGTGCATTGTCAATTTAAATTTTTGCCTATTACAACTTATAGGCAAAAATTAAAATTCTGGATTTGCCCTCACGAAAATGTCCATAATGAGAAGAGTGAGATTACACATTATTTAATAGCGTCTCTGATAATCAAGTCATTCATTGCGTCATTGTGTGCAGAGATGTCAAAACAAGACAACAACGCGACTATCTTTTGACGCGGTAGGGCAAATCTAACGATTTAAATCTTTGGTTTATGGTATCATCGTTGTGCAGACTTTTGCTATCATGGAGAATATATGCCCCACAGCAGTTGTTATTATGCTCGGAGCAAGTGTATCGAACAAGGCCGATTAGTTAGTTATACATATATTAACACAGCTGAAAGTAAATGACAAAATTTCGAAATTAAATTTTTGTTCAATTAGGTAGGCACCTAAGTATACTCTCGGTAAAGTTTTCAGTTCAGCAATGAACTCATTTTTTGTTGACGGTTTCTTAGGGTTTCGTCTACACCCTTTGTATATTAAAGTATGTATGAAGTCAGCAGGGGAACTAAAGAAAATTATAGAGTGTTGCTTTGTTATTCTCACCTTGTGTTTGCATGAGTCAACCTCGAGTAATTGTTTCGTATGGAGGTGGATAGTATAGGCGAATGGCCTTGCAATAGTCCCTGGGTGATATGTACGTGTTAAAGTAATTTGTAGCATTCATTTGGATGCAACGGCGATGGTCCAAAGCGTTCAACTCCTTAAACTACTATATTGCTGAACTACTTTTAAAATCGATTGGATTGTTGCCTGGTTAATGACAATAGGCTCGCCTCCTATTACATGGGACTTTAAATAACTGTCAAAATGTGGGTGTACTAAAGGTACATCTCAGCCTAACCCTTCAGGGAATATAGGCTGGTATGTTACTTCTGAAATGAACTTACTAGCTTCATCGTTCTAAATAACCGACTCCTTTGACAATTCTGAAGTGCCTGTTTATAAACTGCCACTAAATAGTTTAATTTAAATAAATGTTTGAGATTGAGCTATGTCTGTGTCTACCTTCGAAACTACTCTCATGAATCTCGCTTCATGATAGCCATCATAATCTCGCTCGTTCCATTCCATCGCTATTTCTTCGCTCGTTCCTTTGGTCTTGACAGATCTTGCGTTCCGAAAAGTTGTGTCATTCATCATCATCATTATTTCTGCTGGACATAGGCGTCCCGCAAGCATCGCCACTTCAACCGGTTCTGTGATTCTCGCATCCAGCGGATTCGGCTTTCACAAAAGGTTCATAATCTTGTTTTCGTAAATTACACAAGAGGATTTCCTTTAAGCCAATAGTAATCCGTGGTTACAAATGCAATGAAATAATGGGGAGATATCGTGAATGAATAAACTATTGAACATTTGAACCCATTAATAATGCATCCTTCACAGTAAATCCTTTGTATATTTATAACATCGAAAGTCGGTCGTACCATACCTTAATTGCTGTTTGAAAACATAATTTCAATGTGTTGTTATTTAATTACATACATACATACATAAACTTACGGCTTTGGGTAGGCAGAAACTACAGAATGCCACCTGCTACGATCCTTACATACTCCTTTTGCTTCGTGTAAGGTAATACATCTGGTCATACACGCACGGCGGTTGCGAGTACTAGCCACCTGATCTTTCTGAAGAACATCACCATCATGAGGTCACTATAAAGTCTTCCTAGGGCGTCGTTTCAGGGTTTCCAATCACATTACTATACGCGCTTTACATTCTCGGCGTGGGTTGATCTTGACAGAATGTATCAAGTACTGCATTTGCCTTGTTGATTGGGCAAATGAATGAGATGCAACGGATTACTTGTACAAGCCGCGAGGTCTTTACTGATTCGAGTCGGCGAAGCTTGTGGGCTTGTGGGTAACAATCGCCATCTTAATATTCAACTCGCAATGTCGCAATGTCGTCGAGTGATGCCGCCTAAAGTTTAATTAGTCATTTCAAGTATGCCGTTGCTTGGAGTCCTTTAATATTATTCTAGGACAAAGCATCATTCTATTGAAGGCTCAGTAAGAAATCGCATCATAATTAATTTAGAAGAATACTCATTGTGTGCTTCTAACATGACGATATTATCGTGTACGTCCACGTTAACATCCATATAATGTATGAATACATGCACGTTATAAAGTTATCTTGGATTTGGACCATACATTGTACTTCCCTGTGTTATCGTAATACCGTGGAATTTTAATTAGAAATTCTAACGGATAATTAATAATTGATAATGTCGGTATACACATAAAAGGATGTATCACGTATCAATGCCTTATTAAATAAAGATTATCACCTTATTAAATACATTAGAGTTCATTAATGTCACAATTACGATTCATAAGCACGTCTAGTTCCGTTCAGTTCCCGGGCAAATATGTTACAATTGTGCCAATCAGCGAGTGCGCTGAACCGTGTGAAAGCCAGTGTTGCCACACATAGGAAAACGATCGACAGTTTATGCACTGGCAATATCCTTCGATGAGGGAAGTCGAGTTAATTCAATGTTCGTAAAGTTTAATTTTAATTCGATTATGAAGATTAGAATCGGATTATCGATCGATTTGTTTTGTTGATCGATAAAGAACAATTATTGTTTGGATGCGGTAAATAATGCCAAGCTTTTAAGGGGAATATGTACAAATGAAAACACTGACTGTTGAAACATTACCGCGCCGTCGCGACGCGCTTTTCAGCTTTTTAGCCTTAACCGGTTATCCCTAGGTAAGACTTTATGGCTTTCTGAGTATCAGTAACGCCTGACAAAGATCTACGAATGACACCGGGACCCCCACCAAACAGCTCGCATCTTATCTTCCGCGACACATGATCGTATGGATCGAGCGTATGCCTCGACATCCTGCCGGATGCGATCACCTGTCGCGGCATTCGTTCGTATCCTTTCCGATCCGATGCGCATGTGGCATGCCCAGACGGAGATGGCGGAATGAGCTGGAGTCCTTCACCAAGACCTGGCCCTTAGCAGCTTTAAATATAGAGATGTGTTATGAGAGTAGGGAGGCCATTGCCCTGCAGAGGGACGTTACAGGCCTCTAATAATAATATGGTAACTTCTGGTACATTATTTTTCTTTTTAAAGCAGAGTTTCATGACAAACAAGACGTTAAACATAAAAAAAAAACAATAAACAGCTATTACATCTAAGTTTGCGTAATCCAATAATTAGTATGACGGCACAAAACAAAAGATAACGTAAACGCATCGGTTAACGTTACGCGAGAAGAAAGTCGTCGACCGCGTTACCTCGACGGGTTTTCGGCGAAAGTTGAAAAATACAATAAAAGAAAAATAAACGAAACGCGGAATTTCGGTAATAGTGAGTAACGAATTGTCGTCGCTTGGGAACTATTGTTTTTGTGCTGTTGTAATAGTTTCCGTTCGCGAACAATATTGAGATTTGGTTCAAATTCACGAGACGTTTCGGTTGACATTTTATAAAATTTTATTACATTTAGTTTATTTCACTAATTAATTGACAACTGAAGGACTTTTCTCAATCGTATATTGTACAGAAACTAAAGAAGTGGTACACATTCCTACTACTAGACGGCGACACACGTGTATATTTTGATACAACACAGCATAATTTTACTTGTCACAAGACCGTGTACTACTTCATAACTGGCTGTCAGAAGCTGTTCATATTCTTTTCCTTTTCTCACTTGGGTGACCACTGAAAATCAGCGTTGTGCTGTGGGTCCCCCATAGCACAGCATCATGCTGAGTGGAAGCCTTCTTGTCACAGTCATGACGTGCAGCTGTTAACTATGTCTGTTTTATGCTCGTAATTATTGTAGATCTGATATTTTATTGAATTTTTCTGAGTACCCATTTTTCTGTATGCACGTGTTTATGTGACAAATAAATCTATTTTTCTTTCTTTCTTTCTTCACTTGGGTCATAACAGAACCGCTTACCTCCTCACGCTCAGTCAGTTCAAAAGAATTTATCGGATACACTTTTCTATTTCTCTCCAACATCAATAGAATCCATTTCCTAAATTGCCCCATAACTATTTTTATTATTGCCTAGACTACTTTTATTACTTTCTCGTTCATAAATCTAATATTACTCAATTTATTTTCATCGAAATTATTGCTTTCTTTTGCAAATTCTTTTCGACACAATTTGGTTAAATCGATGCCTACGGGCCACAGCTTCGATACATATTATACACTAGCTTCTATCCGCAACTTCGTCCACGTGAAATTTCTTGTTTCCTCGACCCACCCCGTCGCATCACATTGCCTGCCCGCGCGATTACATCGTTTATTTGTTTTTTTTTCTATTTTGCGCGGCTCTTAAGGATCTTAGTGTGATATTAAATTGCCTTCCTCAAGAATTGGGCTATCAAATGTAAAAAGTTTTTTTTAATTCGCTTTTCGTGTGTCGTGTAGTTCCTGTAAACTACGCAACGAATTTTGATGCCACTCTGGAAGGTTTATATGTTTAATAATAAAGTTATATATATAAATAAACAGAAGTAAAAGATTTTTCAAGTCGTAAAAACACACCGCATTGAACTTTATACTCTGATTCACATATAACACGTAATTTTGTTCTGGAGAATCAATTTCAGCTTCAAATGGGGTATGACGAAGTATCTCATCTCTACCATTATCTTTAGCTTTTTACAATTAGTTTGGGTCCGACTTCATCATACATGGTAGGTAAATATGATATACAGTTTTCAGTTTAGAATTTAAGCCATACACATGTAGGTTAGTCTTCGTCCCTGCATCAGTAGGTTTGATTTTGCCAAAAATATTTTCCTCTCTTTCTAATTAATTTTATTATTATTAATATAATATTGTTGTTATATTTTATATACTTATATAATTATTATTTAATTTATTAATTTTCTTTTTATTTTACCTTTTTTATCTGTTCTATGTTATATTGTGTCATTGTGAATTAAATAAATGTATTTTCTTTCTTTTAATTTCAACCAACCAAAATCCCAACAAAAATATCCGCAACAATGTTCCCGGATTTAGTAAACGGTTCCGTAGACGCAAGTCAGATGAAATAATTTTATTTGATTAAGTGAAATTGCTCCGATCGGTCTAGATAGTGCGCGGAAAAGCGCCGGTCGTCGTCCCCGCGGCATACGCACGCGTTGCCCGCTGTCACACGGCATACGGCACGGTAACGCAATATTTACAGTTCGATTCAAACATAATGGCAGCTCGGAAGTTAGTTACTCGCTGCGCAGTACCGCACCCCTCACCCCCGCTGACACTTGAAATTGTTACTGCGCAGCGACTCGCCTCATGTTCCGAGCCGCCATTAAGTTTGAATCGAACTGTGCTAATATTCACTCGTTAGGTGGCTACAAACAACCCCAAATAATTTGAGATAAGATGAGTAATGAGGTGGAGACAAACAAGGCATTTTAAGTTTGGAATTAAAATTACTTTAAGATGACACAAGAAATAAAAATCAAAAGTCATTTATTAAAATTAGGCTGAGAATCAGCACTTTTTGATGTTTAAAATTACCTATATCAGACAGTCTCCGCAAAACTCGGTCCCGTCACCACTTCCTTAGTGCTTTAGCTGGAGAGGAGAAGTGGCGCAACAAACTCCCCAGCAGCACAGCTGTCTGTTCAGTTAGAAGACTCTTTCACCAGACACCATTACACGATTATAACCTATAATTAGCCGCCCTGATACAACAATTGCATATCCATTTCCCTACAAAACTATTCAAATCAGATGTTAATTCTCACAAAAATAGCAACGAATGTAAATCGTATGTGCAATGAAAACCGCCGGCCCACTGCGCTAGATGTTCGGCGCGCGAGTCGCACGCGACCGCGCATGCGCGAGCCGATGTATATTTACATTTTTACACCATAACTGGTTAATGAGCTTAGAAAGGACCCGTTTATTGGGAAATTTTAACTATTTATGTACTGAACTACGGAAGGCTTATGTAAGTGATTGTTATAAAACGCTCTTCGGTAATAAGTGATGCACTGCCGCGGACAATGGCGATCGACTTTTCACCCTTATGCCCTATGTATTATGGTTGAAAAGTGGTCCAGTTTAAATTGATGGTCATTAGACTCATTAGTCGAGTTCAGCCAGTGAAAACTTGGGTGAAGTGAGCTGTCACTACAGAGTACATCGGCTGCTATAATTTTTCTTAAAGCTGGTTAATATAGAAAATTTAAACACTATATAAAATGGCCAAATTCAAAAAGCGTTTAATAATTTGTGTTGTTTTTATGTTTCTAAATAACAAACGAGCAGGTGGACCACCCACCGACACCAAAATGGGCATCTCCAAAGGCAAGGCAGGTGCTAGCATTCCAAAGACAATAACTATCTATGTGCCTGCAGCAGTTCTGCTCAATTCTTTATCTCATTTATTTTTAAATCTCTAAAACAACTATTCAATTCTATTGAATCCGTTTTCAATTAGAGCGTTCACAATCGCTTCGTATTCAATCTCTGTAGGCGTTTTTAATCGAAACCAAAACTACAATACACAGCCTTATATAACTCGCAAATTATACCAGATCAAAGGTAGAATCAACCTAAAAGAGTGATCAAAGCTCACTTAATTAGTAGCATAGCTGTATCGTTTCCGGATTTCTCTAGTTTAGCATATTGGCTGGCCCAATCTTCGCTGACAACTTTCTTAACGTGAGAAAGTGATGGGCGTTAAGGACAGGTTAGTTTGGTGACACCTGCCCACATTGTTGTAAAGTTCAGCATTCTTGGGTTACGTCAGGTTCAGTAAAAGTGTCGGATTTGCCCTTACAAGGTAACCGGAGACCAATGAGACATCGTTATGTCGGCTACTTGATGCGTGTTGACGTAGAATGGCCAACGATGATATTATACAGAATGCTAGAATAACAATCAAAGGAAGTGTTGACTCCGGAACCAAAAATTATACAGTCAGATAAATGCAGGTATGAATTTTCTGCGATTAAACAGAAAATTCAGCCAAACAGAATTTTCTGTTTAATCGCAGTGGAAAAGAGACTCGAATTATAATCATTTTGAATCACATAAACACTATGAGTTTCTGTAGTCAAGAACAACACTAATGATATAACTAATAAAACACACATAGCATATCATCACGCCTGTATTCCCCGAAGGGCTAAGCAGAGGCGCACCCATAGTACACCCACATTTATACACTTAACACATAACTTTTTAATAGAAATAGAAATATCATATATTTGATAAAAACATTAGTCGACATTTTTAATATATGCTTTATGGCACCTCTTCAGGTCATGAGCTATCAAATTAAAAATTGGCCTAGGTCCTAGGGGGAGGCGTGAAAATTCATTCGCTGTTATAATTTAATTTAATTTAAAAGAGTGTCCACGGAGTTTCTTGCTCGTTTTTGTCCACGGGTACCTACTACGCTTTGGAATGGTCAACTAGCTTCATATATCTCACTGGCAGGCTCCTTGACATTTCAAAAGTGTTTGTAAATGGTTAAATTGAAATAAATGCTTTGAGTGAGTTTGAGTAGCTAAATTGCCACAGGGTTCTGAACAATTTACGTCATTATCATCAATTTGTATACGTAGTTATCCCTAATCATTCTGCTTCATCTGTGTATTTATTGGCAAACCTTTATTATTTAAGCATTATTCGGCATGTTTCACACTTTCAGCTGTTATAAACACATTAACATTTAATGATAAAGGTAGATGCAATACTTATAATTTATTCGCAGTTTACACACTCCATTCGATCACTCCAGAATACCAGTATTTTACATGGAGCGACTGCCTATCTGACGTCCACAACCCAGTAAGAAGACTAATTGTCAGACTTTCGGGCATCTGACGACACGCAACGACTGTCAGATCCACGAATGACAGCCGGGACCAACGGCTTAACGTGCTTTCCGAGGCATGGAGTAGTGTCGGTATGTAAAGATGGTCACCCATCCACGGACCAGCCCCGGCAAACGTAGCTTTACCTAAGGATCGACCCGAGCGGCTGTTATTACTTAGTCACCTCGAGCTCCTGCTATTATATTTTACCTAAACATATCGCTAAAAATTTACTGTATACTTTTTCTTAAAAAAATATCTCTAAAAATATACTGTAATTTTTTACCTAAAAATATCTCTTTTATACAAAAATTGGATGGGTTACCATAAACTGCAGTCGTGATTTCTACCAGGAACAAGCACAGTTTATTGAACAAGGATTTATCTTGAGAAATGATATCGTAACATTCTCTAGAGGTCGGCTATTCTGGTCTGGTCGCATTTGATTCCGGAATTCGAGTGCAAAAGTGGAACTCGCGAGCCGTGTCTGTATTAACAGGAAATGCCGATGTATTGAAGATTAATAACGGCGGCTACTCTTCCGTGAAGATAGCAAATAATAATAATTATGAGAGTTTTCATTGAAATTATAAACAAATAAGTGATATTAGTGTTTTTGTTCCGTAACAAACATATGTTTTTTTTTAAAATATAATATATAGGACATAAAATCTTTATTTCTCTTGTGGGTGGTGACTTACTTGTGTCAGAGTTTTTATGCCACTCCTGGGTCTCTGAATTGGCTGCACGTGCCGTTGAGAAATTATTTATTATTTATTTATTTAAATCTCAATTATATCACATTAAACAGACTTGTGCTATAAGTAAGTTACAATGTTTATACAAAACAAAACAAAAAATAGAATTACCTTTAAAATTACAAAGAATTATATAATTATTTATTATATCGCTCAGGCATCCCGGTTTCCTCACGATGTTTTCATTCGCCGTCGTTGAAGTAATTACCTACTAATAATATTATAGAAAGTTCCTGTAAACTATCGTGTTTAAAAGAACTAGTAGGTATATACCTAATATAATATTTTGTTTTTTTTTGATTTTTTTCCCACAACAAGGAAGCTGTTCTGATATATTGGTAGGTCTATCTTTCTATTAAAAGGGATGGTATTGTCTACATTTGTGGAAATTCCGAGATAATAACTTGTTCTGATGAATTGATTCATCTGTGTTATTTATTCTGCTAGCGACTTCGTATTACACTCGGTAATACCTCGTATTACCTAGCAGCTACCGATTAGTGAAGGAATTGTCGGAATCGGATGTGTAGTTCCGATGTTTACCCCCTACATGCAAAACTCACAAATACCTATAATATTAAGTACCAGAATACGCGCGAAATTACGCGGAATTTTGCATAACTTTTTGAATAGCCGAGATTTTTTATTCATATTCTTAATGGCACCTCTTTAGGTCATATGATATCCCAATATCAATAAATATTTGGCCTAGGTCTTAAGGGCGACGCGTGAAAATTGATTCGCTGTTACATTGTTTAATAGATATGAAATGAAATGATTTTGTTTTCTTTATATAGGTTTGTACAAACACTTTTACACGTCAATAATATTTTAAGAACTAGACGAGGTCGGCGTTTCCTATCCGCATCCTAATTAAGTAATACACGATCCATCACAATCTGGATCGGTTTGAAACAGATTGCTAATCCATTGCTTCATACGTTCGAATAACAAATCTGCTCAATAACGTAAATAACGCAATGAATGTTGTAGAACTGTCAAAATGAAACAGATTAGTCGGAATCGTTTACGAAAACGTTTTACGCAATTAGATAGCTTACTACTCTGAGAAGAAAGGCCGAAACAAACTCAGACGTCACAGTTGCTTTAAACTCCAGACATAATATTGGTCAGATCATGTGTCATAGATTGTACACACCTTTTTTAGAACTTTTTTCAAGGTGGTAAGTACTTGATTGTTGGTTCGAAAGTTTAGCAGTATCTATGGCTGATTATAAGCAGCTGCAGAATACCTTAAGCGGATATCATGGAGTGTTGCCGTCGGGAGGAAAGTAAAGTTTTTCATGTCCAATACTCTCATCTGACAACAGACTTTCTATTTAATAACTGCTAATAAGAAATCGTTATTTGCCATTATCGTTACTACAATGAGCGAAATCGACTCTTTTATTTTATTTTTTATTTTTTACGAATCTAAAGAAACCCATTACCTCTCAGACAATTTAATATTTATAATGTTAATGTGATTGTAAAATATACAGTTTTAAAAGATGTTTAATACTTTATATATGGACAAAATAGTTTTGAGAAAGTACATAAGCGAACTGGAATTTGAGATTTTGCAGAATATTAGAAAAATGTAGAAAGTCTATGGTATTAGGTAGCTAGTAGGTAATTTGTGTGGATTGTCAAGATTTATTAATTGTTTATTTGGGAAGACAAGCGTAGTGAGGATTCCATAATTATAAAATTAACTGTACCTACATGTACCGACTCTTCACGTGACCAGAGGGCTGGCTTATTTTTGGCCAAAGAATCAGCATTGCCATAAAGCTTGGCAATGCTGCCAGCCTTCTGGGCACCGTTTCTGTTGACAGCGATGCGGACGAATTCTTTGATGCTATTTATGATTCTTTCCCCTCCCATTTTTTATATACATGTACATATAATATTATTTTAAGTCTGTTAGTGTTAGATTGTATATTATATTTAAGGTAAATAATGAATTATTTAAACACAAAAATAAAAAAATATAAAGATGGTTACAGTACAGTCCACTACATCTACTACATCAGATAACAAAAATCAATTAAGGTACTGTGTAGATACAATATAAATAACTAAAACAAATAAAAAAAATAAAAAAAAAATGTTTCAATAGATACCTAGGGTTACCATAACTTTGCTATGATCACGTACCTATATATGTTTTATACGTTCCTTTTTTACCCGTTTACGAAAATGTGTTTAGCAATGAGATAGCTGATTCCGATAATTCTTTCACTAATGGGAAGCTACAGTATTTCCGAGTGTCTCGGATGTATATTTCATGTTAAAAACAATAAACACGCGGACGAAGTCGCGGGTAGAAGGTAGTAAGCAATAATTGAGCATCTTTAATAACTGAATAGCAAACGTCTTTACTATATTTCTAATTGGTTGCGATTGTCCATACAAAGCGTGCGTGTTGTCGTAAGATTTATAGCCAGTTTTACACCCTTGAGAGAGAAAGTAACCTGTCACGGTGTCACCGACAGGTGAATGAGTCTGCTTTCGGACATCATAACATCTTACTAACCAAACATCAAACACACACACACTCACATATCTACATACACAAAGCTTACTGGCTGTTCCAACTTGCCGTACCTACTGTTTCACACTCCAAGTCACCTATTCCTCGGACATTAACCGTCTGAAGTTTGTGAGAAGAATGCATGACTGTGATAAATAAATTGTGCTAATATGTTTAAATAGTGTAATTGGCTTCGGCCGTTCTATTTAAATAAATAAATGTCATCTCAAATTTTCTTAGCGTGTCGATAGTAATCTAAATAGAGTCAGCCCAGACTTTGGCAACACGTTTGGCACCTCCGTAGCGTCCATCATCAGCTCCTGCATCGTGCAGGCAACAGGACGCGCTGGACACGATACTAAGTGCGCCATTGTTTGTGCGACAGCACCGCATTTACACTATTTACTGACATTGTGTCATTGTCTGAGGAGTTCGTGGCTAAGTAATAACAGCTGCACGTGTCTATCCATCAGGTTAAGCTACGCTTGCCGGGGTTGATCCGTGGATGAGTGACCATCCTTACATACCGAGACTCCTCCGTGCCTCGGAAAGTACGTTAAGCCGTTGGTCCCGGCTGTCATTGGCGTCCAAGAGTCCTACCAGTCTTCATCAAGGGTATCGTGTTACCCAGCAACTGGGTTGTGGAGGTCAGATATGCAGTCGCTCCAGGTAAAATACTGGTATTCAGCTGCATCCGGTTAGACTGGAAGCTGACGCCAACATAGTTGGGAAACGGCTAGGCAGATTGATTTTTGGTTTACTCATCTGCGAATCTCCACCTGAGCTGGTTTTCCTTGCTTTGAGCTAACTGGGTCCGGAGTTTAAAGACTTTTCCTGGTAAGCCGAGACAACTCATGTCTGGGTGGGAAATTCTCAGCTGGTGGAACGAATGGGTTGGGTAGGGAAGCACTATTCATTCACTGGGTCCTCTTTTCTCGTATTGGTCCAATCTATACACTTAGGATTAGCCCTTGTCGTGCCAAAAATAGGCAAGTATTTAAGGATATGGAAGCAAAAGGAGTATGTAAGGATCATAGCAGGTGGCGTTCCTCTAGTACTTCCCATTTTTTGAAAATTCAAAACCAAATACACCGGCTTCCAATTTTTTTTTTTCACATTGTAGTGTTTTTTTTGAAAGTCGGTTGATTTTTGTTTGTTACTACGACCAAGTTTGACGGTAAGTGTAGTTTTTTTTTTAAAAGACCATGAAGTTAGTAAAAAAGGCGTTCGTTTTAGAAGATCAACATTTTATGGAGGATCTAATATTCCCCGTAAATATGACCCTATCAGCAAGATTGTTGCTATTTTATGCCATAAGCAGTTGAATACGTAAATAATCATTTTAAGATCATGCAAAACTGTAAGTATAGTTAGTTGACTAGATCCCACTGCTTGGTTGGTCAGTATTTAACCGACTTCCAAAAAGGTTGTATTTTTGGCTTTTTTTTTTGTCCCCCTATTTCTCCGTCAATTGTGGACTGAGTTTTTTCTTGTTTTAGAGTTCCTTTCTAAAGGATCATTTACACGACTCGACCTCATTTTGTTACTGATAATATAATATTGAAACGTCATTCATCATTTTGTTACTTTTAATTGCGTATTGTTTTTGTATCTAATAAGGGACCTGAAATAAATGTTTTTTTTTCATTTATTTAATACCTCAACATTATCTGCCTACACGTCTCTTCCAGTATTGGAGGGTATCTGTAGATAGTTAGGAAAAGAAATGAAATATAAAAAAAATGAAATAAAAAATATTCAGGTATTTCAATACCTACGTAAGTTGGATTTTTGTCTCCTTAATAAATAGTAAGTATCTATTATACCTACATGTAATAACAAATCAATTTTCACGCCCTTAAGACCTAGACCAAACAATTCTTGATATTCGGATAGCTCATGATCTAAAGAGGTGCCATATAATATATGAATTAAAAATCACAAATTAAAAAGTTATGCAATTATTCGGTATTTAATATTAAATATTAAATAATTATTCGTAATTATTTATAATGATAATTAATATTAATAATTATTTGTAATTATTAATAATAATAATTAATATTAATAATTAATTGGTATTCTGGTTTCAAACATTTAGCCGAATCGTTGTAGAGACGCTTTTGAATAAGGCTGTACGAAGGACGAGGACTCTATTAAAGACTGAATTGGGATGATAGAATTCAGCGGTTCCTGTAGGATTCTCTATTATCTCTCATTTGCTTTTATAGATAAGTCTACAGTAACTGCTACTTATATTTTTTTTACGATTTTCCATCGACATAGACAAACAAAAATATTATAGAAAAACTTACCTTATTAAAACACCGTCACTTCAATTCCAAATAAAACCTCCTTTATAGTTCGTACACTTGAATAATCCCAAATAAAAAAATAAAATAAAAAACAATTCAAAAACCGAACCGGTTCGTTGACTGAATCACATTTTTCGAAATACAAAAATGGTTCAACATCACACTCTGTTTACTTTACTTAACTTTTGGGAGAATAAAAAAGTTTTAAGTTAAGTCTAAGTAGCGTGTTATCACCTCGACCGGCGCGCGAACACTGACTCCAAGTCCCCGTAACTTGAATGCAACTTAACTATCACTCGCCAGGGCCGCATTCGTTAACTAATAATTAATGCGTGAATCAGAGCTTTGAGATGGACTTCACATACCTAATTAGTTTCCTTACGAGCTATTATTAGATCGCACAGAATTAATTAATTGTTTAATGTGTGTAATTTATCGTGCTTTAGACTTTTGACCAACTTTTACCCGACGCGACGAACTGATGAGTAAAGTAAAACTTTTCTCTTTTGGTGAAATATGATTATATTGACAGCTGATAATCTTTATGGGTGCCATAAAAGTATCCTGACAAAAGGATTGGGCCTGTTGGTGAAAGTTATATAGGCATAATAGTTATTTGACGATTTTGTGAATGGAATGTTTAGTTTACATAAGTTCTTTTATAGGAGTTTCCAAAACTATTACCAGGGCTGACTTATGCTATGTTTTTGAAGCTTTTCGGTAGAACTAACAATAGTCGTGTCATCATGCAATATGTGGAGCAGGATGCAGGAGTTTCTAGCCCGTTCTTCTCCATGGTAACCTAATATATGCTTTGGGCAACTACCCTCATCTCTCTGACTGACGGACCCCTTGACAATTCAAAAGGGCCTTTATTTGTTTTATTTGAAATCAATGCAATTGAAACCATGAGTTAGAATTTGACATAGCTTGCTGTGTATTGCCGATTTTTTTCATTTGTTATCAATAAAAAAAGGAAAAAATGAACATAATAATCACATAGTACAAGAACAGATTGATTGAATAGAACTATGAATTTGCCTATATCTAGGGGCCGGTAATGTTACGATAGGTACCTAAGAAGAGAAATTCCAAATGAGTAGGACGTACTCGTAGATGTTTAACGCCTAGATTTATTTAAAAAGTGTTCACTGAGGATACTGATCCATAAAGTTATAAGTATAACTTATCAATCGCTGCTACAGTCCGTCCCTGTGACCCGCACCTGCAAGTTACATGATATATTTTTTATGTCTAATTTATTTAATATCGGGTAAGATTTTGTGTTTCCTGTACAAGGGCCCGCTCCTGGGTGACAGATGAGAGCTCAGGTAGCTGTGAGACATTTGTTTAAAGATTAAGGACGCAATCAATTTACATGTTTAATTAGGGTAAAGATGATATTTTTTGCGTCACATCGTTAGTAACGAAGATAAAATGAACCTATCAGGTGCAGCAGATGATACATCTTTTTATGAGACGCATGCGTCGAAAGAGTTAAGTGCGAAGAAGAGCTTATACCCATTTCTTCCCCTTCCCATCCCTTCCCCTAGAACAGCAAACTGCTTTTATCTACTTGGACGGTAAGGTTGCGAATTCCTAAAATAATTTGAAAATACTAAGTAGAGCTCGTAGCATGTTCTTACAGATTAACTTAGAGAAAAAAAAAATGAAGAGGAGGTGGTTCCATGTTCCTCCCTTTTACATTATTTAAGCATCATCAGAGACGAGAAGGAATGATACCAGAACAACGTGAAATTTAATTGTGTTTTTTTTTTTGTCCCACAAATAATAGGTACCTAATTATTAACAGTAATGTTTGAACAAGTTTTAAGATGGGAGACAGGAGCCCATACTAAGTAAAACCTGTGCTACGGGTCTCCTGGTCTCCTAATCTCGGATACGTTTAATGGGCTATGCTAAGGATATATAAAAGAAAAAAAAAAACAGTAGCAGGGAGCGCTTACAGCTAACGAAACATTATAAAAAAATAAAAGAAAGAAAAAGAGTGGTAACTGGTGTGTTGGTTATTTTGTGTATTAGTTTGTGGGTGTATGTATACGGAGTTATGCTTGTGGCACAACTTCGTATACTAGGCCTAGGCTGGGGCCTTGCTTGTTTTATTTAATCTTACGCAAAACTTTCTAATAATATACAATTACCTATGAATGTTTAATTCTTGTGGCTTGATAATAACAGCTGCACGAGTCGATCGATGGTTAAGCTACGCTTGCCGCGGTCGGTTCGTGGATGGGTGACCATCCATTTTAATATCGAGATACCTCCTCTGTGCCTCGGAAAGCACGTTAAGCCGTTGGTCCCAGCTGTCATTTGTAGATCTTTGACAGTCGTTACGTAGTCGAAGCCCAAAAGTCTGACTACCCGTCTTACCAAGAGTATCGTGTTACCCAGTAACTGGGTTGTCGAGGTCAGATAGGCAGCCGCGCCATGTAAAATATTGGTATACAGTTAGACTGGACCCCAATATAGTTGGGAAAAGGCTAGGCAGATTGATTGATTTTGTAAGAAATAAAATTCATAAAGCCGGAACCGCCTCTGTGGTCTAGTGGTTAGAGCATCTGTCTCAGACCCAGAGATCCCGGGTTCGATTCCCAGTGGCCTCCATTTTCTGCTCGGTTTGGTTGGTGGGAGGGGTTGTTCTAAGTCCGCCTGGCTAGCGACTACCATCTTATCTAAGTTTTTCGCCATAACAACAATGTTAACAGCATTGTTGTGGTTCCGGCAGTTAGAGGTAAGATATCCAGTTCCTCTGTGGTTGAGGATTCGGGGTGAAGCTCGCTTCCACCTTCGGCCTGATCATCACTTACCATGAGGTGAGATTCAGGCCAAGAGCTTCCACGTTGTGGTTTAAAAAAAAAGTAAAAATCTGGCATCCAATTAACATTGATCACCTTTGTTTGTTTTTTTTGTGTATGATTATTTTATAGATTGTTAAAGCTCAAAAGGAAAGTTTTATAACTCCTAATTTATTAGGGCTTTGGTTTTATAGGTAAGAATTATAAAACAAATAATGTGGTGATAAAAAGTAAAAGTGTGAAAATGTCATAACTTTCTTAGTAAAATTGAGTTACATGGCGTTGTGTGGCGGGATCGTTAGCGTCACTTCTGTAGCTAGGTACGCAGCCTGTCACAACAACGTTCAGTGCTAGAAAACCCACTTTACACAACATTGTGTGCATCTATACAGGGTGTAATTTTAATCACCGTTTTCCTCTTACACAACAACTTTTACTATGGGACCAAACCTGAAATCGTGAAAAAGAAATCAGTTGTTCCGTACATTTTGACGAGTTATGCGAACATAAATGTAGGGAACAGCTGATTTTTTGTCCTCAACAACCCAGTTACTGGGTAATACGATACCCCTTGGTCAGACTGGTTGTCGGACTTTCGGGCTTCTGACGACCCGTAACGACTGACAAAGATCTACGAATGACAGCCGGGACCAACGGGTTAACGTGCTTTCCGAGGCACGGAAAACTAGTGGATCTTCTGTGCGTTCCTACATCGCGGTGCCGATGCCGGTGAAATTCTGACGCAACGCACTTAGCTCCTTCGAGATCATGGTTTTCTTAACAATTTGTACATACAGACGGACCGACAGATCCGTGAAAGTCATGGACAGAATATTTATATTTCTATTCACTTTGTCGTACTGTTATTAGACAAAGCGTACAATAACGAGTTGGAACTGAACTAGTTTAAGGTATAATTAGTACTTTATTGTTTCACTTCTTGGCGTCAAAAGCACAAAATGGCGACAGTAGGAGGCCTATGAATATTAATGTTACAAACAAGCCCTTTTAAAGAAGTTACTGCTTGCCAAAACTTTTTATATAAACTCTATAAAACAAATAAAAAATATGATTAGATTGTTTTTCGGTCAACGACCTCTAGAACTGCCGGTCTATTCTGTAAAAAACTCACCGTGAAAACTTAGGTGAAGTGAGCTTAAAATGAGCTGTCAATAATTTCAGTCCTTAGCATTGACTGTAGTTAGAGTGGCTGTAGTAGACTTGAAGATGAGTTGAGAAAATCTTTTTTTTTTGTTTTATCGTGTTTAGATATTGTTGCACAAAAAGTATTTTTTTTAAACTGATATTTGAAGTAACTGCACGTATATTCGTGGCGTTTGCATGCTGCATGCTTGACTGTAAACTTTCTGTGATAAGATAGTTTTGCCTTTTAATGACTATCGATATGAAATGTATGCCAAAAGACGATTCTGCCTGTGAACTTTCTGCGTTATCATGATTCTGCTTTTTAATTATTATGCTTATGAAATTTATGCCTACAGGTGATTCTGACTTACAAAATTATGCGGTTTGAATGTATGCTAAATGAGTGTCTGCCACACGATGTTCTGCTGTTATACAAAATAAAATGATGACATAAAAAGTTCTACGAAAAAAGGTAGACCCGTCAAAAGATAATGTTCATAAACTTTTGCAGAAACTTTCTAGTTTTTAACCCAGGATGTAATACGTATGTTCATTTTATCTTACTTTCTTAGGTCAATAGTTTACTTAGAACGTCTCCGGGGCAAGTAGATGTTTTAATATATCCTCCTTAGAATACAAATGTTCAATCAATCTGCCTAGCCTTTTCCCAACTATGTTAGGGTCGGCTTCCAGTCTAAATGGATGCAGCTGAATACCAGTATTTTATATGGCGCGACTGCCAACCTGACCTCCACAACCCAGTATCTAGGTAACACGATACCTCTTGGTAAGACTGGTTGTCAGACTTTTGGGCTTCAGATTCAGACGACACGTAACGACTGTCAAAGGTCTACGAATGGCAGCCGGGACAAACGGCTTAACGTGCTTTCCGAGGGCAAGGTGTTATTGGGTTTTTCTATCTGGAATTTCTCAGTAGCAGCCTGGAGTCTGGGCTCCCCCCCTGTCTCACCCCCTGTTACATGGGACTTAAACATAACTGGCGAAATGTGGGTGTACTATAGGTGCACCTCTGCCTAACCCTTAGGGGAATACAGGCGTGATGTTATGTTATGGCCTTATATTTGCCACTGTTCAAAATATGCTTTGTTATATTGTGATAAGGTATTCAATCATTCTAAACTGTCTCCAACTCTCCGTCTACTTGCTGACGCGTTTGCGGAAGTCCCAAACTACGCTCACCATTTCGCCATCTTTATTTATGAATTGTTTTGCTTATTCTCATAGCTGAGAGGACAACGCGTAGAGGTCAATATCACACGATACGTCACGGCATTGACCGCCACTCTCGTTTGTGAGGAAAGTTGAGTTCATGTAATTTGCATTAAACGTGAATGTAATTAGTAATGTGAGACATATAGATATTATGATAGTTAATTGATTCAGGCGTGACTTGGCGGAAATCCATTATAAAATACAATAGATATAGATATATTTAGTAACCTATAACTTACTCACTTTACTTTACTTTTACTCTGCGTCCAGCGCTCGGCGTGGCGACACGTCGTGTTCGGGTTCGCGACAAGTCAATTGTCATCCTGCACGCGTAGCGTTACCACCGTAGAAACGCGTTTTGTCGACGGGAGAATAGACAAAGTTAGAAGTGAAATACGTGGCGATTTCTTATAGGGTTTTTATGACTCTTTAGGAATAGTTAAGCGGAATAGGTTACTAAATATATCTACGTCTATTGTATTGACATATATGTATATTAAATTAATCGCTCAGTGTAAGACTTTTTATAATTTATTTCATTTGATTCGTAACTCTAAGCAATTAATGAAGTTTCACATTACAATCAATAACTTTTTTGTGTATTTGATAATGAGCATTTTTACCATTTCGCAATATGTTGAGAGGATCGAATAGTACATAGAACGGTTGTGAAATTCAGTGTTTTGAAAAGCTAGCGTAATTATTTTAAGACTCCATGATTGACCTGGTTATACGTCATAGACTAATCTTTTTCTTTGGACAGTTCAATACCATTCATTGCGTTATTTTCGTTGCTGAGCAGATTTTGTTTTCGAACTTATGAAGCAGTGGATTAGCAATCTGTTTCAAAACGATTCAGATTGTGATCGATCGTGTATTACGCAATTGGGGTGCTGGATAATAAACAACTCACTAACACAAAACATAGAACCATCATTGACAAACGATTGTCTCACGATAGCATACATTTCTACTCCTTGCACACAAGCGTAACGGCTTGGACAACCCGTGGTTAGCCCTCGGAAGAGAAATGTGATATTATTATGTGTGTTGTAAGATTATTTACTATGTCCGAGTGCTCGCTGGTCGGCTGAACGGCTAGTGGCCACTTATGAGTAAACACATGGGCTCACCACTTTCTTCGGCACGCCTTCGTTGCGTAACTCGGCGCGCGCGCGTCTGACGTCACCAGCCAAGAAGCTTGAATGAAAGATGGAGAACACATTCTATGTCGTTGAAATTTTCGATCTGTCGGCCATCTATGTCATGTCCGGTTTGAGGGCATCGTATTTAAAACCAGATCGGTGTAACAGGTGAACTGTTGAACCTAAGGCATATATTAGTAGAAAAACATAGCAAAACATTGTGAAAGCCAAATATTTTTAAAAGAGTAACCGTGGAGTTAGAGGCTCTTCTCCATAGGAAATGACCAATTGGAATCGTGCATCTCATTCATAAGTCTTTTTGAAACCGCATTAGATTTTTACAAAATGGCTAGAAGATGCCGCTATCCTCTTGCTTCATTGCGCGTACGCATGTTGCAAGGCTGTGTATGTCACATTACAAACCGACGCTTTAAGACTACGCGACAGCGCGACACGATTCTAGTAGAACAATTTCTATGAAGACCTCTTGGAAATTGTTCTGCCAGAATGGCGTCGAGCCGTCGCGTCGTGCCTGTTTGCGGGAGCATTTTTGTGTGAGTGCAACGTGTTTAAGTGTTCTGTCATGACCACCAAGTTGATGATGATGTTGTTAAATTGACTATAATCAGTGGTCAATTAGACGAAAATTTGTAAGTTCGCTTCTAAGGTCCATAACGTAACTTAAACGTAACTTAGCCCTTGCTTACGATGCGTTTCGATGTGTTCCAGTCTCTATCTTGAACTTGGTAGTTTGATAGTTGTGCGACAGGGAAAGGAATAACGGTTCGCCTAAGTATGTGTTAAGTAACGGTTATAGATCATAGCCTCAGATTATATTACCCGGTTTCTGAATTGAGAATTTAAAGTTAAGAACTTGCCAAATTCTACTTTAGCATTAATTAAGGTGAAAGCACGAACATTTATTTGCAAAAAAACTCAAGTAATTTTGAAGGCGGAGGTCAGGGTGTTGTGGCCTTGTGGCGCAGCCTGGGAGGGGCCTATGTCCAGCACTGGACTGCAATAAGCTGAGTTGATTGCCAAATTTCGGTTTTTTATTTTTGTTTTTTTCATATTCTTTATGGCACCTCTTTAGGTCATGAGCTATCCGAATATCAAAAAATATTTGGCCTAGGTTTAAGGGGGAGGCGTGAAAATTGATTCACTGTTACATTGTATAATAGATCCTCTCTCCTTGTCTCCGAAGGTATGTACTTATTAAGAGTCTCAATGGCTTGTACTTTCTTGCCGGGGGCCATGAAAGCCTCAATCGCACCTGCGCTATAATGTTGCGTGACGTAACGCTGATACGGTTGTAACTACTATGTAAGGTGGCTAAATAGTTACTTCGCTTGTAGTAGGCGTAGTAATTACTATCTGTACCTACTTAAAAAAAAAAAATTGTGAGCAGTCAATAGACATTTCGAACTATAAAACTTAAAATAATAATATGTTAAGATATATTATAAAACAGGAGCGGAAATAATCAAGGGACATCAAAAAATTCGTCCGCATCGCCGTCAACAGGAAAAGTGCCCAAAAGGCTGGTAGCATTGCCACGTTGTATGGCAATGCTGTTTCTTTGGCCTCTGGTCACCAAGTCGACCAACCGCTAGGCGAGATGTCTCGAAAAACTAAGTGGGCACTCGGACCCAATGGTCCTAGGGTTTCAACCCCAAATAGCTCGAACATATAAGTCCCAATAAAATTGGAGTATTTGCACCGTTTGGGGGTTTTCGCACCTGCAGCAGCCGCCCCAGCATAGCCCCGCCGTGCTAGGAAGAGGTGGCGCAAGGGTGTCGACACATGTTGCATCCCAACCAAAGGCCTACCTGTACCTACTTGGATTACTTTCTAGATGCCACGTTGATCTCGTGGTTGCAAGCGCGACTGCTCTGAGTGTGGGGTCCAGGGTTAGATTCCCGGGTCGGGCAAAGTTATTAAGATTTGCCTTTAATAATTTCTTAACACAACAGCCTGGAGTCTGCATTGTGCGGTTGATTGCTCGCCCCCTGTTACATTGGACTTAAACATAACAGGCGAAATGTGGGTGTACTATAGGCACACCTCTGCCTAACCCTTCGGGGATTACAGGCGTGATGTTATGTAATCCTGGCTAAAGATTGCTATAATATGTGGTAACTGGTAGACTTAAATTTAGCGGAGAGATGATTTATCTAACTGGATCACAACATCATTTATTAAGCATAAATCGAGATTACCTTTCACATGTATACATTTATAAACAGTTACATAACTATAATGATTATGTATCTACGGCACCTGTCCCAAAGCTACCGTTGAGGAAGCACCTTGCTATCGGCAATTTTCTCACTCAAGAAGCGTACAAAAGAGTGTGGGTCCCGTGTAACTAAGACCGGATTCGACCAAACTGGAATAAATTTTATCCGCGGAATAAGATTTACTCTGACAGTTTTCGTATGGAAAAACTGTCAAAAAAAAAAAAAATATTCGGAGGAGAAGGCGTATTTCGCGACAAGAGGGTTACTCTTTCAGCGACGCCCGCTTGGGGGCAGAACACTCCCTGAGAAATTAAAGGCCTGTACAGATATAAGCGATATCGCTGTCGCGGTCAGTAGCAAACTAGCGATACATAGTCAGCCTTCCAGTTTGTCACTTTGGACCAGTAAATATGAATAGGTTTTTAGAGGTATGAGGAACAGGGTGTAAAGTTCATTCATCCTCTATAGAAAAGGGAGGATCCTCCGGGTATCGTGTCTGCTGGGCAATTGCCCAACGATTGATATCGGGAAGTCTTATATATTATGTTGATTGCGAGGTAAACTCTAATTGCGCGATGCAGGATTTGTGTGACGGGCATAGTTCGCATATGGCGTTGTAGATGCCTTTAGGTACATACGCAAACGCATACCAGCGAGTAATCGCCAACCAACCGCCTCTGTGTTCTAGTGGTTAGACCACCTGTCTCAGACTCAGAGGTCCCGGATTCGATTAAAAAAGGCAAAATTTTCTGCTCGGATTGTTTGGTGGTAGGGCTTGTTTTAAGTCCGCCTGGCTAGCTACCACCATCTTATCTAAGTCTGTCGCCATAAAAACAATGTTAACAGCATTGTTGTGTTCCGGCAGTTAGAGGTAAGATAGCCAGTTCCTCTGTTGTTGAGGATGCCGGGTGAAGCTCGCTTCCAACTGCGTTACTACGGCCTGATGATTACTTACCATCAGGTGAGATTCAGGCCAAAAGCTTCCCCGTTATTGTTAAAAAAAAAAATCGCTCGAAGCCGTCGCACAGTCGATGCTCGTTGCTCGCCAACTTGTTTGTAGTTGCTATCTCTACTCGCTTTTCATTAATCGCCGGCGGTGGAACAGGTCCTTTACGTGTCAGTAGGTACCAAGGTACTAATTAAAATTAGGTACCTTCTAGTTAAGTAGAAAGTACGAAAGGGTATCCAAATACTCGGTGAGCCGATCCCATTGCTTGGATACCCCCTCTATGATCGAGTAGGTAGGTACCTACGTATACCCACGTATAGTTTGAAACCGGTCATGTGAGAGTGGTGGAGACGTTTGACTAATTACTTTCTGTAAATAATTTAAAATGTTTGCAGTGTTCAGATTTAGAGATAGTATTGAATCAAGAGAAACTAGATTTCGTCGATAAAACCGTTTTCCTGGGGATCACGCTCGACTCTAGGCTACAATGGTGTCCTCATTTAACATCTCTTGCAGGACGGCTAAGTTCAGCAGCATATGCTGTCAGAAAAATCCGTCAATTTACTGATGTAGTTACCGCGAGACTGTACTGTACTGTACTTTCATAGTATCATGTCTTACGGTATTTTACTGTGGGGACGGGCTGCAGACATCGAGTCTATTTTTATTCTGCAGAAAAGAGCTATCAGAGCCATATATCATCTCCGCAGGCGCGATTCTCTAAGGGAACTGTTTAAAGATATTAACATCATGACGGTACCTTGCCAATATATCTATGAAAACATCATGTATGTTAGAAAAAATTTACATCTTTTTAGTAAAAGAGGTGATAGACATAATTATAGTACAAATAGGGACCTATTAGTTCAACCAGGTTTCAGAGTGGCTAAAGTAGACTCATCTTTCATGGGGTACTGTTTAAAATGTTACAATAAAATTCCTCCCCACATACTTCAACTGAATGAGACGAAATTCAAAACATGTATAAAACGCACACTATGCAGGCAGGCATATTATAAGTTGGGGGATTACATCACTGATAAAAATGCTTGGGCCAATGCTAGTCCTGCTCCACAACCACAACTAATTGATTAACATTTGAAAAGTCTGTTGGAGCTGCTGAAGATTGTAAGAACATCTTTGCATTGTATAAACTCAATTTCCTTTGCATTATATAACTGCATAGCACATGTGTGAGTACTATGTACTATAGAGCTACCATTTACCGGGTAATATTATGTCTTTCATTGACTTGAATGTGCCCTGGCGGCTGTGAGTATGTCATGCTCACTCGGATGTCTCGCTGATGGTGGCGTGTGTGTTGGATCATTTAGCTCCCTTCAAAATGGTTGAGCTGAATGGTGCTAATCCATGCGTCATGTTCGTGAACGGGCGCCGTCAGTTGGGGCTGGTCATCTCTTGGCTGCCATGGCTTATTTTTAATTTTTGAATTGTTTATTTTTATTTTTATAATTTATATCAACGGACGCTTTTATCATGCACGTCTTTCTACATACATTGTTCTCACATGTATAAGTAATTTCAACATGAATGATGTAACTAATTTTTGTAACAATTTTTTGATTTAAAAGAGTGTCCGTGGAGTTTCTTGCCCGTTCTTCTCCATAGGTACCTACTACGCTTTGGAATGGGCAACTAGCTTCATATTTTCTGACTGACCGACTCCTTGACAATTCAAAAGTGCCTGTAAATGGTTTAATTGAAATAAATGCTTTGAGTTTGAGTTTGAGTTTGAGTTTAGTTGGCAAATAACACTAAGCATCGCTGTCTGCCTGGGCTAGGCTTATTACAATAGGTGTAAAAGATATGCCTATGTAGGAATCTTTATTGTGGGAGTTGCAGCATTCACAGTATGCTTAGGTACATTCTTTGGGTTATTCCCTGCGTATCCCCCGTCCTGGAGGACCCCGATTTACTTTTATCTTGTAAACTCAATTTAAAGTCAGTTTGCCAGCTGCCTATCGTCGGCGGCAAGTAGTCGTTACGACAGACGTTACACAGCGATATTTTTTTTGAGTATTTGACACGCTTCAAACGTCTGATTTGAAAACATCGAATCGAACGTACCTATCCATGTTGAGATTCGCAATACAAACACATGTAGGTACACCTTCTTCAGCGCTCACAGCAAGAAAGAAGAAAAATCCAGCTGTCTGTTAAATTAGAAGAACTTGATTCTGATACAAACTCTCAAAGTCTATAATATGTAAGTAAAATAGAACTTAGTGCGTAGCGTCGTCATGACAGATCAAAGTAAACTGGGCAATCTACATATTGCCCGCCTGCAGGTTATGACCATATTTACGAAGCTAAGTCCTTGACACGATCTACGAGTGCGTGCACCACATTCGCAATATCTGAAGAACCTCCGAACTCCGACATTTGCGCAAACGCGTGAGATTTTGTGAGCTCGATAATTGGAATACAAACCTACCTCTACCTCAGAATTTACCTCTAAATGATTTTGCCATTTTACTTTTCAGCATTCAAAAAATCGTAATTAGTTACGGTATTATTACACGCAAGCGCAAGCCCTACTGCTGTGCATGAGGTCCTGGGTGGGGCAAAGTGTTATTGGGTTTTTCCATCTCGAATTTCTCAGTAGCAGCCCGGAGTCTGGATTTGTACCCGGTTGATGACAATAGGCTTGCCCCCTGTTACAAAGAAATGTTTTGTCAAGTCATAGAAACTGGGCGAAGCACGGGAGGGTCGCTACTAACTAATCAAGAAGTTTAAAATTGTACAGTTTTTAGTATTGGTGGAAATGTACAGGGTGTCGCTGATCAGGCGATGGACAATTTGTCTGCGGACAATTTGGAAGCGTATGGAAATCAGTGTAGGTATGAGTACGTGGAATCGTACGGAAATCTAACGCGCACGTAAGACAAAATGCCGGGATTTTCATAAGATTCCAAATTATCCGCGGACAAATTGTCCATTGTCTGCTCAGCGCCGTAGGTAGGTAATCTTACTTCCGCTACGAAGTTAACTAGTGCAGTATTAAGATGCAGTGCACACTGTAGGTCGTAATTGACGCGGCGCGGGCGCAAGCACACGACGTGTTGTAACATTATTACGTGAGGTTCACACTGGTTGCCATAACATCGTGAACGGTGGACGGATTCTGATCACGCGCTGATGAGCGTCACCTAAACACAGCCATAAATACCTTTATGTACTCTAGGTATGTACCTAAGCCTCACTGTCCGTTGCTATATTTATGGTTCTAGGCAGGACATTAAAATCTTGGAATTTTGTTAACAGGTTTTTAGGGTTCCGTAGTCAACAAGGAACCCTTATAGTATGGGAGAACATGTTATTCAACTACAATGTTAAGTTTGTTCTTCGGATAAATTCATCTCAGCTACGGAACCCTTCATTGCGCGTGGTCCGACACGCACTTAGCCGGCGTTTAGCTTATTAGGTTAGTTTTTCTAAGGGCCACTGGCTGGAATCAATTCTATTTTATTTATTGAGAATTTTTGACGTTCAAAAGTGCCTCTTATGGGATTATTTGAAATAAACGATTTTAACTTTGTTCACTTAGGGAGAACTTCAGCGCCTATTATGTTTACCTATATATACAAACATTTAGGTATTAGATACGGATATTGTTCTTCGTAAGTAAATACCTAGGTACCTGGCAGCAGCCCAGTTGAACACTGCCTTTTATTATTTATTTATTTTTACAACATATAACCTATTTTTACAATTTGGTTTTAGCCACACAACAAAAACCTCTCAGGGTTTATCTGTGTGATAACGAGCCGTTCATCTAAATCAACCGTTCATCTTTAGGTACACTATAAGTTTATTTCGTGTTTTACAATTTTTCACTAACACTAGGCGTGCAGCAACACTACATGAATGCCAAAATAAAAGCGCCCTGTTGAATTTTCAACTTTCGATGTTGAGCTGAGCGTTGAAAACATTGCACTTTTAGTGCCGGTAGCTGCTTGGCAACTGCTAAGCATTGGCCGCTGTAGGTTTCTGATTCGGATATACGGTTCGGAATTCTGACTTTGGACTGAATTTCCGATATATTCTGGGCAAGTCAACTCGATTGTTTGAATTTGATTGCAGCAACCTGAGTAGCCTTGATTAATTTCTATCTAGTTTGAAACAGTAAGACAGCACAGGTAGCGTCCTCTATTACCTAAAACTAAATGATAAACTAAGCCACTTACAATCTTTCAATTACTACCATCTAAGGGCGAGTGGAAAAATGAAAAATATCTGTACGGATTGAAGCTGTTATTTGAATCGGTAAATATCAATAAGATTTTCAGGGTTGTAAGGATTTTTCATTCAAGCCTGATTTTCTTTGCTTTTGTTTTGTTATTTCAAAACTCAACATTTTATATTGAATCAGAATTTGGCATGCCATCTATTGTCGAATAGTAGAACTTCTTTATAAAGTAGTGTAGTCAGGCTCTTACTGTTTCATACTTAAAATAACAGATGGCGCTGACAAAAAATAATTAGTTGTGCCAGACTCACGTCAGATGGCACCACAATAGTCTAAGACCCGCAACTTAAGTCTAATTTTAATGTTCTACCGATTTTGACAGATGACTGCTAGTTAATTAATTCTAGGTACCACTATTTGCATCAAACTTTACTATATAACTCTATCAGAGAGTACTTAACTAGCAGAACTCTTTGTATAGAAGCTCGCTGGGGAAGGAATGCCTATCACCACGTCATGGTAGCCTATTTATGCTGCGGCCTGCAAAGCAGCGTTGCTGTGTTTCGGTATGATTAAATGATTATGGGTGCCGGTGTACTGGTACTTACACATATAAGATATTTTTATTATATAAGGTGTAATAATTATTTTATTATATAAGGTGTAATAATTAAAACCAAAATGTGTTGTATCTGAAATTAAAGAATTTTATTTAACAACTATGTTTCACTAAATAAAGTATAAAACTAAAATGATGTATTGGGTATTTATATACTAAAACATACCTGAAATTAAAGAAACGACATTTAAAAGTATTTTATTACGCCTATGTCGATTTCCTTTTACTAAAATAATTATATAATGAAATTATTTAAAAGCTAAAAATTAAAATTGTATTTTTGCATGTCATTTTGACATCTCTATTTTTTTCTAATAAATTGACATCCGTAACTGTCATAAAGAAACTCCTTAGTCATTATTAAGCAAAAAGTATTATTATCTACGCGGAACGCAATGAAAGTAAATACATTTTCTTTACACACATATATGGGATTCTTTTAATTTTTTCTTTATTCGCCAACCAACAATTTGTTTAGGTACTTACACTGTTAAAACTATAAAATATTTTTTTAATAAAATCTCCGGTTAGCGTAACAATTTCATATAGTTTAGCACCGTTTCATAAACGTACTATTTGTACCATAAGCATTAAGGCTCCCGAAGACAGGCGCGACGCGGCAGCACGATGCGACTCTTAGTAGAACAATTTCTATGAAAACTTCACGGAAATTGTTCTACCCTTTATACTATAAAATAAATTATTTACTAAGTAGGAAAAACGATACAGACAAGTTTAAAGTTACGTGAGATTACGTATAATTACAGGTACAAGAAACATTTCAACTCTTTCTCTAGGATGGAGCTTTTCTGTTAATTACTTATGTAACCGGTATTGCAGAATACGGAAACGCATCTATGTCTTCTTCTTAGCGTGTTGTTGATGGCAGTCTAAATGGACTCGGCCCAGAATTTTTCGTCTCTAAATAGACTGGGCCCAGAATTATTCGTCTCTAAATGGACTGGGCCCAGAATTATTCGGCTCTAAATGGACTGGGCCCAGAATTATTCGGCTCTAAATGGACTGGGCCCAGAATTATTCGTCTCTAAATGGACTGGGCCCAGAATTATTCGGCACTAAATGGACTGGGCCCAGAATTATTCGGATCTAAATGGACTGGGCCCAGAATTATTCGGCTCTAAATGGACTGGGCCCAGAATTATTCGGCTCTAAATGGACTGGGCCCAGAATTATTTGGCTCTAAATGGACTGGGCGCAGAATTATTTGGCTCTAAATGGGATTAGCCCACAGTTATTATAATGATTGGGCCCAGAATTATTCAGCTACGTGTTTGGAGCTACCATTAAAAACGTTGAAAATCTATTATAGTCGAAATCTAATCTCATCTACAATATAGCCAATTGCAGACCTAGAGCTAAGCTATGGTAGTTCAGCTGAGGTCATTTTTCATGCAAGTGTAGAGGCCACAAACTATGAACCCAAGTATGAAAAATTTCCTCAGCTATACGCGCTAAGTTAAAGAAACTTAGCTTAAATCTTGGTCAGCAGCCGGTTTTATTAATAACAAAAACTTGTGCAAAATGAATGAGAATTAGAAATATTTTTGACAGATTGTGACTGAGATTAGAATGCGAACGTTCTTAAAAATACGAAAATAGACCCTCTGGGTTCAATCCGAATTGGAAATGGTGTAAATTCGAAAGGTTATAATAATAAGATCTGGTGCACAACCCCTCATACATTTATTTGCATTTAATTTAAACGCTTTGCAACGACATATCTCGGATTTGGATCGCATTCAGATCTTATGCATTGCGCAAACGCTCTTAGCACAGATTCGATAATAGTTGTACTAGAAAAAATGCTTTTGCACAAAGCATTATATAATATTTTGCGTAGCAAAAATAAAACAAACATTCTTATTTTGAATTTATTTATTGATTAAAACCTCACCCTCGCCGTGTCTCCCGCGCTTTCAGTTCGCTGTTCGTGTTTCTTCCTACAGTAGGTACCTCGTCACTTCCCTGTTCGCTGATGACGTCATAATGGCGGAGTCGTGTCCGGCGGGTCCCGGCGGACCGCGCCCTACGCGGGCGTGCGCCGTTCTAGGGCTGGCACTCTTCCAATACTGTAAAAATAAAATAATACCAGAATATTACTGTCCCACTGCAGGGCATTCTTCTCATTCTAAGAAGGATGAGTATTGATCACCACGCGGATTGGCGATTTCTGACTAATAGCTATTAATTATAAGTCCAGGTTTCTTCGTGATGATTTTCCTTCACCGATATTAGTGTTGTCCAAGATACACTTAGAAAGTACCTACCTAAAGACACATTGGAACTGCCGAATTTGAACCGCCTTGTGCTGGAGAGGCGAAGAAGGTGTTCAGCGACTGATGTGATATTAATTTACTTATAATCATTTCTGTTAACTGTTACTTTAGACTTCAAGAAGTAACCAAGCTAGATCACCAACATAAAATGATATAAGTATCAAGCGCGCACCCTACAGATGATAGCGTAATGAATGCCCCTGAGGTTAGGACGTTTCATTTGCGTCTCGGCAGCGTACACTGTCGTTCAACTTATAGCTACACGGAAATTTCATTAGCCGCTCAGTCGTTTTGGAGATCTGACTGGTTATGTCTTTGATTATTAGTAGCATATAGGTACCTCCCTACTTGCACACAGGTTTCGTAAAAGCTCTTAAAAATCAACAATCTGCCATGATTTTTGTTAATTTGTGCACACGCTAGAAGGGTCATGGAGGGTCATAAGTTGACCCTAATTGTTAGCCTGCAACTGTGTGTACTCATTGTGCAATAAGTAAACAAGAAAAAGGAGTACAGTATTTTTAGTGTTGTCTCACTCTAGCCTCTACTCCTTGATTTCAGTCTACAGTATTTTGTCTTTTATCTGGCATGGCATGGATGGACCTTGCCTTATCGGTAAATTCTCCAATATAGAGAAGTACATTCACTAGCATTTTCGTGGACCATTCTATCGGCACCTGTCCCATCGCCGTGAGGAAGCGACTAGCTATCGGCTCAAGAAGCGTAGAAAATATTGTGGGTCCCGTGTAAGTAAAACAGATCGAATTGATTGCTGACTGTTCACAGCGTCCACCGGCAAATACTCGTTCAGCATCGCTCGCTTTGCGGCAGAAGACTCACTGAGAGACTCACGCTTGGTAAACCCGCATCCAAACGAGTAATCGCTCGTCACCATCGCGCACTCGCTGCTCGATGCTCGCCAACTCGTTTTTAGTTATTTGCTATAGTTTAACCGAGAGCGCTGCACCGCGCTTTAGCAATGCGCGGCGAGGCAGGGGGCAGTGTTGAGGAATGAGCGGCGGGACGCCTTGAGCGTTGTTGAATGAGCTGTGAAGTGAGAGTTGAAGAAACGCCGGTGGTGGGGCAGGTGCTTAACATGGAAGATAGCTTACCTTGTCACAGCATTGTTCCTGTATAGAAACAGTCACATACAGCGCCATGAGAACAGACGCGTGACGTCACACAATTATCACCGCTCTGTCACCGGCTATTGTTTTAGCGCCTCTCTGTGATGTTTGTCTGTCACCCTGTAAGGCGAGCAACGGTAACCTGCGCCGGTTTTCTTCTACGTCTAATACCTGTTCTACGTCCGTCTGTTCACAAATACATTCTTGATACTTCGTAGTACCTACCTTACCTGACTATACTGCTAAACGATGTTTGGGCTTAAAATATTCATCATCATCTTGCATTTTACTTGGGGTCGCGCAACACGTTTTCTTCTACCATTCTCCCCTGTCAACTTTCACACTGTCATTCATTCCCTTCTCTTTCATATCACTCCTCTACTTCTTCTTTTCTCTCTTTCTCCCTTGAATCCATCCAAAGGTTGTATGTAAAAGATCGCTTTTAGCGATAAGACCACCCATTCTGTCACCCTATTAAAATGGCCAAAATGTCTGTAATTTTGATGGTGTACATAATAAAGAGTATTCTATCTATCTACTTCTTCTTTCTCTTTTCTTTCAATTCGGTAGCTAAACGCAGTCCATTTTGTCAAAAAGGCATAATACTTTTCTACTTACCCGACTTTTCCATTCGTCTGTCTCGTCCATTATGCTGATTCTGCAAGTTTTATTGACGACTCATATTTTTTCATGCATTATGCACCAATCAATCAATCTGCCTAGCCTTTTTCCAACTATGTTGTGGTCGGCTTCCAGTCTAACCAGTAATATCAGTATTTTACATGGAGCGATTCGAGCCTATCTGACCTACACAACGCAGTAACTGGGTAATACGATACCCCTTGGTGAGACTGGTTGACGACGAATGTTGTAATTGCATTGTTGTAGCATTATGCTGAGATAGCAGCTTTTTGGCTTCACACAGGTCGTTAAATTTTTAATTTTCGTTTTTTTTATGAATTGTTAATTTTGTTACTTTTTAAATGCTCCTTTTTTACTGTTTGTGTTTCCTGTGTATGTCCCAAATAAAATATTTTTCTTTTCTTCTTATTGTGACAATTGGAGCTTTCCCTCTCTACCGTGATTTATTTAATTTATTTGTCGTAAGACTGGGCACTTCTCCCTATTTATTAAAGGCTATGTCTATGTTTGTGAGTACCTCCGTCGTGACGACATGACGACGTGAGTTTGTCGTTCTCATTTTCAGATTACAGGTTGGTACTGAAACGTTAAGGAAAACGGTACGATATTTGAAAAGAAACTATTTAATTTTCAAGAATGTTATCATTCTACATTCTTGAAAATAGTATTGTTATACCTGCATGTTGTCAAAGTTTATCTGTTTGTTAGGATTTCCAAAGTTACCTTGACCCCTATGCCTACTCCAACTATCGAACCGATTTTGATGAAGTGGTATTGGACCAGCACAGAGCACGCTCTACAAGGTGTTACAAAATAAACGCAAGAACTGATAGTTTTTTCAGAATCGGCTTCTGATTCGATTTCCGTGATTATTTATATATTATTATTCCATATAAGTAACTTATATTAGAACCGTGATGGTTCTAATTTAAGTCTTAACTAGTTAAAAATATATTTTATTTAAGTAATTTTAAGCCTTACATCTAGATCAATAAAGCCTATATTTTTTTACAGTTTTAAGTTTAGGCGGAACAGCTATTCTATTGAAAACTAGCTGTTGCCCGCGACTTCGTCTACAATCCAGGATGAAAAGTAAGCTTCAATCCTTCTCCAGTTCATGGTCTACCCATGTGCCAAATTTTGATCCAAATCCGTTCAGCCGTTTAAGCGTGAAAGCGTATCAAACGCATTTATAATATTAGTTAAATTGAGATTTAATTTAGTTTAACAAAATTTAACTTAAATAAATTATAGATGTTATTTTAGTCATATAATTTAATATATTCTAATCGGGGTGTCTCACTCAGATGTTGCGTTTATTCGGAGCATTTTGTGAAAACAACGTGTAACACACTAACGCGGTTATTAGGACCCAAAATGCGCCTTCTTCACAAGAAACCGCTCCACATAACTTGCCCTTCAAATCACATAAAAGCTTCCTCATGTGTATTTAATATTTATTGAAAACATGGAGACGTGATAGGCGACGTGGCCATTGTGGCTTTTAGCACTCCAGCGTCACGCCGCGGCGTGCTAACTGACGAGACAAATAAAAAGGTGTTTGCTCTTAAACCGGAGCACTGCACCACTTAACGCGGGCCATAGATAGTAGAACTACTGGTCACATAGCAACAGTTGTAAAATCTCCATATTGTCAGTAAAATGACGGCATCAATACGGTCGCAAGTTTGATACCCGCCCCGAATAAATATTCGATTATGATACGGGCTAGCAAAGTGCACTCTTAAATGCAAAGATTTGCATTTCGTAAATGCCCAAGAAAATACGTCAGGTAAAGTCAGGTTCCATCAGCTCTACGAAACTAAGTAATTATACAAATCTAGCTTTTGCCCGCGACTTGGTTCGCGTAGAAGTCGTAAGATACCAGAACACTCTAAAATATAACAGCCACATTTTTGTAAAACTTACCTGAATACTACGTTTGTAGTTTTGGTCTCATTAGCCAAAATATACAAAGATTCAGGATTGGTGCGCAGGAGCAAGCAACCGCGACGTGCAGTTGTGTGTGAGAGAAACAGCTATATAATCCTTTAATCGGAGAAGAATTAATGATAATATTGATAAAATAGTATTAACTAAATTCTAAGTATATTTTATATAAATGTTATGATTTAAAAAAATTGCGTTCCCTAAGTTAAAATGTATCGGAACTATTTATAAAAATTAGAATGACATCTAATCTGTATTCCTACATTATAAGCAAAATAATTATTTGTATTTCTAGCTGTGATGCGCTGCGTATGATGCGGCTAACTTTAAATTACGATACTTTCGAGGTAGGTAGCTTGAAACATTTTAAAATTGGCCCTTATAACGTTACATATTTAGTAGACTAATATTTTTTGCGAGTCGCAAGTCAGAGGGAAGTAAAGAAAAAGTGGAGCATTCCCCCACAGCGCACGCAATTTGCCCGTAGATAGCTTACGATAGCTTATTAGCAATAAACAAAAAGTGGGGGCGAGCAGCGGGTCGCGTCTGACTGGCCGTAACTCATAGGAGGTAGCGGAAAACAGCATACAAATAAGCGGGCTCGGAACGCGTGCCTGACTTACGGAAGAATAGGGGCCTAAGTCTACTAATTTATAAACGTCACAATGGTGTCATAATGGTGAGTTTTTGACAGTTTTTGAATGACATATCTGTCAAAAACTTACCATTGAGAGACCACTGTAACGTTTATAAATTAGTAGACTCGGCCCCCAGGTCAGGTATAATGTTTTTATATTTCTAATTAAATAAGTGGCTTCTCAGGAAAGCGGATCTATCATACTATAACGGTCGTCATAAAAATCTGTAATTTTCTCCAGTATTTGTTTTTATTTATTTGCATAATGTACACTCACATAAAGGCTAGGCTAAAACTTGTGAGTACATGGCGCAGCAAGTATTATTACATTCAACTTATATCTAGGTTAAATATTTAGGAATTAACCTTATATTGCATACCTACTAGACATCAATATTCATCACATTCATCAAAAAAATATCTAATATTCATATAATTAATCTCTTTCTAACATATTTAATTTAATTATATTAATTAAAGTCTTTTGGAATGGTATATAGTAAAATTAATAAAAACTTTTATAAACAGATTTTGATTAATGTTTCAAAAAACACACTGTATTTTGACAGCCGTTAATGTGTGACTATTCACTGCTTTCTTAGGAAACCAAAGCTGAACAATTAACATAATATATAATACATGAAAGTTCATGAACCCTATCAATCGTTTTAACTTCCTTTTACTTTTAAGCAATACGTTGCATTATTTATTTTTTGTCACAACGAATAATTAGTGCCAATTTCCACAATGAAACTAACCGCGATCAGCACATCTAAACCGTGTTCAAGAGCTGTCAGTGTCAATATACACATCAATGATGGCACTGACAGCTCTTGAAAACGCTTTAGATGTGCTGATCGCGTTTAGTTTAATATGTGAAATCGCCTCCGCTCGAAGTTTGGGCCATCTTCAATAAATCACTAAGGTTAAAACATCATTAATATTAAATCACGGGCTCTGATTTATAAGGCGAGGGGCGGACGCGATGTGGCGCTAATCTTCGGTTTAACTAGTGACTTACTGCGCTATGCATGGTGGCATTGCACCTATGGTCCCTTTGCTCCATGTCATATGCAGGGTCAAATTAAATGAGTTAGCGAAACTTAGCAAACATGATAGGTATCGATATCTTAACAACATGATAGAACAAGAAATAAATAATTAATATGAAGTTTTTTTTTAGATCAAATGATGGCTGCTCGTGTGGTTAATTGAAATATCAGTTTAAAATCAGTCACATCAGTTTTTTATTTGTGTAATCAGTGTTTTTGTTTGTTACGCATTCACGCTAAAACGGCTGAACGGACTTGGATGAAATTTAACACATGTATAAACCATGATCGGGTTTTGGACATATAATATTTTTTATCCCGTTAGTCCCACGGAATCAAGACTTATGCGGGTGAAACCGTGGGGCGCAGCTAGTATATTTAAAAAAAATATTTTCGTAAAATAACTTTAAAAAACTTGGAGCCTGGAAATATCTTCGTAACCGGCAGGATCCCCAGTACGATCCAGAAAAAAAATTTATGACGGAAAAAACAAGTACCTATCTTTCGGCTTCTTTAAAACCTTCTTTTTACACCCGTTATACATTTGTGCTGACCGAGGATCCTGGTCCAATATATTGCTACTTTCTATTTTGTGTCTTTACTAACTGTTGCCGAATAAAAATGTCACACTGTTGTTGTTGTTAAAACATTTCCCTTTTTATACACGAAGAGAAATCTTCCCTCAAGAGTATGATGATCTGTAACCCGCATTGCCAAGCGTGTTCACTGACAAACGAAGATAGCATAGCGTCATGGCATAATCATTCTTTATTATACCCTATGCTGGGACTCAACAAATGAACGATCTCATAAATTAAAATATGTTGTATTATTGCACCCACTGACAAAAAGTCATCGGGACCTTACAAGAACATTTATTTTCTAGACGGTCTCGAGTGACCAGCTAAGAAGGGTTCCAACCCTTCTTTTTTAGGGTTCCGTAGTCAATAAGGAACCCTTACCCTGTCTGTCTGTTGTCTGTCAGAGACTGTTAGTACTATAAAGCTGTAATTTGGCATGAGTATACATATTAATGACGCCGACAAAGTGGTAAAAGAAAATCATGAAAAAAAAAATAAAGTGCTTTTTGTTAGTCAAGTGTCCCCCCCCCCCCTGCCAGCTAAATGGTAAATTCTGGATATGTGGAAAAATTCACAGCATATATATAACGTTTGAAGGAAAACTATCACCGGTAAGTAGGCTCTACAAGTTAACGAGTAATTATCGACCAACTTACATTTGCAGTTGCAAAAACATTTTGTATGGGAGAACATGTTTTTCAACTACAATGTTAAGTTTGTTCTTGGGATAAATTCATCTCAACTACGGGACCCTTAATTGTGCGTGGTCGACGCACTTGGCCGGTTTTTTTATTTAACTATCATCACAGGCTTACCTTATACAATAGTGTAGTTAAAATAGCTTGTAAAGATAAGACATTGCTTACAAGAGTACTTTACAAAATGCGGCCCGTGTGAATTCACTCAGAGTACAATTGAAGCAGTCAAATCTGTTGTGAGACCTTATTGAGTGTTTGAAAGTATCTTCAAGATATGAGATCTATACTTGCTTTTGCAGTTTTGATCCTATTGTGAGAAGCAACTTGAAACTGTTTCAGTTTATGGCCTAGCCTATATAAGGGGTCGCACAGACGGGCATGTGTCGAGCGGAGGGGGGGTGGAGGAGGGGAGGACGGGGCGTGTAATATTCCGCGTGACGTGTGAACAGCCGGCCGTGCGCTGCTCATTTGTGGAGGTACAGCGTGTTGTTGAGAACTGACCTTCGACGATATTTGACTGGAAGGTTGCGGAATGGTAAAAGGGTACATTATAAACATTTTCGATACGTGTGCCAAACCACAACCGAAATCTGTGGCACAGCGTGAGATGACGATGAATGAATAAAGGCAGCCACCAAATAGTGAATTCCATTCTAATGGATACGATGGCGACTAAAGGATATTTTGAATGCAAAGCAATGCTGAGTAGCAGCTTCGAATGATCAAATAACAACATTCTCTGATCTAGGTCTACCGAACGTGGAGTTAGACAGGAAATTCTCCATTATCCACCAAAGAAAATACCTTGTATAAAATTTCCACTGAAAGCGATCACAACACTCTGTATGCTGGCGCGTAGTTCACATAGAATTTTGACATTTACCCGCTAATTGAGGTATCAGCTCGCGGCTACCGTGCATGCGCGCGCGGCGCTTCCGGCCCGCGCCACATAGGGCTGGCACGCTTGGGACGCTGTCGGCTGGAAAACACCAAGTTCACAGTAAAGCATCGAGAAGTCACTCAGTAGTAGCATAGCTTCTTGTGAAGGAACTCGTCTGGGGGAGCACTACCACCTTACATATTTCTGCCCAAAAAACAGCGATGCTGTGTTCTAGTGGTGTTTTAATTAAAGAACATCATGGTTCACGTTTGCCTCTGGGATGGAAACGTCACTGGTATTGGAGATAGATGGCGTTGCCCAATGACCACCAAGTGGACTTTCTTTGTTTGCAGCATTCCTTATTTCATACAGATTTTTATCAAATGCCTTTTCCGGGGAAAAGATGAATAAGATTTAGTCAAGCCTCGTGCAGAATGGCGCGACGCGACACCGGTAAATGTTCTACCGTGAATTTTTCTTAGAAATTGTCAAATGAAAAATTGAATTGTTTGATTGAATTGTTGCGTCGCGCTAGTCTGCACGAGATTTCATCATGCGCTTAGCTCTGGGAGCACATAACACCACACCTATGTGCTTGTTTGCTGTGTGATGATTCGTAGAAATCATATTTACTAAAACAATGACACCTACCATTCTGAAAATGGCCGACTATTTTGATGTACTTATATGTCATGGACCAAGTGATTAATCAGGGCACTATGTACTTATATAATGCCCGGGCATTATGAATCTAGTCAAGTCAAATCGGGTAATAGATTTAAACTTCTATATTTATCACATTGTCTGGTCATTATGAATATTGGTACGTAACGGTTAGGCAATTCGATAATTATGGTCATCGTTTTTTTTATTCTAAAATTTTATTAGGAGAACTTAGGAAGCAAGAGCGAGCGAAGCGAGCTCGGGACTTGGGGCATCCCGACTCGGACAGGTTAGGTTCGAAGGGGCTGGCGTGGTCTGGTGAGCGAGCGGAGCAAGCGAACTAAGAACCAGCTATCCCCTTCGTCGTTAACCATTCAGAAGTAGGAGCCCCGTCAATCGGGGCTCCGTCGACTATGCCGTCGCTATTATTCGCTATTAGAACTTAGGATACATGAAACACATCTTTTTATTACCCTACCCAATAACTGGTGGGCATTATTCAGAAAGCCCGGTCAATTTAATTATTTCAATAGTTTTTATCATTATCGTCTACTCATATGGGCATTTTTCAAATTGCCCGGGCATTATGAATGCCGTATTAATTATTGTATAGTTTAAATTATATAGTTTGATTCAATATTTTTGTAAGCTGAACTAGTTATAAACATGAACATTACTTTCAGTTTTTTATTTTGTTCTTTGTATTTGTGTTTCACGAACTGTGTTCAAATAAACGTTATCCTTTCTTTCTTTCTTTCTTTAGCTAAAAGTCTGGTTTAATTAAATCTGGTCCAAACATTAATACTATGGAACTTCTGTGTATTATAAATATAATTTATAAATTGTGTTTATTTTGACTAAAATGCAGTGAAGTTCGGGTTCTGGCAACCCTAACGGCGCGTGAGTTTTCATCGGCTATCCGAAGCGTGGGAGGTCATTCAGAGAGAAGCTCTTATCACGATGACATAGAGTCGATATCTCTAGAACAATATAACGAAGTCTGTTTCTTTTTGTTTTATGTAGGTACTTACAAATAGTTTTCGGGTGTTCGTTTATGAGCGCGGTTCTCACGTTTATGGTGCATGTCCTGGGAGGCTGCCGTCAGGAGATAATGTTTACATTTGTAGTTAATGAAATATTTGTATTTAACATTGAGTCTTATTTCATAGATTTTAATGAAGAAAACTTTATAAAGTCCATAACTACTGCTTTATCTAAGCACTATAAATCTGTTTTTAATGCACTCTAATAGCGGTTGCGCATTGATCTATGCCTATGCAGGTACTTGATTTGATAGTTAATTTAATGTTTATATACTAAGGTTAATGAATAGTTAGTCAATTTGAAAACTTGTACAACAATACTCTATTGCTAACTGTGGAGGCTTGTAAATGGCTTATCGTCAATTACCTCCATGTTATTTCTGTATCGATAGCTGTAAGCCACCCAAACACAATAAAATCAAAAAATCAAAATCAAATAAATCAAAATAAAACCTTCCAAGTTCCAAGGATCATCGTGCTTTAATCTTATCCTCTTTATCCTAGACAGTATCTGAGATAGCCCAGGCTGTTTGCTGTTTCTCCGTGTCGCACCGTTGCGCGCACTAAAAGGATGATTTTCACCAAACGGCTTGCAACGCATCGGCGATTTTAAGCGATATTAAATCGTGTACACAGTATTTAAAGTCTATATTACCAAGCCGCACACAGTAGCTTGACCGCGAGCGTCTTGCGCGACACGCAATCGTAGCCGAAAGTATGCTGCGAGGCGCGATCGGCTCCGCTCGCCTGTCGTCGTATCCGATAGAATCCTTTCAGCTACAACGGACTAGCCGCAGACACTGTCAATACGTTTGCAAGCGACGGTACGGAGCCGATCGTATGCGTCGACATCTTGCCGGACGCGATCGGCTGTCGCCGCATCCGTTCGTATCCTTTCCGATCCGATGCGATGCGAGCCGTTTGGTGGAAATCATCCTAAAGTCCCCAGGATCTCGCACTCTGACCGCACTTAATGGTTCTTACATTCTAATCCAACCAACGATGAATGGACAAAGATTTAATTGGTATGTATTGTCAGAAGTACCTACTCTGAGAGAGATTCATGAAAGTTTTGATATAATTTGTTAATAATATAACATAACTTTTATTTCAGACAACATTTACAGTCCATTTTACTACAATTTAGATCTGGCACTAGTATTTAAAAATTTATAATTTGCAATAATAATACATTAATACATTACTCTACAGACCCGCTATCAAAACGAAGTAATAGCGCGGGCGATGCGTTGCGATGCGATGACTTTGTCCAAGTAAAATGTATTGTTTTAACAAACAATACATTTTACTTGGACAAAGTAGCGAGCAGAAGCTAGTTATATGAAATACAATAAAAGAGTCTTAAAAAACCCTGTAAGAAATCGACACGAGTTTCACCTCTCAACGAGGCATCCTCAGGATGACGATTGACTTATCGCGAACCCGTACACGACGTGTTAACACGCCGAGCGCTGGAAGCTGAGACTGAGAAGAATTCTTTAAGAATAGTTAAGCGGAATAGGTTACTAAATATATCTACGTCTCATGTATTTTATAATGGATTTCCGCCAAGTCACGCCTGAATCAATTAACTATCTAGTTATGAATAAAAATGTTGGACTGCTCTAGACTATTTGACATAATTGTGTTTTACATAAAGCCAATAGTAATGTGTTAGCGAGTCATGCTCGCGACATGTTTCATTAACGTCCATCACTGTTCTATGGCGGACCTCATTCTGTCACCGGCTACAAATCCAGCACACTGACAAACTACAAGATGAACCGGGTTATGTCAAGAAGACTGTAAGTGATTTATGAATCAGAAATGTCGTGAATTCGTGATGGTCCAGTGGTTAAAGGCTCTTATGCACGAGGTTGTGTTTTCAAATCCGGGCAAGTACATGTGTGTCTTTTTCAAATTCATTTGTAATTTCTGAGTTTATTTTGGACATTACTGACTAAGATAAAGGAAATACATCGTGAGGAAACCTGGACTTAAAGTAAGTATAAGTCTGAATATCACCATCATCAGCATCGTCTTGAGCAAGCGTGGTGATCAATGCTCGTGCCTTCTTTGTTTAAGAAGACAGACTAGATTGTAATGTGGATAGAGTATCGGAAACTGTGAAGTAAAGGCCAAAGATACTTCCAGCACAAGCTTCTCAAGTTTACCTCGAAACTCTAGCCATGTTTTTCTACACGGTAGAACAAAAAGACTATACTTGAGTCACTTTTGCGTGGCAATAGCGGTCATTGACCCACCCACATTTTCTAGCATTCTTTATTTGAAAAACTTAGCTTTGTAATTAAATCATTCCACTCAGCATCGTCTAAGGTTGTTCTCGAGCGCCACTCATCGCCGCTTGTAACCCTGAAGTGGTAAGCAACATGTTCCTTATAACATGTCACACAGAAATACTGTTTATTTCCAGTCCACTCAGAATAATCTATTGTCAAGTACAGTCGGAGTATCGTCGCGTAGGTATAGCCCTCAGGTGGATAGATTGTCGCTATGGTTGCGAATGGCTCGAGGGCTATGTTCAGTGGTAGAAACATAATGGAGGAATGTCGTGAACGTGGCCGTTACCGAAGAAAAAGCTATAGTTAAAGAAATAACTCAGCAGAACGTTGTTATTTTAATACTTTTTAAGTGTCGTGAAATACGTAGATATAGGTAATGAAATATTTGTGATTACCGGCTTACTTTATAGGTAAGTAACTATGCCCCACCGCCCCTGTATATTGACTGTACCCGAGTCACTTTAGCGTAACAAAGCCTGACAACCAAAACCAAAACAAAACCAAACAGCGCCTGATGTAAATTGACTTAATTTTAGTAGACAAGTTTTTAATCACGTCTAAACTTGTATGGAACTATGGAGTAGTGACAGTCGCCGATTAATTTGACAGGACTAAACTAAAATATATCTTCTGTCCTTTTTTTAATGAAATAGAAAGAGAAAGATGCACTGAACTTAAATTAAGTTTAGTTTATGAACAAGGGAATCGGCACCATTGCCCCTTGCCTAATATATCTCTCCGTTGGAACTCAAAAAATAAACTATTTATGGTTTTTTTTATTGGAACATGCTGAAGAACAAGTTTTTAAATGAAGAATGCTAGAAAATGTAGGTGGGTCAATGACCACTATTGCCACGCTAAAGCGACTCAGGATAGTTTTCTTGTTCTGACGTGTAGAAAAACATGGCTAGAGGTTCGAGGCAAACTTGAGAAGCTCTTGCTAGAAGTATCTTTAGCATTTACTTCACAGTTGCCGATAGTTCATGCACATTAAACTCTAGCCTGTAAGCTAATACGTAATTTAAATATAACTTAAACTGCTAATTACATATCATAACATCATGCCTGTAATCCCCGAAGGGTTAGGCAGAGGTGTACCTATATTGCACCCACATTTCGCACAGGGGGCAACCTATTGCGATCAACCGGGCACAAATCCAGACTCCGGGCTGCTGGTGAAAAAATCCAGATGGAAAAACCTGATAACACTTTGCCCGACCTGGGAATCGAACCCAGGTCCTCATGCTCAGTAGTAGCTTCACTCAGTAGTCCTCATGCTTCACCATTTCATCCATCTTCTGCCATCGTCAGTACACCAACACCATAGCCTGAAAACATAAAACGTGCTCAATAACTTTACTAAATGAAATTGTTTTTTTTGTAAATAGGATAACGGAATCACTTTTACACAAATAAGCTAAATGGAGTCGACATACCTAACCTTTCTGACTACCCCTGACAAGGCGAAAGAAACTCAGTGGTCTATGCTAGCGGTCACAAGCGGGTTTCGTTCGGCGAAAGAAACTCAGTGGTCTACCTAAGCTGGCGGTCTCACACGGGTTTCGTTCGGCAAAAGAAACTCCGTGGTCTATGCTAGCGGTCCCAAGCGGGTTTGTTTTGTGCGAAAGAAACTCAGTGGTCTATGCAAGCGGTCACTAGCGGGTTTCGTTTGGCGAAAGAAACTCAGTGGTCTACCCTATGCTAGCGGTCTCAAGCGGGTTTCGTTCGGCGAAAGAAACTCACTGGTCTACCTACGCTAGCGGTCTCAATCGGGTTTCGTTCGGTAAAAGAAACTCAGTGGTCTAAGCTAGCGGTCTCAATCGGGTTTCGTTCGGTAAAAGAAACTCAGTGGTCTAAGCTAGCGGTCACAAGCGGGTTTCGTTCCCGTATGTCGTCAGTTCTGTCGAAGGATGAATTAATTTGCGTCGTCTCCGTCAGCCATCTTGTCCCGACATCGTCCCGGCACGCGCCGGCTATGCGGAGTATTCCTCTTGAGATGCTATTGTATTGACATTTCTTTGATTAAATTGTGTCTACGACATTACTTTCGTACGTTGTATTACGGTTGTGAGAGGAACGAAATGAATACTTAACCTAAAGCAGTTACTCTAGCTAAGTACCTTGTCCCTACTTCGGCTTCGTTCCTGACTCGTTCATTTTACAATTACTTAACAATGTTTAATTAATACAAATCTTTTTATTAATATATTCATACAAATCTGTATCACAACATACCAATATCTTACAAAATTAAGAGAAACATCCCACGATCAGTTATTTAGCCCCCGCTCTAATGAAAAACAACTAAAAATTCATAATGTCGTGCAGCGGCGGGCGGCAACTACCAGCGTACGGGCGCGAGCCGCCGGCACGTGCCGCCTGCAGCGTTAATCTTCTAATATCTATTTATTATTGTAGCGCATGTTTGCAAGGTCATTATCGCGGCGGGGTGCCCGTGCCGTGGGCACTCGCCCTTATTGTTTGTTTAAACTGTAAAGGTGGAACTTGCAAGTCATAAATAAAAGCAATAAATGTAAGTTTAGTGAGAATCAAAGTGATCGATGATGCTAAAATAAATGATAGGTGTACTTAACTGATGGTAAAAAGATAGTATTTACCATATAGATGATTCTTCAGTTCCAAGTCTTCAACAATCTTCTTTCTAAAACGATAATTATATGAGCTCGTCAAGCTGACGAGCTCGTGGCTAAGTAATAACAGCCGCACGGGTCGATCCATCAGGTTAAGATGCGCCTGCCGGGGTTGGTCGGCGGATGGGTGACTTAGAACAAGTACTACCACCAACCAAACCAAGCAGAAAATTTTGCCTCCACTGGAATCGAACCGAACCTCCGGATCTCAGACAGGTGGTCTAACCACTAGACCACAAAGGCGGTTAGAAATAATACCTATCTAATGCTGTTCTGACATATTCTTCTCTCGTTAAGATCTTATCATCATTATTATAATTAAGAATTCATGAAGACTTCGTGTTAACTTCGATGTACACATTGATGCTAGTATCCGATGCCCACTGAATCAGTGATGCATTTGTGAAGGCACACGTCGAGTTTCATCAACTTCTAATGTAATTACCATGGTAGATGCCTACCGCCATGAGACTGATGTATCGGCTCATTGGATACTTGCACCGCCTTTTTTCTACTCCTTGGTTAAGTGACATGTATGGAGAACGGGAATGGAAAAGACACGACCGTTTTGCTCTGGCTTCATATAATATACTATATCATCAAGGTAACGGCTACCTTACCGTGGATGTATGATTTTCTTTGCATCAAGTCTCATTACAAATAACGTATTTTTTATCACATCTATTAGAAAATAGCTAGTTTATTCTTCGTAAACAAAATATGTGCGAAATGCATTCCGCCATCGTTCGTAATTGACTGATCCCAGCGTGGTTTAACCAGACTCGGTGAATCGAATGAACCCCAAGATTTGCACTAGCTCCTGAAGCCTCATGTTTCATGAAGCCACAGAGGCCATTGCATATCAAGGAGTAGACCGGGTGGCGCGGTAATGGTAGGGAAGACGTGCCCTTAGGATAAGGAAGGTTAATCCCTCAGTGCGCTCTGGATTCAAAGAAACACTCCCGCCTTTAAAATAGTTGTTTGATCGCTAAGCAAACAATCGAAGTACTATTATTTATTTCTTTCTATTACTGACAATCTGTGAAATGTCCTCAGTCCACCCATCAGTTAAATTTGCTACAAAATTATCAATTGCCACCTAATTGTGTAATTGGCGAACAGTCGCCCGCGGCCACCGGCGCAGCTCCGGCGGGCGGCGGGGCGTTACCGTGCATATAGTGATGAATGTAGTTCTGCCCGTCGATACCAACCCACCATTATCTTGTTAACTGCCAATCAAACTCAAACACAGTGTCCTGTGTTTGTAATTCGCACGCCTTGTCTTTACATAGCAGCATGCTAACATGAAGAATAACGACATGTAGTATGTTGGTGTTGCTCGCTATCTTGTTTTTTTTAAGTCTTTGTTATCAAAAGGGGATTTTTTATCCATAACGATATGCCAAGTAGATTTTTGATAGTCGTTACGGGTTGCCAGAAGCCCAAAAGTCTGACAGATAAGGACCAGTTTTACCAAGGGTATGATATAACCCTATAACTGGGTTGTGACTTGTAGAGGTCAGATAGGTAGTCGCTCCAAGTAATACTTAATATACCTACTGCTATTCAGCTGTATCCGGTTAGTCTGGAAGCCGACCCCAACACAGTTGAAAATAGGCTAGGCTGATGATGATGAACACTATACTCTCGATGTGTGTATCTAAGTTTCATTGATAAGTACGAGTAAATAATTTCAATTCAAACCAATCATTCATATTTAAAGCTAAGAAAATGCTACGTTGTCATTATTTGCACGTAAGGGTTTTACATTAATAATCGTGACTTTGTCGAAATATTTAGCGTTTGGTAAAATGTTTTGAATTAACCCAACGTCCAAAATGTTCAATTTTAATGAGAGAGAGAGATCAATGATAACTCCCTTTCTTTCTTGCTCTTAACATACTCCATCAATGCTCGCTATCTGCTGCTGGTTGTCCAATGACCCCTGACATATAAACAAACAAACAAATCCCTCTATAAAACATTAGTTTATATAAAACTTTTATTTTACTGTCCCAAGGTATAGGCTGTATATGTTTTGGCAGCAGATAACATTTTAATTACTTTTGAAATCCTTGCAACTAGGTACTTGTAAAAAATATTAATAAATTCCATTCGAATTGGGTTAGCAATTTCGGAGATGAGTGTTGACAGGTAGAGAGACAGTCAGGCACTTCAATGAAGCTTCAATATGAAACGACAAAGGCGGACTAATATATTGCGTTTGATATGATGCAGTGCGTAACAGAACGACTGTCAAATAAAATTACGTCAGAAATGCGCACTGATTAAACGTTCTCATGAGAATCTCTAACATCACGCTGTATTGATGACACAGAGCAGGAACAGGCAGAAGTTTAAGTCGGTTGTGTGCTTCTATTTCTATCGTTCCAAAGTTTTCATTTCATGAGACGATGTTTTATCGCGCATAGGATTTTCAACTCGCGGTGTCGAAGATTGAGAATTCAATGGAGTGCGTTCCAGCTTGTCAAAAAAACACACTGTTGGAATTTGAACTCTCAGTACTAAGCAGTGTGTTGAAAATTCAGTGCGCGATAAAAAATTGCCTGTGGGTACGAGGGTTTACTCAACTCGATGGCAGCTCGTGTCACATGCAAATTATTACCGACCAACGCATACTATCTATATTATGTATAGTAAAATGTTAAGAATTCGTAAACCTACATAAAGAAGAATGGCAGGACTCCATGTAATCCGGGTGTCGCACTTAGACTTAACGTACCTATATTTGTACAAAATCAAAAGTCATTTATTCAAACTAGGCGGAGATTCAGCATTTTTCGATCGTCAAAATTACATAAGACAGTCCCCCAAAACGTCCACCGTTCACCACTTCCTGGTGCTTTAGCTGGGAAGAAGAAGTGGCGCAACAAACCCTAACAAACCCAGGAGCACAGCTATCTGTTCTATCTACAAATGCACTCACAAGATAGATCTCGGTTAATTGCGTTAAGTTAGTTAAAAAAGTCGATGTACTTATACAACTCTACCCAAGGTGGTACCTACTGTCAAAGATGCTGTGATCGAAATCTAGATGTTTTTGCCGTCTGTTCCTACTGCACATAACTTGTACTACGGCAATGACTACACTAACGCACCTATGAATTAAAACCAGCCGATAGCTGCCTTTAAAATGACATCACATTGTTTGAAAATGACGCTTATAACGTGTGGCATAAGAGCGATCGTATGATTTTCGCGACAGCTCTTGTAAGTGTGCAGTAGGTCAAATTGTAGCAACCCCCGGCAATAAACATCAATCAACGGACTATTAAATGCACCTTTGCCGTATGATATTGTGATATATTCCGCTTTGATCTACTTTCATATATTTGTTAGGACATGATATTACTTTTGCAGTATCTTGAAGAGGGCTTGTGGCTAAATAATAACAGCCGCACGGTTCGATCGACAGTTAAGCTAAGGTCGGTTCGTGGATGGGTGACCATCCTTTAGGTGTACATATCGAGATCCCTTCGTGTCTCGGAAAACACGTTAAATTGTTGACTGTCATTTGTATATCTTTGAGAGTCGTTACGGGTAGTCAGAAGCCCGAAAGTCTGGCAACCAGTTTTACTAAGGGGTGTCGTATTACCCCGTTACTGGGTTGTGGAGGTCAGATAGGCAGTCGATCCATGTAAAATACTGGTATTCAGCTGCATCCAGTTAGACTGGAACCCGACCCCAACATAGTTGGGAAAGGGCTTGGCAGATAATGAGTATCTTAAAAATCTCTCTAAGGGATAAGAATTCTACATTTATAGGTAATGAAAGAATATAAGGATCGTACACATTGGCGCGATATCGCGAGCGCGACAAGGGTCGCACTGCCTGTCACGCCCGCAATATCGCGCCAGTGTGTACGAGCCTTAACGTTTATTTGGACACACTTCGTGAAACACAAAATGCAAAAAGGAGAGGATTTAAGGAAAAAAAATATAGGCAATCATGGGGGCGACAGAAGTGGCAACTTGCAACTATGGACTACTCTAGTGTCAGATTTAATTTTCAAATTTAATCATTTGTAAATTAAAATAATATAAGTATTATAAATGCTTTTACTGCTGGCCAAGCGCAACACGTCACACTCACAGCTGCAGATAAATACTGTTAACATTAGCATGTCGATTTTCCTGTACAAAAAATCGCTCAACGCTGTAAAGAAGTTTTCGCTTCAAAAACATGAACAGAGGCACAAATCAAAGGTCGTTAGTAGAACGTTGTACATGAAATGTGCGCAAGCGGCGCAGCGCATGCCTCACCTGCGCCGTAGTCTCGGGCACGCTCCTGCCACGCGCCTGACGTCACTGATTTAATAACATCCCTTGTTCGACAAACGCATTCTTTAAGCGTAATTGTTGATGGTTGATCAATGATGACGTAATCAAATTTGGATGGGCGGACGAAAAGTTATCATGGGCTACGTTATCCGGACGCAGGTGAATAAACATCAAATCAAAACAAATAATTTATTTGCTTGAAAAAGGGTAATTACATGAGGTGATACTATAATTATATAAACAAGTTCATAAAGCCATATCCTAGCCTAACAGGGGCCTAAGTCTACTAATTTATAAACGTTACAATGGTCTCTCAATGGTGAGTTTTTGACAGTTTTTGTATGGCAAAGCTGTCAAAAACTAACCATTATGACACCATTGTGACGTTTATAAATTAGTAGACTTAGGCCCCAGTAGCTGTGCGCCCTGGTTTCACTCTCCTCGCTCGGCTCCTAAAGGTCGTAGCGTAATGTTAAATAAACTATAACCTTCTTCAAGAATTGTGCTACAAATTGCAATTATAAAAATCTAATCCGACTGGCAGTTCCAGAGATTAGCGCGTTCAAACAAACATACAAACAAACTCTTTATTAATACGAAGAGTTTGTTATTAATTACCTAGTTTTTATTTAAATGGTGTATAAAATAAAAAGTATAACTATCTATCTATTTAAGAGTTTGTTTGTTTAATACTAGCCATAACCCGCGATATTTCGCGTTTTTTTTAAATATTTCATTCATTTTCTTTTTGGCACCTCTTTAGGCCATGAGCTATCCGAATATCAAACAATGGTGCCGATTCCCTTGTTCACAAACTAAACTAAATTTAAGTTCAGTGCATCTTTTTCTTTCTATTTCATTAAGAAAAGGACAGAAGATACATTTTAGTTTAGTCCTGTCAAATCTGTCACTACTCCATACAAGTTTAGACGTGATTAAAAACTTGCCTACTAAAATTACGTCAATTTACGTCAGGCGCTGATTAATTTGACAGGATTAACTAAAATATATCCTCTGTCCTTTTCTTAATGAAATAGAATGAAAAAGATGCACTGAACTTAAATTTAGTTTAGTTTGTGAACAAGGGAATCGGCACCAATATTTGGCCTAGGACTAAAGGGGGAGGCGTGAAAATTGATTCGCTGTTACATTGTATAATAAATTCTATACTTTAAAAATTATAGTTAATTCAAAAGCGACCTTTTGTAGGTATTTTTTGTCATCATTTTGGACTGTGCTATATTTTATCAATAGACCTCAAAGAATGATATTACCTAAAAGATGCTAAACCAGTAAACATTTTGACCACAACACTGCTCATCCGCTCCATACATCATTCAGCCTAAATCCTCCCACCATTACGAGATCATAAAAAGCCCGGCTTGCGAAATACGGAATTTTTTCTCCGCCATTTCCGTATAAAGCCGTTTTATAAATCAGGCGTTAATACAGTTTGAAATATGTTTGTTTCGAGGCTAGTTAGCGGCAGTTTGTATTCCGCATGGTGTTTACTGTCCGGATCATAGGGCTTATTGTGTAGGGTGTTAGGAAAAATTGCACCCCGATCTATGCTATCTGCTGTACGACGGATTTTCGGTTTTTCATCGGTTACGAGTTTGTGAACTGTTATAGTATTTTGTATAGCTTTGTGATCGCTAATGTGTCGGTTGAAGGTTAAAGGAATTTATAGACATGTTGTGGAATTACGGATTGTGTTACTGTTTCAGTCCGCGTGCCATGGTTCTGTGATTGTAACTGAGACAGTGATGAAAGTAGATAACAGAATATTTCATAAAAATACAATAGACGTAGATATATTTAGGAACCTATTCCGCTTTAAGTATTTCTAAAGAGTCATAAAAACCCCATTGATTGACTTGTCGCGAACCCGAACACGACGTGTTGCCACGCCCAGCGCTAGGCGCAGCAACATGCCGTGTTCGTGTCATCCTGAGGCTGCCTCGTTGAGAGGTGAAACACGTGTCGATTTCTCACAGGGTTTTTTATGACTCTTTAGGAGTAGTTAAGCGGAATAAGTTACTAAATCTATCTAAGTCTATTGTATTTTATAATGAATTTCCGCCAAGTCAAGCCTGAATCAATTAACTAGAATATTTCATGTTACGGAGTATCCTCATCCTTCTACATGGGTTCTGATATATGCAGTCCAACCTAGTGTTGTGATAGCCGAAGATATCTAAGAAAGCGGTGAACGGTCACACGATGCAGCTATCCAAATACAGAGCGTCTTTTGACACCTTGATGTCAAATACTGGTGTAAAAATTACAAATAGGCAGTTATAATATGACGGAACTACCTACGTTCTTAGGAAACCAAAGTTTTGGCCTCGATAAATGTATATTATATTTATTATTATAACTAACAATATGTTTTATCTGTTTGTTTCAGTGTAGGTACTACTAATACCCGTCAACAAGTTTCTCATAAACATAAATTCATTTTTTTTTTTTGTGTTGTTTTTTCCCCGCACGTTTTCTCTGACGAACATCTGACTTTGGCAGAAATGTCGACATCGGCACCATTGCCATAAGAAAAATGGAAATAGAAACATAATTTCTTAGAAATAAATTATTTTCCGACAAATTTGTAATCAACAAAAATTCAGGCACGCGCTCCAAGCTCACCATCACTGAACACACGAAACAGAAGCTCTAGTGATGTAAGTATCAAATATCGAGCGTTAAGCAAACGGCTCGCAAATAACAGCGAGTAACTCACAGTGGGTATCTCAGTTACAAATAACAATATATTAGTTCCCCGGGGAGCGCGAACAGGGCTTAGCTCTTACGCCGGCACCAACTAGGGGTGGGCGTTCGGGTACAATGCCTCGATATCGAGACGTAGAGAATAACATGATAACATAACATCACGCCTATATGCTACACTTTGATCTTAGCCAAAAGGCCGAGAAGCGATGTGTAATGCTCTGATCCCGCTGGCCGCACCCCCCGACGGGGGTGTAGCGACATCCCGCGAGCCTATATGAATTTTATTTTATATGCAACACGCTCTTCAACAGTCTTCTTTCTAAGGTAGATATATGAGCTCGTCAAGTTACGCTCTTCTTAAAGTGAGCTAGTTGCACAGTTTAAGTAGGTTCAAGTCCTGTTTCTTCTGCTGTCATTATTATGTCTCTTTACATAACATAACATCACGCCTGTATTCCCCGAAGGGTTAGGCAGAGGTGTACCTATAGTACACACCCACATTTTGCCAGCTATGTTTAAGTCCTATGTAATAGGGGGCGAGCGTATTGCCATCAACCGGTCACAAAGCCAGACTGGCTGCTACGGAGAAATTTCAAGTGGAAAAGTAACACTTTACCCCACCCAGGAATTTAACACAAGACCTCGTACTTACCAGTAGCTTGCGACCACTAAACCAACGAGGCAGTCGACAACACGTACAGAACCCATCTAGATGCGACTAGTACCTAATTGAGTACAGGTTCTTGTTTGCACCATTGACCGTTTTTAGCGTCAAAATCAATCTGCCTAGCCTTTTACCAACTATGTTGGGGTCGGCCTCCAGTCTAACCGGATGCAGCTCAATACGAGTATTTTACACGGAACGACTGCCTATCTGTCCTCCACAACACAGTAACTGGGTAAGACGAATACCTCTTGGTAAGACTGGTTGTCAGACTATCGGGCTTCTGACGACCCGTAACCTTGTCAAAGATCCACGAATGACCAACAGCTTAACGTGCTTTCCGAGGCACGGAGGAGTCTCGATATGTAAAGATGGTCACTCATCCACGGACCAACCTCGGCAAGCGTACCTTAACCTGGTAGATCGACCCGTGCGGCTGTTATCACTTAGTCACGAGCTCCTCCGCTTCTAGCTTCAGATTAACAAACTTCAAGAAATAAGCGAAACTATAGATTTGATAAAAAAGCTTGTCTGAAACAAGCTTTCCAGTTTGGCTTTTCCACAGTCGGTGTTCGTTTTTTATTTTTATGGAAGCAATTTGCGTCGATCTAAAGCAAAATGGGTTAAGGCGATAGACCATGGTTACTTCGAAGGAGTTTTTACATACCTTCTTAAATAAACTAACACCTTTTTCTCATGGGGGTAGGCAGAAACTGCAGAACGCCCCCTGCTTCGATCCTTACATACTACTTTTGCTTCTTTATTTATACGTTTTTATCATAGTGAATTGATTCAGGCGTGACTTGGCGGAAATCCGTTATAAAATACAATAAACGTAGATATATTTAGTAACCTATTCCGCTTTACTATTCCTAAAGAGTCATAAGAAACCCTGTAAGAAATCGAAACGTGTTTCACCTCTCAACGAGACATCCTCAGGATGGCGATTGAATTTTCGCGAACCCGAACACGATGTGTTGCCACGCCGAGCGCTGGACGGTTTTATCGATAATATGATATAGCAGGTTTGCTTCCTGCAGCAGTACAGCAGTACAGCACTATCGGGTACCTAAACTTTATGCGGGGCAGCGATTTAAGCGGATGGCGGAAGAAGTATTCTTTCCGAAATGAATTATTTTCTCGTCTGCCCACCTGCACTTACTACGTACGGTAAGTACCTACCTACATTGTAAATTCATCCTCTATGAAATGTTACTTCAGCGGGCATTTTATTAAAGCTACGTAAAGACTTTAAAAGAGACTGCGTTTGTTGTTTGTTTCGGCCTTTCTTCTCAGACTAGTCAGATAGGAAACGCCGACCTCATCAAGCTTATTATTTATATATTTTTGTAAGACTTGTTAAGGTGATTCCGGTATCCTATTTACAGAATAAACGATTTCATTTCATTTCAGTATTCAAAATTTTCAGTTACCTACTGAAAGCATATTGCATAGCAAAGCATAGGTATACTTAAGTAGTATCTTGTCATGATACTGTATTTAACCCGCGAAAAGTTTTTTTTTATGGCACGTCTTTAGGTCAAGAAGGTAGGTATCCGAATACCAAAAAATATTTGACCTAGCTCTTAAGGGGGAGAATTTTTTCGCTGTTACAATGTATAATAGATTCTTCTCCTTATGGTACCGATCAAGAATATTGGAACCTCTATAATCTAATTTAAGATAAGGAGACAAATTGTTACTAACTTATTACTAATAATCTATAGACTGAAATGTCTGAATTTTTATTTTTTTAATCTATCTTTCATATCATGTCAGTCTGTCACACTCTCGTGTCTTTTTTTAGCACATTCGTTCTTGGTGACGCGCACGTAAATCGACAGTTCAAGAGCTTTTTTTTTTTTTTTTTATTTGGGCTTCTTCGTAGGAAAAACAGAGTTTTAATTAACAAATCGTTTTAGGTATGGATTAAAAGAGCTTCCTACTTATATTTTTAATAAATATCAATAAATTAATAATATTATAATAGTTGTTTTAGGTTTAGAGTTGAATTTAAAGCTCAAGCAAAAAATTACCTCCATCTCCTAGGTTTATAACGCAATTTTTTTTATTTTAATCTTGTTATTAGTTAATGAACCATATTTCAGAGGAAAATTATAGCGGTTTGCTACACTTTTATAATTGCTGAAAAACAGTACTGAATGTTGAGGCGTATTTTGAATGACGTCATTGCCAAGAGGGAAATAAATTGTGAGTGATTTGACTTTACGAAGAAAAAGTGTTCATCATTAGAACATCACTTAGTTTTTAAAAGATCATTTAAGTATTTCTCCTTTATTCTTATGTAATTATAGGAACAACGACCTTATTTTTGTGGGTTCTTTCCAAAACAAGTGATATGCATTACTGATGGCTCTTCTTTGGAAAATCGGAACATCTGCCGCCGAATGCGTAGGGAGCACAGTATGGTACCTTAGTACCAGCGTGTTAGTGGCAAGTGCCGTGCCCGCCGAGTTAAAAACCGTGTAACTTTATTACAATGGAAACGCTAAAATGGGGAGCGAGCGGTGCAGTGTCGTGCATGAGATATGGGTGACATATTTTGTGGCGTTCGTAAAAAAGTGACACAACTTGCCAGAAAAGCACGTGAAACATGAAAGTTTATAGTTTTATATTCGTTCAGATGATTGCAAACTATATAATTCCATATAGAAATTCTGAGAGAATGTCAGTTTAGAATATAATTATATAGATACTGACGACTGATATAGGTCTGAAGGTACTGTACAGAGTTACAAACCTATTATGTTCAAATCAGACGTTGACTTCTGCATTTATAAGGTAAGAAAAATAATGGTATAAATATTGTATTACAAAAAAAGTTCCTTAAATTCTGCTGTTGGTCCAATTTTGCCTAAAATAATATTATTATTATAATATTCAGCGCCCATAATTTTGGCCCGAAGTGTATCATAAGCTATCCGGCGAGTTAAGGCGGGTGCGTATTAACTTATAATAAACTACGCGCGGTTTCGGTGTTACCATGCGTTACCCCACACGATTGTCTGCATTTGCCCTAACGACTACTACTTACCCCGCAAAATAAAACTTTATTCTCTTTAGTTAAGGTTGCATTTTAAAAGAACATTGAATGCGAAACACGGACGACAGGCAGGAGTTAGGTGTGCATTCGAATTTCAACTGTATAATGTAGAAGTAAGTAAATATTTTGAATGGCAGTGAGGTGGAAGTTGTGGGGTTTTTCGGCGGATTTTTTACAGATACCATAGGCAATATTAAGCCGAGGATATATTTTTATTAAAAATCATCGCTTAGCGCCCGCCAGCCCGCTCCTCTGTAATGGTGTTTTGGTTGCTTTATTGTTTGTTTGCATAATTTTGTTATAATGTTTTGTTTTGTTACAGATTTCACGCTCTTATCTGTTTAAATCGCTCTTGTCTGTTACTGACATAACTTGCAGAGTAAGCTAGCTGAAGTGGCAAGTGGGCAGAATGATGTTGTAAATATTTTTAGCACTAAACGCGACAGTGATTTGTGATGCAAGCGAGTTTATAGTAAGTTGACATGTTTGTGGCGGCACCTACAACGCTACATGCGAACTACGTATCAAAGACCTGACGTCACACAAATCCTCCAAAGCGCTACTAGAGTTTACCGCACGATCAACATATTTAAGACTATCCGAAGTCAATCGTTGGGCAGTTGCCCGCCAGACATAACACCCGTCTAGTCGGAGGATCCTCCCTTTCAATAGAAGATGACTGAACTTTACTCTCTGTTCCTCATACCTCTAAATATTCAAAAGCGTATCGTGTTCATGTTGAATTCAGAACTTATTGCATGCTATTAATTTTAAGATCTTTGACTGACCTATATTTTGTTTTGTCTCTCTCTCCTAATTTATCAATATGTAATGTTAATTTATTAAAATAATAATTTATATTGTATGTCTAAAAGACGGGACATGACCGATCTGATATATTGCAGAACACCTGTACCTACTATTTTTTTGTACCTATGATCCACAATAAACACTGAAACTGAACTGAAACTGAAACCGAATAATTGTCGAGCAATAAATCTTCCAAACTTATCATTTGGTCTGGCTTTAAACAGATCAATCAACCCAGCCTATCGTAGTCCACTGCTGGACATAGGCCTCTCCCAGGCTGCGGATCAAAACCCTGTCCTCCACCTTCCGCATCCAGCCTATCCCAGCCACTTTCTTAAGGTCGTCGGTTCATCTAGCTGGAGGGCGTCCCACACTACGCTTGCTGATACGCGGTCTCCACTCCAGGACTCGTCTGCTCCACCGACCATCGGTCCTTCGTCAAACATGGCCAGCCCACTGCCACTTCAGTTTGCTTACTCTGCAAGCTATGTCGGTAACTCCGGTTCTTTTCCCGATAATTTCATTTCTGAGCTCCACTTATCCTAGTCCAAACAATTGGATCCAAATGAAGATAGACAAACTGCAATATAATCAAATTCCATGTGGCGGTATCTACATCGCCACATACGAACTACGCATCACACGTCACGCGAAATCCTGCATCGCGCAAGCAGAGTTTACCGCGAGATACATGACACCCGTGGTCGGAGGATCCTCCCTTTCCTAAGTAGGATGAGTGAACTTTAAACCCTGTTCCTAATACCTCTATACCTACATTACTTAGGGGCAACAAGTTTAGTCACTTTTAGTGATCCCAGATCAAGAGGCATCAATCGGGTCCCTACATGCTGTATGCTGTCCCCATCCTTCTCTCTCGTATAGCTGCGTCTCGCTCTGGCGCTGTAATTGCATTAGTTTTAAGTAAAGACACATCAGTGTTAATCTGGCGGGGCAGCGCTAAGTGGCGCTAAGTGAAACCCCAAGTGTTTACTTAATCCGTCACGGTTAGCACGCTGCGTTTGTTTGCGGGATTCTTGTATTAATTCATGCAATTTCTAACTTTCAAGCTAATCTTCTCGATGGTGAAGAATTTACATACAAACATAAACTCACGCCTTCTTCCCATGGGGGAAGGCAGAAGCACCTGCTGCGATCCTGACATAGAGTATGTTTTGCCTCGCTTATATTCATTCATCTGGTCATACCCGCACGCCGGTAACGCGTACTACGTACGCTGGTGACGCGTACTACGCACCTGAACTTTGAAAGAAAGAAAGAAAAAAGCGTTTATTGGCATTACAGCAGAAACATACACCTTAAAACAATAAAAACAGAAAACAATGATTATAGTTTAGTTTAAGTTTTTATTTTTGACTTCGGTACCCCACACAACTTCGAATACCACGACCTGCTATGTACATAACAGTGACAGGGACTTATTTTAACATCATCCACATAGGCTTAGTGGGAAAAACACGTATTATTGAAGCTACCTCAAAAATTACCCAAGCAAAGTTAATAGACCATCCGCGCAAGCTACCAAACGAAAATGGAATTTTTGAAAATCCGTCCACAATTGAATAAAATATCGATGGTCATACATAAAAACGGACACAACCTATGTGTTTATTATTCCAGCGTATTGCACTCGTGGGTTGCAGTTGAAAATCAGCATCAGGTGGTACACGTTGTGTTGTCATCTGACATTATGCTGAGCTGAAGCCCTTTTGACATTAGGTATAATCATTGTTTTCTGTTTTCAAAGTTTTAAGGTGTATTTTTCTGTTGTAATGCCAATAAATATATGTTTCTTTCTTTCAAAACGAAATAAGTAAAACATACATACGCTACTAACATAGAACCTCCTCCTTTTTGGAAGCCAGTTAATAATCCTTGGCCACTTTTTCACGTTAATGTCTTCGGTGGGATTAATTTTAATCAGACTAATCTGCCATGCAGTTGGAGGACTTCCTTTACATTGTTACTGAAATGATTATGAAACAGGGTACGCGCACATTGCATGTTCTCAACAGCGCTTGAGTTAGCAGCTCATGTCGCATCAAAGCGGACTGTCACAAGCTCGTCCCAATGCTCCACTCTGACAGAGTACTAGGTACTCGTCAAGCGCCATTTTATTGCTCTCACTGTTACCTGTGTCCACGAGGGCACGCGAATTGTGGGGCAAAGTGGAAATAGGATAGTTGGGTTTCTGAATGTGTTATTGTATTTAACATTAAACATACATACATAAACTCACGCCTTTTCATTGGGGGTAGGCAGAAACTACAGAACGCCATCTGCTACGATCCGTAAACTCAAAACTCAAACTCAAAGCATTTATTTCAAATAAACCAATTATAAATACTTTGAACTGTCAAGGGGTCGGTCAGTCAGAAAAATGAAGCTAGTTGCCCATTCCAAAGCGTAGTAGGTTCCTATGGAGAAGAACGGGCAAGAAACTCCACGGACACAATACATACTCCTTTTGCCTCGTTTATGTTCATACATCTGGTCATACACGCACGCCGGTTGCGAGTATTACTTACCTCATTGAATCTGAATACCAATAAGGTCACTATTATGTCATTCCAAGGCCGTACCCTCACGGCGTTTCCAATCTCCTCTCTTTATTCTATTATTGTACTTTGTTTTTTATCATTCCCCCTTGAATTTTTGCTCAGTCATATTTTGGCAAAAACACAGCATTTTACGTTTTTGTGTCGCTGTTTTCATGAACCATTTTCATATCTATCGACACCAGGCTGCTCTACTGAGAAATTTTTGATGAAAAAATCCAACATGACTTTGCCCGACTCTATGCGCTCAGCAGTTATAGCGCTAGTGACCACAAGGCGAGATAGTCAAATGGTCAGTCAATGTTTAAAAATACTCAAGTATTGATAGTGAATGTGTATTTTTAATCTGGTATCATTTCAAAGAGTACCCACTACTATTGAACCGAGTTGCCAGCCGTACGTCAAGTGGTACAGTAACGCAATATGTTGCAATTACGCGAGTGACGTCAGAGCGGGTGAGTTCCAGTGACGCAGTGTCGGCAGTATCTGTGAGACCTATTTATGACGTAATCACGTTCATGCCTCAGTTCCCTGCTAAAGGAGCCGAGTTTGTTATTAAGCCTACGCTTTCTGTCTGTGACCTTAGGATCTACAATGTGGAGACGACAATACAACAATAAATGAAAACACTGGCTACACATGAGTGTTTAGGAACTATCAAAATAAATCCTAACATTGAAATTAAAAAAGTGTTATTTTTCTAACAAACTAAATAGTAGCACAGTGATGCGCCGACTATGGGTTTTGACAATCTTTATAGTGACTAAACTATTGAAGATCTTTGATTAAATTTTCGTATGACTGGGAACGTCATTAGATATACGCAGTTTAATTTATTATTGCATTGACGTCTCCACCTTGTATTACCAAAACTATTAGGTATTGAAGTCAAAATTGAAATCGACACCCTAGAACAGGGCCGAGGGGAGTTTTAGGATAATATAAGAATTTAGGAAATAAAACTGAGCGGCAATTCCCGTATTTTTAAGAACGTTCGCATTCGCATCTCACTTGCAATCTGTCAAAAATACATATAATTTACCGACATTTTTGACAAGTTTGACAAATTGCGACGTGTACCTATGTGTCTTTTATGTACCAGAATTGGCCTTCTAGACATCAACACACAACCATCGTCTATTGAAATCAGAAATGTATCTAATACAGACGAAGAATCTCCGGCAGAACTTACGTCGTATGTCACAAAACTGGGAAAACCTTTTAACCCTGTCTATTGACTGTCCCAGCATAGACATATAGAGGGTTATGTCGGTGGTCACAGCCACCAGAAAATCGGCCAAGTGCGAGTCGGAGTACGATCTCACTCATGATCGTTATAGTGCATTTCTACAAAGGAGATGTTTACAAAATATATGACGCCTTGACCAAAACTTTGTATAGTTCCACGTGGGCAAAGCCGAGCCGCGAACACTAGTAAATTAATAAACCTGTAAAATGTTACTTTGTTCGCTCACGAAAGTTACAAAAGTAAATGAGTGTTTGTTTGCACATCACAGTGTCACATTTAGACTCGTAAACTACTGAACTGATTATAACGAAATTACAACTTCAAAGGGTATCAAACTAAATCTCGACTCTCTGGTATGGGTATAATCGTCGGCCTATCGACCTCATTAGACCGTGAAAGTGTGACGTCACAAGTCTATTAGGGTTGTGGGCATCCCAATCGTGCCCACAACGGTGGATCCACGCTTGGTTGTAGGAGAGGTCATTTACAACCAAATGACCCCTTTTGACTCCTATGCAAATGTCAAAAATTTTCGAGTACTATGACATTTTATTTCATACGTTTTAACATATAAAATGTCAAATTATTCAAAAATGGTTGACACTGGCATAGGGCTCATCAGGGGTAATTTGGTTGCAAATGACATAGGTATAACCAATAACCCTGTAGAAAGACTTCCAGGCAATCAGAATACAACCACAAAAAAAACCACAAAAAAAACAATTATACAGTCAGCAAGAAAATGGGCAGTTATCACAAAAACTTTTTTTGATGGCAATCGTGTTTCTTATAAGGATCAAAAAAGTCTACTACACCAACTGAGGTTTGAGTACTAAGAAAGTCAGAAATCGCTGCACTGCATGAAGTTTTTGCAAAAATTGCCCATTTTTCTGCTGACTGTACATTTTTATCAAAATCTGTGAATGCAGATCAAAATTTCTCAAAAAGTTAAGGACAGTCTCGTAAGACCATTTTCCTGTAGCTACAACGGTTAAGGAAGCTACCCTTTCTGCCCCATCTCAAAAATCCATTCTGTATACTTCTGTTCTGTGATTGTGTAAAAATCATCGTTGTTCGTCATTGATTCTGGAATTTATAATTAATTTACTCAGTTTGAATTTCCGCGTATTATTTGGGAAAAGTACTAGGTATACGAGCCTTAGCCGCAACCAGGCATTGATGGACTCACGTATGTTGTGTGCCCGAGTTGCAGGCCCCGACAGTAATGTACATTACTGTCGGGTCAAAATGACAGTAATGTACATTACTGTCCATTACTATTAATAAAATTACTTAAAAACTTTTCAAGCAGTCTGATGCAGTTCGTAGCAGTTATTTTAGTCCAATTCCAGAGTTGATGCCATCAACTGCAGGAGACTTCGGGAAAGTGAGATTTTTTTGAACGTTTTGGTAGTTTTTGGATTTTTTCCTTTTTTTATTGCAAACCTTTTAGTGTGTCATATTCTTGAAATCGTTTTATAAAAGAATAAAATTGAAAAATGTATTTGACATTTAATTTTTTTTATTTAAAATATATTTAAATTGAAAATTATACAATAATATTTAAAAAAAATGAATCGTAAACGAATCTTATTATAAATGGGCCACATTTATAATAAGATCATACTACTCTGTACACCTACATTTTGGCAAATAAAGTTTATTTATTATTTGAATACATTAATATAAAACGAATTTATAATAGTTTAACAAAATTACTGAACCATGTTCAAGTACCTACTGACAGTCGAAATGTTCAGGAAAAGCGTTAAAAAAAACTTAGCCTAAAGGTTTATGTAATCATTACGCGACTCAAACGAGTCATCGGAGTCATCAAATCAAATCAAAAGTAATTTATTCAAACTAGGCTGAGAATCAGCACCCCAAAACGCCCACCCTTCACCACTTCCTAGTGCTTTAGCTGTGAAGAAGAAGTGGCGGGAAGATATGCAGAGAAGTGAAGATTTATGCCGTGGTCAAATCCATCCAGCCGTTCGGTTACTTCGAGGATATTATAAGAATCCCAGATATATACTTTGCATATAGATATGCGTGAAAAACATAACACTGTCTTTGCAGTCGCGTAGTCGGTTAATAAGAAGCTAACAGAAGGTCGCAATCTGTCACTTCAAATCCTTGACAATTCAAAAGTGCCTGTAAATGGTTTAATTGAAATAAATGCTTTGAGTTGAGTTTGAGTCAAACTTGTCAAATACGTTGGTAAATTGATTGTATTTTTGACAGATTGCGAATGAGATGCGAATGCGAACGTTCATAAAAAATACAGGAATTGCCCTCAGACTTTACTTGAAGCATGTAGTTGGGGCATCAAAAGGATTAAGTCAGTAGGAGCAGTAATGCCGAGAAAAAAAAAAGCCTTTGCATTATTTTCACTTTTTTTTTTGTGTTTAATGTTTGACGACATTTGTGTCCAAATAAACGTTATTCTTTCTTTCTTTCTTTCCGAGAGTTTGATCAAACTCGAATAAGGGCACCATCATAAACGTTGAGATACCAAATTATGTAGGTACCTGTAGGTATGAGTCGTCGAAATGTAAAGAATTTTTCCGAAAGCAAGCCGCTTTCATATTACAAAATTTTATGAAATTCTTCTATCCTCTGTAGTACCTACCTACCTACAAGGAATTTCATCATAGTTAATATAGAAAGTGAGTTTTTATGTCTGCATGTGTGTGTAATGTAACTTCTTATGTATTCTTTATTACTGAAAGTAGGTAGGTAATAATTATACCTATACTTAATACCTATTTGAAATACTGTTGTTCATTGGTAAGCGTATCCCATCAGAACGGCTGAGCTGATTTGGCATTTTTTTGTTTTAAAATGTTCGTAATCGCCCATTCGAACTACTCATCATACTGACGTCATTCGACATCCTGCATCGCACAAGCAGAGATTACCGCGCTATCAGCATATATATATAACTTCCCGACATTAATCGTCGGGCATTTGTGTATATGCTGATTGCGCGGTAAAGCCTGCTTGCGCGATGCTTCAGGTTCTTACGGAAAGAAAAATTGGAAAAGTTGCCGGGAACGTTTGTGCATTTTCTATGGGAATTTGATATGCTAGTAAAGAATAATTATTACTTCTGATAAGGATAACGTACCTACATTTTAGATTTCCTTGTGTTTGTTTCTTAGTTTCCATCAATTTCAACAAATTCTTGTATTTTGACTTACTAATCTGCAGTCAAACAAGCTGTTTCATTTAAATATGGACTTAAAAACAATTTCAAATATCTACATATTGAGAGTTTTAGAAGATAAAACCGAAAGCAGAGATTTTAAGACCTTGGTATCCACTAAACCTACCCTAAAAACCAAGATATCCAGGAATCGAAATACCTGTAACATATCCAACAGAAATAAAATAAATGCTTCGATGGACCTAAAACAAAAAAGCCAGCATAAAAACAGTCCGTATCCATTTCGTCAAGTGTCCATTCCCCGCATTCCTTATTTAACAGCGTCCGAAAATTAAAGGCGCTTTTACAAGAAATCGCACTCAGACTGCGACGTTTTCGAACGCAACCCAGCTGAAATATTTCCAACGGATCTCATTCGAGTACTCTTATTTACCTCCGACAACACAGCTATAGCGACGTATAACACGAACACACTGCCTGTATTTGTTTTTTCCATTACAAAAGAACGGAACGCCCTGCGCTCGCTGTAGCAATAATATTTCAATATCGCGACGTGGGTGCCAGCCCTAGACGCTTTGAAAGTGATTTCTCTGTGCTCTGATTGGTCGCCGTGTAGAGGCAAGGAATGGGTTCGATATTCAAAACCCGTGTGCGGTAGAGACAGAACTACGATGCTGACGTACTAAACGCTGAAGTAAGAACGAGACAAAAACAGTTATGTCGGTATATGAATATTGTATGAATGGGAAAGGTCCGTATCAATAATACGTGCACGAATGAAATAATAGATTATTCGTTTGTTCAAATCGAACGTAAACAAAATGTAAGCATCCATTACTGATGCACGCGTGCAAAACGAGCGAGACACTCAGATGTTAGGCAGGTGTTAGACAAGGACGGGTATATTTCTTCACGTAGAGCTTTCCGTGGAGCAGGGTCGGCAACAATGTGAGCACTATCTGTTTTTGTACCAGTCGTCGGTCGGTTTCCACATTAAACGATCATTTTAAGGGCGAACCAATCAAACTGCAAATTTATACAAATTGATACTAAACGGGTTATATTAATTTTATAACAAAAATTAAGTGTGTAAATAAGTTTGAACGGAGTCGTAATTAAAACTAATTGGGTTTAATATAGCGCTAATTATTTTGTATTAAGGCGGGTTTTCGCTGGAATTGCGTCCTTTTTGACGTTTTGAGTGAGTGTCGTCGGATTTTTTCGTGTCGTTAAGAGTGGACTTGTGATTTGGTTAAGAAAAGATGCCCGTTGAAAAGCTGTGGCGGGTTCGCTGATAGTTCGCGAGTGGTAGGGAGTGGACTGAAGTGCCAGCAGTAGCCATTGGTTTGTGCAGCTGTGTTGAGGACGATGTCGACATAGGGGGCGGCCAGGGTTGGCCCCTAGAGGCCATGCTCAATAACCTCACCGCGACAGCTTTGGGAGGTAAGTTGTCATTATTTTCCTGCCTCTGGTAGATTTTATGTGGTAAAAGTCATAGGTATACATATAAGATTTAAATCGTTAGATTTGTCCTCATCGTAGGTCCTACTTCGTCGCGCGAAAAAGTGTTCATACTAAGAATAATAGCGTTTCCATGTCAAGTCAAGTCTGCGACTGATATCAAAACGTAACAAAACGCGACTATCTTTTGACGCTATAGGCGAATCTAACGATTTAAATCTTTGGTATTTCCATATAAAATACCGTAGGTAGGTATATAACCTATAGGTACATATATACTTATTAATCCAGGAAGTACATAGTCCGTACAAAACGATGTCCTTATTGGTTCAGACATAAAGGTGTAAGTAGCTTTAAAGAAGAAAACCTAGCTTGATTTCCCCCCCAACGGAAGCAGCATAGCGTATTCGGCTATCAAGCGAGGACAAGGGACCATAAAATATTTATTAAAACTCGAATCATTCCTCCCAACCTTTAACCTAACCTAACCTAATTTACCAGTAGCGAAAATAACCTAATTTTATTGAAATGTTTATTAAAAACATTTAAAATTCTAAGGAAATTAAAGTGATTCAGTAAAAAGTTATAGAAAGAAAGAAAAAAGTCATTTACCTATTTGCGGTAAAACTGACGCAAAGAAAAAACACAAAAAAAAAAGTTTGAGGAAAATATGCGTCACATTCACGCAAAACGGCCATCGTTCAGCATAATACTGTGACACTATGCGAGACAGAGCCCCAGCGATAGCCACTACATACATGATGACGTCAACCGGAGCAGCATAAAATGAGAAACAAAAAGAAAAATAAGAAATAAAAACTAAAATAAATACAGAATAATATACAAGTTCTAAAACAAAAGGCACGAGGAAGAGGAGATTATAAACAAAATCGATTTCAAGACTCTCCGCACTCTTTGCACACCTGGCTAAATTTCTTCAAATGGCAGAAGAAAACCCCGCGGTCCCTAAGAAAAGCTATAGTACAATAAAACAGTTTGCACACAATATCCCGGGCTGCCGTCGAACCGTTCTGTTTTACGGGATTCAATTCCATTAAGTCGTGTTTATGAGCCGGCCGTAATCCCGGTGAGCCGGGACTGAGGCGCTAAGACTCGGCCCGCCTCGACTTTTGCTCCTGACTAGGGGTGGATGTAATTTAAATGCTGATTTGTGAAGAACATGTGAACTGTAGGGATATCAGTTGGCTGTAACGGTATAGTAGTCATGGATAATAAATAAATAACGTTTATTTTGACCAACAATGGATCATAGTAAGTGCAAATAATAAACAAATACAATTCGGTATACACGTATTATAAACTTCGATTGCTCACTACGTGAACCATAAGCAATGGTTCAGGTACTGAAAATCGAATCTCTGCACGAATCCCCTCAAGATTCGAGATCCTCCGATAATCAAACTATTTTAGAGGTATGAGGAACAGGGTGTAAAGTTCACTCATCCTCTATAGAAAAGGGAGGATCCTCCGACCAGACGGGTGTGTTGTGTCTGGCGGGCAATTACTGCCCAAGGATTGATGTCGGATAGTCTTATAGTATTAATCGCGCGGTAAATACTAATAGCGCGATGCAGGATTTGTGTGAGGTCAGGTCTTTGATGCGTAGTTAGCAGGTGGCGTTGTAGATGCCGCCACACTATAGCCCAATTCCTACGCACCAGGGAGGTGTACCGATTTCGCATAGTAGATGCCGCCACACTATAGCCCAAACCCTACGCACCAGGGAGGTGCACCGATTTCGCATAGTAGATGCCGCCACACTATAGCCCAAACCCTACGCACCAGGGAGGTGTACCGATTTCGCATAGTAGATGCCGCCACACTATAGCCCAAACCCTACGCACCAGGGAGGTGCACCGATTTCGCATAGTAGCATAGATAGAAACAGTCTACCTGCGACTCAGCGAACATCCTTGATGCGCTTCAAAACAGGGGCAGCCATAATAGTATCGGATCAATGTATACTAAAAACTTGTCGGCGAAAACCTAAGCGGACTAAAGGACGGACAGAAAAGAGACGTTCTGTTTCTGTGCCTTCAATTGGTGGTCTCTGTGATTCTTATGCTGCCGCAGAAATATTTGCGGGACCCGAAGGCAAGCGCGACACATTCTGGTAGAGCAATTTTAATGAAGTTCTCTTAGAAATTGTTCTACTAGTGTGTAGCAGTGGTGGCTCAGTGATATCAGCTCCAACTTACGAGTTGAAGGTCGTGAGTTCGAACCCAGACAGGCACTTTACTTTTTGTGTTTAATTTCATCACCACTGCTCTCAAAACGGTGAAGGAAAACATCGTGAGGAAACCGGCATGTCCTAGAACCAAAAATTCAACGACATGTGTGACTCCCGCCAACCTGCACTGTGCCCGCGTGGTGGATTATGCCCCCACAGAAGGCCTGAGTCCTAGCAGCAGCGGTATCGTTATTAGGCTGATTATGTTATGTATATTATGTTCTACTAGAGTTAAATCAGGGGCCTTTAAGTTAATTTCGACAAAGAAGGAAATCTTGTTGGTAGATCACGCTTTACACAATCATGATTTGTCTAGCGTCTAATTTGATGTTTAATTGTCACGCGATTTACAAGATGAAACTTCACCAAAGAGAAAGCAATTTCCTTCAGACAATAAAATTGTATTGATCACGATAAAAAAAGGCGTTGTACTGAAAGAAAAACGTTGGTTTCAGGTGTCATTCGTAGATCTTTGACAGTCGTTACGTGTAGTCAGAAATCTAAAAGTCTGACAACCAGTCTTACCGAGGCGTATCGTGTTACCCAGAACGTATCGTCTGCGTATCGTGTCAGATAGGCAGACGCTCTATGTAAAATGCTGGTATTCGGCTGTATTCGGTTAAACTGGAAGCCGACCTCAATATAGTTGGGAAAAGGCTAGGCAGATTAAGTATATAGTGCTGCATGCGAATGACGGAGGACAGGGTGTTGTGGCGCAGTCTTGGAAAGGCCGAAGTCTAGCTGTGGTCTTGGATAGGCTGAGTTGAAGTTGATCCAGTTGTACGAAAAGCACAACAGACCAAAAAAACTAAACTAGTATTGTGCACAAGGATATCGCTGTAATTAATTCCCATCTCATTTTAGAGGTAAGAGGAACAGGGTGTAAAGTTCACTCATCCTCTATTGCAAAGGGTGGATCCTCCGACCAGAAGGGTGTTGTGTCTGGCGGGCAACTGCCCAAGGATTGATGTCGGATAGTCTTATACTACTTATAATTATGTTAATCGCACGGTATACTCTAAAAGCGCGATGCAGGATTTTGTGACCTCAGGTTTTTGATGCGTAGTTCGCATGTGGCGATGTAGATGCCTCCACATTATTATCATCATCATTACCTTTATCCGAATTTATTTGGGGACAGCGCAACATGTCTTTTTCTTCCATTATTAGTCGTCATCTCGGTAGTCACCCCTATTATCATCTTTCACACAGTCCATCCATCTTTTCTTTGGTCTTCCCCTACATATATAGACATCCTCATTCATACTCAAAACTTTCCTTACTTACGACCTCGTTAGGAAAGTTTTCCATTCCAGTCGATCTTATATTGTAGGTATAGTAAGTACCTACTATTGCTTTTTCTTAACAGATTCAGAATGAATTGATTCTTTTATCTCTACATCCCCTGATCTCGATGGACCAATGTAGATACAGTAGCGCATAAGAAAAGCCTCTTTTTTTTCAAAACAAGATCAGTCTGCCTAGCTTTTTCGCAACTATGTTCGGGTTGGCTTCCAGTCCAACGGAATCAGCTGAATACCAGTATTTTACATGCAGCGACTGTCTATCTGACCTCCACAACCCAGTCAAATCAAATCAAATCAAATTTATTCGTATACAGTAACTGGGTAATACGATACCTCTCGGTAAGACTGGTTCTCAGACTTTCGGGCTTCGGACGACCCGTAACGACTGTCAAAGATCCACGAATGACTGCCGGGACCAACGGCTTAACGTGCTTTCCGAGGCGCGTAGGAGTCTCGATATGTAAAGACGGTCACGTATCCACGGACCAACCCCAGCAAGCGTGTCGACCCGTGCGGCTGTTATTACTTAGCTACGAGCTCCTCTATACTGCACTATACTGCAATATATTAAATATACAATACCAACCTATCACTGTCTCACTTCTCATACAGAGAAGGCACGAGCAGTGATCAACACGTTTTAACCCCCGACGGAAAAAGAGGGGTGAATCTGTGTATCACTGTCTGTTCCCTCATATCTCCCAAACGGCTGAACCGATTTTAATCATTATTTTTTCGTTGAAAGGTGTCTTGATCGAGAGTGTTCTTAGCTACAATTCAAGAAAATCGGTTCAGTCGTTTGAAGATCATCAGCTCTTTTCTAGTTGATGAATCGATGTGCGCATCTTCCACAGGTCTGATTGTTTCGAAATTTAGTATTCTGTTACTTCAATGATATTAGAAGAACATAGTAACCTTGAACCGATACTGCAGCATCACCTGGAATTGTGGTGGTGGTTGTTGGAGGTGTTTGTTTTTCTTTTTAGAGGTCTTTATTTGTGTTTTCTCAAGACTGGTTGACGATTTGAGACTTCCCAGAAGTCCAGGTTTTCTAACGATGTTTTTAATCACCGATCAAATAAAATCAAATCGTTTATTTCTGATACATGGGTTACATGCAGGTGTTCATGAAAGATGCCGATGTCAGTAATGTCCAAGATAAACTTAGAAAGTTTGAATTGAAAAAGTCACATTGGTACCTACTTGCCAGCATTATCGAGCATGCTGAGAAGCGAGTCTTTAACCACTAGGCCATCACTCCTACACACTACAGTGTAGTAATTTTATTTTCAATAATAGTGTACTGTTACAACCTCTCAGAAAATGGGTTGGTACCGTCTGTCGTCCAACTCTAGCACCGCGCGTGCTCATTGGCCAAATCAAATAGCGCGCGTCACCTCGGCTTCCTGTTACACACTTCCGTCCCTCTTTTTGTTACACACTTCCGTTTTCTGTTACACACTTCCGTCCCTTTTCACGAAATCACTCCCATAGATTGCAGAAAACCGAATGGAAACATGTATCATTCAAAAATTATCAGCATCTCTTCTACATCTTCAAGAACAGACTATGTCTCCCGAGTGGAGCCGGGGCGAGCTGACTGCTTGGTATATTAATAATCAGAAAGAGGATTAAAATAACTGTGCTAATTTTGATGTTAGTCACAACTCTATATTTTAACTATTATCTAACACCACCACAACACCGATACGCTTCCGTGCCGAATCGAACATCAATCAACATGAATGATGTAACCAATATTTTGTAACCATATTTTAATTTAAAAGAGTGTCCGTGGAGTTTCTTGCCCATTCTTCTCCATAGGTACCTACTAGGCTTTGGAATGGGCTACTAGCTTCATCTTTCTGACTTACCCTTTGACAATTCAAAAGTGCCTGTTATTGGTTTATTTGAAATAAATGCTTTGAGTTCGAGTTTGACTCAATGTTATCGAAGTAGTCCTCTAAACGGTGTTCTTCTCTATAGGTACCTACTACGCTTTGGAATGGGCTACTAGTTTCATCTTTCTGACTGATCGATCCCTTTGACAATTCAAAAGTGCCTGTTATTGGTTTATTTGAAATAAATGCTTTGAGTTTATGTTTGACTCAATGTTATCGAAGCAGTCCTCTAAACGGTGTTCACAAATACGAAACCCGGGAAACGGAACTTTGGAGACAATCAACGTTGCCAAGGCCAAGTTTTAGATCGATATACATATTTTGTATATCCATCGACCCCCTATGCTACTAACAGGATTCGTTAATTATTCATCCACTGGCCTGGCTCACGTGCCAATGTCAATGTCAGAAGCCTGAAAATTATTGACAGTTGCTGTTTTTTCGTCGTAAGCGCGCTCGCACACGGCATATTTTTTGTAGGTCCGATACTATAGGTCAGATTATTTTGCCCTACGTTTTGTAGGACGTGTGCGTTGACACATTTTTTTTTATTTTTTTTATGTTTAACCAACAATGACTCAATATGTTAGTAACTATATAACTTAAAAACTACTTATGTTAGTAAACTTAACCTACACACTTTTTAGGTTTCGATAAATACTTGTACAATTAATTAATTTAATTTATTATTTAATTAATATCCTTTATTTCATTAAATACATATATTTTACATTTTTAAATATTAGAATATAAAAATTATAAAAACATTTAAAAATATAATAATTTAATATTATTATTAATTTATTATTTTAATTCTGTTAGCGTACATATTATGTAAACACTTATTTAACAAAGACATTAAGTAATAACCTACACACTTAACCTAACACTGCCCTATAGTAATGAGAATCCCTGCTACAAGCTCAACAACGATGTGGAAAGCTTGCTGCAGCGATTCATACACAAACAGTTCAGTCTGCTCGCGACACACTGCACACTGTTTCATTTATATGCTACAAAAATTGGCCACCGATTTTAATATGAAAGAAAGAAAGAAAGAAATTTTATTTGCTCGAACATGTGTATACATACAGAATTAAAATAATACATGCATGCAAGATCTTAAATAAGGGTGGCTGACGACATGTCCGCCATTTCTCACGGCGTGCAAAATCTTAGGTGTTACACTTAATTATTATTATTGAATCCCATATTTTTACTATTAACTATTATTATTGAATTACATATTTTTAACTTTTACACATACAAATTAAATATCAGTTACCGTTAAACAAATTTCTTACAATCAATCATTTACATTAACCTATTATTTATTATTTATTTACCTTGTCCAATATTACAGATTAAAAATTATCACAACTATTCAATTATTTATGTTATACCTGACCATAATAACCACAATGTTAGTTATAATTATTTATTAATTAATAATAATCACCATGAGTCGTTTAAAAATTCTGTAATACTATACCTAATATGCTTTTTGTGCCAAAAACACTTTCATTGTTTGTTTAAGTATAGGTATAGTTTGCTCTTTCCAACTTTTGGGCAATTTGTTGTAGATGAGGTGCCATGCAAAAAACACTCCTGCGCATAAGTGCGGTTTTTGATGTATGAGCACATAGTTTGCTATCATCACGTCTATTTCTTGGAAATGTCCTTTGATCCATTGAATGGTTATGTTATTGAGGCTACCCACCTAGTTGAGGCGCTGGTTGCACTCGTTTATTAGTCCAGACTCAACTGTGTGACTGTCTAGTGCTTGCAGGACAGCCATGCTGTCTGCAAGCACTGCTGTCCGAATAATCGGCGTTGTTTAGTTCATTTCAAGATGATCTTGAGTTCATACAAAACCTCTTAACATGCACTTTCAGTTTTTCCCGATTTTTCCAATAGTCCGGGCAAAATTGATTTAAAGAAATACGAACATTTTAAAACAATTAAAAACTTTTTATTTATCTCTTTTTTGTGGTGGTTGACCAAGGTATTGAGATGATTTCCTTTTACGCCACACCCGTAGCTCGAATCAATAAGCCAGGGGCCTAAGTCTACTAATTTATAAACGTTACAATGACCATTGTAACGTAGTAGTATAAATTAGTAGACTTAGGCCCCTGGCCGTCACTACTGTATTAGTCCATATCTTGAAAAATACTGAACCGATTCTGATGAAACCTATGTTGAAAACCGATGTTATTTTCAATTTGTCTGTCTGTGATGTGAGCTGATGTCTCGTTTAAATCTTTTTAGTTGTCATTTTTGTCATATTTGAGTTTTAGTCTTTAAGTTCCTTTTTACCGACTTCATTTATTTTAGGGTTTATATAATTATGTATTATTATAGATAACTAAAATAATTTCATAAACAACTACTTAACACTTTTCATTAGTTACCTGCCTGTATACGATATATTAATGTCATTTTTTTTTTGTCATTTACTTAAAGTAGATTCCACGTTTTAAATGGCTCGTAAAAACTAGTAGGCATATGTCACGGGCCCATATTATTACCTACATACAATAATATCCTAAAACTCATCTTGTAAAACGTTGCGGTCTGCCATTGAGGCTATAAACGATACCATTTCATATCCTATTACAACTTGAGACACAAGTTTTACGCTTGAAAATTCGCAATCTCTTGGCAAATAGAAAATGCCGAGTATCGCAAAGTCGTTGGGAGGAGCCGACGACCAAACTTTGCCAATTTCACGCATTAACACTTTGTTCTTCGTCTAAATTGGATTTATTAAACGGCGTATAGTTTCATTTTTGTATCGTTAGAGGATTTTTAAATAGTTTGCTGATGAGAACGGATTACATTTTTTATTTCGACGGGACAAACAGACGGTCACCAGTATTTATATAATTTAATAGCTTCATTTCAATTTTGTTCATGTGACTACCATGGAGCCATATACAGGGTGTCTCAAACGTAGTGGTCCAAAGGCAAATGAGGTAAATAAGGGTCCACCTATCATTAATACATTTGCAAACTGGGATATTCTGAATAGTTCAGAAAATTTCACTATTATTATTACACTTTTTGTTCAAAATCCGCCATGATGCCAGGCATCTTCCAGCCAGATATGAACTCGTTACGTCGAAAATTATGTTCACAAGGTCGAAAAATCTAAGTGGAAGTTTAATTTGAAAATAATAATAGCGAAAATTTCTAAACTGTTCAGAATATCCCAGTTTTTATTTTTTTTAGTGATAGGTATTCCCTTCGCTTTACCTCATTTGCCTTTGGACCACTACGTTTGAGACACCCTGTATGTTTTTAACAGTCGGTAAAGCTACGGTTTCCTAGTAGAACGGTGGCCGCTACATTACGGCCGTAGTAGCGGCTATAATGAAAATGATGGCAGCAGGGTTTGATTTCATGGTGTCAAAAAACGCTCTATAGGAAAACACACCAACTTACTTTTATTATAAATAAGAATGTTGTAGTGACGTCATGCACCGGTAAATTACAGACGGTATGTGATGGTCCTCGTTCTTCTAGGAAACCGTAACATAATGTTACAACTATACCCCAAAATCGTACGACAGGGAGCGATTGAAACTTATTGCTCTTAAGCGAAAATCAATTGAAACAGATACTGAATCCAGGTCTCAAAGAGATGTCAGCACCAACGGCGGGGCCCGCTAGGTCCGATGCCTGCTGGGGTTACGGGAAAGTCCGACAGGGATACCGTGGCCCCTGGCAACACAGGCAAATGAAGGAACACGGGTGGGTTTTAGCCGGGAAGAGTATTTATACTGCATAATGCCAACAATTTCCTGTTCCAATTTAAATGTACACAATCCCTCATAAGTCTGCTTCGCAATTACTTCAGTCTTTAATGGACCGAGAAAACTATTGGTTCGGGATCAACGGGGTCACGTGTTAGCAAAAAAGTCGTCAAGTCTGTGAAGATAATAGAAAAACGATATGTTGTGGAGTATGAAATAATTCTTCAAGGAGAATATTTTCGCTTCTTCTTACTCATCCAGCGTTCAGAGTAATGGAGATGAAATATTATGGGGTTCCAAGAGCAGTAATGTGTAACACCAATGCTTTCAGGCCCAGATAAAAGCTATTTAATCAGCATAATTTGATGAATGAGTTAAAAAATCATTGGGAAAAATGTAGCCGTAATTCATCTGTAAGAATTTTAAATCGGTAAAGTAAATGTTCGGTTAGCTCGTGGCGAAGTAATAACAGCCACATGAGACGATCAGCAGTTAAGCTAAGCTTTGCGGGGTTGGTTCATGGATGGGTGACCATCTTTACATATCGAGACTCCTCCGTGCCTCGGAAAGCACGTCAGGCCGCTAGTCCCGGCTGTCATTCGAGGATCTTTGACAGTCGTTACGAGTCGTCAGAAGCCCGAAAGTCTGACAACCAGTCTTACCAAGGGGTATCGTATTACCCAGTTACTGGGTTGTGGAAGTCAGATAGGCGTCGTTCCATGTAAAATACTGATAGTCAGCTGCCTAGCCTTTTTTTTGACGTTTCATAAGTGCCCATGTAGGTTTAAGTGAAAGAAAATATTTTGATTTTGATGATTTTGATTTTGGTTACGAGGAAACATACAGCGTATGAATTATTGTGGGTTCTCCCACCCTGTTTCTGAATTGACAAAATGTTAACCTCCACGTTAGCATTACTTAAGGTGATTGGTTTGATAACGAGTCTATAATAAACAGATTACAAAATACTGATGTCTACGCGATTAGGCGGATAAGATGTAACGTAATAAAAACAAAAGTAAATTATTTTTCACCTCACAAGCTCGGAAAGATTCTGTTTATCATTCGAAATCGGAGTGAAAAGTGCATTTTATAGCATGAAAAGAGTTTTTAAAATTCGAACCTTTCTATTCAATAATTTTCTATACCGCCGGGTCCACTGACAGTGCATAAATACTTATTTCATGTCAATGCGCCAACCTCATTTTTAGAATAATCGCACTGGTCAGTAAGACGACTGCATGAAGCTGTTTATCTTGCACCTAGCAGTTTCCTCGCTGTAGTGAGGTGAAAAGTTGTGTGTTCCGCTCAACAGCAAATTTATTCTGCGTCTCGTACCTTTGAAACGTTCGCAACGCTCAGGATTCAATACAAGTATTCGCGCCAAAAAACAACTTTGCAGCCTTGCATAACAAATAACTATTTTTAGTTCATGACTTTATGTCCTCTAGTGGGCGCCATAATCATTCATTAATGTAGCATAGCCATAACCAGCGGAAGACCAAGACGCTTCCAACGATATCCCATTTGTCAAATTATGATGAGTAGTTTAGAAGTTATGAGGGAACAGATGAACATAGGTACATAGATGCCGGTCAAAATCATATCCCTCCTTTTTGTAAATGTTAGCTTTAGAAATCTAGGAGATAACGCTCCCCTTATCTCCTAGGGTTACAAGTTACAAGCTGAAATTTTGATTATAATTAATAGACTTATTAAACTGAATCATATTTTATAGGAAAAATATAGCGGTTTGCGACATTGTTATGATTGCCGGAGAGTAACGGCCATTTTTGGCTAATTTTGAGCTAAATCTTCTAGAAGCCGTAAAGATTAGTAGGTTATTCACTAAGGGATAAAGTAATGTCTAATGTCATAGGCGCTAAATTGAATCTCAAGCGTAACGAAGGATTTCAACGCTCCCGAGGGCAGCGTGGGAGTCTAGGGTTAACTCCTGAGTGAAACGGGGGAGTTAAGACTAGAATCCTGAGTGCGGCGAGGGATTAAAGCTTGCTCAAGACGAAGACACCTTTATCTCCAAGGAGAATATGCTATTTTTCACACCTGCGAGGTAATAAAAAGCAATTCGACTAAATATATTTTTTTGTAAAAAAAATCATGCAATATTTTTGCTGAGTTTTAAAATTCAAATCACATTATTGACCAGCGGGTTATAATGAAATTTAATGCAATATTATTGGCTGGTTCGACCCCTGGGCTATTACTACTAACTTACTTTAGATTATGTTTGCATGACATAGGTATATTTTGACATTACCGAGAGTGGTGTGAAAACCTTTTTAAAAAGCATTACACGACCTAAAATACAATTGTTATCAATTATCCTTAACTTAGGTACCTATTATGTTTAACATTTCTATTAGATGTTTTGTTTACTTGACAAAATTTGAATCCACGTGCCACTCATTCTGCCACTGACATTGCTTACACCGCCAGCCTACCACCCGCGTGTCGCTGTGATCGTGCCTACATGGTACCTATTGCAAGTGTCGTTTTTGGTGCACTCTTTGTGTTTATTTACATTGCTTAGACGTACCGTGGGGTCAAGCTCCTCCCAAACGACAAATCTGGATCCGCCACTGAAATGTTTTTTTTTTTTGGGGTCCAAGACTATGTCGTTTAGACCTTTGAAGTTTAGGGTATGAGGAACAGGGTGTAATGTTCACTCATCCCCTATTGTAAAAGGAGGATCCTCCGACCAGACGGTTGCCGTCTGGCGGAGGATCCTCCTGACCTATAAAAATGTGTACATATATTATTATTTGAATGAGTAATACTAATTTATTGAAATTATGAACGTACAATACTGTCAATAGCATATTTATATTAATTTTTTATATTAAATAACCCTCCAATTTGCGATGCCTGGAAAAGGCCGCTAAGTTGTAAGTAGGTACCTACCTATATTGTAAAAGAACACTAAAATGTACACGGACAGGCTGATCTAGGGCGGGGGGGCACAGGGACGCCCTCGGTGTTAATAAAACAAAGAACTGGGAGATATCGCGGGCGCGACAGACAGCGCGACCTTTGTCATGCCCGCGATATCGCGCCAGTGAGAACGAGCCTTAATATGATTTCAAGAGAAAATCTAGGCTATCCGAGTCAGGGTGCTAAAATTTGCGAGCTCGTTTCGCTCGCTCTTACTGTGTGGGTTCTCTTAGTTCTAAAACTTAACTACATAAGTTGAGAAAGTATCCTCATTTTTGTAGAAATGGGTAAATACAGGCAGGGAGCGACTGCCTGTTTCACCTCCACAACCCAGTCACTGGGTATTACAATACCCCTTGGTAAGACTGGTTGTCAGACTTTCGAGCTTCTGACGACCCGTAAATACTGTCAAATAAATAGTAAATACTGACAGCCGGGACCAACGGGCTTAACGTGCTTTCCGAGGCACGGAGGAGTCTCGATATGTAAAGATAGTCATCCATCCATGGACCGACCTCGGCAAGCGTACGTTAACCTGGTGGATGGATCCGTATGGCTATTATTACTTAACCACGAGCCTTACCAATACATATATTATAACCCCAAAATAATTTAAATTAAAATAAAAGTTCATACATAAATCCGACAGATCACGTGTAACCCCGGATTTTTAATTTGTCTGTCTGTGATATCTTATACCTTTTTAGTTGACTTTTTTGTAACAGTTTTTAGTTTTTATAACTTTTTACATTTTGGTATTGCAACCCTCGTGGTGATAAAATTATTGGACGTAAAACTACGGTTAATTAACTTTAGTATATTGTAATTTAACGAGCATTTAGATAAATTAAATAATTTTGTAATATTCGTCAAACTATCTGACGGTTGGTAAGCAAATGTTGGTGTCAGTAAAAGTGTTTTATGGCAAACTTGGCTACTATGTTAGTTTGTTATATTATGCTAGATGGCGCCACCGAGACATGGGATTTCTATCACTATTCTTCTAATAGTCTCTTTATATTACCTATCTTAAATCACTTTATCCTGCGACCTAATTGCGCAATACACGATCAATAATAATCTGAATGGTATGGAAACAGATTGCTAATCCATTGGTTCATAAGTTCGAAAAAAAATCTGTTCAACAACGCAATTAAAAACCGCAATGAATGTTGTTGAACTGTCGAAAAGAAACAGATTAGTCTTAATCGATTACGAAAATGTGTGACGCAATTACATAAGTGAGGGGCAATTCCCGTATTTATAAGAACATTCGCATTCTAATCTCATTCGCAATCTGTCAAAAATACAATCAATTTACCAACATTTTTGACAAGTTTTACAGATTGCGACTTGAATGTGAACGTTTTTTAAGTACGAGCATTGGCCTTCTGGTTTCTTTTCGATTAAATCCATTCACACTATGCGAAAGTAACTGTCTGTCTCTCAGTTAACGTTTCGCGTCTTTAAGGCTGAACGGAGTTGTATGAAATTTGTCACACGGGTATAAGTATCCCATGGGAATGTACTGGTAGTACGTTCCCATGAGATACTTAATTTCCGACCTTCACGCAGGCGAAACGGCGGGTACAAACTAGTAGCTTATAATCTAGAATGTATAGATTGGTTTGTCAATTTACAGGAGACTAGAGATGCCGATGCATTCCACTAACTCTCATGACAAATCTTTTACAGTTCAAGCAGTACAGTTATACAATGCCTTGCCTGTGTCGATAAGGCGTGATCAATCTTTGTCCACTTTAAAAATTCTGGTAAAAAAACACTTCTTCTCTCCTCTTAAACATCAACATTACACCTAGTTCCTTGCTCTTGTTTCAATATGTATGTATTTATTGTATAATATGTAAATGGTACACCACTGACTACCTGCAGTATTGTCTCTCCTTCTCCCTTGAATCTATCCAAAAGTTGTCTGTGAAGATCACTTTTAGCGACAAGACCACCCATTGTGTCACCCTATGTAAATGTCTGTAATTTTTATCGTGTACATAATAAAGAGTTTTCTATCTATCAAGTTTTGTGATCGTCCTTAACGATTGCATGAGTTGCCTACATTAGCTAAGCCTTAAGAGCACGTCATCACATCTAAACGGTCACTATCCACCTATACCTCGTTTGAGAAAGGCGTCTTACAAGCATGCGTACCCGCAGGTCACAAAGATTCGTGCTCCGAGGACAGCAAGCCGCACGAGATCAAGCCGAGCCTCGACCGGTCGCACCATGCGCTCGGGCCGCGTCTGCACATCGCGCACAATATACGCACCGAACACTTACAAGGTACAATAACATCATGCCTTGTTTCCCTGAAAGGTTGGGCAGAGGTGTACCTATAGTAAACACCCACATTTCGCCAATTATGTTTAAGTCCCATGTAAGAGGGGGCAAGCCTATTGACATCAACCGGGCACAAATCCAGAATTTCTGAGAATTCAAAAACAGAAATAGAAGAATTATCCAAATAGAAAAACCCAATAACACTTTGCCCGACCTGGGAATAGGACCCAGGACCTCTTGTTCGGCAGTAGCGCTTGCGACGAGACGAATGAGGCATAAATACGTTGCCTCAATTTACCTAAGCTTATGATTACATGAAACACACGCATCACGCTGAGACTGCCCACTGTCTTGGATATATACCTACTTTTATTAGTAAGAGGTAAAAGGACAATGGGTAATTTAATATGGGCCGCGTACCCAAATAGATATTTGACTGTAGCATTAATTAAACTACTCAATGAGCGCAACAAAGACTGACATACTTAGTTCATAATGATATTTTTTTATTGTTTATTAATCAAAACAAAAAAACAGTTTACATGCATTTGTTTGAACTTTAACCATACCACACAAACCATCGCGGGTTTAACAGCGGTATGGTCATACATGAAACATATAATATAAAACATAAACATAAATGGTCGAACACTTCATGAATTGATCAATTCTAAGATCTGTTTACGACATATCTATACTTTGCATTTTTTCACAAGTTTCCCCAGCACTCCAAGGCTGCAAATAGTTTTTTCATTCAATTACCCTTTCACCAATAAAAAGTTTACTAAAAATCTTTCGATATGAAACCAGGTACTTACTAATGAGTTATTTTGTACAGGTGGCATCCACCAACAGCACAGTGGAGGGCACATGGCCACCGTGCCAGTCAGCATGTCGTCATCAGCCTCCGACAGCGATAAGCCTGCCAAGCAGAAGAGACATCGGACGAGGTAAGAAAACAAAAAAAGATACAAATGAATTTATTTGTGGCATGTGTGTTCGTACGTGCTAAAAGAGAACACAAGTTGACAGTCAACAGAATAAGGAAAATGCATGTATTTTTTTATTCGATAGTTTACATCGACATATAAATAGTAAAAACAAATCAACGCTGAAAAAGCAATTGAAAGTACTTTAAAAAGAGTTAAAAATAGCCAACCGACACGGGCACCTTAAACACCCTCCATTTTGTCGGGCTTGGTGTGATGTCATAGTCTATGATAACGATGACAATAAATCGCAAACACCTACAAAACACATTGACTTTTTTATTGTTGTCATAGACTTTTACGTCACATTCGCTCTGACAAATGGCGTCGCTTTTCAAATAATTGAATTTCCTGCAGTTTTCTTGCACTTAAAAAAAATAATTACTTGCAGAAAAAGATACTATAATCAAAAATATTTATGGAGGCGTAATTCTGAAGCAAAAAAGTTTATATTAAAAAAATGTGACCCTTATTTGAATCACAAGCATACTCCCTATTGATCCCAAAGTGACTGAAAATCCCCTTCACTGTTAGGCTAGTTCTCGGTGCCATAATCTCATATTTGTTTTGTTTATGTCAAGGTTCACACCGGCACAACTGAACGAGTTGGAGAGATGTTTCTCTAAGACGCACTACCCTGATATCTTCATGCGCGAGGAAATCGCCATGAGGATCGGCCTCACCGAGAGCAGAGTGCAGGTCAGTGATCCAAAATATAAAGCTGTACGAATTAGAAAGAAATATTTCATTTCATTCAAAAGGTCACAGGTGCTTCTTCGATTTTATCATCATAAATTCATTCATATATTCATAATATATGCAGTCGTTAGTTCGATTAAAACAATGTATTTATTTGGCAATAATGCTCCCTAATGTTTATGTTTCAAGAGGTCATTGAAATAGAGTGTTCTACGAAACATAAATTATTATTGGTTATCATAATACGAGTATCGATAACAATCAACAGGTGATTTTAAACGGCAAAAATATCAAATCTCTCACACCGTTATACCCTTACCAACATCCGCTAAAAACACACAATATAAAAAGAATTGGTCCCAACCGTTCACCTTGTGAGACTCCCTCTTCGCACGTCCAGTTCAAAAGTTGCACTACACTGATACATTTCACGGTACCTTCTACCTGATTCAACCTTCGCGATGCACGAATAAAAATGTAAGTTTTAAGTTATGCTCTTTTAAAAGCTATATGAATGGGTGGTCGAGGCTATCAAACACTTTTATAAAAACTTCGTAGTAGAATAAACTTATGTATTGGAATTTTATGGGTCTTAAGCTCCGTGTCTTAACTTTTTATTGAGAAAAACTTGCCGGCTATGCGGTAGCCGTGTTTTTCAGACTGTTAATAATTATGACATGGTAATTATATCTTTGGTACTTTTTTTAACATGCTTATAAATTCAACCATGTAACCATTTTTACATTAATTTTATGAATTCGTTTTTTCAAGCTCACTCACTCACGGGTGCAATCTACTGATGTGATGACATGTTAAAACAGTTTTAATTTAGTGGCAAACTCATATTCATGTCTTTGTTTGCGTTCCTTAATGTACACAAACTACAATAAGAACAAATTGTAACTAATTTTATTATGACATAACATAATCAACAGTGAGTCATTAAAAAAAATAGGACTAAACATAGTGACGAAATAATCAAACTTTTCAAATAAATAGGATGGAGACTGATTTGTCAAAATAAGTGCAGTTATAGTTTTTTTTTTGTTTTGACTACTTTCCTTTTCCACTGTCGGATAAAAAGGCAAGGCGTTGTTGCGTCCACTATCCTTACTACAGATGATGTAGACTATAAGAGACTAAGCCGATACCACTAAGAATGTTTTAGTTGTGTGTTTTTGTGTGACAATTTATACAAATCGCTCACAAAAGTTCTCGAGTATTGTGAAGACTAATATTAGAGACTAACTGCAGGTAATCAGCCACTGTCACTTTGTTCAAGCACTTAGTTTCAAGTTAAACTATGCTTTACATTAGACATTAGTCTTAATTTGTGTCGTTTGTTGACTAATATTTGTATTTCGTTAACACCGGTGACACACGGTCTGTTGGGACCTCAAGCTTTTGTTAAACTTTCGTTGCAGTTGTGGCAAATGCGGCAGTGTTATTAATAATATTATAGTTCGCACTTTGTTTAGTTGAGTTTCCGGGACACGTTTGTTGATTTTATGTCTTGTTTGATGACATCATTTTTATTCGAAACATCCAAGATATTTGTGGAAAGTGCGTAAGTAGCTTATACACTAGCGCGTCCTGACCGCGATTACGCTCGCCGATTGCCGTTCTTGTTACACAAGCTACTCAAACGGTTGTTCCTTAAACGGTAATGAGGCACGTTGAGCTAAGTTTCAAATACCGTCGAACTTCCCAATTTGGAGAATTATCGATAACGAACAGAATCGATAACCTAACTTTAAGAAGATTAAAATATCTCTAGTTTATAGTAGAAAAGCAGAACAAACTGAAACTGAAGAAGTAAATGTATGAGTACCGTGAATTCATATTGGAATTTTTTCGACAAGCTTAAGATGGGGTATCGTGTTACCCAGTAACCGAGTTTTGCAACTCAGATAGGCAGTCGCTCCAAGTAAAATACTGGTATTCAGGTGCATCCGGTTAGACTATGAACCGAATCCAACAAAATCAGGAAAAGGTTAGGCAGATTGTGTGTAATAAGATCACTCCATAATTATTAATATATTGTTTTCATTGTTGATGGAATTAAAATTTGCGGTGACTTAATTAATGATAAGTATAGACATTGAATTGTAATGATAATGTATAATAAGTAGTTATGATTTAACAAGTAATAAGTAATTTTGATAAATATAGTCGCTGTTTGTGCACCATCTCTTCTTACCAATTTGTACGCCACGATACGGGACTGAACATGATAGAACAATTCTGTACTCGTGATATCTTGCATGCAATATATGTACACCATGTTTAAACAAATAAATAAACTTACTTAATTACTTACTAACTTACAAGCTTACATACTTACCTATTGATATGTTGTTCGACAAGCTGGTGAATCTTGTCATCCGTATGTTCGCCACCAAGTAGCCAGTTGTAATCCGTGAAAATTGCCTGTTTATCGTCATAGTAATAAGTTTAGTGTTACGTTATTCATTGTAACTCTTATCGACTATGTGTTGTGCTGCTACTGAATGGAGTTCATTGATTGGAGCGTCTAATATATATTGATGATGGTCTAGTGTTATTTTCGTTCGCATTGAAATTGATTTAGGAACTTGTGACTTTTTAAAAGTGATATGGGATGATAAGTCAAGAAATTTAGAAGGACTTGATCATACGCTGCCATGGGTCAACAATTTTAGTTATTACTAGCTGCTGCCCGCGGCTTCGCCCGCGTGAGTGTCGGAAATTACCCCATACATCCCCATGGGTTTTAAGTATAAATATTGAGTTTCGAGTTAATCGGACAGCGGGTTAAAATTCTTCCATACAAACACTGACACCCCCCAACCCCCCTTTAGGGGATAATTTAGAAAAACAAAAAACTACAAACTTTATAATTTATTTAGATAACTATTCGTCCGAAGTTTCTTGTTTATTACCTCAAGGAATAAGATTTTTCATACAAACTTTCATCCCTTATTTTACCCCCTTAGGGGTTGAATTTCGAAAAATCCTGATACACGTTATTCTTAATTTTTGGGTTTAAGTATAAATATTGAGTTTCGAGTTAATCGGACAGCGCGTTAAAATTCTTCCATACAAACTTTGACACCCCCCAACCCCCTTTTAGGGGGTAATTTAGAAAAACAACAAATTATAAACTTTTTCATTTATTTTGATAATTATTCGTGCGGAGTTTCATGTTTATTACCTCAAGGAATAAGATTTTTCATACAAACTTTCATCCCCTATTTGACCCCCTTAGGGGTTGAATTTCGAAAAATGCTTCCTTATTCCTTGCCTACATTATAAAGGGAACCTCTGTGCAAAATTTCAGCTTTCTAGGTCCAAGGGTTTGGGCTGGGCGTTGATGAGTCAGTCAGTAAGGACTTGTCTTTTTATTAATAGGTATAGATATAGATAGTAGGATAGGATACTTTTCCGGGATAAAAAGTACCCAGTGTGGTGCCCAGGATACTAAAGAATAATTATACCAAGTTTCATCGTAATCGAACCGGTAGTTTTTGCGTGATGTCTGAACAAACAGACAGACAGACAGACAGACAGACAGACAGACAGACAGACAAAAATTTTTTTAATCAAATTTTTGGGTTCGGTGACGGTCTAGTAACACCCCCTGCCATTTTTTTTTTTGATATTTTCAATGTACAGAATTTTCACTTCTACAGATTTATTATAAGTATAGATAGCTAAATTTGGATTATGAAAATTATTACATTAGTAACTATTACTTTTGTTGTAGTTTGCAGCAGTTGTTGTGCATTCAATCTATATCTTTAGCTTATGAAAACCTCCCAAAGTGTATATTTATGATCTAAATAAAGTCTAAATGATTCAACTTTTACTTGAATTCGCTATACCTACATTCTGAAATATAATAATATATGTTTGCGGTTGCTGTCAATTCTTTTTCAGTTTGATTTGACGGAAGAGGAGAAAACCAATTTTATTCGAAACTGCTAGACGTAACAGCTAGGGTTAGGCATGGCGGAGAGTGATGATGAAGAGTGAGAGATGGAATCCTACACCCAGTAGAACTACTGGGTGTAGGATTCCATCAACCTGGATCTAACAAAGAATTCGGTAATCGGTAAACAATTGGGAATAGATGAAACAGAAATATTAGTTAGTAAGCTGTATACCAAAAATTAAGCCGATATAAATATGGGTGACAACGCCACCGTCGGTCATCTTTCAACAGCATTTTTTACTGTGCAACGGACGTTTCGTAACTTTACATTAAATTGGAAAAATACTGAGAATTGGTAATTCATCTAGGTAACACATTTGGCCTGTGAAGCGCATTTCAACAAAAATATCGTGATGTATGAATAACCGTCGTACAAAACAAACATCACTAACCTTTACACCTCGGAGTTTAAAAAAAAGTAGCGTCGACAAAAAAGTCGATGCTTTGCTACGCACAATAAATAAATAATAAAACGCGTACGAAGAATGTCGCAGTGTGGCGCGAAGTGGTCCCGGAGAAACACACAAAACGAACACAAATGTGTTTGTCTGTCCGTCGTGCTGCGTCCGTGTGGCCGCCGCGCCGGCCGGGGCCATGCATGCCAGACAACCGGCTACTGTGCATGAACTGCCATTGTTTCAAGCTCTTTGTCTATTCACAGCGTTTTATCAAAGAATGTTTGATAAAGAGAAAATTATCGTTAATTGATTTTGTCTTTGGTGTTAATTCTTTATCATAAACTTCTTTTTATTTCAGTGTTTGAACGCAGTTCTTGTCTCGTTCATACCGTTCAGTTCATTTGCAATATCAGCCGACGGCGACGGCTAGCGGTCGACCACACGTCGTTTAAATCAATAGCTATTGAGAATATATCTGAGGACTTCAGCTGAATTTTAACAACCTCCATAAAATTTATTGTTATGATAATATCACTGAAAGACACGAAATAAACATGTAATAACAATACGGTAATACCAAACAGATGAGCGGAAGTAAAACTTATGTGTGGATTGACAAACTAAAGACGCACTTCAAAGAAGTTCTATTCATCCTAGAATTTGATAGATTTGAAGAAAGATTTGTAGACAGCTCACCGTACTCTGAGAAACATACTGTTGATACACGTGAACTATTTACAGTGCCGGCCGGTCAATTGCAAACACTGGTTGAGTTCCCTGACTATATTTGCTCGACTTCGGCCGCACTCGGCACTGTATTATATAAATATGCAGCCAAGCGTCAAAATAAACAAAACTTCTATATATGGAAAGATACAACGTTCAGTTTGTTACGAGGATGCTACTTTCTATATTCATCATCATCTGCCTAGCCTATCAAGTATGTTGGGATCGGCTTCCAGTCTAACCGGATGCAGCTGAATACCAGTATTTTTTGGAGCGACTGCCTATCTGACCGCCACAGCCCAGTTACTGGGTAATACGATACCCCTTGGTGAGACTGGTTATCCGACTCTTGATTCTGTCATATGCTACTTTCTGTATACCAAAATAGAAAACCTACGTAACTTTACAATCTGTCAACTGTTTAAGTTATATAAAATGTTGGTTAATAAAAGTGATAATAGATGTATGGAAGAAGACATGCTGGGCTGACTTCAAATAAACTGGAATGAGGGCAAGATAATGATGATGAATAATGTCAAGGTGCCGTCTGGTTTGCTTAATTTGAAGACGCCATTACTGTTAGCAAGATAGGAAAAATTATAGATGCCCCTGTACTACAGCGCGTGGTGTGGCTCGCCTGGTTACACGTCAAGACCACAGCAACGAGCCTTCAATCGATTTTGCCCACTGCCGGTGATGGACCCAAACTTCGTTCCTCGGGCGGCAATACTTTAACAAGTTAGGCACTTCTTTGGGAAGTCTGGAACAATGTACATATTTTGAGTTAGGCGTTGTTATTCGATATTTTACTTTCGTGGCTATTTTCGTTTTCCTTTGCAAATTGTAAACTTAAGTTGTTCCAAATAAATTTTATTTTATTTTACCTGGGGCACAGGTGCCTCCGGCGATTAACGAGAAGCGAGTAGAGGTAGAAAAAAAGCTAAAAACGAGTTGGCGAGCAACAAGCAGTCAGTGTGCGACGGCGATGAGCGATTACTTGCTAGTATGCGTATGTACCACGCGTGAGTCTCTCAACCAGTGTTCTGCCCGACAAGCGAGTGTCGCTCAGCGAGTACTCTTTTTAATAGCTGGGGCGGTGTGAATCCTCAGCGATCAAAGTAATAATGTATCTATTGTACTGACACCCGAGCTACACAATCTTTTTTACGGTTCTTGAGCGAGAAAATCGTTGATAGCTATACTCCATTTACTTTAGCATTAGAAAAACAACGGCTAAATAACGACAGTTATTGTGTAATAATATATACGGATGCTAATAGTCACATTATTTTGAATTAGTCCATTTTATTAATTAGGAATTTACACTCAATTAACCAAGGCAACGCAAAATGAAGAGTCAGCTTCCAAATGCAGAAGTCTCGCTATGTAAAATAGCGATACTTCTGCATTTGGAAGCTATTAACTTTATGATATCAGAACAAAGAGAGGTCGGAAACCCTCAGGTCGGACATTTTAGCACTACCATAAAAATATTATACTGTTTTCGTAGCGCTAGGCGAACCATGATAAAGATTTCCGATTTCGGGAGAATATGGTGAACACTTTCGTGTTACCGTTTTAGTGTACACGATGTGGATGTTATCTCTGGGATAACGTCACTTTCTAGTAAAATTACATCCTTTTTGCTGGTTTCCAGTAATACTTGGATTTAACCGCGGCCTTAGATAACTTCTGTGCCGAGTCCGAGTCGAGCGTTAAAAATCCAACCGAACAGTGCGCTTGTATTTTGGCAATTGCTTCTACCAGCGGCTTTTCCCGCGTTATATCTTTGTAAATTATAACTTATGTTACTCGGTGATAATATTATAGCATTCAGGTGAAAGATTTTTTTAAATCGGTACATTAGTTTTTTTAGTTTATTAATTACAAACAAAAATTCAAACATTCAAAAATACAAATTAATATTTTCTCTTTATAATACATTAATATTAATATATTATTATGTAGATTATATTTAGGTGTCGCTTAGCGTAAGTGGATATAGAGGTTAGTGTACCGTATTGATTTCAATGCTCATAAGTTCCAATTCTATAATAACTCTCGTGGTAGAAATTCATAAGAGTAATAAGGTCTCCTTAATATTTTCTCTAATTATCTCTTCTTCATATTCATTGACATTGGTATTATTCATTAGTTTACTACCTCGTTTTTCTAGTGGTCGTAAGTGCTATTGCTGAGCATGAGGTCCTGGGTTCGATGCCCAGGTCAGGCAAACTTTCATTTCTCTATCTGGAATTTCTCAGTAGCAGCCCGGAGTCTAGATTTATGCCAGGTTGATGGCAATAGGCTCGCCCCCTATAACACGGAACTAAACATAACTGGCGAAATATGGGAGTAGGTACTATAGGTACACCTCTGCTCAACCCTTCGGGGAAACAAGGTGCGATGTTACGTTATAATCAATTTCAAAATATTCTAGGACCACTGTGCCGTGCGGTGAGGAGCTCATGGCTAAGTAAAAACAGCCGCACGGGTCGATCCATCAGGTTAAGCTACGCTTGCCGGGGTTGGTCTGTGGATGGGTGACCATATTTACATACCGAGACTCCTCCGTGCCTTGGAAAGCATGTTAAGCCGTTGATCTCGGCTGTCATTCGTGGATCTTTGACAGTAGTTACGCGTCGTCAGAAGCCCGAAAGACTGACAACCAGACAACTTACTAAGGGGTATCATAATACCCAGTAACTGGGTTGTGGAGGTCAGACAGGCAGTCGCTCCATGTAAAACACAGGTATTCAGCTGCATCCGGTTAGACTGGAAGCCGATCCCCACAGAGTTGGGAAAAGTCTAGGCAGGTTGATTTTTTGTGCCGTGTGGTCACTCTATTCAGTCGACACGTTTGATGTGCCGTTCGGTCTGTATGTCGATCGGTCTTGTTTGCCGTGTGTTGTTCGAGATTCCAATTTATTCGCACGTTTGTTCACTGTGCCGTACATGGGAGAGGCCACTGATCCATAATTCTCACAGTTTTGCCAACTATTTCAATATTTTTGAAGTGAAATGTTCTTTAGGCACACTTTGCCGTCTTTCTGAATGGGGAACGGAACTGAACCGGCACGCTCGGGTCGGGATGCTGAACTCAAACTCATACTGAAAGAATTTATTTCAATTAAACCATTTACAGGCACTTTTGAATTGTTAAGGAGTCGGCCAGTGAGATATATAGGTATGTGAAGCTAGTTGACTATTCCAAAATGTAGTAGGTACCTACTCGTGGAGAAGAACCGCCAAAAAACCAACTACAAATTATTTCTAAACCACATCTAAAGTCTATCGTGAGTGTGATTACATTTTTGATGGGCCTGTCGTCATTATGCAAATCTTATTGGAGAAATTGCAAACTCAAACTCAAAGTAGGTATTTATTTCAAATAAACCATTTACAGGCACTTTTCAATTGTTAAGGGGTCGGTCAGTCAGAAATATGAAGCTAGTTGCCTATTCTAAAGCGTAATAGATACCTATGGAGAAGCACGGGCAAGAAACTCCACGAACACTCTTTTAAAGCGAAATCTCTTCTGAATCTGGTACACTTTGCTCCAGTTGGTGGATAACGCTGAATCGCGTATATTCGGCGCTGAGTCGTGTATACTCGGCTTCATTCGTAAGTGTTCACTACTATCGTGGTGGTCTTTTGATTAGGTTTTACCATGCGTAACCTAAAAGTTTATTTCTTTATATGCATATAACTAGCTTCTGCCCGCGACTTTGTCCGCGTGAAATTTCGGCCCCCGGCCCACCGCGTCACATCCCATAGCCCGCCCGCGCTATTTATTCATTTTCGCTTAGCGTTCTTTCTAACTTTTTATCTTTTTGCTCGGCTCCTAAGGGTCGTAGCGTAATGTATAGCATTGGGCTATGGAATGCAAGAAAAAAAATTCAAATCCGTCTAGTAGTTCTAGAGAATACCCCCTACAAACAATACTTCTATAATATTATATTAGTATTATTAGATTAGCTGTTACTACTAACTAGAAATGTGAATTTAAATAACTTCGCACATCGCTCCACTAACCAAATCAAATAAAAATAAATAATAAAAAATGTCTCTGTCCTGCCTGTGTCGCATTTTGTTTACCAAATCCCTTCATTATTAAAAAGATGCATAGCCCTAGTGTTGTGACACTATACTGGGTATACCGACATCGATAAAAATAAATGGCACGCGTGCCCCTCATTCGATATTCTCGACGATTAGACAGTTAAATGGTCGCCGGGTACGTTACATGGGAAATCTTTTTCTATCATTAATTATTCCGAGCCTTTTTGTATGAAACTTTTTTAGTTTCTGCATGCGATTTTGCGTTAATTGTATAATGGATACATGTAACAGATGGACGCAAAACCATTTTCAGTTGTGAATAAATATTTAGGCAAGCTATCGCTTTTACGTTCTATTTTATTTATTGATATATTTGGGACTAGCTGAAAGTCATTAGGTGGCGTCTAGTTACTTGAATAATTAAGATCACTAATTACTGTTTTTAATAATTTTCTAGGAATATATTTTCTAAAATTAAAATCATCAGGCGATTATAATTTTCATGATAATGCAACAGACCATTTTTTTTTTAATACGCCAAACAACAGGGTAATTATTTGGCCTATGTGCACATTTTACCCCTTACAAAATATAATTATATTGGGCAAACGTGGCCGCCCCTGCAACATTAGGAAGCATTAGCATGCCGACCGCGGCGCGGTATATTAAGATTTATTAACCCAATAACTTAGGGACCAAGTCCCAACCCTTAGCCCACCAGGACGTGTAATGTTTGATTATTTCGCATTTTAACACTTTTTCCTAAATTATATTTTATTGTGTGCTTATTTTTTTTTATCAATTATATTCCTTGGCGTTGATTGACATCTAGCACCCTAATTCCGTAATACACGTATTACAATCTGGATCGGTTTAAAACAGATTGCTAATCCAGTACTTCATAAGTTTGAAAAAAATATCTGCTCTACGACATAAATAACGCAATGAATGTTGTTGAACTGTCAACATGAAACAGATTAGTCGCGAATGTAATATAGCAGTTTTAAATTCAATCTAATAAATATATTCCGCTTGAGCTGCTCCCTATATCTAACACTAACACACTAATTATTTTTTAAAGTTTCGAGATAGTTAAAAGTTTGATATTATTAATAAATCGCAGCCACAGCGCCTTTTCAAATACCACTTTTTTAAATGTTTTAACTCTTGTTGTTTAGCATACTTTTCCCAATACAACATTATGATATGATGAATCACAACAAATGAGGGGGCGGCAGTTAACCACAATGTAATCATAATAAAATATATTAACACCTGGAACACGTATCGATCGACAGGTGGCGCAGTTATCGGAACATCGATAATAGTTATGAATGGATTAAGTCGATCTCTAATTTACATTTTATACCCGAATCACTTTAGCTTGGCAATAGCGGTCATTGATCCACCTACATTTTCTAGCATTCTTTATTTGAAAAACTGAAACGAATTCCGTTAACGTCTTGAATCAATATCTATCGTGATCTTCGACATGTTCCAATAACGACAAAACATATATAGTTTATCGTGTATATAGTTTAACATATATATTGTAACCTAAAAGAGGTGACATGTTTCTTTTTTGGGTTACCCATATAGTAACCAAACCTTAGTCGTAGAAGTAACCAAAATTCTCGACACCTGTACCGTAATTTATAAAGGTTTTCGGTCCCTGATATAAAGTCACCCACTTTATAATTAAAACTTTTCAACTCCATAATCCATATAAATATAATTCATAACGTATTTATCAAAACAAAAATTGCATCACATAAACACTTATCACAATAAAAGATAATGTTGCTAGCCGAAAAAAATAGACCCCGAAATCGGGTCTACCCCATATTATGGGGATTTAGCTGTGATTTAGCATTATTTGGGGCCATTTGCAATAAAATTGTATTGAGGATCAACGGGAGAGTTAATTTTGGTGGCAACACCGGGGTCTGCTAAGTAAGGGTCAGTGTAGTCGGTTCATTCCCAGGTGGTTTGAGAAGTAATAAGAAATGAGCGATCATTTGTTACTTGTGCTAGTAATGGTTTGTTTGGGAAGGGACTGTCTTTAAATAATTGGCAAAACCGAGAAAACAATGATGATAAATAGTGAGAATTCCATACTTCTATACACTTCATTGCCCTTTTATCCCTTTTTGAACGGAATGATAAAGTTTGTGCTTCAGTCAGTACCTAGTTTGCTTTATTTGCTTTAAACAATGGTATTTTCAAAAAGGCATTCTGACGTTCACTTAAAAAATAAAATAAATTGATTTAGGACGGATTCGACCAAACAGGAATAAGTTTTATCCGCGGAATAAGATTTACTTCTGACAATTTTCTTATGGAGAAACTGTCGAAAATTCAAAATTTATTCGGAATAGAAGAAGGCTTATTCCGCGGATAAAATGTATTCCTGTTTGGTCGAATCCGCCCTTATTCAGTAACAATTCACCTTGCATTCGAATAATCCAGCATGCAACATAATAAACAAATATTACAAAAAAGATTTTACAAATTATTTTTAAAATACATGCAATTCATATTCCTATTATACCTACTATTTTTTATGCTTGTCTTATTGGCTACACCAATTACTGCAATTACAATGGAGCATAAAATTACTACTTTCCAACCATCCTGTGCGCGGTACATGTGGAACAAGAAGAATTTTAGATGTAGAATGGTAACCAATATTTTGTAACAATTATTATTTTTAAGATTTTCCGTGTTGCCCCGCTTTGGAATGGACAACTAGCTTCATATTACTGACCGACCGACTCCTTGACAATTCAATAGTAAAAGGTTTAATTTTAAATAAATGCTTTGATATTGAGTTTTTCATAATTATATGTGTGATCTTATGTACCCATAAATGATTTGATTTGATGGGAAGTACATAAAGACTACATATTTAAATACACCAGCACGCGTAGCATGACAACCACAGAAACGAGTTTTTTAAGGGTTTTGTCGACGGAAGAATAGACAAAATGACAGATTGTGATTGTTTATCTATTCTTCCGTCGACAAAACCCGTATCTATTGTGTTCATGCTGAATGCTGTGCCAAAAAATTGAAATAATAAGTCCAACCGATTCATAAAACAAACGTCATGCCATAAACACAACAATTCGTTAAACAAGTCTGGTTAAACGCATCCTCGCACTATGGCCGACACCTCATTATTCGTTCCCCTGCTTCAGTGTACCCTGGTGTAATCCCTGCCAGTATATTGACTTTTAAATCTGTAGTATCACGCCAGGGGTCGCCAGCTGTTCTATTATTAATACGGATTACCGCGCTCAATTAAATACGTGTCTCGGTTTATGCATCGCTAATGTTAAGTTTTGAATGCAGATTATATAAATGTTATTTATCTGTGGAGATTTTTTTTAGGTGGTTCCGTTTTGAGTATTGTATTGTTCTGCGGTCTCCTTAAGATTTTTCTTGTAAAATTAATTTAAAAAATGTGCTACCTTCTGCCAACGATTTCATCTGCGTGGATTTCAGAATTGGGTCGTGAGAGAAATGAAAAATTCAGAAGTTAGTTTTAACATAAATCGATGAGTTAGTTCTAACAGTCGTCAATGTGATTTACCGGGATAAAAAGCGTATCCTATGCGTTAATGGAGGTTATAAAATATCTGTGTGCAACATTTAATCCGTATCCGTTCAGCCGTTTTTGCGTGATTGCGTAACAAACATCCAAAAATCAAATCATACAAACTTTCACATTTATAATATTAATAACATAGTATAAAGAAGGATATAAGTAGTAGGATTATTTGAAACTTTATTTAGAAAAACATTTGACATTATCATCTAATTTCTACGGCTAGAGAAAATGCGTCCACCATTAGTAGAGCAAGTACCGCGTTGTCAGGCGCGCCACCACCACGGTTCTCGCGTCATACAGATACACAAGAACTAAATTAAACCTCCCGAGGGATCCTCGTCGTTATGACTCCCTGGTACTGCAGCTGTCTTTGTTTGGTTCGGGATAGAGTAGGCACTTTATTTTGTACATTAAAAAAATATTTATGCCTACGATTAGAAAGATGTATTCATAAAAAAAGTTTCTATACAATGTGAAGATGACAATACGACAATAATTGAAAACACGGGTGATACTAATGGCAAGCGCGTACTGCGACTTTTTATCGCATGATTATTTTGTCGCAGAAATGCAACGTATTGGTTTAAAAGGCAGACAATGTAGCCACGATTTACCATAGATTACCTAATATCCAATACGTTGCATTTGCTCGACAAAGTAATCGCGCGATAAAAAGTCGTAGCGCGCGCTCGCCCTAATGCATATTATAGGAGTATCTATTTAAGAACTATGAAATAAATCCTGACATTGAAATATAAAAGTGATTTTTTCTAACAAACCAAAAACTAGTAGTGATGGGCCGACTATGCATGTTGCCAATCTTTGACTAGTTATCCTAGTGACTAAACTATTGGATATATTTGATTGAATTTTTGAATGCAAACTGGAAACGTCATTAGATATAAGCAGTTTAATTTATAGTCGTATTGGCGTCTCCACCTTGTATTTATAATAATTTTAGAATTTTAATTAGTAGATATAATTAATTAGTTAAAAGTTTAAAAAATAATACTTCATTTTTTTTACACCAAAATTGCTAAACTTTGTACAGACGTCGACGGCTGCCTAAGAAGGGGCTAACATTAATATAAGCGCCGCGCGTCCTAATGAAACGCTTCTGAGCGACTCCATTCAATTTACGCACAGCTCGGAAGCCGACGGATTAGAGCTGTCGCCTTTCATCACGTCACAACGAATTATTAACTTTTCATAAATGTAAACGAAATGCGCTCAACTTTGTTCAAGTTATAATTATTTGTTAAGATCTAAAGCGGAAGAGTTGTTTCGTAGTTATGAAAATGAACGGGTGAGTGAAGGGAGTTAATTTGGTTGACCATTTAAATGTAACTTAGTATTCTTGGATCTTCGTTGCAAATAAAGATCGTTTAATAGACAATAGTAATAAAAAAAAACAATAAATAACTGCCTCAGACTGTTGAAAAGTGAGCTAGGTTTCGAACTTTTTAATTGGGGTTATTTTTTTTTGCTCTCCGCCATGCAGAAATCACTAGAACAACTGGATTGAGAAACGCCGTCAATTAATTCTCAAGAAATTCTCTAGCCGAGACGTTCACAAAGTCGGTACCTACACTTATGTAGTCATTTGACATTATAACTGGCAACCAATATTGCCCTTGACATTATAACTTGTAATCAATCTGCCTAGCCTTTTCCCAACTATGATCCTCTTCTTTTTTGACAGTCGTTACGGGTCGTCAGAAGCCCGAAAGTCTGACAACCAGTCCACCATCGGGTATCGTATTACCCGTATTACCCAGTTACTGGGTTGTAGAGGTCAGATGGGCAGTCGCTCCATGTAAAATACAAGTATTCAGCTGCATCCGGTTAGACAGGAAGCCGACCCTAATATAGTTGCGAAAATGCTAGGCAGATTGATTCTATCGCTAGCTAACATTTCGGAGTGCTTCATACATCTGTCCGACTTTTCTCGAGTTAACTGCAGTAACTTGTAGGGTTATTAAATGTGATTGATTTCGCCTTCTGGGCTACCCTCTGAATTTGCCCAAGTGTTCTTCCTTGTATCCATGATTCCATTTATTTTAAATACGCTTCGACCAGGATTCGCTCACTTCGACAGCGTTAGAATAAGCAAAACAAGTTTCACTAATATAAATACATTATAAGTACCTACATAAAATTTAATTCATTTATTATAAGGGATGGGCCGAAATTCGGTTCACATTCGGTTCAACCGAATTTCGGCAGTTTGAACCGAACTTCGGCATTCGGCCAAAATTCGGTTCAGATGCCGAACTTTCAGCATTAGAAAAATAATACCTACTTGCACTATTTTGACTGAAATTTAATAGAATTAGAACAGCATTACTGTAAAATAAAATTATGTCTTTTACTCACTCATGGTCATTTATTTTAGTTAGGAACACTGTCATGTAATCCTTAAATTAAATCGTGAGGATGATGTATTCGCTAATGACCAGCCGGCTCCGGGCCACGCGGTGGGAGCGCGGTGTGCGGGCAGGGTACATCTAGCAATAATTGAAGTAAATGCGTAAACAAGTCACGACATGTGACGAAAAAGCACGAGAAATTGAACCGAAGTTCGGCCGAACTTTTCGTTTTACCCGAATGTTCGGCCGAAGTTCGGATTCGGTTCAAACCACATTCGGCCCATCTCTATTCATTATTATAACACAGATTTCTGGGATGTTACAAAATATTGGATTATGTAACTGTACCTACTATAAAATAAAATACCATAAAAGGTGCGAAAATTTTGTTTTATTATTAAATAATGTCAGAATACTTTTTATGTTAATCATAATTAAATTGTAAGGTATAGGTATCATATTTCACTAGATATATAGTCAATTAAATTGAAATGATGCAGATATGTTGTGTAAGTAATTGCGTTTAAGTATACATTTTTCGTTGAAAATATTTAGTTTAGTAGTATTTTGTTTTATTTTTCTTTTGCGTTCCATTCCTATTGAAAGCCAAATATTTTTTACACACGATTATTCACAGAAATTGCAACCGTTTTAGAACGTAACGTAAAAATAAGTTGACGACTATTTGGGAATGATAAAAATAAGTAGGTAATGATTATTTACTTGGGTCTTCATAGGGTACAAAGCGTGCGGCCGCGGGTGGGGCTATCGGCTAGGGTTTACCTAACCACGATATTGTATCGACATTATTCCAGTTTATATTTGCTGGGAAGTTTGTTACGCCACTTTTTCTACTCAACTAAAACACTAGGAAATGGTGAGCGAGTGTTTTGGGCGACTGTCTTATGTAATTTTGACATTTAAAAGTGCAGAGATTCTATGACTTTTGATTTTATGTTTTTTATTATCTACATCTAATACATGCGCATGTATTAGATGTAGATTCTTATGCCCATTTTTACTAATTCTAGGCAAGACTTTAATGTAAACCGTGACCATTAATCGGTTACTTGTAAGCGCAAAAAACATAATCACCAATTTGTAACTTCTAGTTATTGCCTTGTTGGCAACAAGGCAATAACTAGAAGTTACAAAACCGATACGCCTATGCGTAGTGCTTAGACAACTCTTACAGGTTGCCTAGCAACAGATGTCACCGCCGACACCGAACTTGAAAAGACCTGTCAAAAATGAAGATTTTGAAGCTTATGAGTTGCTAGCTATTGGGAAACGAATAGTGAAACAAAAAGGGAACTGTTGATCAGAAAACACGAATCAAGACCTATTCTGATATAGGCGATATACCTAGATGTCGCGCTCTGTAGCGATACTGGTCAAAAATGACTAACCAGAAGGCCAAGTGCGGATCAGCCGTTGTGGACATGATGGGCATGCCCATAACCCTAATAGACTTGTAACGTCACACTTTTAGGTCTATTGAGGTCGATAGGCTGATGATATTATATCCGATGCTTTAAAAAAAACAATGAATTGTGCGTAATTCGGAACGCAGTGAAGTACTCAATGTAGGCGATCATAAGCGTGTTCATACTCCTACTCGCACTTGGCCGATTTTCTGGTGGCTGTGACCATAACCTTTTTTTGAGGGCTGGAACCACGCCTGCAGAAGACGGACCAGTTTCGCTACCGAGCGGATTCATAATCGAATCCCGAGCGGATCTATAAAAGAGTGCCCGTGGATTGTCGTGCACGTTCTTCTCCATAGGAACCTACTACGTTTGGAATGGGCAACTAGCTTCATCTGCTGACTGACCGACCCCTTAACAATTCAAAAGTGCCTGTAATTGGTTTATTTGAAACTAGCTGCTGCCCGCGGCTTCGCCCGCGTGAGTGTCGGAAATTACCCCATACATCCCCATGGGTTTTAAGTATAAATATTGAGTTTCGAGTTAATCGGACAGCGCGTTAAAATTCTTCGATACAAACATTGACACCCCCCAACCTTTTAGGGGGTAATTTAGAAAAAAACAAAAACTACAAACTTTATAATTTATTTAGATAACTATTTGTGCGAAGTTTCATGTTTATTACCTCAAGGAATAAGATTTTTCATAAAAACTTTCATCCCTTATTTTACCCCCTTAGGGGTTGAATTTCGAAAAATCCTGATACACGTTATTCTTAATATTTGGGTTTAAGTATAAATATTGAGTTTGGAGTTAATCGGACAGCGCGTTAAAATTCTTCCATACAAACTTTGACACCCCCCAACCGTAGGATAGGGTACTTTTCCGGGATAAAAAGTACCCAGTGTGGTGCCCAGGATATTAAAGAATAATTATACCAAGTTTCATCGTAATCTAACCGGTAGTTTTTGCGTGATGCCTGAACAAACAGACAGACAGACAGACAGACAGACAGAGAGACAAAAAAAAATTTAATCAAATTTTTGGGTTCGGTGTCGGTCTAGTAACACCCCCTGCCATTTATTTTTTTGATATCTTCAATGTACAGAATTTTCACTTCTACAGATTTATTATAAGTATAAGTAGATTAATGCTTTGAGTTTGAGTTTTGTAAGGCTGTTGTTCAAAATATAAAAACTTAGCCCCTTGTATCGACACCGGCAGCCCATCACTGGCAGGGCGTGTACGCGTGCGCGCGTATGTATTGAGCGGGCGGCTATATACCATGCTATGTACCGGCGGCGTAGTACTTCACGCTCAAGACAGATATAGAACGTTTACCGTACGTAGCCTTTAATTAAAACTAGTTTACTTTTAAGGACATATCCGTGAGATTTGTTTGATAATAAATAATTAAAAACCTAATGCACTTAACAAGTACCCCAGTCATGTCAATTAAAATATTATAAAAATCTAGCTGACCCGACATACGCTATCCTGTCAAAAAGTTAATTCAAAAATCCTATAGAAAAACGATGTTCACTTTTTCCCGAATTTGGAAATTTTCCGAGAAACTTTTCAGATTTTGCTTTCCCTAAAAACCTAATTCTGACTAAGTATAAAGTGACGCTTACTAACGAACAGCATTTCGAAATAATTTATATAGATTACCGGAATTTAATAAATGTGAACAAAAAATAATATATAAGGTGCTATAAAAATATCTGCCACGGCTTTAATGAGAGGTAGTATTGTGTTTAAAGATAACAATAGTGAAGAAATTTCGTACCCCGGCACAGTTAAATCAATTTGAGAAAATAAAGTAGTTAAATAAACATTGACTCTACTCTGCATAACGTGGTTCACAAATTACGCGCGAAGTGCACTTCGTCAATGAAAACAACTGCTATCTCTTTCCATCTGTTCTGTGAATGAAAACTGAAATCAGCTGACTAGTTCGTCACTTGCAAATTTATACGTACAATTTTTTGTATGAAAAAAAATATGACACATGATCAATAATTTATCTTTACTATTGTAATCTATAAACACAATACTATCTCCCATTGCAGCCGTGGCAGATATTTTTATAGCACCTTATATACATTTATGATTTGAATTACACGAAGTGATTTTAACAATAAATGTAACAAAAAAATTAAACAACCATCGTAAAGCCAGGAAGAAAAAAAAAACAACATTCCACATTGGTCACAAAATTATTAGTCTTAATATTTACATAACATAACATCACGCTTTGTTTCCCCGAAGGGTTGGAAAGAGGTGTAGTCTTAATATATTTTATTATAATAATTTAACTTAAACTTAACTTAACTTTTATTGCAAATAATTGTTAATTTTTAATTTTGGATATGGTCGTATAGATAAAACATATTTAAAAAAAAAACATATTTAAGTAACAGTGGTCTGGCGACCACTGTTACTTAAATATGTTTTATCTGCGGATAATGCAGTGGACTGCAGCATTATTATTTAAAGTTTTGTTAACGGTATGTGTTATATTTATGTTGTAGTTGTTTATTATCCCTTAATAAATAAAATAAAACGTATTAATTCAAAATCAATAATAAATTCAATTCAAAGAAATGCATCTCAATAAAATTCATTAAAATCAAATGTCATGATAGAATGTTGGATATATTACTTAATAATAAATGCATAATAACAATGAATATCTAAATGAAAACTTCTTATAAAATAATTACTTAAATACCTAATATACCAACTAATTAGTCAAATTAAAACCTAATTTATTCTCCCTCTCCTAATTTGCTGTACCCAACAGGGTCCACAATAACCATGTCTTTGTTTTTATATTAAATATATTGAATATTGACAATATTAAGAATTCATTGAACTCCACCCATAGGTCAAAACAGTTGACAATCGAGCATCAGCATGTTTACTTCATCTTTGAATTAAATAGAACTGAATCATGAGTATGCTTATATAGAATCATCGTAGCTAGTCCTTTATTGCGTATAGTGCTTTTTCTGGTAGCAACAAGTCTGCTACCGTGACTACATGTTTGTTCTTCACGTTAGACCTCGCACCGCTGCGCTGCGCTGGCGCAATTGACAGGCGCCACGGCTCGCGTGCTATATTCATTATAGCCTTGGCTAGGTGACTCACCGTCTAAGGAAATGAGTATACCTACTAGAAGGGTATGTACACATGAGATACAGCATGGATCAGAAATGTGTACTCATTGCGATTACGATGTTGGTCCAATGGAGAAAGTTGTTCAGTTGGATGGTCTGTACCCCATCCTTAAATATCAGCACACCTTTCTGATACACGCTGTATACTCTCACGGCGTGGACGATTGAGTCTTCTTAATATTTGCAAAGATCCAGGATGTAAGTTCTTCTCTGAGGTAATATAACAAATACCCGGCTGCAGTGTAGTAATGCAATGAAATTACTGCACTGCATTTCTATGAAACTTATAAGACTCACTATTTAGATAAGAGAATGTCTCCCTTAATTTGAGCTCGTCTCAAAAATACTTTGAAAATAGAATTTCCAATTTTTTTAATCAGATTTTTATGTAAGCAATTCGTCACTTTGTCCAAAAACAAACATTTCTTATAAAAAACTCAAATCTACTGAGTTTACCTATTTGAGATGATTTCCTTCACATTTGCATATTTTTTTCACACGTACAGTGTCTATTATGTATCTAGCAGCTAAGTGCAGATGACTAAACGCATACACTACTAACATACCATTGTAATATGTTGATTTTGATGCCCAGATTTTTGGCGCCAACAACCATAAGCGTATTGGCGGAGTTATAAAGCAGAGTAACAGATAAATAAAAATACATCCGAGCCTGTGTGGGTATGGACGTATAGATATTTTGCAAAATGTACTGGGAAGAATGTCAGTTAAAGTAACAACATTATTATTAGTAAATTGTGCTGTAAATCAATGTATTGCCAACATCAAGAAAACCAACCCTTTGCTAAGCGCGTATTTATGGCATTAAATTGTGGTGTGGCTTTTAATTAACGGTCTACTAGCCTAGATTATGTTCATTGGTGAAAATAAAAGTGTGGCGACCCTTATAATATGCGACCTACTTACGCCAGCCAGCTTACCGATGCTTGAAAAAACAGTATTTATTATAATTCACTATCTGTTGCCCGCGATTTTGTCTGCAATCCAGGATGAAAAGTACCATATATCCTTCTCCAGGCTATGGTCTATCCATCATTCAAATCCATTCAACCGTTTTAGCGTGAAAGCGTAACAAAAAAACAAAATTACTTTCGCATTTATAACATTAGATCTTACTAGTCTATAATATCTGTGGAACCCTTGCACTATGAATATGAAAATATCCTATGAAAGGGAGAAGTATTCATTCCAGCAGTATCAGAGGGAAAGGCCTATCCTATCTAAGGGAGGAATTAATTCCATTAGAAAATATCCACATTAAGATAACTCAAACTAAACCAACCTTTAGAACCAAATCTTACAGATGTCCTCTTGGACACTAACTTGTTTTTATACAGATATGATTCGGATGGATCCTATTTGGAATGTCAATTCACCCCATCTAGGCTGTTGACGCTGTTGTCTGCCTGATATACAACAATAAACCAACAAGATCGCTTGTGTATCTGAGACTTAAACTAATTCAACTGACTGAGAATTAGATATTCTTGTAAGGGCGAATTCGACAAAACATTTTATCCGCGGAAGCCTTCTCTTCCGAATAAGTTTTGAATTTTTGACAGATTCTCCATACGAAAACTGTCAGAGTAATCTTATTCCGCGGATAAAATTTACCTATTCCTGTTTGGTCGGATCCGCCTTAAATGTCATTACTTTTCTTTCGTACATAGTACGAAAGTATAAGATATCTCTTTCTTTTAACCATGATATTATACACCATATACCCCAGTCAAGATTTCCGCTCCCGCTTGCAGCTTACAGCGCTAGCCTGCAAAAGCTGCAAGGCTCGTCCACTAGCCGCTCTCGGGCGCTAGCCACGACACACAAACATGGCCCGCTAACTGCGGTCTCACGACTACCGCTCACACTTGGGAAACTATACCGTACGCCCAATTAGAAGCAACGCCCGTTTTATGAATTTCATTGTATTGCAGTAACATTCAAACATACAGGGTCGAGGGAAATGTTGCGTTATTTTGACTTATGATTAGGACATTCGAACTTGATAATATGTATTTTGCGATGGAGATAAATATTTGTAAGTGTATTTTGCAATATTGATGGTTTGTTGAGAAATCGAAGGTCGAAGGTCGAATTGGCGATTTTTGTTTCGGTACCTAAATCAGGGACAAGACGAATTTTCTTATTGGCTTATGAAACTTCGAGAAACCATTCTGCCACATGGAGAATTTTACTTGCACATCCTGAGACGTGCATCGCTCAAAAAGATCTGGCGAAGCTAATTTGACTTGAACACCTGGGACGCCAAATGGCAATTATGTGTACTGCCCATAAGGACGCCACACATCATATGTATTCTGAAGCACTCAGCTTGGACCTGCAGGGTCGTAACAACGATTAGGAGTGAGAACTCGTGGGGTCTCAATATCTCTTTTTAAGCCCGCATTTGTACAGTATTTATTCGCGGGTCCCTAAGTAATATAACAATACCGAAATGTCACAGAACACACTTTATATCAAAATTAGACTTCGCAAAGTCCAAAATCGTAAAGTCTTGAGCGATATTGGGCTTACCTTCTGAACGTCGGTCACAACTCGCGCGGGTCACCGTTATTGGGCCGAGCGACCGGGATCAGCAGTCCCATGGGGACGAACTTCACACCAAATGTATTCCATGATAAATGGTTTGATACTATACGTTACAATTTATATAACTTGGTATTTTATTAAGATTCTTAGGATGAAGATTAGTGTGTGTTCCGAAGTCACACATAATAATTATATGTTACTTAGATCGAACAAATTTCGTGACTCCGGATTTTTAATTTGTCTGTCTGTGATGTCTGGTTTATACTTTTTGTCATAGTTGGGTTTTAGTTTTATTTCTTTAATTATTTTGGAGTAATAATTTTTGAAATGTATTATTTATTTGCCCTATATTTTGATTCACAAAATGGCATATTTTTTACTTCATGGCTTTATTTCCTCTCGAGGGCGCCATTTTCAATTTAATGTGATGTCACATAGCCTCTATCCAGCCGACGATCGAGACGCTTCTACAGATACCTCATTTGTCAAATTATGATGAGAAGTTTTGAAGTTATGAGGGAACAGATGAACATACATACATACCGGTCAAAATCAAAACCCTTCTTTTTGCTTTGCCGTAGTCGGGTAATAAGACAACTCTTGAAGCTTAATTTCCACCAAATGTACTTTACATTTGTTTTACCGCGGAAGTCGAAAACAAACAAAACGCCGGAAAAGCGGAATGTTTGCAAAGCTAGCATCCCGACCGCTGACACCATAAATAATAGAGTCCTGCCGGTGACAGTTGCCAAATGAGTATGTTTCTCTCTTTCTATCGTTTGCTGTCTCGCTTGCAGGCAATACTAAGGTAGCAATGCTAGTTTAGCGGAAGCGGGTAAAGTTAGTAGGAATGTTTTGAAATGTACTGAATTGTATTATATTGGATTTTATATAATCCGTAATCTTTTTACTTTAGCTGATTGGGCAGTGGACTATTAGCACTGATGGGAAAAGCTATGGGTCTCACATGAATTAATGTTTGTATAATGATAAATTAGGGCTACAATGTTAAAACTTTTTTTTGAGCATATAATCATCGCGCTGTCTTAATAGGCGTGTTTTTTTATTTTTTTTTATTGATATTTTGAATACAGTCACACTTAAATCTAAACTCGCCAAACTCTGTTGTGTGTGTGTAATTTTGGTAATTAAGGATGGCACAGAATTCGTTTAAAATCTGATAAAAAATCCGTTCTTACCATCCTAACTAATATTATAAATGCGAAAATTCGTTTTTTTTGTTTGTTACGCTAAAACGCTAAAACGCTTGAACGGATTTGGATGAAATTTGGCATATGGGTAGACCATGACCTGGGATAAAAAGTTCCTATGTTCTACATAGGAACTTTTTATCCCGGTAAAACGCAGACGCAGTCGCGCGGACAGAAGCTAGTAAGTAGTAAATAAATAAAATAGAAAGATAGAAAAATATTTTATTTGGGACACGCACAGGAATACAAACAGTAAAAAAGGAGCATTTAAAACTAACAAAAATAACAGATCATCAAAAAATAAAAATTATAAAAAACATCACGACCTGTGCGAGGCCAAAACGGCTCCTATCTCAGCTTAATGCCGTAGACTAAAATGTGTATTAACATACACATTTTGACTTGAGCCAAATCAAAATAATTCGGGGAATCAGGAGAATTCGATGAAATTGCAACATTAGTAGGGAAGGAGAAATGTCCCAAAATTATGGAATCTCCAGGAAAAGAAGGAGAGTTTACAGTAGCAATACTGATCGATTTAACACTACAGAACAGAATGGAGTCTTGAAGTTGCTCCTTATTCTGTTTCCAGATGTTGTTGATGAAAAATAAACCGGCCAGGAGCAGGTCGGGCTCGGAAAATTATGGGTTGCTAACCAAACTACTAAACAGTATAATATATAGAATGGTTGCTGTTGTGCTGTAATTATTGTATTGTGCATCATAAATCAATGTATATATACTAGCTCCTTAACTATATGTCTATAACATGGTGAAGGAAAAAAAAACTGCCCTATAAGATTTAGCTAACTAACAATTTTTATTTGATAAAGATTAACACTACGTACGCTAAACTGCCTAATAAGCAGCAAGAACGTATGGAGCAGCAGATATTTTTTCGCGAAACAGGAATGAGCCCACTTTAAAAGTTTCATATCGATGAGTACCACGAGATTTTTAGTTATTTCAATTACACCTTGTTTAAAGTAATGACCTATACATAATATAATGAAATAGTAACGAAGATGTACGTTCCGGTTTGGCACAAAAACAGCTGAACAGATTTGGATGAAATAGAAACACGTGGGATATTTTCCGACATCCACGAGGGCGAAGCCGCGGGCAAAAATTTGTTTTCTAATAAATCGGAACGTAATGTAAGTTTATCGCTCCCGCTTATCACTAAGTAACCGACGTCATTTAAATTTTTAATGTGGTCGACGTTTCCACGTGGCGAGGGTTCTTTTGTTTCGTTATGTCATTTTTAAAAGTTGTAATGGTACCTACTTCCATGATGCATGGGATGCTCATGCATCATGCTGTACAGAAAGTCTTTGAGCTTAAATACAAATAAACCGACAACATTTTTGGCGTGTGCTAGCTGACATATGGCAAATAATTTAATTGAATGATTTGTATTTCGTAATGTTAATTAGTTTATGTATATAATTAAGTTCTTCTAACTGAACAGATAGGTGTGCTGCTAGGGAGTCTGCTGCGCCACTTCTTCTTCCAAGCTAAAGCACTAGGAAGTGGTGAAGGGTAGACGTTTTGGGGGACCGTCTTATGTAATTTTGACGTTCAAAAAGTGCTGATACTCAGCCTAGTTTGAATAAATTACTTTTATAGCGGGCGGGAGAATATAAATGCTACCATGGGCCGCCCGTCTGAGGGCGTCTGCGCAAGCTTAGAAAAATTTGATTACCGTCATCTGCGCAGCCTTTTCGCAACATATGTTGAGGTCGGCTTCCAGTCTAACCGGATGCAGCTAAATACCAGTATTTTACAATCGGACATCCACAACCCAGTTACTGGGTAACAGTAAGACTGGTTAAAATGAACACTTAGATCGCACTCTTGCAAATTGATACTGAGGTTTTCAGAAAGAATCACACGAACCGTTCAGTCAAACTCTATAAGATTTCACATAACTTACATCACCCTTCGTCGATTATCATCGATCACCCGAAAACCCCTAAAATCTGCGCGTCCACGTGGGGCTCGTCTTGATCGCGCGTCATTTGTCAGCGGCTCGCAACTTATTGATTCCGATAATACTCGGATGAGCCGATGTTATTTGTCATTCTTTTCTTTTGTTTGACTTCTGGCTTTGATAAAGCTTTGCTGAGTTAAAAGTCAAATCATTTATTTCAAGTTGGCCTTTAAGAGGCACTTTTGAACGACAAAATTTACAACAAAATAGAATTGATTCTAGGCGCGCTTTTCAGAAGTTAGTTTCTTATGGGTGTCCATAGTATTTTTTTTTTTTTAATGTTTTACAATTTTTGTAGTCTGGATTTGATAATTCTAATTTTCGTGAAAAACCGATATTGCGAAAAAATTTCAAACTTTCAAAACATTTCTCAACGTTTTGGGCGCTCCGAACGGCCAATCAGCGTTCTTATTTAATAATAAAAACCCTATCTTTTTTTTCTAGAAAGATTGAGAAATAGTTTTCGTGATAATTCGTTTACATTAATTATCAAAATACATGACACGTGCAGATGATGTATACCTAGAATAAAATGACTAAAATCAATGGGTTTGGAAGACTTGGCAGATTGACAAAATTGTCAGACTGAGTTAGTTTGGCCTTTATCTACCTCCTCCGTCTCACTGCTCACATACCTCAAGCGGTGACTAGCAGTCGCGCGCGGACTATACCAAATGTCGCCCATTATTTAAGTGTCATGTATGTTGTGTACTTTTGTTGGAGATCCTAAATAAATAAATATGGATTGTTCTCTTCTCTGTAGGTATGGTTCCAGAACCGTCGTGCAAAGTGGAAGAAACGCAAGAAGAGTACCAACGTTTTCCGTTCTCCAGGCGCACTGCTGCCGTCACACGGCCTGCCACCCTTCGGCGCGGGCGACGTCTGCAGCCCCGGCGTGTTTGCCGACAGACCCTGGTCGATGCCAGCCGGTGAGTCCATTGGGAAAAATAAAGAAACTTCTATCTTGTTAAGGAACCTAGTACTTGTTGATAGGCCTACACTGGCCTCCCTTAATTACCTAATAACAGTACATTGAACACAATGTTTAAACAAAATATTTTTAAAAGAGTAACCGTGGAGTTTCTTGCCGGCTTTTCTTCTTAGGAAATAACCAATTTATAGATTTGCCATACAAAAAGTGTCAAAAACTCACCATTGAGAGACCATTGTAACGTTTATAAATTAGTAGACTTAGACCCCTGTGGTAAAGTTGGCAACGTCGCAAATAGCTGTCAAATATTTACCTGTTTTGATTAATTTCGCAATATTATTGTAGGTATGGAAATATAAAATATCGCTAACTAGTGAACTAGAATATTAATATTGAATTGCAATTATAGCTCTGAATTGGATGCTGTAACCGGTTTAGGTGTAAAAAAGTCATTTGGAAAGTTCATAGTCAATATTCTAGTTTACTAGTTAGCCATATTTCATATTTTCATACAGTAATTTTGCCAAATTAATCAAAACAGCGAGATATTTGACATCTATTTGAGACGTTGCCCACTTTCAGAACGCACGCTCTTAATGTGATAGTATGATTTGACGCTGAACTTACATAATTGCAGGTCTAGGACAGCTATCGCAAGGTGGCGTGTCAATGGGCGGCTTCGGCGCAGGAGGGCTGCCACAGCTCGCCGCTGACCTCAACCCCTCGCTGCCTATTAGCTCCGTCGCTTCAGGACAGCCTTACCAGGGACATTACCCGCTCAACTCACTCGGTAAGTAAAACCAAGATGTAGAAAGCAGAAGCTATATCCTGCTTCTATTTCGCGAGAACTAAACTGTACGGGAGGAGTGCTACGTTCGATGAAAATTACAATTGCTACTAGATAAGATAAGATAAGATAGTCTTTATTTCTCTTAAACATGGTATTAAGTTGTTACAGTCAAGTTTTGATATAGTGTCCACAAGTTTAGCTATACAGAATTTTGTATCAATTGCATGCAAAATAATTAATAACGAGTTAGATGTGGTTTGTAGAATGTCGCAGAATATTAATTGGTAATACAATAATAGTCATCACAAACATTTTCTTTTACAAGACATACGCATTTTATATTTTTAAGTTAAAGAAATCATTAAGTCATAATAATTACATCCTTTCAGCCATATAAATAGGATTATTTAATAATTTTAGAATGATGTAGGTTTGAATTTCAAGATTGTTAAGGTTCGTTTAGACGGAACGCTACAAAATGGTAACTTTTATTTTAGAAAATGTTTAAGTGGTAGAAAAAATATTATTTTTGGGTATTTCGAATAATAACTTATTTATTCCTATAAAATATAATTATATCGAGAATAGTTTGCTGATGGGAAATCCTATCGGGCATGCAGTTTGTGCGGAAGAAAACTTTAATATAAATTAATTTAAAAAATGATTGAAATAAAAGCCCTGACATTAATTTCTGCGTCGTATTAGCAACAAAATGTAGGTGTTTCTTAATAATGCAACTGATACAGTTAGTGATAAATATTGAACAGAAGTATGTGTGGTTGCTGTTTGCAGGAGACACGATGATGTCGTACTGCAACAACATCAGTCAGCAGCAGCAGGGTGCGCTGGAAGGCTCGCCCACGCCACCTCACATGGGACACTGCGGGAATAACAACGCCTCGCCCACCGCCTCCGGTGAGTACTGTAGAGGTCTAAGGCCGAATTTCACCAATAAAAACTGAAGGCGATCAGCACATAAACCACTTGGGCTTTATGAGCTGTCAGTGTCATTATTTTCTTTGAAATATTGACACTGACAGCTAACTGGCAGCATAACTTTGGATACTAATTTGTACTGTGTGTGTACTTTTGGTACTCCTATTCAAAATGTGATTCGGTTGAGTGATCCCGCGGGTTTTTGAGTGGGTCCAGTTGACCAAAGACTCTTAGCGCGCGTGGCACTAACTTAACAACATCGGTATGTGTGTTGCTTTATCAGAGGATTAAATTTATACGGTTCTATAATACGCAGCTTCAGTTTAAAGCTTCGTGCAGATTGGCGCGACGCCACTTTAACGATAAAATTGCTAAGAAAACTTCACAGTAGAACAATTGCCGGAGTCACGTCGCGCCAGTCTGCACGAGGGTTAATGTCGGAGTTAGTAGGAATATTCGTGATATGTGAGATGTCGCTCATTTAGCTAATACCGATCTGATGAATGTTGTGCAGGTAACGGCGGCGAGCCGGCGGAGGAGGAGGTGTGGCGCGGGCACAGCATCGCGGCGCTGCGGCGGCGCGCCAGCGAGCTGTCGGCCGCCATCCCGCCCTACCTGCAGCTCAACTACGACGCGCACAGCCCCGTCTACTGACCGCATTACCCCGTCTTCTGACCGCGCAGCCCCTTCTGATCGCCCAGCCCCATCGTCTGACTGCACAGTCCCTGCAGTTCTGTTCGGGGACCCGACGCGAATCCCTCTGCTGCCTTAAGGGCGTTACTCCTTTCTTTCTGTGAAGCATTGTTTTGTTATAGTGCGTCGCATCTCAAAAGAAGTCTATAAATCAAATCTACATAATTATAATGGTTTTGTAGCCTATCTTATAACGAACTTATCTTTTGATCAATCAATCAGTCTGCCTAGCCTTTTCCCAACTATGCTGGGGTCGGCTTCCAGTCTAACCGGATGCAGCTAAATACCAGTATTTTACATGGAGCGACTGCCTATCTGACCTCCACAACCCAGTAACTGGATAATACGATACCCCTTGGTAAGACTGGTTGTCAAAACTTCGGGCATCTGACGACCCGTAACGACTGTCAAAGATCCACGAATGACAGCCGGGACCAACGCCTCAACGTGCTTTCCGAGGCACGGAGGAGTCTCGATATGTAAAGATGGTCACCTATCCACGGACCAACCTCGGCAGGCGTAGCTTAACCTTGATGGATCGACCCGTACGGCGGTTATTACTTAGCCACGAGCTCCTCAGCGAACTTATCTTTTGATGTCCAGACCTTATCAGTGTGGGTGGTAGGTACAGGCGCTAGCGTCGTTCATGAGTCACCTTGAGCATTCACAGCCCTGTCAAGTCTACTGACCGCGCGGCACCTCTGTCGTGAATTCTGCATATTTGTATGTTCAGTTAACTGATTTTAAATACTTAGATACAAAGTATACGAAGGGTTAGGATATTTTCATATATTATATGTTTTTTGATTATTTTTTTCGTTTTTAATGGGCTGTTATTCGATACAAAACAGAAGAATGAAAATTAGGTAGGTCATGGCGCGTCAGGGATTAACTAAAGAAAATCGCTAGCCTATTATGATAAACATGCAAACAATCTCCGATATTGATTTACACAAAGATTATCTCAATTTCAGGTAGATAAGTATTAATACATTCTCCAACGCTAGGGCGACATTGATTGCGACTTTTGAGAGACATTATTTCCTACTTACGATAAAATTGTGAGCTGTATTCGAGAAAATACATGTATACGCATTCGTACAATAATAAATTATAGTTTAATATTAAGCTATTTATTGTTTAAGTAACGAGTATAAAGTATTAAATAGTGTTAAATAGCAGGTAATTTTAATGTATTTACGCAATTTGTCGTAATCGAGGTCATAGTTTAGGTACGGATTCTCAACATTCCAAATTCAAATGTAGAATAGTCGACCGTTATAGATTATAGAGAGAATATTTTTGTTTATTCGGGCTTCGTCGTAAATCGTTTATTGATCTTGTCAAAGAATGTAATCAGTATTAACTGCATTTTGAAATAGCAACATAAGATCAAGACTGAGCCCGAAATCTAATAGTTGAATTAACCACATACCTAGTGCAGCCAAAATACAATATTTTATGCAATAGGGAATGTGATAGTAATTTTAAATGTGTCCCAATTGTAAACCTCTTTACGAAGAGGCAAATAAAAGCCGATTGAACCGTGTTATCCCAAAAGTTTTATTCTAGACTACTGATAAATAGTTATACGACAAAAGAGGGTAATTTAGAACAGTGTTTAACATTATACGAAATTCTGAGAAGATATGTGATTCGGTGAATCTCAGAATTCAAGAAATATAATCCAGACCTTATACTGTATACGGTGTTTCGATCCAAAGTATGTTTTATGTGTGTAAATGTATAGCTAGGTATATTCAATATAGATAAACAAAATTGGAAACTCACGGCCACTGTATTTTTAACATTTCTGTATTAGTTGAAAGTGGTTGATAGTTCCTATTGTGTTTTTTTGGGCTCCGAAGAGGCAGATAATTTTGTTATTTTATGTACGATTTTTGTTTGAATTATGTTTAATCCGAGAAGTTATTTCCGTCCGTTGTTTTGTGTGTAAGTAATAATGCTTTTGTTTACATTAACATTATTCGGAGCCATCGTTTTTTTTAGAATCTCTTAGTTTTAAGTATATTATCTGTATAATAGTTATGTTTATTTACAGACACCAAAGGGAACCTAACTAATTTTGGATAATCTAACAATATGCACAAAAACGTCTTGATTTTTTAAAAACGAATGGTGTCACTACAACTTTTCATAGTTATGTACCGTTTACTAATTTATGATTTTTTTCTATAAGTAAAGGACTGAGTGGTTAATAACTTTTAGAACAAATAATATTTTAACTGAATACGATAACTCGCTCGCTCCGTGTATGTATAGCCGACATTCTAGAATTACAGTACTAGTTCATAAGTATTAATATACATACATACAATAAAATAGACAATGTTCATTTATGAGTTTCATTTATAACAAACGATGCTATATTGGTACCGATTCCCTTATTCACAAACTAAATTTAAGTTCACTGCATCTTTTTCTTTGAATTTCATTATGAAGAGGACAGAGATAAATTTTAGTTTAGTCCTGTCAAATTAATCAGCACAATCAGATGGGTACCAAGGACTGCACCCTAATTGCGTAATACACGATCTATCACAATCTGGATCGGTTTGAAACAGATTGCTAATCCATTGCTTCATAAGTTCGAAAAAAAAAAACTGCTCAACAACGTAAATAACGCAATGAATGTTGTTGAACTGTCAAAATGAAACAGATTAGTCGGAATCGTTTACGAAAACGTTTTACGCAATTAGATAGCTGAGCTCATACTTCGATCGACTCGTGCGGCTGTTAAATAGAACGAGGTAAATAAAGCATGGTGCAAAACAGGTGAAAGCCGAAACACTAGTTACAACTTTATCAAAAAAGTTCTATCAAGTTAATTAAATCGACCGTTAGATGGCGCTGTAACAGTACCAGGCCCGTTGCCGCCAATTTATTGACAAAACAAGAGCAACCTGTACGAGTGGCTATTGTTTGGCAAACAACCACCAACAGAGAAGTAACTTTTATTTAAACAACATAATGTCTATAAAATCAGAGAAATCATTGCTTGAAGAGTGTTCAGAGATAATCGAGAGAAGCTATTCAGTGAGAAGTGCGTCGGATGAAAGTTTATCATGGTGCGTACCTACTTGTTTACAAATTAACATGAAATGTGAATCATGATGTACTCTAACATATTTAAATATTAAGTACCATTTATTATATCCTCTTCCTTTCTCACATAGAGGAAACTCTTGTCCCCTCAGTGGGAACGTTATAGGTTAAGCATTCTAAATTCTTTTGAGAGGTAGCACTCTCTTTTACTACTTTACGAAAGTAATCTTTCTGTAAGCCTAGTGGCTGTGGCTCTTTCAGTTTCATTTCATCTGATGATCTACTTTCCAGTCTGCCTCCCGAAGGCTACAACAATAAGCTTCCTGGAGGCTCCTCTGTCTTAGTCTGTTTCCTATTAGATGACTAGATTTTTATATTAATGTGATTATTTAGAAATAGTATGCCTTACCTCGCTTGAAACACAGGATGACTCAGTTCAGGCACATAAAACCCCTGAATTTTTGTAATTTTGTTTTTACCTTTTTTCCTGAATAAACTTTTACAATATTACTTTAAAAAAAAAAAAAACTTTATTAACACTATAGATTCTATACATATCAAAAACAAAGTCTATCATTAGCCTGTTTTACTCTTCATTCTGCCAACAGCGACGATGAAGATGAATGCCTTGCTCGTGTGCTGATGAATAAGATGACTCCGGCAATTCTTAGCAAGTTGAGGCGATGTTTCAAGAAGAACAAGGAGAGAAGCAGAGCGCAGGATATTGACAGGTGGGTTTAATAGGGACTATGCATGTGATTCAAGAGGGGGTGAAATATATTCCCCCCATTTTAAAAAGTATTTTTAAACCAAATTACCCCCCCCTATCACCCCCTTTATTTAATGTAATTGCTTTAGCATTATTCCTCAATCAATATTTTTGATTAAGTATAGTTTGTTTTTGAGCAAGTATTTTTTTTTTAAGTGCAAAAAACTGCGGGAAATCCAAATATTTGAATAGCGACGCCATTTGTCAGTGCTAATGTGACGTAAAAGTCTATGACAACAATAAAAAAGTCAATGTGTTTTTGATTTGTTGTCATCGTTGTCATAGATTATGACGACACACCAAGGCCGCCAAAATGGAGGGTGTTGCCCTTGTCGGTTGGCTATTTTTAAGTACTTTCCATTGCTCTTTTTGCGTGATTTTTTTTTAACTATTTCGGTGTCCATGTAAACTATCGAATAAAAAAAAATGCATATTCCCTATTAAGTGCGAAGTTTTACGACGCCTTCGATAGGTGGCGGGAAAAAGGACGATTGATCAAACATCTTGAATGTATGTCAAAGGCTCGTGGAGGAGGTGATGCGTGCGGCGGCTGCTGAGGAAGGCATCGAGTTCGCGGAAACTGGCCCACCCCCACAAGATACACTATGGCTCGACGAGAACGGATTCGTTACGTCACTAGATAATATATTTGGTAAATTGCAGCAGTTTTTAAAGTTGTAGGTTGCGTTTAGTTTTTATCCAAATGTTAGTTTTGTACAATATGCAACTGCAGGTCACCATAAGTACACGACGCATGCACATAAGCTGTTTCAATTACTGGATAGCTTCAGCACTGGCAAGGTATGGTGGCGGCAGCTTATAAACAGGCTGGTGGCCGTCGGAGCCAAAAAGACCAGCACTAGAGCAGAGGTGTGGACACCTCTTAGCGAACAAGACGTCAAGAGACTGGAACACTGCAAGGTATACGGTACCTACTTATAAAGCGCACACTTGTTAATTGATTCAGGCGTGACTTGGCGGAAATACATTTTATAACACAATAGATGTAGTAACCTTCTGCTTAAGGGCGTTTGTGCACTACAAGGAATTTTACGGTCCGGCGCGGCAGTCCGATTCTCAAGTAAATATCACGTGATCCGGAAATATAAGTATGAGATTTTACATCCGGAACCGTAAAATTCCGTGTAGTGCACAAACGCCCTTACTGTTCCTAAAGAGTCATACAAAATCCTGTAAGAAATCGACACGTGTTTCACCTCTCAACGAGGCTTCCTCAGGATGACGATTGACTTCCGTCGCAAACCCGAACAGCGTCCGGAGCTCGGCGTGGCAACACGTCGTGTTTGGTTCGGGTTCGCGACAAGACAACTGTCATCCTGAGGATGTCTCGTTGAGAGATATACTTTTTTTTCACAATTAAAAATAAGGATTATGAATGTCTATTTATTCGATCAAAACGTAAAAAAATTATTTAAACATGTGACAGAGGGAGACATTGGTGAAATTAGTTTGCGTGGAGCGTGAGCACTCCTTCTGCTATGTGGCGGTTTCACGTGGCGGGCGCGTGGGTGTCTACAGTGGAGACATGCGGCTACTGTATTCTTACGAGGTAATGTGCTATGGGTATCTTCGAAGTATACAGAAATTGTCCCTTTTCCGCTTATATTTAGCACTCAAGCAACGTTATGTGGACACTTTTACAAGATTTTTGAGTTTATTGTGTGCTCTAGCATTTTGTCTTAGGCTGTGTTCTAATATAAGCGATCATCGCAATAATATAACCGGACAATGTCTGCGAGACGATGGGATTATCGAACAAATGAATGCTACCATTGCTTATGCACGAAGATCGCTTTTGACTTTTGAAGGAGGACCGCGCAGGAGTTGTTAAAAATCACGTGAGAAAATTTGTATTATAATATAATATATGTATATATTTATGTAGCATAAGTTGATAATGTTAGTTAATGCATTAGGATTTTTTTTTCTCTTTGTTCCTCTGAAACATAGCACCTGCTGTCTAATCTCTTCACCACCCTTGGTTGACTGGTAGAGAATGCTTAAGGCATTAAGTCTGCCTTTGTACCTTTTTTGAGCGCGAAAAGTTTAAATAAATAAATAAAATTTGCTAGAAGCGCGAGTCAGTTGCAGACTTATTAAAATTGTTACAAAAAGGAACTTAAAGGTAATGCAAGAAACTATAACACTACTATAAATAGTTAAGAATATGTAATTATTCTATGTTACAGATGTTTTACCACAGATCAGGGTCTCATGGCCGCGTCAAGAACCGCTGGATAACCGACGTGATTTATCTACCGGTGAGTGATTCTATTGTGTAGTAGCGCCTGAGGAAATGCAGCAGATGAAAGTGTGCTTCTTCTAGGCGAGACAAACACGCATCAAAAAACTTCAATCGTAAAATCCACGCACATGCACTCACAGCAACACAAAAGACAATGCCAGATCCTGCCCCACCTTTCATAAATTTACACCAAATGTAAATTACTCAAAATTATCGCATGAAATTATGAATATGATCCTTTGTTACTTAACTGATATATCTGTCGCAGTTGCGGATAAAAAGTTAGTGAAAAAAGGAATTTAAAAAACCCAAGTCCTACATACACAACACACAACTACCACCTACACTTATTTCATAGAATAATTTAAGCTTAATGTAACATCGATACTGTTTCACTTGTTACAGAATGTCTATTATTTACTGTACCCATATGGCTGAACCCTATCTCATAAGATACAGGCTAGTCTATAGAAGCTTATAGTGTGATATATGTAAAATTTATAATATACAATGTATAAAGTGCAATGTGTTCTTGTTTTATATTTATTAATCATGGTCTGGCAGTTTGAGTAATTTATGCGGCCTAACCAAATGTCATTTTTTTGGTATTGTTCGTCGAATCGTGAGCTCCTAACATTCTGAGTTACGCTGTACGATTACTGACAAATGCGTGCACTGACTGGACAGGTCCACTCAATGTGTGTGGTTATTTCCTCAAAAGACCATTTCAGACACGAATCAATACATGGTCTTCACATGATCTGACCAAGATTATATGTCTCGACTTTAAAAGAGACTGACCTCTGAGTTTGTTTCGGCCTTTCTTCTCAGAGTAGTCAGATAGAAAACGCCGACCTCATCTAGTTTAAAAAAAATATGATTGAGTGTTACAAACCTACTTACAGAAAATAAATCATTTATCATATATCCAGGAGTTGTAGGTATTAATGAATCTTTCTAATGTCCAGGACGCGCAATTCCTGGTGATGTCCGCTTCGGACCGCAGCTTGACAATGTATGACGCGACCACGTTGTCACACACGCCGCTTTACTGCATCACCGGACTGCCCAATATACCTACTGTAAGAAGCTTACTACCACATTACTTATAACCCAACTAAGGCATAGCCAAAGGAGGGTTATGATTTTAACAGTCTATGTGCGTATATTCATCTGTTCCCTCATAAATCTTAAACTAACCGTCGTGTTTCCACAAACTAAGTATCGTTGGAAGCGTCGCCGTGTTGTTCCGCGGGTTAAAGGCTATATTGCGTCACACAAAATCAGTAAGTATAGATTTTGTGTGACTCAATATATCTGATAAACGAAAAACGAAACCAATGTTATTTTGTTACTATGTCTTGTATACCTACAGGCTGGCAGGGAAATCGACGCGAAAACGGTTACCACGTATTCAGTAGATCATTCTGAGCCCCCCTACATAGAAATTTTTCATCGGTTGTTAAAACAAAAATCTGCAGTTTCCTACAATAGTGCAATACCTACACGGTCAAAATGTATGGAACAGCAGATTTTTTTTTCAATAACCGATGAAAAATTTCTATACAGGGGGGCTCAGAATGATCAGGGTGGTAACCCTGCCACCCCGTATACCTACCTACCTTTTTAGTTGCCGTTATTGGGTATTAGTTTGAACTTTTTGGGTTATTCTGTGGATGGATAAACGAAATAACCCAACTTTTTACGTAGGTACTAGTTGACAAATCATGACCAGACCAGTGACCATATTGCCTGCTTCATTTTGTAGTGATATTTTCATTTTCGTACTGGGCAGTGTTTGGCGTACTCCTCGTCTTCACACATGTGTGAGACCTCGGAGCTCGCTTTCGGCACGGAGAGGGGTGACGTCACGCTCGTGCGGTTCCTACAGCCAAAGGTGCAATTATTCCACACTAAGACGCCCGATGCCATCAATTATTACTTTTGGATGGTAAGTCACGCTCTACAGGCTGACTTTGAAAACATGGTCCCATTGTAAAAGTTGTTCATATTGATGGGTAGAAAAGTTGTTCATATTGATGGGTAGAACACCCCCTTAAATGTCGCATGTTTTCAAAGTCAGCCTGTATACATCATTATTACTTACATCGTTCGAAATAACGAGATAAGGGAAGATGAATGCTTGAAGTAATCTTATGATAAGCTTTGTCTGTTCATAAACTGCACATTAGTTAGAGCAGCAATACTTTAGCGTTAAATACCTTTGTGAAGGGGATGCTCGTGTTTCTGTGTGTGGTCTGGGGTTCGATCGTAGGTCGGGCTACGGGGACTCCGGGCTCCGAATTTCTCAGTAGGAGCCCGGAGTCTAGATTTGTGCCTGGTTATGGCAATAGGCTCGCCTCCTGTTACATGGGACTTAAACATAACTGGCGAAATATGGGTGTACTTTAGGTACACCTCTGCCTAACCCTAAGGGGTTTACAGGCGTGATGTAATGTTATTTCGGTTCCTAGGAGTTGCCGTCCCCCCCTCACTCGTCGTACTGCAGCATCACGCGCTGGCGGCGGGTACACTCGCGCTCCGTAAAACGCGTGGCGTTCAGTCGTGGCGGCGTCATTCTCGTGACGTGCTCCCACGACGCTACCGCCAGCGTACGCATCAGACACGTGCCTGGCAAGATGGATGACTACGTCTTCAAAGTTATGAGGGTAAAATAACTACCATTTTATTGTACCTAGTAACAGTTTTTATTTATATCTGTTTTTTAATGTAAATTAGAGTTTCATTTATTTTTTTATCCCCTAGTGGGATTCATATTAAAATACTTATGTCCGTAGATTGTCCGTGACATTACAGCGGTCCCTATCAGAATATCAGGGCTGCGGTATTTTTTTTAAATCTGGCAGCATTATGCTGAGAGAGTCTTTTTTTTTTGGTAATTTGTTAATTTTATTAGTTTTAAATGCCCCTTTTTTACTGTTTTCATTTCCTGTGCGTGTCCCAAATAAAATATGTTTCTGTCTAGAATTCAGTAACTTTCATTACATTTCAGGGAGTCACTTGTTTCCACGTAGTGTCAGCGCTGCACTTGCTGGCGACGGGCGGCTGCGACGGCGCAGTGCGGCTGTGGCAGCCGTCCGCCCGCGCCCCCTTTGCCACGCTGGTCGCTCCAACCTCACCTGCTATAATTGATCTCGTCATTGTAGCTGCTCATGAGCTCGTCCTCGCGTTTTGTAATAATTGTGTGAGTCCAATTTCATTATTAAAGATAATAAGTAAGAATAATGGTGACGCTCCTGACGTGTGTGACGAACATGCTAGGACTAGAAATTATCCTATAAATAATTTACAGTAAAAAAATCATTTGCAGTTATCAACCTATTCCCTACAGATTCGATATTTTCTGACGAACCTTCTTTCAACGAAAATTGCAGACGAGAGAAAAGTAGCCGAAAAACTGTCAGAAGTGTGAAATTCAAATTGGTAATTAAAATGGTAATTACGGATGCATATTTTGTCCGTTACGGTGAAAATGAAATTAAATTAATAAACATGGCATCGAATCTGTACTGTACCTTCTTTAGGATGCAGTAGAAACCAAAACATCAAGAAGAGTATACATATTTTCAAAAATGTAGCGATTACAAAATACATTCAACATTTTATTAGATAGTCATTCACATCAAGATGTTCATGAAATGAGGTCTCATATAGCCCTTGAATATGAACAAAAAGGTAAAGTTGTAAATATTGATTGTGCTTGTAATGCAACATATTTGAAATACCTACTAAACTATTATTAAATTCTATGTGCAGTGCAGTTTCCACAAGTCAGTGTTTAAACAAACTGTGCAGTGCGCAGAGGCACATTTTTATTTCATCCACAACTGTTTCCAAATAATAATGGCGACGCAATTTGAACTTGATCCTTCCGATTAAAACCACGATTCGTCATGCCGGATGTGTGTGAACAGGCCGTAAGACGAAAATACCATAATCCTAAATATAAACTACCTACGTCCTCCAGTAGAGCACAGCTATGAAATAATGAAATTTTATGTTCACATGATAATTTCTGATGAACAGACGGTCCACATCTGGGACTTATACGAAGAGTGTCTACTGCAGACCATCAAGATCAAGTTTCCGTTCCTGGGTGTGCTCGGCAAGAAGGTCGAGTTCGGCCCCTATTGCATACATCCTGGTGAGAAAACCATTTCTCGTTTTCTTGGGTCAAGTTTTTAGGATGACGGCGAAGTAGGGGAAGCCAGAGATTGATCATTGATCTCCAAAGTTTCAGGTTGATCAAATTCCACATTGGACACGACAAAAATGGAGTTTTTGGGGAAAGAAAGTTTGATTTAAACCGAACAGGATTAAATGTGATCGAATCAAAGTCTCATTTCCTTCCTCTTTTTTGTGAATTTATACATTCCATTCCATTTCATTTATTACAATTATGATACCTTTATAATATAATTTTTATGTGTTTCCACTCACAAACAATACTCGCGCCATGTTATCTCTCCACGACCCTTGATTGACCGGTTGAATGCCCAATAAATAGATACATATTTTATCGCCAAGGATTTAGTAATTATTTCTTCTCAGGTCCAGTTCGTAAGGAGGAAGAAGAGGAAGAATCGATATTAGACGAGCCGATACCCATGTCCCGGCGTGCATCAAGCGTGTATCAGGGCTCCACCGGCGGATTGATGCTGCAGCTCGACAACCACAATGATTGGGACAAGAAAGGACTCGAAGATGAACCGTCAGTAATGCTATTTATCTGTATTTTAGTAGGTGCTCCAAGGTTTCAACTGGCCGCGAATGATTAAGAGCCCACCCAAACTCAGGTTTTTATCTCGCTCGCACCATACTACTCGCGGACTGAGTGCGAGCGAGACAGAGTCGGCAACAAATCGGCAAAAGTGTAGGTAATTGCTTTTTACAGCGAAAATAATGGTAATTTCAAAAAAATAAAAAACATAGTCGCTGCTTTATAGTTAGTTCAGTTAGCGTGCCAAGTTTCATGATCCAATTTTATGTATTTTTTTAATAGCAGCGGTTTATTGTTCGGATTGGAGGTAACTTTGGATTTTTTTCAATCGAGAAAAATTTTGAAATCGTGTTTTCGGCTAACATAGTCGCTATGATTAATCCTCAACTTTAACATATATTTATTTCAAAATTAATGCTGTAGTAGTTTCGATATAACGGCGGATCTTGCTAAGCAATTTGACGACATATAGGCATATAGGCCTTTACTATCGAACAATCAATGGTCGTTTTATGTAGAAATATAGCATCTTATGGATAAATTCATGAGCTTTTTGTTCAAAATAGTTTGTTTGTCAGTGAGTACAGGCGCTACAATCGGTGCGAGCTGTTGCTGTCGTGCTGCGACTTCGTGTGCACGCTGCGCCTGGCGCCGGCCGCGCGCGCCGTGGTGCCGCCGCCCGCCGACACGCTGCGCGCGCGCCGCCCCTCCGCATGGGACCTCCTCGACTACCCCTCTACCAGCAGTACGATCTTTTTTATGGACTGCATAACGTTACCGTCAAAACGGAAAAAAGAAAGAAATTGAGAAAAATGCGTTATTGGCACTAGAACAAAAAACTGTTATTTAGATTATTTATTACGAATTTGTGATATAACATTCTACTTTCGATTTACAGACTGCTATTAGCAAGTGATAGTTACCATCATCCTTATGAATTCGAAGACCTATCCAAATCAAAACTGATGCTTGGCGATCAGGTAGACCGTCTTGCGATTGAAAAGAGTATATGTACAGTAGCGAATGAACTCAAGACTAAACCAGGGGTCTAAGTCTACTAATTTATAAACGTTACAATGGTCTCACAATGGTGAGTTTTTGACAGTTTTTGTATGGCAAGCCTGTCAAAAACTCACCATTGAGAGACCATTGTAACGTTTATAAATTAGTAGACTTAAGCCCCTGATTCCCTGTTATTGACAGCTGCATCTACGACACCACGTCCGCGACCGTCGCCGGTGCCAACCCCGCAACTACTGTCACCTTCCACAGCAGAGTTCCCGCTCACAGACCTCGATACACTGCTGGAGAATGCTGGTTTGTTGGTCTATGAATTGTTATTTTCTAATTCATAAAAATATTCAATTCATTCATTCGTTCACTGACAGACAACGCACCGCTGGGTTAAAAGCACTTTCTTAGAAAAATCAAATGAGCTACTAAGGAAACATTTTAGAAAATTATTCCTGAAGGTGTTAATTATAGGGGATGAAAGTTTGTGAGGAAGATCGTAATTTTTTTGGACACGGATTGTTTAAGAAATAAATCTTTATTGGACAAACCTTAATTTAAATTTAATTCAAGCAACAGACTCATAGTGTTAGTAACAAAAAAACGTACAAAATATGTTAGTACAACAACACAGAAACAAAATTGTGACATCAACACTGCAAGGTGACAGTCCCAGCCGATACCTTGCAGCAGTGGCCCACAAACGCACAATCTAGCTACCATAGACAAGATGCTGTTGGTGCTAAATTACAGCTGAACTTCTGATTTTTGAGTGAAAAATTTTGTAGGCGAAAACTAGCTAAGCGTGACCGAAAAGATTTTAATTTTACAATGATTCTGAGAATGAATTTTTTAGTTTACCTAGGTTTGTGCGGTAGACATTTTGCGAAGTGGACGTTTTGCGACTGAGCCACTTCAGTAAAGAGGAACAAGAACTTCGTTTAAGAACATTTACCAAAATGGAGGATTAAAAATAAATGAAATGAGTCATCTGCAGAATCAGAATCACAATATTCTGCGAAAATTTTCTGCGAAGATATAACATATCGTTGATCGCTTTCAATACATAAATGCCGTTCAAACGAAACTGAAGATAACACAGTGATATTATTTTCTCTGACTAAAATTGTATCTTGTTGAGTCGACAAACTCGTAACTTTGTATGCCCCTTCCTTTAATATGCATGATCTTTTCCAACGCAGGTCTACAAGGTATTTTGGAGAAGGACTTCGTGCTGATGCAAGGACTGAAGAACGACTTGAACAGAAAGCTAGCCGAGATGGAAGCAAACAAACAAGTGGTAAGTCAATACTGTCATTTTAGCAGTTTATAGGTATTGAGTTAAAATTACCGCGAGCTATGAAGCTATCTATATTCAATTCTCTCTCTGTCCACACCGTCTACACGCCAAGAATATAATGAACAAGTACCGCCATCCAACGGCCATTGAAGACAACTAAACTAGTTGTCTTGAATGTTCGGTAGATGGCGGCAGTTACTAAGTATCGCCAACGCAAAAACTTTAGAATTTTTCAGTTATTTTTTTCTGGAATCATACTTGCGATCAATTAAAAAAGTAAGAGCCTATTTTTATTTAAATCTATCTAGCTGTTTATGCGTTCTTAGCAAATGAATAATGTGGCTTTCGTGATGAAATGTTAAATAATAGTATCACTTAAATGTGTTATTTATACCGGATGACTTTTTTTACCGTCTCGAAAAGTATCATATAGTAATCATATGCAAGTCGCGTATGATTTGACCAGACAGTGTCAGTGTGCATTTTCTTTTTTCGAAAAAAAAAAATGCACACTGACACTGTCTGGTCGGAGGATCTTGCCTTTTCTATAGCGGATGAGTGAACTTTACACCTTGTTCCCTTTTTTGTCAGATTTATATGTGCTTACAGATGTCAAACGCCGTATCTGCAGGTGCACCATACTTAGCCCTGAAGACATACGACCCTAGTCGAGTGGAGCCGGTCGACGAGATGATGGACGAATACAAACGAGTCATGAGGTTCGATGTACTTCTGTTCTTATTGACACAGACTTCAACAAAAACCAATCGAAATAGCGACAACAAAGAGAAATACATTTTATTTTTCAACGCATCCATAGAGTCCCAATCTAATGTGGGAGCCATCATGCTGGATTTAATTTTTTTATCATTAAAGACCAGGATCCTGGACACTATTATCTAAACAAGGATCTATTCGCTTGCAACATATTATATACAATAGAATCATGTAGATTATCCGAGGGGCTCGAAATCAGAGGTCCCTTTCAAAGGAGGGCTTTCAGTATCAGGGCATAGAGAGTGAGCAAACATCTAGAAGAAGCCAGTTTGACCAAACCTATTTGTTCTTAATTGAGTTAAGATACTAAGCCATAATCTACATCTAGTCATCGATTCATACCAATAACTTTTGTATGTTTCTAATTTTACTGCAATCTTCGTGCCTACTAATATAATAATTATGTTCAACAAAACAACAGCAGGTCAACAGACTGTGGCTGCTGTTATATGTAATCCCTTAATCTCTAGATATTGTTCATCATGCAACTGTTATCACGATCGAATTACATACAAGTAAATGTAGATCATTTAACTACAAGGACGTTTTACTTTATACAAACTTTTCAATCCAGACTACTTTTTTATCTAATACTCGAACACCAAGTAATATCAAAATCAAGTCATTACATATTAAAATTAGGTTGAGAATTTTCACTTTTTCAACTTCAAAATTACATAAGACAGTCCCCCAAAATGCCCACACATCACCACGTCCTAGTGCTTTAGCTGGGAAGAAGAAATGGCGCAACAAAGTCCCCAGCAGCACAGCTGTCTGTTAACTTAGAACTTGATGACCGACGCCTGAAACTTTGAATGACTTGATTACAGATTATTCCCGGGAGCGAGTGTTGTTGGCACGCCCACTGTCAGCGAGAAATCGACGCCGAGGCATAGCAAGAGTCACAAATTATGAAATAGTATGGTTTTCCTGAGACAAACACAGACCTTTATGTTCTTTTTCAACAGTGTTACAATGAATTTCAATCCAATTGTACAGAAGTCAGTATTTGATCAACATTCCCGATCAAACGTTAGAGCAGTCAGAAGTCGTAGATCGAAAGCAGACTCCGTAATTGGGGGCGTAACTGGAAACAAAGAATATCAGTCTGATCGAACACGAGACATGGTGTTGAGTCGTAGGTAGTAAGTTCCGATATGAAAATTCATCAAAGAAAATGAGAGGTAAAACAATAAACGTATTTATAACAACAGTATTGCAAACAAAGTTTTAACATAAAAATTCGAAATATTCAGCATTCATCAGTCTAAAAATTCAGAAGTAATATATGGACGGCTCGGAGCATAACATCCGATTCCATGATCCATTAACATCTGTCGTTAAGATAACGGCAAATATAAGTGAGCATATACAAGTGGCAGCATAAATATGTGACATCGAAGGAACACCAAAACTATCTGACGCGACCAGCGACGCTGACGCCGAAATATAAGATGTTGCATCAGCTTAAAAAAGACGTCACGTCTTAGAATGCAATATTATCAGTTATTTCTAGCGTTATAAATAACTGCCTACTCAGTTAAATTCAGAAGAACATCCGGTCACCTCACACTATCAGGTCCAGTTGAAAACCAGGGTCAACCACTTATAGTTGTCTTGCATTTTTGCTGAACTGGGCCTTTTTGGCGCAACCGTCAAATTCAAATTCAATTTCAAAATATCTTTATTGTGGGCATGTTTGTTACAGGTCTTAACAAAAAAATTAAGTTCCAATATGACCGTGAGGCACACTCCCCTGCCAATTTTCTTACATCGTACTTTACACCTTTTTATTTGTTTTATTTTTATCATTTTTATCTGCGGTATGTTATATTGTGTGCCTTGTAGTCTGTCTTAAATAAATGTATTTTCTTTCTTTCTTATTTCTTTCTTTCAAGAATGTGATACCTCGTAGTGATCAGTCTTTACAACACTGAGCTCTTCTACTCCGCTTTAACGAATTACCGTTTCCTGATCAGAGAATGCATGCAGATCTTCCTTATCACACTTTAGAGACAGTAAAATAATAATGAAACGCATGAACTGACTCTGTAGATATATTTGAAAAAAGAACATCTTCTTTGTTGTTTGTTTGTGTCCACCAAATCTGTTTAAGTACACATGACTTTTAGTTTTCATAGATAACAGGTGATCTGAAACAACAAACTTTTAACATTATGATAAATTGTCTTGCACACCAAAATGTGCACAAACAACTCGAGCAAATAAACGCTGACTGGAGTCAGATAACAAACAAAGAATTAAGTAGGTAGATATTATGACACAATATTACGGTTACGATATTTTGTTTATTGTATGTAAAAAAAATGGGTATAATAGGTGAACGGAGCAGAAGCAATATTTGGGTTTTTTTTTTCAAAAAATCCTCGAAATTAAAATCATACGCGACTTGCGTAATTTTTTATCAATTTCTTTTTTTTTTCAAAATTTATGTTTCTTTGTCCTAATAAGAAAAGTTTACCTACTTTAAAATTGTAGCGTTTTTTGATGATAGATCATTTTTTTTTCTAAGCTGTGGGAAAAAAAAAGCTAGGTATACCATAAGCTTCTACTCCGTTCACCTAATATAGGTACCCATTTTTTTTCGAGACGGTAAAAATAGTCATCCGGTATATCTATGTATTAGTATTTATTCTTGTCTTTGTTTTGTCTCTGCATCACCCCAAGGTTGACTGCTAGAAGTCCGCCTTGTACCAATTAGGTACCATACAAAAAATGGGTGTGTAATATATGGCATAATAACAGATACTCTAATAACACTATGTCATAATATATATTAAACACATGCTCTCTTTATATAACGTTCAGTTGACCTAATTTTCATAATTACTAACTTTCAGCCAAAATTCAGAATCTGAATAAGTAAATATCAGGAAACATCATACTGTTATTATTCTCATCTAACCACTTGTCACCAACAATAGAGGGGGGGATCTGGCTAATGGTCACTGTTCTAACCTAACCTAACCCAAATGAGTCTATAACAGCATATGGTTTCTGACACATGTACACATACATATATAAGGAGAAGAAGACGAACAAAGTAGTCTAAATTATAATAAACGTTAGGTACTTATAGAATTTTAATATTATAGTAACTGTTTATTATCCTTATTGAATATTAATTCAAATGTGCATTATAGAAAATGTTCATTATACCATATAAAATTAGGTAAAATTAAATTATATCATTTCATCGTTATATTAAAAAAAAGTATATTACATGAAAATAGGTCATGTGATCATTAGAACTTTTGTTATTATTTCAAACGTTACACACCCACAAAAAATATACATTTTCCCTTCTCCGTTCTCCGTTCTCCGTAACCTACTCCGTTTTCTTCAAACAGATTTAAGAAAAATATGTAAATGGTACACCACTGACTACCTGCAGTATTGTCTCTCCTTCTCCCTTGAATCCATCCAAAGGTTGTCTATAAAAGATAGCTTTTAGCGATAAGACCGCCCATTGTGTCACCTGTAAAATGTCCAAATTTATGTCTGTAATTTTTATGGTGTAGGTACGTATAATAAAGAGTATCTATTCTATTCTATTCTAAGATAGCAAAGAGGGCCTATCAGAAAAAAAGTCTTAGGAAAACTGTGATCCCGTGTCTCTATGAGCGAGGTGCGACTTGTAGGTGACGCCTGGTAGATTTTGATGTTGTTCGGCTTTGTCCCGTCTACATATTTTTTTTCATTCTGCCTAGCTTTTTCCCAATCATGTTGGGGTCGGCTTCCAGTCTAACCGGATGCAGCTGAATACCAGTATTTTACATGGAGCGACTGCCTATCTGACCTCCACAACCCAGTAACTGGGTAATACGATACCTCTTTCTAAGACTGGTTGTCAGAGTGTCTGTGTCGTGTGAGCTCGTGTTTGCTCAGAGCTCCAGTGTGATATATTCATAATAAAATTATAGTTATAGTTTATTATTTTCAGTGTTCTTTTTGATTAATCAAATATTTATGTTTATACCTACTTTATTATTATCGTTTTTGTCTTAGCTGATGTAATTGGCCTTGGTAGTTTCATGAAGTATATAATATTGTTTTATTTTTATAAATTAATAATACAATGCATTATCAATTTTCGGAATAACATTATTTTGTTTTGACAGCGGAGTTAACCTTTTGATGTTGTTGCTATTAAATAAAATGTTTTTTTATTATGAACTAGCTGTTGTTCACGTCTTCGTCTGCGATCTAGGATGATAAGTATCCTATGTCCTTCTCCAGGTCATGGTCTACCCATGTGCCAAATTTCATCCAAATCCGTTCTGCCATTTTAGCGTGAAAGCGTAACAAACAAACGAAACTCACTTTCGAATTTATAATATTAGTTAGGATTTATGACAAATCGGTCACAATATGTTCAATTTTGTTAAGACCTCGAACTTGATCGCTTGTTACGCGGGCGTTTTGGCAAACAGCTCCGCCTCATTAAACAGTTTTGTATTTAATTATTTTCTTATCACGCTATCATTAAATTTGACGTAATCTTAAGCATTTTAATAAAGGAACAGTGATTTGGTTACATTTCGTCGGTAACGTCTTGACGCACGAACCTATTTTGCAGCGCGATTCCGAAATTAATCGACAACGAGGACTCAAAATAATTAAAATAACAATATTTTTCACGTAAAATGTTTGTGACTACAAAACTTGGAAAGGTGAACAGCGAATTGACGAAAAGGCTGTTCGAAGCCCGTACAGTGACATTGATTCTGAAGAAACATTTCTCACAGAAAGATGTGAATGTGGATGAATTCTTTAAGTTCTACAGTGAGAATAGTTACCACGATGACAGATACAAGCCGCTGACCGAGAGGGACTATGACAGGTACCTGAGTACACGGGCATTGAGGAGGGAACCAGCGCTGACGAGATATATGGGTGAGTATGGAACATAAATACCAGAGAGAAAGTTTCATGACAGTAGTATCAAAAACGCACCACAAGTTAAAATTAAAAAATTAAATAAACCCCGACACAATTCCGGTGAAGCTGCAATATCGGTTCAAGGTTACTATGTTCTTCTAATATCATTGAAGTAACAGAATACTAAATTTCGAATCGATCAGACCTGTGGAAGATGCGCACATAAAATCATCAACTAGAAAAGAGGTGATAATCTTCAAACGGCTGAACCGATTTTCTTGAATTGTAGCTAAGAACACTCCCGATCAGGACACCTCTCAAACAAAAAATAATAATCAAAATCGGTTCAGCCGTTTGGGAGCTACGAGGGAACAGACAGATACACACGTTAAACTTATAACCCTCTTTTTCCGTCGGGGGTTAATAAAGCCATGACTACTAAACGAAAAATAATGAGTTCCTATCTACCTAATAAAAGGCACATGATCACATTAGTTATGTTTGGCAGAAATATTTTTGTACGATAGTGCGATCTACTGGTAGGTACTTACTTTTTTATTTTTGTTTTTGTTCATTAATGAAAATAAGCGAAGTTAATCTGATGGATAAATATAAAATACCGAGCGTCTGCCCACGACTTCATTTGCGTGGAAGTCGTAGACAAATACACAATTTACTAAAAAATAACAGCGAGATTTTTATAAAACTCCATCGGCCGCCGACCCCATTTCGTACATTTCAAAGTCTCTTTTAAAGTCCAGACATAATCTTGGTCAGATCATGTGAGGACCATGTAGCTCAGGTATAGTAAGATCTGAAATTATATTTTGAGGAAAGAACCACACAGATTTGTGTCGACCATTCCAGTCAGTGCAAGCATTTTGCATTAATAATTTGTCAGATATTTATGTATAATTTAGTTTTTGGGTTTAATACTTTCTGCGGATAAGACTTACAATGCAATTTCGTCAACAATGATAAGTGAATGCATACGTCACCGATAAGTAGCTATATCATGTGGTAATTACATTTACCCCAGACGCCCAGACGCTATACCTCTCTTCCGAATAAATTTTGAATTTTTGACAGTTTCTCCATACGAGAACTGTCAGAAGTAAATCTTATTACGCGGATAAAATTTATTCCTGTCTGGTCGAATCCGCCAATTAGTCATTTGAAATGCAATTTTGATATCCGAAGGCTCGTGCATACTAGCGCGACTTGTCGTGCAGCGCGACACCGGTAAAACATATTACGTAGTAAGACAATAAGTACAAAGGCGGACTTGCTTTAGGCATTCTCTACCACCCATCAGGGTGGTAATTATGTGACGTCATTATTTTCCTTATTTTCAACAGCAGCTTTCGCTATAATGATTTTGTTTTTCAATGAACATCCGTGAAAATGGTCAATAACTCTATGTACACATGGATACGCATATTTACATCCTACATGGATGTTTAAATTTAAAGATCGATTTAATACTTTGAATATTTATTACATTCAATTAATAAATGTAAATTCTTTATGATTTACAAAGTCTCTGACATGAATCAATCGATTCTTCCAAAGTTATCGATGTATTTTTATAGGTACTAACGAATGGAAATGACTACATTTACATATATACATTTACAAATATGATTTAAACTCACTTGCTATAAGATTAAGAAAAACTAGCTAAGCCACGCTTTCGTTCGTGTAGAAGTCGTAAGATACACTCGTAAGATATACTAGGTACTGGGAATATTTGATAAATTCAATTAGGAATTATTTATGATTTACCTACATGAGTCTCTGACATTAATCAATCGATAGCGTAGAATGTGAGACGCGTCTATCCATTCGAGGCACCTAGCGTGCAAGGTTCGTGCGAGTGGACCCACCTTAATACAAGTAGGTACCAACAGACTGTGAACCTCCTTGTTAATGAGATACTGAACAGGGGTGGTCCTTCAATCACGTGATGTCACATTTTCAAATCACAGATTGATGCACATTTTCAAAAACATTTTCAAAATCAATCCGTGTTTGTCGACGCAAGGACACATATTTTGTCCAACATTTTTACCAAGTAATTAATATTATGCTAATATTATCATTATTTCTTGATGGATGAGTAGGTGTGTGCCTTAACTGTCAACCCAGTACAAACAAAATACAGAGCAAATGATGATATTACATAAATCTTATCTACGATGACGTAAGCTGCGCTGATAAAATTAAGAAGAATATTTTGTTCCGAAAACAAAATAATTGTTTATTCTGCGGCCGCAATTTAGGCCCGTATTACAGAACCTCACTCAAAACTCAAGCATTACTTAAAACTCGTTATAAGCCTTTTGATTGGTTGAAACTAGTTTTAAGTAATGCTTGAGTCTTGAGTGAGGTTCTGTAATACGGGCCTTAGACTCCTAACATGTAAACAAAACTATACGGCCAATTTGAAAACGTTAACTTGATTATTTTATAACACATAAAGTTATTTGACTCCCTAATGTTTAAAGAACAGTTTAAAAATAATTATCAGTACAGTCAACCGCACGTGAGTAACACTGAACTACGATAACCGCCTTTATGCGCTTATGCGCTAAGGCAGCCTGCGAAGTTCAAATTTTCTTAAATTTTTTGCAATTTGCAGGTCAATGTCAGAGGAGCAATTCCCGTATTTTTAAGCATGTTCGCATTTCTCATTCGCAATCTGTCAAAAATACAATCAATTTACCAATTTATTGCACAAGTTTGACAGATTGCGACTTGAATGTGAATGTTTTATAAGTACGAGAATAAAATTGGCCTTCAGGGTTGTATATTGATCAAAAAAATATGATTCGCGACCGTAATAAATATTTGTATTTAGATACAGTATATTCATAATCATCATTACAACTCTCAGTGTGTGTATTTTTTGTAATGTATTTTTTTGTAATGTGCATCTTGTTTGTGCAGAATAAACAATTTTTCTTTTCCACTAATTTTTTCTCCTTGTTTGAAGTCTGTTAAAATCAACATCTTACAGTTACATTTTTCTTCCAGCATCTCTTGCGTACAAGGTGGGCAAGGAGATGATCTCGCTGGCGGAAGGCATGCCTAACGAGCAGGTGTTCCCGTTCACGCGCCTGGCCATGGACACGCACTACTCCAGCTTCGTACTGGAGGGCAAGGCCCTCGCAGCGGCCCTGCAGTATGTGCCTTCACAAGGGTCAGTATCAAACAGATTAAAAGGGGGGTTTCCCTAATGTAGCTCGCGAAATTATTATTGCCACCTAGCACAATATAGCAAAATAACATAATATTCAAGTTTACACCTTACGCCTTTACCGATACCAACTTTGACTAAGTACCACCACATAGTTTGATAACATATAAGTACATAAGAAAATTCATAAATTTATCTAAATACTCGGTAAATTATAAAATACTAACGAAATAACCCTAAATTAATTCCAGTCCTTGAAGCTTTAAGAGGTTTGCGATCCCAGGCTTTCGGTATACATATTTTCTTCGAAACAATTTTCTTCTGCACACAATGCAAGGCAAAAACTGAGCGAAGTGCGACCTCCAGGCAATACCAAGTATATTTTGAGACAGCCGCAAGGGTCGATCGATCAGGTTACTTTCATGCCAGGGTTGGTCCGTCGATCTTTACATACCAAGACTTCTCCGTGCCTCGGAAAGCACATTAAGCCGTTGGGCCCAGCTCTCATTTGTGGATCTAGCAGTCGTTACGGGTCGTCCGAAGCCCGAAAGTCTGACAACCAGTCTTACCAAGAGGTATCGTATTACCCAGATAATGGGTTGTGTATGCATGGAGGTCAGATAGGCAGTCGCTCCATGGAAAATTCTTGTATTCAGATGCATACGGTTAGACTGGAAGCGGACTCCAACATAGTTGGGAAAAGGCTATAGGCAGATTGACTTCGCTTTGTCCGCTATATGTATATCATAAGTATATTAAAATGTCTGTACTTACGGATATTCAGTTTCACTTTAAAAAAAAAACTACCCAGAATACCTAATATCTATGTAAACGCTTTTTCCAGCCTCCCAGCCTTACTATCAGAGCTGCGCGCGTTCCAGTCAGAAGCGCACCGGCCGCCGGAGCTGCCACGCGACATCCTGGTCACCAACGGAGGCCAGCATGGCATCTATCAGTGCGTGGAACTGCTATTGGAACCGGGGGACCCCATCATCACCAGCGAGTTCGCCTACAGCGGCATACATAGCACTGTGAGGCTTATTTATTACTAGTAGCTTCCGCGACTTCTTTCGCGTGGAAATCGCAAGTTACTCAATATATCTACTACAATAACAGCCATATTTTTATAAGACTCCCTCGGCCCCCGAGCCGCTATTAGTTTGTTTTCGCTTAGCGTTCTTTCTGGCGTTTTTTTTTTTTGCTCGTGTCCTAGCGTCATAGTCAAAAATTGGACTATTAAATGCAAAAAAAATCGACATACTTGTCACCAGCGGGGGCCAGCACGCCATCTGCCAGTGTGTTGAGCTATTTCTGTGCAGCCGGGGGACCCCGTTCGCCTACACATATACATTCAGTCAAAAAAGTATCGGGAATGGATGATTTGTGTATTGGTTCCAAATTCAATTTTTTGTAATTGTTTTTGTTATTAGATTGGCACAACTCTTTTACATTTTGGCGCGGAGTTTGATTTGCCTCTGTCATTTAGATTAAATACAGTGCTGTTTTTAGTTAGATCATATCTAGTGTGCATTGCGAATTTCATAATGGACAAAAACATCGAACAAAGAGTTTATCTTAAATTTTGCATTGCCAATGGAATTTCCAGTTCGAGTCACTGAAAATGTTACAGAAGGCTTACAGTGAATCGACTTTATCAAAAACACGTGCTTATGAGTGGTACAAAGCGTTGAAAAGCGGTCGAGATATGCTGGAAGATGTGCCTCGCCCTGGTAGGCCATCAACGTCTTCAACTGAAGTTAACATCGCAAAAGTGAAGGAAATTGTAACTGAAAATCCTCATTCAAGTTTCAGAGAGGTAGCCGCTGAACTTTCTGTGTCTCACAAGTCGATCCGTATCATTTTAAATAATCACTTGGGTATGAAACATGTTGCCGCTCGGCTAGTCCGAAAGACCAGAATTTTCTCCACGACACGCCTTCGCACAAGGCCATTATTGTGAACGAATTTTTGACCAAAAACTCTACAAATACCATCGAGCAACCACCTTATTCACCAGATAATGGCTCCAGCCGACTTCTTTCTTTTTCCTAAACTCAAATTACCACTTCGTCGCACCCGTTTTCGTTTGGTAGGACACATAAAGGAGAATTCGCGGTGAGAACCAAAATCAATTCCGGAAAAAGCGTTTAAAAAATGTTTTGATGATTGGATTCTTCGTTGGCGAAAGTGTATCGTTTCTGAAGGAGCATACTTTGAAGGCGATAAAATAAATTTGGATGAATAACTAGCATTTTGTGTGTTATTGATCTTTTCCCGTTACTTTTTTGGCAGAGTAATACATAACACTTTGACTAACCACTTCGGAAAACCTATGACTGATCCTCTAAAAACTTATTCACCAGATAATTTTTTTTTTGAGCTGTGAATCGCTTTGCAACCACAGTTGCAAAAAGCAAAATAAACGATTTCGTTTTTGCAAATGTGGTTGCAAGAAGTGATTGAGCGGGTAGGTCGCAGCAACTATAATATAAGCCAGGGCAGCCCGGCCAAACGGGTTAGTTAGGTTAGAACTGTGACCCACTACGCGCGAGCCGAATTGGTCGCAGTAACTATGCTAGAGTACCCCGACAGAGGGGTTAAGGCACGCGAGCCGAGCAAGCGAAGCGAGCGTTGCTACGACAGCAGTCGGCGAGCGCTTAATCCAAGTTAGTCGCAGTTATTTGGCTATTTAGTATTTTTAGGACCCCAAAATAGGAATGATTTGAGTTTCACAAGAAGAGACGAAGTTATTACATTAGTGTATTCAATACTATTTTTACGAAAGTGAAATGGGAATTTCCTATTTGAAGTTCGATTAAATGCCTTCTTTATGAATTCTAAATTGTTATCTATTTTAAGATTTTAAAATAGTGAATTAGTAAGAGGAACACTACGGCCCTAAAAACACAACTGATAACATTCACATTTTCTTCCAGCTCAAACCCTACCAGCCAGAAATCATAGGTATTCCAGAAGACGAAGACGGCATTCCACCAGAAACCTTGGACGCAGTTCTTGGCGAACGTTTGCGGCGAGGTCTGAAGATGCCTAAGATGATGTACATAATACCAACGGGCAGCAATCCCACGGGGACAGTGCTGCCCGAAGACAGACGGAGACAAATCTATGAACTGGCCTGCAGATACGACTTCCTCATCATAGAAGACGATCCGTACATGTTCCTGAATTATACAGATGTAAGTATATCAGAGTTTTCTTAACATTTCAGTTCTTGAAAGTGGCACGGTTCGGGCATGGGGCAGGGCCATAGATAAATAAGAAAGAAGCAGATATGCCCGAAAATGTATCGGAACCCGATGTCTCCAGTTTGTCCCTACCACTTCGCCACAACTACACATGCAGTTCAGTAAAACCAAACCAATAGATACGAAGTCACGCATACACTCGCAATTCATAAATTAGAACGTATTACACAATCAATTATAGACCTTATCCCATCAAAAACAACGTGCATTTACCATGCACCGTAGAACTAATCGTACTAACAATAAGGTTTCATGATTTATAAAGCTTTTAGTTTGGCTTCAATTTATACAAGAAACCATTGCACAACACTGAATTCTTAAATGTTGTCACGATCGCGGACGAAAGCGCACTAGTTGGTGGTGACGGCCATTTACCTATGACATGAGCATCTTGATCACGACGCGTGGACATACACACGCCTCGATGCCACTGCTCCTGATTTTAATATTTCTATGGGCACGTAGATCCATTTCTATTCTAAATACCATCATCTTGCATTCTCCCGGTAAACGTTTCTTGGAAGCTCTTGTTTACCCGGACAACAGAAATTATTATTTTTATTCACTTGTAGACTTCTATTATTCTTCTTTTTAACTTCGTATAATTACGTCAGAATATGGGGATGCGCCAAGGCAACTCGCAAAATTCAAGTGATAGAGAATTGTTTTGATGATTTTAATTCTGTAAATAATACTTGTTATCATCACGAGTCATAATCAACATACAACCTAAATACTGACCTGCAAATTGTAAAAAACATATGAAAATTTTAATTACGCGGATTATCATGGCGCTGTCGCCTTAAGACACATACTTATCCATAATCATCAAGCGCCATCTTTCCCCAGCGCCACATTCCGTCATTCCTGTCTCTGGACACTTGCGGGCGTGTGCTGCGCCTGGACTCCGTATCAAAGGTGGTGAGTGCGGGGCTTCGTGGCGCCTGGTTGACGGCGCCCAAACCTCTGCTGGAAAGACTTGAGCTACACACACAAGCTGAGCTGTTGCATTCCTGTACTTTAGCACAGGTGAGGAAAAGAGAAGTTGTGCTAATTCACTTCACATAGAACTCGAATCGCGGTCCCGTAGTCTTTTAGCCGACTGCGTGACAGCAAAGACACGGTTATGTTTTCCACACGTATTTTTGTATGTATCTTTGTATGTGAGATTCTTTATACATGGCTGGATGGATGAGTCGATAGACAGCTCATGTGTTTGGCCTCCTGCAGACAGGCGCGACGCGACACTGGTAGGTACTTGTTATACCGTGAAGTTTTCTTAGAAATTGTATTGTTATAGTCGCGTCACGCCAGTCTGCACGAGGCTTTAATGAGGTGTCTAGGTCGCGCGATGGTTATAGGCTAGGTTTTGTATTTATAAAATCAAAATGGCGGATTTTAGACAATAGTAATGTCTTGAAAATATTTTATTTAGTGTCATGACCATGTAGGTATCAAAATAAACGGCTCGCGGAGACGATTCCAAAAACATAGCATACTAAAAGGTTGAAAATGAAAATTAATAAAATAAAAGACTTGACCGCAACCATAAAGATCAAAACAAGCTCACTAATGCCAAGCAGTCTGATAAAGATGGTTTACTCCGCAAACTCATTGTTAAATAAAAAACGACTCCTGCTACGACACAATAAAGTGCAATTCAGGTCGCACAGCGCTGATTACCTACAGTTATATTCCCCTAGAAGCTGCTTCTCTTTCTATAGTGTAACTCATAAATCTTCTGGCTACGTTACGCTCACTGAATTGGCCCGACAAGACGAGCCTGCCGCGTACTGTAGCTTCATACCTAAAATGCGGAGTACGCCTTCTGTACTATTCTGTGGTGGCATCAAATCTGAGATAGAACTAAAATAACTGCCATGAACGACCAAACTACTTGAAAATTAGCTTGTTTTGATCTATTTAGTTGCCTACTGCAACTAAAAAGATCTTTTAGTTGCATTCGACAACTAAAAAGTTCCAAACAAGCTCCAGGCTCGTACACACTGGCGAGATATCGCAGGTGCGACAAGAGTTACGCTGCCTGTCGCACCCGCTATATCGCGCCGGTCTACACGACCCGTCACTTTTCAAGCAGTTTTTTGATTTTTTATCTTACAAATCGTTGTAGGTATAAATAACTACAACTCGGCTGATAACGCAATATTATGTACTTGTAAAGCTACGGTGTCCTAGAAGACCGATGGCCAGCATATAACGGGCGCTGTCAAGGGCCATCATCAAGGGAAACACCAACTCATTTTCATACATAACCTTTCAGTGAGGTGACGACATTTGATGGTAAATTGCGGACGCTATGTGGCGGCCACCGTAGTCTTAGGAAACCCTAGCTTTACTAGATAGATATACACATGTGGAAGCTTGTACCTAATTGAAAAGTTCCCCGGCCTATGAACGATATTTAAGTTTGTTATTAGTCTGTATCTATAAACTTTAGTAACATAAACAAATAAATGAACATTTCAAATCGTACCTGTTCCAGGTGATCCTCCTCCAGATGATGCAGTGCCGCAAATCCCTGGCCTCCCACCTCACCAGCACGCGCGACTTCTACCAACGCCGCCGCGATGCGCTGCACACGGCTCTCAAACCCGTAGAACATCTAGCACCGTTCTGTATGCCCCACGCTGGCCTGTTCTTCTGGCTGCGAGTCAACGGTGTCGATGATGTGCACAATATGGTAAGAATGGGAAAATTACAATCAAGCTGCCTATCCTTTTGCCAACAAATATGTTGGGGTTGGCTTCCAGTCTAACCGGATGCAGCTGGATACCAGTATTTTACATTGAGCGACTGTCTATCTGAGTTCCACAACCCAGTTACTGGGTTAGTGGGTAACACGATACTCCTTGGTAAGACTGTGGTTGTCAGACTTTAGGGCTTCTGAGTACACGTAACGATTGTCAAAGATCTACGAATGACAGCCAACACCAGTACGGATTTGCGGCAGTCGCAGCATTATGCTAAGCGATGGCCGTTTCGGGTGGATGTGACGCATATTTCCCCCCCCACCTTGTTCTTTTCGTGTACCTATGTGTTCTTTCTTTGCGTATTGTTTACCGCAAATAAACATACTTTCTTTATTTCTTTCAAATTATACCTGTTACCATTTTCGAGTAATTTGACATTTTATATTTTAAAATGAATAAAATAAAAATATAAAATGTCAAATGACTCGAAAATTGTTGACATTTTCATAAGAGCCAACCAAATTACCCCTATTTGGGTAAATGACCTCTCCTGGGATGTGCGTGTTTATTTTATGTTACTTTACGTAATAATATTTAAATTCTTTTAATTTTCAGGTATTCAAAACAGCATTTCAACGTGGCCTCATGTTAGTACCCGGACAAGCATTCCTATACGATGGTAGCGCCCCCTGTCCCTATTTACGGCTAACGTTTAGCAAGATCCCTCTAGAACATATGGACGTCGCGGTACAAACTTTAGGGGAAATAATCCGCGACGAGCAAAAACGAACGCTGCAGAAACCAAAAAGACTCGCTACTGAAAGATAGGTGGCGCTGTTTGAAGTTTAAATTATGAAAAAAATAAAAGTGTAAACAGTGCGAAACAACATAATGTGATAATGATTTTATGTAATGCAAAATAATAGAATAACGAAATATTGTCGGAGAGGTTAAAAAAAAAACGTGTTTATTTTATTTTAGGTTGTTCAAATTACCCGCTAGATGGCCTGTAAGTGTTCCTTTACTAGGAATTAATGTTATTTGCGTTAGAATGTAAAATTGTAATCTTTATAGTAACTGTAGTGTACTTGTGTGAGTACTCGTATTTAATAGATAATTAAACACTATCTCATGCACATCAGTAGTAGTGAGGTCACTAATGTTGTCAACTTACTGTTAGTCACCACGAATGGCGGGAATCAGTTGAGATTATGATAATTAGTGTGGTGATGAACGGCAGAGCCAGTGTACGGATATAATCAGCTTAAAAACAGGATCAACGGCATTCTACAGTAAGGCATAAATTTTATCTTACAATCTAAGACTTGTTTTAATTAATGAATTTAAAGTTAAATATACTATAAAACTTTGTTACAAAATTAAGATGCAGCTATTCGACGCTAGATGTCGTTCTATCTCTTGTATGACGTCTTAGTTTTTTTAATAGGTATTTATTTAAAATATTGTGTGATGTTTCGAGTCGCGTATACAACCAAGGTCAGTGAGTGGCCACATTAATCGTTTTCGTGTTATAATTAGCTGAATCGGTATTTATACAATTTATTCTAAGCTATTTTGTATTTATTTATTAAATATAATTAAATTAATATTGTTTAGATAAATTTCTTCCTTTTTCTTGCTCTATGTAGGTACTTTCGAAATGGGAACTGAGGGCCTGCACCCGCTGGCGGCGCAGCACGTCAGGGATCCCTAATTACAAGCGCACACTGATGGCCACGGTGCCACGGTATCCTTAGGCATGGCGCGATGTCCTTAGACATCATCATTGGAAATTCAACTTTTTTGTTATACAATTAAGTTAGATGTTTGAGCCGTTTGGGGTTGAAACACTAGGGCCTTGGTGTCCGAGTGCTCATCGGGTATTTCAGGACATCGCCAAGCGGCTGGGCGACTCTTCACGCGACCTACTCTTAGCCCAAAGAATCAGCATTGCCATTCAACGCGGCAATGCTGCCAGCCTTTTGGGCACTTTCCCCATTGACAGCGATGCGGACGAATTTTTGATGCCCAATGAGCTCTTCTCCCTTTTTTAAGTTTCGTTATATACCTACTTGTATTGTTTATTAATTTAATATAATTAAGATCAATAAGAGAAAAAAAAGTTCGATATAATACTATTCATTACATAAAAATCCCTGAAAAAATAGTAGGTATTCACTACCGAAAATTTTCACTGTCTTCAAAAATATCGAAGCCAAACAACGGCAGAATCAAAGCATTTTTTTCTACCGTAACGGTGCATATTGCCCACAGTGCACCAATACATTAAAGTGATTGGAGCTGAATATTTAACGCGCTCACAATTAGTACAAACTCTTCACTTGATTGAGTGCACGCCATTGCTACTATTGAATGAATTTTAATTGCACGCTTCGTGTTTTTATGTTCTAAAAGCATTTATAATGTTGTCACACTGCAACTAACTATTATGTCGTAGAGTTTCAATTTTTATGCTGGCAACATTGCTTAATGGATTGCCCTAATCAAGTTCCCGGTATCCCGTATTTTTAGAACGTTCGTATTCGCGTCTCATTCCCAATCTGTCAAACCCGTCAAAAATGTTGGTAAATTGTCAATTTACCAAAATTTTTGACAAGTTTGACAGCTTGCGACTTGAATGTGAATGTTTTTTAAGCTACGAGAGTTGGCCGATTATCTTTGTAATATAACATCACGCCTTGTTTCCCCGAAGGGTTAGGCACAGATATTATGAATAGTACGTTCATCCACGTTTCGCCAGTTATGTTAAATGGGGCGAGCCTCTTGCCATCAACCGGACACAAATCCAGACTCCGTGCTGCTGCTGAGAAATTCCTATAGAAAACCCAATACCACTTTACCTGATCTGGGAATCGAACCTAGGCCCTCATGCTCAGCAGTAGTAATTTCGACCACTAGACCAACGACCCAGTCATCTTTATTTACGTAAATAATTAAGTAAAAACAATAATTTTATTAGATACCTGGAGTATGTACAGCAATTTTTCAAAATAAATAAATTTGCTGTTAATAAACATCTATTAACCATCAGAAATCTAAGGGCATGAAGCAAGACGAAGCTGTGGTGAGTCCTTGACAGTCCACTGTCAGTCGTTTCACGTTACAGATTCCGAAACAATTTGAATTGACAGCACTTGGGACACAATATCCAGTACTAATACTTTTGATGGATGCAATTGGGGCAAGTCTGGAGTCTGTTATACGAAAATCGGCTTAAACCAAAGATTTATATTTTTAGATGTGCCCTCACCTTAACTTAAAAAGTGTTTACACTGAGAAGATTGAGCTCGCACATCCCGCATGGAACGATAGATACGATGTTCAGTATGAGTGAGTGAGAAAATACTATTTATAAGTCAAACGCGATCATTTTTTGACGCGGTATGGTGGATCTGATGATTTAAATCTTTGGCTGAAACAACGTCTGTATGCATCACAACACAGAGAAAACGACGCTGAATGACCAGACAAGGACAACGACGAAGTCACGGTCCATCAAACACAATCGCTACGGCAAGTCATCGCAAAAATGGCGAAAATGTGTCTTCAAACCTTGATTTTTCTAGACAATTGAGGACTTGACTTCCGAGTTTTTGTCGATCGTGGGTGAGTCAGTGACAAAAGTCGAATAACACTGTTACTTTTACACATTGTAGGAAACTAACTGATTGTGTAAAAATAATAAAGAACATGGAACTTGAAATTAAACACTAGGAGGTACAATGACAACCACCCAAATTGACAGATGACCGATTAAAATTGACAGATGACCGATGCTGCAGCTTATTGGTTGCGTTCCATTTCAACACACAAATCATCTAAAATCTAAATTGACACAACATTATTCCATAAATTGTATTTCAGCATTTCATTAACAAAGAGTTACTTAATATTGTTATATACGATGCCAATCGATCTCAATGCTTTTAATGCGAATGTCTATCTGATCTCCACAACCATGTAAGTGGGTAATACGATACCCCTTGGTAAGACTGGTTGTCAGACTTTCGAGCTTCTGACGTCCTATCCACGAATGGCAAGCGGGACCAACGGCTCAACGTGCTTTCCGAGGCACGGAGGAGTCTCGATATGTAAAGATGGTCACCTATCCACGGAGCAACCCCGGCAAGCGTAGCTTAATCTGATGGATCGACCCGTGCGGCTGTTATTACTTATTCACGAGCTCCTCAAAACAATCAATTCAATAAAATTCTAAAATTCATTCATTCACTTGCATGAAATTAAAGGGGTTAAATAGGGGATGAAAGTATGTATGGAAATCCTTTGTTTTTCCGATGGGAAATCCCACCGGGATTCGTTATTTAATTTTTTTATCGGTATTTGTAATTTAATAAGCCTCGAACTACTTTAATTTGACATCTGAAAAAAGCTAAGACACCTATACCAAATTATAACCTAGAAAAAAAGAAACAAATCCTATCACGCGAACTAAAAAGCAATTAAAACTCTCTGAGGTAACAGACATGAATTTACTCATTCAAAGCTCAATAACGAGTCTAAATATAATAACGATCGCTAATGCTGGATTGATGCTTAAATTAAGCGAGTTTGCGCTGGAGATTGATTGGGATAAGTGTGGGAGGGGGGCGGTAGGGGGCGAAAGGGGGCGAAGGCCGGGGGTACGAGTCCGGGACACGCTAATCTAGTACGACCATATAACAATTTGTTGGCAGTGATGAGTTATGTCGATGTAATAATTAGAGCATGAGGTCCTGGCTTCGATTCCCGGGTCCGGCAAACAGTTATTGGGTTTTTACATAAGGAATTTTTCAGTAGCAGCTCGGAGTCGGGATTTGTGCCCAGTTGATGGCAATAGGCTCGTCCGATATTACATGGGACTTAAATATAACTGGCGAAATGAGGTGTAATATAAGGTACACCTCTGCCTAACCCCTCGGAGAATAAAGGCGTGATTTTAAATGATTTTCAGTTTGATTTTAGAAGATTTTGGTAGGCAGATGACTGCAGTGATTGTTCTGGACAAGGGAACTGTATCTTTTGGCCCTTGTTTTGTAAAGTAGTACTTATTTCAGAACCCAATAATCCAATCGACTCGGCAAATCAGGCAAATACTGATTTCTGCATCCAATTTGTTTGGTTCAACATGGTTAGGCTTGCCTGTTATTGGTTTTGATTTTAATATTTTGGGAAATTCCAAGCGTCTTCGAATTTATACCAAAAATTCTGTGAGGAAAATTATTTCTTGGTTTTTTGTTTATCCCAGCTTCAGTCATCCATCGTATATATTTCGCATTTTTATCGACAACCGCGCATCCCTATGCCACCTGGCTGCTGACAGCGACCTCTGTAATTGTTGAATGAGCCAGCATTAAAGCGCCAATTAACCAACATTGATTGGTTTTGAACCCCCCCCTCGTTCCACCCTCCGCATCCGCCTGTGACCCGCGCTGCGGTCTCGGATAATTCTGGATTAAAGGGCTAGCATGGATGTGGAGAACCACTATACCACCATTTTAAAGTAGATATGTCTAAAAAAATTGAATAAGAAAATTAAAAAAACTGGCAAAACTCAACTCAACTAATATTATAGGTAAATGCGAAAGTGACTTTGTTTGTTACGCTTTCACGCTAAAACGGCTGAACGGATTTAGATGAAATTTAGCACATTGGTAGACCATGACCTGGATTACGACATAGGATACTTTTTTCCCGATATTCCCACGGGATCGAGACTTATGCGGGTGAAATCACGGCTAGTTTTACATAAAATAAAATTTCACAATACTGCAACAAAATAGATCACAATAGAATAAAATGCAATTAAAGTAGGAACGAATTATAAAGGTTACAGAATTAAAATGAAAATAAGGTGTCAAATGCAATTAAAAATTTATTTATTTATTTAGTATTCTTCTTAATTATTTATTATTAATTATTCTTATTAATTATTTATTATTATTATTTTCTACTTTATTAGAAGCCTATCCAAGTACTAACATTAATACTGTGACCGTGTTTAAAACCTTCTTCATTTCTTCTCCTTCTCGATTCTTCTTCAAATTCCTTGAACAAACTAATTCACAGTTACCAAAAGTTGTGGCCCAAGTAACACTATATTAAACTGAGTTAAAGTATGGCAACACTGTTGATATAAATAACAAATACTAATTGCAAGATAAGAATCTAGTATTATTTTAGTTCCCACTCTAATTTGTCAAACTATTTACCTATTATTAAGAACAAAGGTGGTGAACTTAATGAAGTAATTATTTGGCTAGTTTATTTACCAAATTTGATAACGTCTAATTGGTTATTTGACGTCACTAACCGTTATCTACTAGTTAATTCTAACCTAAAAGCAGGTTTCCACGGCAGTAATGTGACAGTACAGTAAGTCAGTTCAGCGGTGACTTGAAACTAACCTCGTGTAGACATTAGTTTCGACCCTGTCCAGTGCTAGCTTCACGCCCTCGAGTCAGTCCAGTTGACTAACCTACCGGGCTATTTTCGGGCCCAGTAGCTTCCCCCGCCTAGCTTACTGACTTACTGCAGATCCCGTCTACATGAACCTATTGACTGGGTCCGAAATTCCGAGTCACTGAGATCAGACACTGTCATCGTATAAACCAGGCATAACTCATTTTTCATTCTGCCAAGCCTTTTCCCAATCATGTTGGGGTCGGCTTCCAGTCTAACTGGATGCAGCTAAATACCAGTATTTTACATGGAGCGACTGCCTATCTGACCTCCACAACCCAGTAACTGGGTAATACGATACCCCTTGGTAAGACTAAACCAGGCATAACTAAAACAATATAATTGACTTACGACAACAAAACGATAACTGAGAATGGACAACGAACTATCTGCTAATGTCCAATAGCCATATGAGATCAAATCAAATCTGCCTAGGCTTTTCCCAAGTATGTTGGGGTCGGCTTCCAGTCTAACCGGATGCAGCTGAATGCCAGTATTTTACATGGAGCGACTGCCTATCTGACCTGCACAACCCAGTAACTGGGTAACTAATAAGATACCCTATGGTAAGACTGGTTGTCAGACTTTCGGGCTTCTGACGACCCCTACCGACTGTCAAAGATCCACGAATGACAGCCGGGACTAACGGCTTAACGTGCTTTCCGAGGCACGGAGGAATATCCGTATGTAAAGATGGTCACCCATCCACGAACCAACCCAGGCAACGGATCGACCCATGCGGCTGTTATTACTTAGCCACGAGCTCCGCCATATGAGATATACCAATGGGAATAGCTCTTTAAAGAGAACCCTTAAAATACAAACATGACTTTTACCAATTATTGTTATAGTCACTAAATTGTTTTAAAAGTTAATAGGCTTAAAAATTATGTGTGTAAGGCACAGAAGTAATGAAAATTTATTAATTGACGAAACACTTACCAGAAATTTAAATAACACTAAATGACTCACATTTAGAGCTCTGTAGTTATAACCCTCCCTTGAAGAGATCGATACATTGATATAGCATCTTAACGCTATTAGGCTTCAGGGCAGATTAGCCCAATCTCAAACATACATAATTACATAAACTCACGCCTTCTTCCCATGGAGGTAGGCAGAAAATACAGAACGCCACCTGCTACGATACTTACATACTCCTTTTGCCTCGTTTACTTTCATACATCTGGTAATACGCACGCGGGTTGCGAGTACCTACTACGCACCTGACCTTTGTGAAGAACATCACCAATAAGTTTAACAGCCCAATCTCCTTACAAATAAAGGATAATACATACATGTAACAATGAAGCAGATTACTAAAAGTTATTACAAGTTATAAAAGTACGCGATCCTTCCTAAAATATCGGCTGCAAAATATAAATCGAAAGCTTACCAATTTGAATCAATCAAAAATTGCAATTGTTTCAAATAACAATCCCGCAAGCTGCCAGTGTCCAGTTGCCGCGGGAGTGTCCACTGTCCAGCAAAGGGACAGAGCCACAGAGGTACCCTCGAGTTAATTAATATAGCGAGCTGCTCGTGATCTATTAATGGTGGACGCAGCGGGCGGTAAGGGGACCACACTGTGGCCAGCCGAAGCAAGGATAGTCCCGATACGAGATAAAAAAATAATAACGACTGTAGGTAATTTTATTAACAAGACTAGATACGATATTGAATCAAAGATCTTCTTAGATTTTGAAAACGTAAAAGTTAATACTGAAAACATAAAGCCAAACCTGCTATTGTATTATTAATTTATTAATTGCGTAACTCATTTTCGTAAACGATTAAGACTAATCTGATTCATTTTGACAGTTCAACAACATTAATTGCGTTATTTACGTAGTAGAGCAGATTTTTTTCGAACTTATGAAGTAATATATTAACAATCTGTTTCAAAATGATTCAGATTGTGATTTATCGAGTATTACGCAATTTGGGTGCTGGTATATCAAGAGAATGGTGCTCGTCACTAAATTTGTAAAAGGTCTCGATTCTTAATGTTTTCCGAATCATTCGAAGTATCGAAATTCCCATCCGTCCTCGACTCTTGGTTGCCTTACAACACCTGTGTTTGTCAGGCTTTGATCTCTTAAATTATCCTTTATCTATACGCTGTCCTCAGAACAAATCCATTTCATTACGGGCACCTTGTTCAGACGTGATTGTTGCCGTTCTCATTACCGTTACCTAATCACCACTTAGACTGCTCAAAGGCTTCACCAGTTACACTGAAATGTTTTATAATAAGCTCTAAATTTAACTTGGTTCACCTTTAAAGGGGTGAATGTTATGATGTGATGAGGGTTTTTAATTACATTGGAGACAATTTCTGATTTTTGAACTGAAAATACTTAATAAAAATCTTAAATTCATTCATTCATTCAATTACATGATAGATGATTTTAAGTACTTATTTAATTATAGTAATATTTTTTTTTATGTTTTAAATAAATTACAAACCCGATTTTTCGGTTTTAGTATATAGGTAGGTCTCTCTTGAGAAAAAAATGGCTTTAATGACATTCTGCGAAAATGACGTTTTGTGAAAGTGGCATTGTGTGAAAACTCAGAACAATAATTGTTCTGAGTGTGAAAATGTCGTTTGGAGAAAATGACGTTCTGCGTCAATACCACACCAACATCGGCGAAGCCTGTCTTGGAGCGTATTATGGTGCTGCGAATTTGGTTGGTGAGTTTGATTTTTCAAATGCTCCATTGCTCTTTGGCAAATCTTGCGTTTGAGTTTGATTTACTTTTCTTGGTTCTTGAATCTTGAGTTGGTGAGTTTCAGTGAGATGAAAGTTTGTATGAAAATTCATTATTTTTTCCAGATTGGAAATCCCATCGGGATACGACTTGTCTACTTAATAAAAACTTAAATCACTGACACCCAAAACACAGCCTAAGCCACCTGGGTCTAAAAGCATGAAACTTAGCACTAGAGTTCGAAAATGAGTACTAAGCTTAATGAAAATTCTAAAAGGTTTAAAAATAGGGGATGGAAGTTTGTATTTTTTGCCGTCGGGAAATCTAAGTTTTTAGAAAGATATATATTGGTGTCTCTTGTAAAAATTAGTCATATACCAATGTACGGCTTCAACTGTTATGAATTTTCAATATACACTTTAACGAAAATGAACACTAAGGATTTTGGAATTTTGGTTTTTGCCGACGGGAAATCATTGTAAGTTGTTTAATAGTGTCTCTTGTAAAACATATTCTGTAGATATGTAGCTTCAACGGTTATGAATTTTCAATATACAGTAATTGGTTAAAGTGTTTGTGGTTATTAATGCTAAATTGAGCCTCACACTATCAGAGAAATGAGATAGATTTCTACACTGGGATCACAACAACAATTCAATTAAGACAGGACCTCTGTGAGGATTTCAATTCAAATAACCTGTCACCCGGTAATGAAACGGCATAGCCGTAGTATACAATGGTCCAATCAGGTGCTCGCTACATTAGGTACAAGACACAGCGGCTCATCTCAGCTGGCAATCGAGTTACCGCGGTGTTACGTGGTCGCTTGGACACAAGCATAGAGCAGGTGCTAAGATAGAGGTTGTTGGTATCACAGATTTGGTAGATCTTGACTCAAACTCAAAGCATTTATTTCAATCAATTCTCGTAGTCATAATAATGAATTTTAAAATCATTCCCAGAGACATCGTAAATAAAGTAGTAGTAAGTAGAAGATTTTGAGAGGAGATTGTCTCAAAATCAAAGCATTTATTTCAATAAAACCCCGTTTACAGGCAATTTTGAATTGTCAAAGGAGTCGAGCATTCAGAAAGATGAAGCTAGTTGCCCATTCCAAGGTGCCTATGGAGATGAACGGGCAAGAAACTCCATGTACACTCTTTTATTCATAAAGTGAGTTAAGTATTAGTAGTTGAGTGACGGTAAAAAAATCCAATAGACGTAGATAATTATATTTGCTAACCTATTCCACTTAACCATTCCTAAAGGGTCATAAAAAACCATGTAAGAAATCGACACGTGTTTCACCTCTCAACGAGGCATCCTCAAGATGACGATTGACTGGTCGCGAACCCAAACACGCCGTGTTGCCACGCCGAGCGCTGGAAGCAGAGTGAAGGTGTGTGGTGTTAGTGAAGGTTTGCAAAAGCTGAACAGGAATGACACGGAAAACTTATCCACGATAGAGCAAGAGCTAGAAAGCTCATAAACTACTAACGTGTAGCTGAAAAAAAGCCTTGAGAGGCACAAAGACAGATTGCGAAATACGTTGTTAGAAACCTCCTTGAAGATATTTACAAGTTTTCATAATACCTACTGTTGGCAAGTGTAGCATTTAAGATCCCATAATGGTTTGGAAACATAAGCAATAGTAATGGCGTAAACAATTTCCAAACCTCTGGAGCATCTGTCTTCTTGCAGCATCTGCACCGTTCATTACTCTGTGCTACCTCGGCATGCAATCACAAGACGCGGAACAAGCAACTAACTGACCGCTGCAATAGTGTTCGGCTGGACACTATCAACTCACCTAACTCAGTTTACTGCTCCAGTTACACTAACGCTTGCATACTATAAGGTGCACACATTTACGTGCCCACACCTGCGCCATTACATTTCTGTTTATACGTAAATGAAAATACATACAGTATGTCTCATAAAGGCGGGTCATATGGGTGTGGTACACACCATCAAACTGAACAACTTTCTCCATGAGACCAACATCGTAAACACGAAAAAATTATCAACTGTCCCATACAAAACTTCAATATCCTACTCGACCCAAATGTATGAGAAGGCTGCAATTTTTTTCGTGATTAGGCTTATTTTTTCGTGTATGTTTTTTATACAGGTATTTTCGTTTTATCTATCCCTTATGTTCAACCTGCCACGTTTCTTCTCTGCACCACCCTGGTTGAAATGCCTCAGGCATCAAGTTCGACTTTGTACCTACGGTATTTTAATACCTGTGCATAAAGTTTTCATCCTACTATAGGATAGTAGGATTAAAACTTTATGCACAGGTACCGAAAGCTTACCGAATGCTTACCGAGCGCCTATATTTCAATTGAGCTTTTCTGATTAGCTCGGTATGTGTCGCACTCCCGCACATACCGACCTAATCAGGAAGGATCAATTGAAATATAGGCGCTCGGTAGGTGCTCGGTAAGCTTTCGGTACCGCGTATATCGAGCATGCTGATGTCGCACCGCTGCTGTACCGATAAATCAGAAAAGGGCCTTAAGTGGCAGTGGGCAGGGCACATTGCTTGCAGAACCGATGGCCGATGGGGCCGAAAGGTTCTGGAGTGGCGAACGCGTACCGGAAGACGTAACGTTGGAAGGCCCCAGGAATCCGCTGGATGCGAGAAGCGCAGGACCAGTCGAAGTGGCAGTCCTAGGGGAAGGCTTATGTCCAGCAGAGGACGTCTTTCTGCTGAAATGATGATGATGATGATCTACTCTATGTTGGTCCTTACAGTCCACAGATCAATACAATTAGATTATTTTTTATGATGCCCAAGAATGGGCTCATGCTGCCTCTTCAAACTTTTTTCATTTCACGAAAGTGATAAAAAATTGCGCGTAATCTTTGAGATTTGAGATAAGAACACTCTCACTTATGACAACGACTAATTGGTTGTCCGCGATGACTCAGCAATGTTTCTTAGAAGTTTTAGTTATAAAGACGCAAATCAGTAAGAATTTCAGGAAAAGCATTGAATGTAATTCAATTTAAATATCAATGATGGAAAACCACTTTTCCAAATCTGCATGGTACGGTCGACCACATGGTACAGTGGCAACCATAGAAATATAACTTATATCTATGGTATCTACACTTTGACCCTGAGCGCATCCTAATTCCGTAACGCACTTTCTTTCAATCACAATCCGAATGATTATGAAGGATATTGCTAATCCATTGCTTCATATATGTTCGATTCGTCAACTCAAAAACGTAAATAGCGCAATGTTGTTGCTTTCTGAAGAACGGAGGAGTCTGGATGTGTAAACATGGTCACCCATCCACAGACCAACCTCGGCAAACGTAGCTTAACCTGATGGATCGACCCGTGCGGCTGTTAATACTTAACTACGAGCTCCTCTCACGTTAACGTTAAAAAACAATTAAACTCAAAAGAAAAATGCAGGCCAAATCAACAAAGAAGCTATATAACCAAGCACTTACCAACGTCCAATTCAATTAAACCTACTGATACTTATTCCAAACATTTGGACCAACATTAGCCTAAAATGTTCCAAAAGCAAAAATTCGCTTACTCATCCAATCCATCACCGCAGATCGTAATAACACTCAGTCAAATTAATACCTGCCCACTCAAAAATAGAATTGAAAAATTGACGACCACCATAATCACACCCCTCGATATGTTCCACCATTCTTTAAACAATTCGTTCACAGAAGAAGGGTGAGGGGTCTCCACAAACTGGTCATATCTTAATACGGCCTTATTACTGATGTTAATTTTTGGGTTGTTTCGGGTGAAAAAAGTTTCGAATGGTATTTAGAGTGCTTTTAGCGTCGCCATCGATATATTTACGTACAAACTCGTAGTTTTATTGTACAAATTATTATCATTTGGCTACTTTGTGCGTGTGTGACGTTTAAATTGATAGTTTCGGAGTTGATAAGTTGCTAATTTGTGTGTAGTTTTTTTCGCGGATGTCCTAATAGTTCTCTGCACATAAACGGCAGTTGTGTATTATTTATATTTAAATGGTAACTGACAATATCAAAGAATCTGTTTGCTTTCAAAGAGCTTTTCAAAAAGGTTGCGATGTGACATAATGTCAGGGAGTAAAATTTTAATTACAGGAATTTTATTGACAGTAAAAAGCTACGTTAAACAGATTCAGATCGTAAGCATTAGCAGCTTAAATAAACTTTTTAATTTTAGAGAAAAAAATATACACAAATATAATTTCTATAACAAACGTAACAATATTATATAAAAAAAGAAGAAATCGATAATAAATCAAAGGTAATAAAACAATAATGGTTACACAATCGAATCAAACAGCACTTAGGGAGAAGCGCCCAGTTGTCGGCGTGCTGGCCGTCAATTACACTGCGTACAAAAAAACTGATTATCGACTATTTCGCTGTTACACATGTTTGGTAGATGCTTTTAATGTAGGTACAGTACTCAGTAGTTACCGTTTTTTGTTTAATAAGTAAATAAATTGTACTAATAGGTATTAAATTGGTACTTATTTCCGTGTGGCTCATAGACAACAATAATTTGGAAGGAATTGTCTAGTAATATTTTTTTAGGTTATTTTTCTCATTTACCTAGTTTTTTTTTTGTTAGTTTTTGAAACATTTGTGTGAGCAGAGCACCAAACTATTAAGCTGTGATATAGCCGTAGGTACTAATATATTCATTTATAATAATTCATAATATAATAATCATAATTAAGATCATTGAGATCTAAGATAATTACAAAAAAACTTTTGAGCCTCAATTCCCTTTTATTCGTATTAAGAGGGTTTATCCTGAAAGTTGGCAACGTCGCAAATAGATGTCAAATATTTCGCTGTTTTGATTAATTTGATAATATTTCTGTATGGAAATAAGAAATGTGGCTAACCAATTGACTAGAATATTGATTATGAAATGCAATAATTAATATCGTAACACCGAATAGTTAGTTTTAGATGTAAAAAAAGTATTTGGTAACTTTCCAAATGCCTTTTTTTCACCTAAAACGGGTACAACATCAAATTCAATGTTATAATTGCAATTCATTATTAATATTCTAGTCAATTGGTTAGCCACATTTCTTATTTCCATACAGTATTATTTCCAAATTAATCGAAACAGGTAAATATTTGACAGCTATTTACGACGTTGCCAACTTTTAGGATGCACCCTCTTAACACGAATCTCACTGCTATGCATCACAAGTGAGCAGTTTACCAACATTTCGTGGAATATCTATAAGATGAATTGCCATAAATATTATAATGATGAAGCTACTTACTTGAACATACTGACTAATCTCGTTTGAATAGTATAAGAGTATGTTTGAAAACTATTTACAATACTTGAGGCTGCATTATTTAAATTGTGGAAAGGATTATGAATGAAATAAACCTTTTGGTTTGCGGGTTTAAGAGACTATTGTAGCGAGGGTATTTGATACACGTGCACACACCAACACTAGACGACTCGGCGCCTTACTGAGAAGTGACAGTTAGAAGAATTGCATTTATATTATACAAAAACACAAGCATGCTTTACATAAACCGTTTTTTTTTACAAATACTCGCAAATATCCGCGCTTGAGAATTAGTTTCACTCACTTTTCTTAAAAAGAAGGCGTTTATTCTTATAAAAATGGCATAAAATAAAGTCTTAAATTAAAATTTGACTGATATAATTGAAACATGATTAAGAGGCTCCTTCGTTAAGCAGTTGGCGTTCAATCAAAATGATTTCACGGAGATAATTTGAGTGTAAACAGAGCGGGCGAAACGTGAAATAATCTTGTTTATAACGAAGAACGAACATCTCGCTCTAATCTTATAAAAGCACAGACTAATTTGTAGACAATTGCAGAGTTAAGGAGCTTGAGGCTTGCTACCAGTTCGGCATTCACTTCATTGGGGGCTCTTTGTGATAATAACCTGATTATTAAAGTGTTATTGATACAATAAATTAAATTACAGCCGCAGACATTCGAAAAAAATCACTTTTAAGTACACACCTTTTAATGAAATAGAAAGAAAAAGATGCACTGAACTTAAATTTAGTTTAGCCTGCATGGTTTGTGACATAAGATTATGTGATAAACGTTAGTACGAATTTAGAATAGATTAAAAGCTTAAACAGTCGTCGCCCGACGGGCTGACAGATGCGAGCTAGAAGCAAATATAAGATTGTTAAAACGTAGCTCCGATGATTTATAGAAATAATTAGCCCCGTTATTTCTCAAACCAGTCTTTTATTCATCCTGGTACCGTAGGCTCCCGAAGAGTCTACAGTACCTAATGTCACTTATAATAAGTATAAGTAAAATGTTTGGGATTTCTACATTTATATCTAAATATATATAAAGTTTGCCAGGACCTTACTAACCTATAAACCTACTCACGAGAAGTCACACATCTTAAGACACCCAAATACAGTTGTTACCCAACCAGTAGTCCACCGTGTTGTTCCAGCACAATATAAAACAATAAAAAGCCTATTAAGTTGGAACAATATAATCTTCGTGGGCCTCCCCTCCCCACACCCCGCGCCTCCTCCTCGGGTCCACCTCTCGGAGCACTCTGGCGTCCAGCGGGCGGTAATTACCGACGCCTTGAGACTCGGCAGTCAGGAGGCAATAGCGTTATTTAGCACCTTCAGAATTTATTTCTAAGAAATCACTTTTATCTCATTATCTACGTATTTGTTGTTAAGCGTAACTGTTTTAAATTGTCATATCTTTTTCCAAAATGTTACTTTTGATTTAAGTAGGTATATTATTTTAGGTAGGTTTTTTATATGAATTATGCCATCTGAAAGAAATTTCACAAACATCTGAAAAATAGCTATTAAAAGAATTTTGAAGATTTAACGGCAATTTCTAGTGGAAAACTATTTAGAAGTTTATCTACGAACTATAATATAATTTACGAAGAAATACCACCCCGAGGTATTTCAACGATTACAAAACAAAAATAAGTTGTACCTTGAATCTCATCTAAAATTCTAATACAAGTGATATTTAAATAAAGAAAATACCGAATAACCAAATAATACGGCAATTTGTCACAGAATGATTTGGGGTCTTTAAAATGAATTCCAAATTGAATCGTAACAACTAACAAAACCGAATAATGCATCTAAATAACAAAATGTTATCAAAGAGAACAAAAACCTCTCAAACACTACGGGCATCCTCCATCCCTTTCGCTCGCTATATCGGTGTCCTACTCACTCTAATCGTATTAAGCATCCATTTTTGTAAGCGCTCCGAGCCCGATCCAATTTCAAACTCATTTGTTAGAGCATAAAACAATTATTAAAAAACGCCAGTGATTTGGCGAGCAATTTTTGCCGTTTTACATCACTTAACGTTGGCTATAAAAAGCTGTGGAGATGGGCGATTGTTTTAAAAGCAATGTTGGTACCAGCATTGTGCTAAGACCACCAACTTAACGATGTTGATATCTGGGACTTCTTTTCAAAAATAACATAACTGATTTGATAATGTTTAGGTACTAGGTAAACAAGATAAGTAAGAATAAAAACGCGTCAATGTCTCTTGTGAAATCAGGCTGACGACAGACAATTCGCAAAAAAAAAAGCAAATAGTTTTAATTTTGGAAAAAACACAGTTTGGTCACTACTTCTTAAATTCTTCTCTTTCTTTCTTTCATTAAAAATGCAATAAGTAGAGTACCTATAGATATAATCTTAATAACGACAAAAAAAAAAACACAAATCTAAATAATCCTTTAAGAACAGTCTCCTTTCCCACCACTGTCCATGTACGCAGGTCCCGTGTTTTTTCGTCGAAGTAATCGAATGATCGTGCGTGCAAGCCAACAACGGGTGCGCTCACCCTGCCGCTACGCCGCGAAAACAATAACGTTTGAGTGATGTACAATATGAGCAAATATAATATAACATTGATTGCCTCGTTGGTCTAGTGCTAGTAAGCGGTACTGCTGAGCATGAGGTCCTGGGTTCGTTTCCCGGGTCGGGCAAAGTGTTATTGGGTTTTTCCATCTGAAATTTCTCAATAGTAGTTCGTTACTGCTGATTCGGCCCTAAATTAACATATTGCCTTCGCGCTTCCCATTTATGTGGCAACACACTCACCTTTTAAATAAAAAGGGAATAAACTATCCGGCCGACACATTAACCTCGACTCTAAATAATTATGAAAGAGATGACGTAAACATAATAATTAGAAAAGATTTTTCACAGCGGACCCATGAGTTGGAAGTCTAGATGACGTCTGCAAACGCAGTCACTGGCGAGTGGCGATTTGGCGTTAGACAGTTTATTTTTTATTTTAACGTTGCCCCACACTAGGATTTTCTCCTGTATTGTGGATCGGATGCTATTACAAACATTTAAACTCACATACACAAACAGCCAGACCCGGAACAACTACTGTAGGTCATACAAATATTTGTTCCGTGCGGGAATCGAACCCGCGACACGCAGCGCAGCAGTAAATCGCTTAACCACTGCGCCAACCGTGCCGACACAGTACACGTCAGTTTACACTCTATGGGTTAATGATTAAATAAATAATATGGTGGTGATAGATCGACGAGAGTGCAAGCAAGGATTGTTGATATCGCTGTCCCTCATGACGAGAATCTCGTGAAAGCTGAGAAAGATAAAAAAACAAAATTAAAAATCTTGACTTAGCACACGAGGTTGTCGACATGTGGGACGTGGAATCTGCAATCATTGTACCGATAATCGTAGCGGTTAATGGCCTAATAGCGGAGAGCCTCGACCAACACCTTAGGAGGCTCTCATTCTGTCTCATTGCGCGGCTGGGTTAAGGGTTTGATTCAGAAAGCAGTTCTCCTGGAGACGGCACGCATAGTGAGGAGGTTCCTCTCTCTAGAGCCGGCAGCCTGGACCCTGCTCCTGATGCCGATGGACCACAATTTTTTATATTCTTGAAAGTTTTTTTATGAAAATATTTTAAAATGTAAAATAATAATAATATAATAAAAAAATATTTAGGTAAAAAAGGTAAAACAATAAATACAAAGTTTATATCTACGAAAAAAAATCTGTCTGTAAATGGAATAAAGAAAAAAAAAAAACTTGTCTATAATTCCCCCAATATAATGGGCAAAGGCCTCTTCTCATATAGAAAAGGAACGAACATAGATCACCATGCTTGCTCGCGATTTCAGACTTTTATACGTCCAGATTTCCTCACAATGTTCTTCTTTAACGGTAGGTATCAGCAATGTTTAAGATAAACTTTATGAATTGAAAATCACATTGATTTGAAATTGTTAAAAAAAAGTCTCTGTGCTTGCCATTCGTTTATTCATTGCAAAGTGTGATTGTTTCCAGATATTTGCTGTTCCACCGGTTTGGTGGGCCGACCTCGCGACATGTTGCACCAAGTCGAACACTGAACATGTTATTACGCACAAACGTGTCGTTTTCACTGCGGGACACCGCGTGACAATCTCCATGTTGTATTCTTTTGTGTGTTCCCCTTTTATTAGGGTTCCGGGTTACGAATGTGAAACAGGACTTTGACAGTTTTCGACAACTTTTTTAGACTATTTACTTAAGGGTCAGCGTAACCCGCGAAATTCGAATTTTCTTACGATTTTTGCAAATTGCAGGTCGTCAGTACGAGGTTGTATTTTAATATAAATAAGATTCGTGCCCGTGTCAATAAAAATCATCAATCTCTAAGTGCATATTACCTTATTGAATGACTATTATGAAATCATGAAATTTGAGGCCAATTCTAACTTAAGGATTTGTATTGCTGATTATAATTCCGTAAACCTCTATTTGTTATGGTTGTGAATCAAATTTTAATCAATATACAACCTGACACTGACCTGCAATTGCAAAAAACGTAAGAAAATTTTAATTTCGCGGGCTTCTTTTGCTCATGTCCCTTAAGTTCAGAAATATAGGTACCATCGGGAGCCTGCACACAATTGCGTAACACACTTTCTTTCCTCGGAGGATCCTCCGACCAGACGGGTGTTGTGTCTGGCGGGCAATTGCCCAAGGATTGATGTCGGATAGTCTTATATATGTTAATCGCGCGGTAAACTTAAATAGCGCGATGCAAAATAGATCTCAACACAAAATGTCATTTTAGTCTAACAATTTAAAACAATCAGAGTTAATGATTTCTCTTGAATTGAGAGAGAATGAAATGAAAGAGAGAATGAGAGGGAATTACATACAGAACCATTGTAAACACAACTTTAAAGTAACAATATTAGAGACGGGATGTCGTCAGCGGGTGGTGAGCGGTCCCGGGTTCAATCCCGGCCGGGGCGGGGCCAGCTTTGACGCTGTTACCGGGATCATAATAATATCCCGGGGCTAGCAAACTGTTCAAATCAACTCTATAATATGAAAGTTTGAAGGGGAATTAGATTTTAAATTTAAATTAACTGAAGGCACACACCCTGTATAGTGTCAGTTAGGAGACGAGAGGGTATTTGTAATGAGAACTGCGTGAGTTCAAGCAGCGATCCATTAAATTCGTTTAAGAGATGTTAATCTAAGTGTAGTTGAAAAAATTGGACCCAGACTTGAAAAATCAAGGGGGCCCAGGATAGACGAACTATACTGATATATTTTTTTTAAGAACAAACAAAACATTTTAAGAATTTTTTAAAATTATAAAAATCTAAATGTATACCGATCTGTACTTTTTATGGTGTACTACAAAATAAACTTAGCAGACGTGACGAAAAAAAAAATGATGTTTTTTTTTTGGTTGCCTGCCGCTGTGTAATTGAAAAATCAGTTTAAAAAAACAGTTTTTTTGAGTAAACTTTACAGGTATGATGGGTATCATACAAGTAAAAAAACTGCCAGCGGTTATTGACCCAAAAAAAAATCATCAATTTTTTTTTTTCTTTAGATATTGATTGGACCTATCCATCTGCGGAGTTTCGCTAGCTAATTTAATTTGACCCTGTATATTTCTTTGCATACGCAGATCAACCTCCTCCTCCTAACTCACATTATATAGTTATCAAGCATTTTTATAAGTAATCTTAACATACCCGTGATGATATAGTCGTTATAGCACTCCACGCACACAAAGGCGAATGGTAGAGATGGTATCACAACGATTAACTCACGACCCAATCCCTAAGCGATTGTTCACGGCAAATTGCTCGAGTCTTAACAATCCGATCGTGTGATAACGGCCTAATAAGAGCCTATTTAGAAGATATTGTTAGTTTTTTGCGAGAATGCGACAGCTGGCGATGGTTTTTGTGATTGTTGTAACCTATAAAATTGTGCAACGTCATTTTTGCTTTAAGGTGGATGCTCCAAGGTAGCCCGCGAAATTCAATTTTTCTTAAGTTTTCTGCAATTTGCAGGTCAGTGTCAGGTTGTATGTTGATTAAAATATGATTCGAGGCCGTAACAAATATGGCTCAACAGAATTATAATCATAAGAGTCAGCAATACAACTCCTTCAGTTAGAATAATCGTCAAATGTCATAATTTCATGAAATAGTCATTCAATAGGATTATATAAACTTATAGAGTTGTATTGACAATTATTGTTATGACTATAATTCTATAAATAAATATCTGATACGGCCGCAAATCATATTTAGATCAACATAAAACCTGATACTGACCTGCAAATTGCAAAAAACGTAAGAAAATTTGAATTTCGCGGGCTATTTTGGAGCATCCACCTTAAGGCGCTCAGGAGACGATGGATAATTTGTCCGTGGACAATTTCGAATCATATGGAAATCTTGTCCTACGTGCGCGTTTCCATACGATTCCCAATCCCCAATTGATTCAAAATGTAGTCAACAAAAAATAACACAACAATACTACATAACAACTATTAGTTCTAATCACTTCCCAAATAATACTCTTAAATGTGTAGGGATAACAATTGTGGCGTTTACCCTGTATAATGACGTCAGCGGTTCTGCAACTGTTCAGTATGAATTATCAGAATATTTTTAAGAACGTTCGCATTATAATCTCATTTGCCTACATTGTGTTTCTTAAGAAATCTCTGGAGCAAGCACTTGGCTAAATTTACCATGGAAACAGTGGCTAAAAGATAGTGGGCAAAAATGTATGGCCACAGCTAAAACCACTGTAGTTTTGTTTCAGTTCCGACAATGTGACCTAGAACCTATTCTAACCTAACCTAACATTGTCAGGTACTCAATAACCCCGGGACCGATTTTGATGCGCTTTGGCCTGAGTAAAGGGAGAAGTAATGTCTTCAAAACTACAGTGATCTTAACTGTGGCGGAGCTGGGTGTATTTTGCCCATACTCCTTTCCCATGGAAACAGTGCCTAAAGCCATAGATTCGTGGGAAGACAGATTAAAGGCCTGTATCAAAGCCAAAGGTGGCCATTTCGAAGAGAATTATTTTTTTGCTGAGACTTCAATAAATATGTACGTAGAAGTTATAATATTAAGATTAGATTATTTTATTAAAATGAAATGCATTTTCATTTGTAATTTAAAGCCAGACAAATTTTTTTTTTTTTTGGTAGGCCGCAGTGTAAGCAATCACTCAAAATAAAATTAAGTAAGTACCAGCTCTTAATATTGACTTTGTACCATTCTTTTCTATAGGTAATTAATTGTATCATAAGCATTAAGATAAATCTGATTCAATACTGTAAGTAGGTAACACCAAAATTAAAATGCTATAAATATTGGTAAAACTTTACAAATTACAAATAAATGAACACAGTTGTCAATGCACAGTGGTTCGAAGCCAAAAGAAGAGTGACAAAAACTTTGACAATCGTGAACGGACCGAAACCACAATGCAACAAAACAAATCATATTACATATCGCTAACTCACTCTGCATCGGACCTCTCGCTCGCACAGGCTCCCCGCTGACTCGTTAGCGACGAATAAACCTTGTAATACAATAAAACAGAAAATAGTGTAAAAAATACTTGTTGCAGATATAACTGTGCTGATAAAGAAGCTTTATTGCCGTGTAGTAAAGTTCGTTATTGCTTGATTTTATGTTAATTTAAGCTTGTTCTGCATGCTAAGAGTGACATTTGTTTGAGGCGTTCACCCAATATGGTGCTAGAGAGAAATAAATTGTATTTTTCTGTTTTTAATTGGTGCAAATTTTCGTTTATGTAGGGAGCTGAATGCGAAAACAAATTATTTTTAACTAGATACTTCGAGGTGGTTATTATTACTTTATTTTACACGATTTTGGAGGGCTTTGTTCAGAAAGATGGTGTTATACCTACTTACGGCCAATTTCACAAATGAAACTGAACACGATCAGCGCTTTTATATCGCATTCAAGAGCTGTCAGTGTCAAAATTGTTGTAGAATATTGACACTGACAGCGAATGCAGTGAATGTAAGCCATTGACACGCTTTTGATAAATTGTTATTTTTTTAGTTTTAAATGCTCCTTTTTTACTATTTGTATTTAATGTGCGTGTCCTAAATAAAACAGTTTTCTTCTTTCTTTTTCTGATCCCGTTCAGTTTCTTTGGTATAATCCACATTTCGTAATTCCAATGCATTTTTTTGCAATAAGTGTTATTTCTAGAGGATAGTATTTCTATTAAAACCAGCGACCATATCGACATCAGGAAAAAAACATGGTGGTAACATTACACAGGTCGGCCATCTTTGTGAAACACAATCTGTTTGAGATCAAACATTGATATTTTGGCACAATCGATCATTGCATCAATGGAAACGGATGTCTAACTTGTAATTATGCGACAAATCTTACCACAATTACACATACAATGAAGTAGAGTAACAATTTTTTATTGCTAAATCATAGGGTCAAATGTATAATTTAAAGCTTTTTTTTTAATTGTACTAGTAATATGTGTTGCACTAGTATTCCTGTTAATTCCTCCAAATAAACTAAGTTTGTAACAGGACCGTGCTTACGACAATAGTGGTAGTTTTGAGGCTTGAATATCAGGCCCATGAGTCAAGGCCTCACACTAATTAGACCAATCTGTAAGTACACTAATATATAGCAAGAATGAATATATTTGAATAATACTGTTAATATTAAAAAAGAACTTAAAAAAAAAAAATTACTAAGTGTAATAAAAGTAGCCTACACTATACTTTATAACATCAGCTATTTGCCGATTAAAGTCCCGCTAAAATCAGTCTACCCGTTTTGGAGATTAGCTGGAACAAACAGACACACAGAAACACAAATAAAAATAAAAATCTTATATGTACCGTACCTACCTATATACTTTCATGTTATGCATTTAGTAAAAAGCTGTTATTTAGACATTACAAACAGACTCTTCAATTTTACTTATTTGTATACAGCGTGTTTTTTTATATCCCATACTTTTAGGGCTATATAGTCTATAAGTAAAAATAATACAAAAAGTCCCAGAATAAGTGGTCCAAAAATGCATACTTTCAAAGATAACATAACACTATTAATACTCTCGATGTGTGTAAATCATTTTCATTCGAACCTATGATCATTCATTTAAAGCTAATAAAATGCGACGTTGTCATTATTTCATGTAAGGGTGTTTTACATTTATAATCGTGAGTTGGTCGAATTATTTCGAATGAAAACAAAAATGGTAAAATAATTCATAAGCCAGTTGATTCTTTGATATGATCTCATTCATACCCCAGAGTTATGGTCGTTATGGGATATTAAAAAAAACACTTTATATAGATGTTTAGATAAATCTACATCCAAACATTCAATAAAGCTAACAATGTTTTAATCCATAACGCACTCGAAAATAAAAAGCTTACCGCGAACGCGTCCAAACAAACCTTTGAACCGTAGCCGATCTAATAATGTGAACGAAATCCTTTTAAAGATCCAACAAAAACCTAATACCACTAATAATGCCGCAAAATTTCGAAGAACCTTTTTTTCCAGAGATATCGAGTAGTGACCACTGTGCGGCTGAGACGTTACAAGTACAATGAGTATAGATCGGTTTTGTCTAGGATTTCAAGCAGCTCGTATTACTGTGTGTAAGTGTGAGGCACAATGAGACGAATGGGGCAAAAAGTTGGTCGTGAAATGACCATTGCAAGGATTATGCGTTTGAAGTAGCACATTGTATTGTTGCTTTTATTGATGTTTGTGATAATATTTTTGTAGGAAGATACAGAAAGGACCATCTTTTTCATTTTCAACCGTCCGTTGTAAAGTTGGTCCTTCTGTACGACAGGCCCATTTGAAATAAGACTGCGACACCTGAGTTTGAAGTACAGACTTTATTTATATACAACTATATTGAACACCAGATTTTTTATTATTTTTGTGTCAATTTTTTTTTCTTTTATTGTGTTTTATTATGGATGTTGTGGTCAGCAATAAAGATTTTTATTATTATTTAAATGTCTTTGACATATCTCGGGACCGAAAGGGGCAGAAGCCAACTCGCAGAGCCCCTCTCGTATAATATAAAATATATTGTTTAATAAAAATAGAAAAATGAATTGCAATTAATGACAAGTTCTCTGAGTTTTTTATTTATAGCAATTTAATTGTCCAATATTCACGAATACAAAACTCTGAAAATCATTGGTGTACACTAAATTCTATAACTATGCTGACGGTCTTAACATTGGCCATGTTCTTAATATTTTGACACAATTTTTTTGATTACCTACTCGAATACTTCATTAATTAATGTTTGCATGCCTAATCTAATGTAGAAAGATCACAATTGTTTTTTTTAATACCTACCTGTCATGTCATAATAGTACCTACAATCTATGCAAATAAATAAACTTTACTTTACTTCAAACTCTGAAAAACACAACATTATTTTTCCTAACAAAGTCATTACTGAAAATTCGAATAACCTACTCGACGCATGTTTACAGGCGCTCCATTTTAGATATATTGTGAACATACATGGACTCCACTGCCAGGTGTTCAAAGGTATAGAGTCAGAGCACAGGGGGGGCGAGAGGGGCGGGCGGGGAACAGGGAGGTGCCTGAATTCGATTCCGGGCTATTGAAAAGTTTCAAGAGGCGAAAAGCTTCGACAAACGAAGCTAAGTGAATTTCGAGCCCTCGGAAAAGCCAGGACCGTATTTTGTTTTCTGGAATCGAGAGAAATATTAGTAGTTCATGAGAAAATATGTTTATGCGACACATGCCTAAGGTAGAAAGTCCATAGGTGTCTAAATCGATCATGGTTGGTATTACTTTTTTTTTTTAAATCTGCTAATTACTTTGTTGAGGTGGTTTTCTTAATAGGAAGCTAAAGAACAGACGATTCTGGATTTCAAGATTGTTGTTTAGTTCAAATAGCTCCATAACTGTCTACCCAACACACTTGATTTTGAAGGATATTGCTAATCAATTGCTTCATGTGTTCGAAAAATTTGTCTGCTCAACAATGTAAATAACGCAATGAATATTGTTGATCGGTCACAGTGAAAGCCATTGCTACTAAGAGAAAAAATATCGATTTCGAGAGGTGGATGACGGTAGCATCTCACATCAATTTAAATATTTTTACTTTCCAGCACTAACTTGCTGAAGTGAATCATCACCATCATCAACCTTCTCTCAACTATGTTGGGGCTGCCATTCTAACCGAATGCAGCTGAATATTAAGGCGTGCATTACGCCTAAATATTCAGCTGCATTCGGTTATCTAGATTATTAAAAGTAATAGATTCATAGTTATTTGTGTGTTTACAACCTCGTGCATTAGAGCCGACGCCCTAACCACTGGGTCATCACAACACTTGTGGTTGTGGGTTCTAATGCAAGCAAGTACCAATGTGAATTTAAATTCATTAATTTGCACTTGCCGAGTTTATATTGGGCATCGGTGAAGGAAAACCCTGGAAAGAAAATGTAAGTATAAAAACGCCAAACCGTTTTGAGCAAGCTTTGTAATCAATGCACGGCGTTCTCTGTATGAGAAGGGCCTTTGTCCTGTCAGACAATTCATAAAGGCTGGTATTATTATAGTAATTTAGAATATAAACTGTATTCAGTTAGACCAATAGGAAGGTAATTACGATCTGCGATAGCACATAAACAAAAACAATTACTTCCATCGAGCGAGTACGTCCCTGCTCAAGCGGCTTGGTTCCAATTTTTATCAATCCCATTTCATTTCCCCTTACGAAAGTTTTCCTCCAATTTCGCGCTCTCGCCCCCGCCCTTTTAGTGTTGGAACAATCGAGACACATAATAGTTATCGACTTAAAATATTTTCATCTGTAAAAATATAAACTATGAACGTTTCTTCGTAAGTCTAAACTAACGGTTTAGCATAATCAGCCCATAACATTCCCACTGCTGGGATTGAGGTCTCTTCTCTGTGAGAGGGAGCGGGCAATAAATCCACCACGCGGGTTGGAGATGTCACATGTCTTCGAATTTTTGGTTCGAGTGCATGCCGGTTTCCTCACGATGTTTTCCTTCGCCGTTTTGAGAGCAGTGTTGATGAAATAAATTACACTACAAGTGCTTTCTCACCGGTAGCATTCGCCTGTAATGTAACGTTCGGAGTCGAGCATTACATCAGTGAGGGAGAAGAACCGAGCATAACAGTGCGCAACCGTAATGATACAATTCGAGCATTACATCAGTGACGGATGAGAACCATGCATTACAGTGCACAGTGCGCAATGTCTGTAATGTTTAATCTGAAATGTTACATTACAGGCGAATGCTTGTCAGTCAGGGAGGCAGTATTGTAACGTAATGCGTTACATACGTTACATTACAGGCAAATGCTCCCTCTGTGAGGTACCTTTACGGTTTAGTTACTACATACTGAAATTCGTGTGGTAATGGTACGGTAACATACTCCTCGCACAAGTTCCCATGATCTCCAGTCCAAGTGTGAGAAAGGAACACTGGGATGGTTTTTAGTTGCACGTTGGCACGCCTGCCTAAGGGCAGGGCATGAGAATATTCAACCCGGAACAAGATATAAAAAAAGATACCATACTCCTAAAGGTAATCCTTTTCATTATGACTTACGCATTATATTGCCACCTATTTCTTTAAATTCGTGTATTTACAGGTTATCCAAATAATGGCTGGTCTCAAATTCAGTGAATGTTCCAAAACTGACAAAATGAAAGTTATTGCCATTTGAATGTGTATCATGTACTTAAGCATAATTATGTACTTATTATTAAAAAATCTTAAAAGGCTCTTTATCATAGTCTAACCACACACGACAGCACGTGTAGCATGATCACTATAGAAACGGGTTTTGTCTACGGAAGAATAGACAAAATGACAGATAAACAATCACAATCTGTCACTTTGTCTATTCTTCCGTGGACGAAACCCGTTTCTGAGGTGGTAATTCTACACGTGCAGTATCCCACCTACAACAAGCATCGCAGATGTCATCATAGTTTTATAACGTAGAGAGGAACTTTAACTCTAATAAAATTATCGATAAACCGTAAGCACGGTACATCACTACAGTTTAAACATTAAAGTATTTCTCGGGAGACGCGGACGTATCAAGCGATCATTTCTCTGTTATTACGCGACCGAATTCAATTGAGGACCGTTTACATCGACACTTGCTTATTAACTGACCCAATGTATAAAATTTGATGGGATCATCGTACAACAACATCATTCTGCCTAGCCTTTTCCCAATCATGTTGGGGTCGGCTTCCAGTCTATCCGGATGCAGCTGAATACCAGTATTTTACATGGAGCGACTGCCTATCTGACCTCCACAACCCAGTAACTGGGTAATACGATACCCCTTGGTAAGACTGGTTGTCAGACTTTCGGGCTTCTGACGACTCGTAACGACTGTCAAAGATCCACGAATGTCAGCCGGGACCAACGGCTTAACGTGCTTTCCAAAGCACGGAGGAGTCTCGATATGTAAAGATGATCACCCATCCACGGACCAACCCCGGCAAGCACAGCTTAACCTGATAGATCGACGATCTGAACAGATCCATTCGGCTGTAACACGGTAGGAATGAAACTATTTGACTAGGCGCAGAAACGGATACGTTCGCAAGCGGCGGTACGGAGCCGATTGTGTCCGTCGACATCCTGCCGGACGCGATAGGCTGTCGCCCATAGAAATATAAATAACTTCTTTCTTAGACTGCTTCGTTGGTCACTGGTCGCAACCGCTACTGCTGAGCATGAGGTCCTGGGTTCGATTCCCGGGTCGGGCAAAGTGTTATTGGGTTTTTTCCATCTGGAATGTCTCAGTAGCAGCCTGGAGTCTGGATTTGTGCCCGGTTGATGGCAATAGGCTCGCCCCCTATTACATGGGACTTAAACATAACTGGCGAAATGTGGGTGTACTATACGTACACCTCTGCCTAACCCTTCGGGGAATACAGGCGTAATGTTATGTGATCCGATGCGATGCGTGCCGTTTGTTGGAAATATTCCCTAATAGGCTGGTATTATTGTACCTACTAAGCTACCCTCGGCTTCAATCTATTTTATGGGTAAAATAAAATAGAATTTCTTCAAAAACTCTTTTCGTGCTTCATAATTTGTTTTGTTGAGAACCGTTTAAAGAGCAATTACTAAGTTCCCTCTTATTTATCTGACTCCCAAATAAATTAGTATCGTTATTAAAATATAGAATTTTTCATTTTCGCGTAATTCCGACATTTCCTTTAAAATTGGTTCGGTTCATTTGATTACTTACTCATTTTTAGGGTTCCGTAGTACACAAGGAACCCTTATAGTTTCGCCATGTCCGTCTGTCTGTCTGTCTGTATGTCCCCGGCTTAGCGCAGAGACTATTTGTACTAGAAAGCTGTAATTTGGCCTGAGTATACATATTAATTACGCCGACAAAGTGGTAAAATAAAATCATGAAAAAAAAATTTTTTTTGGGAACCTCCCCTACACGTAAAGTGGAGATATCTTTTTTTTTTTCGTCTATCCCATGGTATGGGGTATCATTAGAAAGTTCGTTCAAAAAGATTGAGTGAGTTAATAAAAACCATTTTTGGATTGAAGGATCCGTTTGCGAAATATTAAGCTTTACAGCGCTAATTTTTGTTAGAGTCAAGTGTCCCCCTCCCTGCTAGCTAAATGGTAAGTTCTTACTAAGTGGCAAATTCACAGCAGTTATAACGAAATTAAAAGGAAAACTATCACAGCTAAGTAGGCTCTACAACTTTACGATTAATTATCGACCAACTTAAATTTGCAGTTGCAAAATCATGTTCTTCAACTACAATGTTAAGTTTGTTCTTGGGATAAATTCATTCCAGCTACCGAACCCTTCATTGTGCGTGGTCCGACACGCACTTGGCAGGTTTTATTCGATGTAAAATGTCGTTTGATGAGTAGGTACGGTCAGCAACACAAGTCCATTAACACTGGTCTTTTAACATGACGTCACAATTTACACAAAATGGTTCGATAAACTGCTTTATAACTTTTCATATAACCGCACTTGGCGGGTTTTTTATTTTGCTGATGCGAGCTCTGAGGCCTTAGTGTAAGTTTGCAAGTGAGTAAACGTAACTAACGCGTTTGCGTTAAGATTTGACTGATAGATCATAATGCTAAGAATATAAAGGTGAGAATAAAAATCTTAACGCAAACGCGATAGTTACGTGTACTCACTTGCAAACTTATTAAGGCCTGTGCTCTCGTGAAAATAGAGAACGTTCAAGACTTACTCCATGTATAGTAAGTAATACTAATTCTATGCTGCCATGTAGCCAGAAGAATGAAAATAGTTTTTTTTTGCGATTTCTAACTTTTCTAGTAGGTACCTACCTACTTACTCAAACCTAAGTTGGTCCAATGGACTTTTTGGACCTTAATTTTTTCTCAAGATCTGTGAATGTAGATCAAATTGTCTCAAAAAGTTAAGGACAACCTCAGAAATTTTTCCTGTTCACACATCATTATTACGATTAAATTAAGCTGCAACCTATTCTTGAAATCTCAAGCAACAGAAAATTATCCTACCTAACTAAAAGGTGTTAATATTAACTAATCCTTAAGCCCCTTTCACACAGGGCGGCGGACCGCAGCTTTTCGGCAATTACACGCTGTGATGCGTACTCATAATGTGCTCTATTGTCATTTTGAGCGGAGTGTATAAGTACATGGTGCTCGATTTTGTTACAGTTTCTATGCATAACAACACAAAACTTTCAATGAATGGTTTTCAATGTTTTTTTTTTTTAAATGAGTATTAAAAAACTTGAAATTCCGTAGAAACTCAGCTCTTAACACTGACAACGTTTATTTGTATTACCTAATTAGCTAACTGCTTAAACAAAAACATTTATGAAAACCATTCATTGAAAGTTTTGTGTACTACTAATACCCCATTTACTATAGCAATACAACGGCTAAATAACGACAGTTATTGTGCAATAATATTGAAATTACTGAACTTTAGAATTATATTTTTAATGTAAATGGTAAATAGATTACATTGCTTTGTATTTATCGTGAAATAACGGAGTTTATAATATGTTTTTATCAAAATAACGAAACGGTGATAACCGATATTTGTCTAATCTTAAAACAAATGGATGATATCAAATAGAAACCTATAAATGTCTGATAAACACCAAACCTACACTAATACCCGTGTCACTTTAGCAGGGCAATAGCGGTCATTACCCTTTCTCTAATTTCGTAGAAACCCAAACAATAAACTATGTGTGGTTTTTCGTTATTGGTGTCGAATATCACGATATTATTGATTCAGGACGTTAAAGGACTTTATTTCAGTTTTTGAAATAAAAAATGTAGGTGGGTCGATGACCGATTGCCTAGCTAAACGATTCGGATATACACTACTCGATTCCATCGCATTTCTAGTAGCAAATTACCTTATTGTTTTTTTTTCCACAACGGGGAAGCTCTTGGCCTGAATGTCACCAGATGGTAAGTGATGATCAGGCCGAAGGTGGAAGCGAGCTTGACCCGGAATGTTTTATTATTCTTTATTTCTTTCTTTCTCTTAATATTATAATAATATAGATCACCCTGTATTGAATTGCCTCCCGATTATTTTCATCAAATAATGACATCGGAACGATTAGCACTCACCATTCCGTGAAACATTCTCATAATAATAAATACAACATTAACTATAATGCACCTCTGATATAATCCGCTCATTCACGGATCATAATCGTTCATTCACGAGTATATTAGTTCATTCATCGAACATATTTAACGGTTTAGCGCTGATACTGTGAACGACTTCAGCGGGAGGTCTCGGGTAATTATGTGGTTTTCGGATCAATTGTAATATTTTGAGTATAGATTTTGTGGAGATCTACTTTTGACATCGTTTTTTGATGTGTAACATCTTTCTTCTCGCTTTCCTCCTGCAATCTGTGGGAGAGATGTCGTGAAAAGCACCGAAAGTGTGTAACAGGAAGTCGGGAAAGCGCGCGCTATTTGAGGCCCTCTAAAACCCACTCTTGCCTTTGCAAGTGTCCTCCTGACATGGTCAGGCCGTATCTTAATTTTTTAAGTTGTTAATTTACATTTTGTTTTATTCCACTGAATTAATAAAGTTTTACTAGTTTTAATTTAAATCTATGCTTTATTTGTTATCTACAATTTATCTGTTATTTTATTTTTAAGTATAAAAAGAAAAAAGAAAAGAAAGAAATCACAGAAATATGTTTTTTAACAAAACAAAAAAAAATACCAGGCAACCAGTTGTACTAAGGGGTATCTTATTACACAGTAACTGGGTTGTGAAGGTCCACATGAAGCGACTGGCGATCGCCAGTCGGTATTCAGCTGCATCCGGTTGTACTGGAATCTGACCTCAATATTCATACTAGTTCGGAAAAGCCATGCAGATAGAATAAATAAATGATGATGATGATTCTTCTGTAGACTTAGCGAATTTTAATGCAAGTATATTCTGGTTAGGTACCCTTCGAAACAGTCTAAATAACTTCCGTAATAGAACATTAAACATAAGTAAAATAGGACGCGCTAATTTACACGGAAATTGTAAAGAAAATGCATTCACTCCTATGCAATTGGGTTGTGGTGCAAGTTAAAAGAACGGAAAAAGAAGAATTGAAAATACTTTAACAATTACTTCAATAAATTTTTCATTTTTTTATTTTATTTACTTTAACTAAGTTAAGCTACTAACATCATTTGAATGTAACGTACCAGAGCGGCAATTCCCGTTTTTTTTTAAGAATGTTCGCATTCGCATCTTATTCGCAATCTGTCAAACATACTATCAATTTACCAAAATTTTGACAAGTTTGACAGATTAAGACTTGAATGTGACCGTTTTTTATGTACGAGAATTTATTGGCCTTCTAAATTCCCGCGAAACCTTTTTTTTTTAAATTTATATTCTTTAAGGCATCTCTTTAGGTTATGAGCTATCCGAATATCAAAACATATTTGGCCTAGGTCTTAACTTACAATATGTAAGTATATTATTTTCCTCTTTTTGTGGTTCCGTACCCGAAGTGTGCCAAATAAAACCCTATTATAATTATACCGGTATGATCAATACGGGTATTTTTCGGTTACAACATTAATATTTATTACAGGTATTTTTAAAGGTTACCTTAAATTGAATAAAACCAGTATTAATACCGGTTACACGTGCTGTCGGCTTTAGTCAAAGGGCGTGCATCACCTGTGTGTAACCGGTATTAAAACGGTAACCTAAAAGAGGTAACATATATCTTCTTGGGTTACCCAGATAGCGGTAATCTTAGTCGTAGAAGTTATCAAAATTCTTCGATTAATTTATAACGGTTTTCGGTCCCTGGTTAGGACATAGGATACTTTTGATCCCGGTAGTACGTTTCCGAGGGGCAATTTCCGACCTCAACGTGCAGCAAGTACTTGCGTGCTTTCAGTCCGCAGTGCCCCTAAAACTTGTACCACACATCGTTACAATGAATGAGTATCGTTAATAACGTTATATTTTCCATTTCCAGTCGTCTTCGGCGGCAGTTCCTTTCCATTTCACTCAGAATCAGCTGCTGCAGCTATTTACCGACCAGAAATGATCTTTTAACTAAAATGTATGCGTGCTTAACTGTCACAAGATGTCGTTCCAAGACGTTGGTCTTAGTTCACTGGAATATCAACGTACGTTGGTATTTAATTATTACCAAGAAAGTTGTGACGGCATCTACAACGCCACTTGCGAACTACGATTCGAAGAGATGATGTCACACAAATCCTGAATCGCGCAATTAGAGTTTACCGCGTGATCAACATATATCAGGCTTTCCGACGTCAATCGTTGGGCAGTTGCACAGTAGACACGAATTGTTTTTTATTTTCGAATACTCAACCCATTTTTAAGTAAATTGATAATTGCTTCATATTTCGCAATAAATAACAAGCGTTGTCATCCCGCTTCTCTTTCTTTTCTATGCGGACCGACAGTGACCGCACTTAATTGCCAGATTAGTTTAAACCGATAAAAAAAATGAAAGGCTAGCTTAGTATCTACTTATCAGTTCCTGTAGGATTTTATGACGTAATCGTGAACAACAGCTAGGTTTCCTGAATACTGATAAAGAAAAAGGAAATAGGGAGGTACTACCAAACCAATCAAATTAAAAAATCATCAAGAAAAGTGAACTAAACACCAAACGTTTTTAACGTTTGGTGTTAAGTTCACTTCAGCACCATTCCTTTCATCTTTCAAGGCATTGTTACTTACTGGCTAATATAATGCGGTTTGATCAAAACCTCTTTGTGAAATATATCCGTTTCCTTGTATTTCATACATGCGCATGATCTGCTCAAAATGTTGTATAACACTTCACACTATTATAAGAAGCAGCCATGCAATACGACCACACTAACCACCACAACATTATTGTATTTTCAGCTTTATAACAAAGGAATAAGGCTTTCGCAACCGCAGATAATATTTTTGTAACTATTCCTAATCCGCAAAAACAAATCCATTTGCGCAAACCGCCGTGAAATTACAAACTTACATTTGCGTTCGAAAATGGAACATTTTGAAGTAAATCTCTTTAGAAATTTCGTTTTCAGAACTGCACTTTTATTCTGTTTTTGTCAGTGCTTTTGTATGGAGGCGTTAGATTTGACACAAAATGTTTTTTGCGCCTGTTCTTTAGAGTTTGCGCAAATTTCGAGAGTGTATTATTATGTGATAGTTTGTGAACGTGTGTCGGGTGTTAAGATTAATATTTTTTTGTGTCAAAATAATGCTTTCGGAGAGTGTTGATGCTGATCTGTTTGTTTGTAAGCTTCAAGATCTCAACAAATCCTATAGATACAGAGCAAAGATATTGTCGACATGTTGCGTACGTAGATTGCGAACTAAGATTTCTATAGTATAGGTAGGTACCTACCTAGGTACACTGTAGATAAGAAGGGACAAGCAAGTCCCGCTATCTAATTGCGTAACACATTTTTGTAAACAATTAAGACTAATCTGTTTCATTTTGACATTTCAACAACATTCATTGCGTTAATTACGTTGTAGAGCAGATTTTTTTTTCGAACTTTTTAGGCAATGCAATATAGCAATCTGTTTCAAAACGATTCAGATTGTGATTGATCGTGTATTACGTAATTAGGGTGCCGGTTATCTTCAGTATACCTAATTAATTTGTAAGTAAGGTAGACGTAGGCAGACTATACTGCCGCGACATTCAAAAGGGGTACTTATGGACGAGTGAGAAAATGCCAATAATATTCATTTGATTCTTTTCTAGTTAAGAACGCATATTTTCAAGCCAAATCGAATAAAATCATTGATAAGTTATCTCCTTGTTTGTCATGTGTCGAAGTAAGATTTTTAAATGTCACGACAGATATGAGTTTTCATAGTAATTTATTCGGCCGCAACACGACAGATTTGGATTTTCATAGTAACACTGCCGGCCGCTGTTCTGAAATATTATGTGTTAATTTATCATACTTTATTTATTTAAAATGCATGAAGTCTCTTTGATGACATTTAAAAAAGTGTACATTTCCCAGTTCCCACTAGTAAATAGTTATCTGTGGCAAGCACGCATGTTTAATATAACTACCTACTGCATTATGAATCTAAAACTGGTTCAATAAGAGCTACTTTTCGAGCAAGTGCTATGTTTGAAAAACATAATATCTAGGTACATACATAGGTACGTATTTTCTTTTTGTTTTGAGATAGAAAGTACTGTCAGTATTAGATATTATTCATTTCTCTTTGGAACATTGGAGGGCTGTTAAATCACCAAGCAATTTAATTACATACGTAATACAAAAATAATAATTCTTTATTCCATATTATTTCTTTCCATTTCGACTTCGATTCTATCCGAAATTCTGAATGAAGGAAATAATTTAAGATTATAACTTCAAACAAATTAAATCATCACAAAAACAAAATAAGCCGCATATTTTAAAGACGACTCAATCAACAGTAGTCGTAACAAGATTACCCCTTACTGACACAGACTGACGACTAATTTCGCGACACGACAGTACGACAAACACGAAATCGCTCTCAAATAATCGTTCAGCAATTAAAACTGCTTATTTCCTTAATTCAGAGCAATCGGACGCTTAAAGAGCCTTTGCTGTCTCTTCATACGAATTTCAACCTTACGTGGAAGTTTTTAAAATACATATTACTACAAACTGACGGGATGATTTTCCTAGCAATGTTCGTAAAAGTAAAATAAGCTTTATTCGACTGTGTTAGAGTAAAATGTTGTGAAGCAAACGATGATGAGGCGACGTAAATGGGAAATTGTGCGCTAACTCGCCGTGCCGTCGGAATAAAACAACTCTTTGCGCTAATAATGAGGAAGAATGCACAGAGTAGTGTAGTACAGAGAATGCAATAAAGTTACCGTACTTAGTACACATACCTACTGGACTTAGTTCTTCCCAAACGAAACAACCTGGAAAATGGGATCTAAGTTAGGTGTTATGTTACTCAAATTTACGTCGACTCCTTCGGCAGGATAGGTTAAATTCTTACTCTCGTACCTACACAGTCGTCAAAATTTGCTGCCAGGCCGTTAGACCTAAAGTAAATTTTTAACCAAACAGTTGCATACATTTTATAGGTAAACCTGCCTAACTTCGTGACAGTTTGTTGGCAGGATATTTATCTAGATAAAAGCCTTCAGGCATAAAGGGCTACAGTTACAGCCTCTGTCTGTTCAAGCTGCTCTGAGTCACAGATCGCTCTGAATCAAACGTCGAACATTAACCATTAGGGATGTGCACTCGGCACAAGAATTGCTTTCTTGGTTGATTACTTCGTTTGCTGTCTGTTCGTGCATGTGTTCTTGTTTACTCACTCGTCTACTAGTCGGTTGGTATTCTGAGGCCTTAGTGTAAGTTTGCAAATGAGTAAACGTAACAATCGCGTTTGCGGTAAAATTTTGATTCTCGCCTTTATATTCTTAGCATTATGATCTATCTGTCAAATCTTATCCGGGACAGACAGAAGGACATGGCGAAATTATAAGGGTTCCTTGTTGAGTACGGAACCCTAAAAATGAAATCATTTACTTAACAGTTATCAATACGAATGCACTGGGAATGAATGCAATATAACCTTTGGTGTTATGGCATTGGAATTTCTTGGAATATAAATATGCATAGGTAGATAACCTAATAGGTAGGTACTTATATACAAATAATATTTCTAGTGCTTTAATTGTAAGTTTTACATCGATATATAAACAGAGTCAAATTAAATCAGCTAACGAAACTCCGCAGACTTCCTCCCTTCGATCACGTTTATGCTTGCAAATCTCCACTCAAGCCAGCCAATAAAGGCAATAAAGAGATGGGAGCTCTGTTCTCGTCAGTATTCACTCCACCCGGTCAATAAAGGCAAGCCAGTGGTGAGGAACAAGACTTGTCCCGGGAGATAGGGTCAGTGGGGCCACTGCTGCCCAACAGCTCGCCTCATGCTGCCCTGCAGGTTTATGTAGGTATCTCTCTTGGTCTGCTTCTGAACCTAGAAAACTGATTTGGAAAATTAGGTAGTACCTAAATTCTGCCGGCACTGACTTTTTTTGTTGGTTTTCAGGGGTATTCCTTCAGAACAGAAGGCCCCCGGGATTTGAGGATAAGACCGGCGATTTTACCCTCACTAAAACCACCCCTGTGGTCACCATCTGCACATGGAAGGGTGGTCACCATTACCTCTCAAAAGACCGGCACATCTCTGGAGAGACTGTAAAGGGGTCTCCTCGAAACCTAACTGTCCAAGTGTGCAAGTCAGGACGTGACCACCTGTGCGCCATCTTCCCTGTGATCACTCAGTGGGGGGACAGAGTCCCCACTGTGAGCGCTTATGATCCCAGCCGGCACAGAGTTAAAAATGGGAGCACGCAAGCTGCACCACGACGTCAACGCAGAGATAATTGGGCGATACTGGGTGGTGGGGTAGGTACTCGTTATAAGTATTATTATTATTTAAGAACTTAAGAATTTTGACGTTATTTCGGCTATACTGGCCCACTGCTGGCAATGGGCCTCCCCGGAACTCTTTTCTATCCCATTTAGGCTGGATTCGACCAAACAGGATTATCCGCGGAATAAGCCTTCTCTATTTTGAATTTTTGACAGTTTCTCCATACGAAAATTGTCAGAGTAAATCTTATTCCGCGGATAAAATTTATTCGTGTTTGGTCGAATCCGCCCTTAGTTTACAAATTATTCTTAAAGGCTCGTGCAGACAGGCGCGATGCAAATCCGGTACTATTAAATATTATTAGCCAATTTAAATATAAGTAGTACGTAGTACCAATATATTTTTAATAATAGTTCACAATAAAAAAGGTCTACTGCCGGAACGAACGAGCGCATTAAACTCTAACTAAGAATAATGACAAAGTTTATATCAAAATAAGAACATAATGGAGTTATCTCCATCAGAAAGCCGGCAGCTTGTTAGTCCTAAAGTTAACCCTGTAACTGCCGCCCGCGAACAATCACTGAACGCGCCGGACAAAAGAAACGCATCGACAATACAAGACGCGCCAAGAAAAAAACAAAACCCAACACACGATTGGTCGATCGACGTGTGACGTCATCGCGCGCCCCGCCCCCTAACAACCGTCGCTACACCTGAGATGAGAGCGAGCGAGATCTTTGTAAGTGTGAAGAAGACAAAATTATATTGACGGTTCCCGCGCTAATGTTCTAACGACTTATGTGCCCAAATGAACGCGATTTATTTTCAATCATACCTCGTTTGAATAAGGTTATGTTTCCTGAGCAAGCCTGAGCTTTTAAGTCTCATTGCATTCATTGTTCTGGTCAGTTGGAAAAGCTGTTATTGTTTGGTTACGGGTTAACCGATTTGGTTAAATTTGTGTGTTAACAGGCAGATGTCCGGCGGTGCTCTCGCTCCCTCGCCCCGCGCTCCGCTGAGACAGGTAGCGTCTGATTGGCCCCGTATTGATTAGTGTGATTAATTAGAATTGAGTTCATTAGCATTTGCGTAATTGGAAGTTTGGACTCACTACTATACCGTGCGCTTAGTTTGTTTTTTGCTGCTTTGTTTGATCGCGGGTAATGTATGCAAAAACCTGTACGTTGAGTAGTTACTTAGTTTAATTTGATTGATGAAAGTTTTGTGTTTTAAGATGAGTTTTCAATGCATAACTGGTCATGATAATTTGCATATTTATGCGTTTACCAGTAAGGAGATTTTTTTAAAGTAAACCCAACTTCATAGATATCATTTGAAATAGCAAACATTCTGTAGATTTTAAATTAATCTGATCACATCAACTAATGACTTCTTCAAAAACATGCAAAGAAGCAACAAGCGGGTAACTACCCACGAGCGCGTCGAGAACCCTCAAAGAAATCGCTAACAAACTCCCGGCAACACTCTAACACCTAGCACAATCGACCCAATCAAACAGAAAAAAAACTATTCAACCATCACCAACTCTCAATACCGTTCAAAGAAACTCCGAGGGGAAAATGCTAATACGCCGCTTCTTGCTTCTTACCAAACAAAATCACTTCGCGACCCCAAATTTCGCACTTTCAATGGGCAATTTCGCTCGCCCCCCTTCTAATAGGCCCCGCCTCTTTCTTCCCCGCCGACGCTAGTAGTAGTTTCGGAGCGCCAGTGACGTACGCGTATCGCTGCGAGATGGACGTGCCCGACGACCGATACTACGGCAACCAGACGCCGGACCGCTCCGACACGAACAGCCCGCGCTCACAAATGAGTAGTCCGAATTCCAACTCTTCAATAAATGTGACTGATCAATCCATATCACTTTCCCAACACCAACAGAACTTAGAGACGCTTAACAGAATGGGAATGTTTTTTCACGCGCAACAAATGCATCTGAACCAGAGTTTTGATGCGGTGAAATCTAGGTTAGGCTTAACACAAGTGCCTACGAGTGCTAACCCAGGCCCGAGGCATACGATAGACGCTATATTAGGACTGAATGGCCAGAGGCAAGTTACTAGAGTGCAGAGTGAGTTTGAGCAAAGAAGAGAGGAGAGGGAGTGTGAGACTGTGCCGGTGTCGCCAGGAGCCGTAGAAAGTGCTGGTAGGTGGACTTTATTTTATATAAATAGTTTCAAAGCTCTTTTGTTTAGTTATTGACATAATACGAGCTTTTATTCGGTCAATATTAAGCAATAATCAAATTGTTATTATTAACAATTAAATGTTAGCAAGAACGTGCGTTGAAGAAGGACATTTTTCGAACCACGTGTAGGCACTGTAAAGGTTTCTTCAAAAAGGCGCTCTTCTACAGTACTTATCCAAATATTGACTTCGAGGAGGATGATAATTATCATCTTCTGTATTGACTTTCCATATTACAAAGTAAGTACAGGAAAAGGAAAAAAACCTATTTAAAACGGTTTAAAAACAACAATTTAATAATGTCAATATTTATGGCAAAAATTGTTATATCGGAGAACGGAAAATATTTTAACGCAACACACAACAAAACCGCAATATGTATTTGTACCAACAACGCATTGCCCATTGCGAATAGGCGTTGCATTATAAGCGCCGCCCGTGCGAAATATCCCGCCCGCCGACCGCGCGCTGCCGACGGGTTAACTTTTGCATTCACTTTGCCCAGGAAAATCTTTAATGTATTTTTTTTTTTAATAGCTACTTTATAGTTAAAAAGCCGTTTTGAGTTTAAATAATGCATTGACAAAATAATGCTTCAGAATATAATTTTAGGGGTATGTTAAGTACCCCTTGTAATCCTAAATAAATAAAGATTAAAAAAAACTGGGTTGTGGAAGTCAGATAGGCAGTCGCTTCATGTAAAATACTGGTATTCCGTTCAGCTGCATCCGATTACACTGGAAGCGGACCCCAATATACTTACTTGGGAAAAGGCTAGGCAGCGTGATGATAACTTTAGATTTTAACTGGAATTGAACACTGAATTGTCTATGTGCTCAGACTCACGAGTTGTGCCCGGTTAATGGCAATAGGCTCGCCCCCTATTACATGGGACTTAAACATAACTGGCGAAATGTGGGTGACCTATAGGTACACCTCTGCCTAAACCTTAGGGGAATACAGGTACCTATGATGTTATGTTATTTTCTATTTAGGTTTTTAAAAATGTTATGTATTTTTTCTAATGGTTGTTTTTTAATCTATGGTAAATAGGTACTAGGAAATAATATGGTTACCATAATTAATTGAGGAGTCCGGCGCCGTTCGAATTCAATACAATAACGCATTCAGGGTGCCGATGGGGTTGACTCGATACTGCAGCGCATCAGGGGAAGTTCGCGTTGACTGCTTCTACACTGTGATGCGAAAGCGGTGCGCATCCCTGGTTGGTAGGGTTCGGGGTAGCACCAACAGCATCCTGCCTGTGGTAGCAAAAGGCTAGATTATGCGTTTGTGAGCCACTACTGCAAGGTATCGGCTGGGCGGTGGGCCTGTCACCTTGCAGCTGTGATGTCACAATTTATTTTTGTATTAATGTTTTACTAACATATCTTATAGAGATCTGATGAGTCTTGTTACTCTCGTCTTGTTGTTGTCGTCTTCGTCTCGTCTTGTTGTCGTTGTTGTTGTTATTCTAGTGTCTTGTTACTTGTTACATTACACATTGTGTACAGCCTCAAAAATTCTGATGATTAATTAACTTAAATATACGGTAAGTGGAATTATTTTAGCGGTTTTAAACACATCGTTAGAATGTTTATTTGATCATCTTCATGAAAACATTGACAACGTCAGCCGATTGAGAAACCCGATAAAACCAGAGCTATTAAGGCTTATCTTAAACCGACTAAAGCCTCGTGCAGACTGGCGCGATGCAACGGCGCTACGAGACTCTAACAACACAATTTCTAAAAAAAACTTCACGGTAGGACAATTACCGGTGTCGTGTCGCGCCGTCGCGTCGCGCTTGTCTGAATGAGGCTTGAAAAAGGAGGAGGTTCTCAATTCAACACGTAGATATATTTTTTTTCCGTCGAAAACTTCAGAGAAAAAACATTCGATTCGGCAAAAAACAAAATAGGCAGTCATGGAGTCTGCCAACAGAAGTTAAACCTTAAAGCCTCCCCAGAGAGGCGCGACGCGACGGCACGACGCGGCTCTGGTGGAACAATTTTTATGAAAACTTCACGGAAATTGTTCTTTTCGTGTCGCGTCGCACCAGTTTGCACGAGCATTAAAACTAAAAAATAACAGACAGTTAACCCTACTTTCAGATGTAGTACCTACTGTTAACATGTTGGTGACACGAACCCATAAGATTTTCCCCTAACAAAAATCGCTCAACGCGCCTATAGAAGTTAACCCTTCATTTAGCATAGGCATTGTAGCTGACCATAGCCGGCTTTACCCGCACCATACATAATGTATGCCCGGGCACACATGTCACAGTAAATACTTCCAACAGCCTACATTCGAAACACGGCCAAAGTAAATACCGTGGCTAGCCTCGTGTACTTTTAAACTTTAAATATCAAATTGTAGGTACGTTACTTCTGTTTGTTATCGTGTTAGTATCGCATTAAGCCTCGTGCAGACTGGCGTGACGCGACTTTAACAATACAATTTCTAAGACAACTTCACGGTAGAACAATTATTGGTGTCGCATCGCGCCTGTCTGCTAGAGGCTTAAATATTTTTGTATCATTTTATGAAAGTTGTGACGGGAAATCTACGTAAGTTGATAGTATACAACAGGTTGCACTGTGCAGTTGTCAAGATAAAATCCATCCAAGTGTTGTTCTTGATAAAAAGCTCTGAAGTGCGACACAGCAGCATGGTTGAGATGGATCGTGCTGACCGCCGCGTCATGTTCGTGAACGGGCGCCGATAGTTGAGACTGGTCATCTCTTATCTGCCTGCGCTTATTTTTAATCTTATATTTTTAGATTTTTTTTACATTGTTCTCACATAATAGAAGCATCAAGCATAACATGATTATGTAAGATCTTGATTTAAAAGAGTGTCCGTGGAGTTTCTTGCCCGTTCTTCTCCATAGAGATCTAAGTTTTGGAATGGGCAACTAGCTTCAACTTACTGACCAACTGACGGTCTTTGACAATTCAAAAGTGCCTGTAAAAGGTTTAATTGTAATTATTGAGTTTGAGTTTTGGGAAATCGATACGGACACATGGCTTTTCTACTCAATAAAAAATACTAACATCCCATAAAAAAAAAAAAAAAAAAAAAAAAAAATATTTCACATAAACCTACATGGGCACTTATGAAACGTCAGAATCTAGGTGCACGGTTCCAATTGGTCGTTTCCTATGGAGAAGAGCCGGCAAGAAACTCCACGGTTACTCTTTTAAAAATAAATGGGTTTTACAATGCTTTAAAAAATGTACAGTTTGAATAGGTATGCGAGGACAGCGTAGGCCTGTCAACAAGATACTTAAAAAAATAGAAAATAGTCTGCAAATCGACAGTCTGTTGTGCCTACAACGTTCTCACATTCACAAAATATAAAGGAATCTATATAAAGGTCGAATAAAATAATAGGAGGGTCACTCCTTATTTAGGATTGAAAGTTTGCATGGATTGTCATTTTTCAAGTTTGGAACGTGGAATTTCGTACATAGACCAATGTCCCAGACAATGGTGCCGATTCCCTTGTTCAGACACTTCTAAATTTAAGTTCAGTGCTACTTTTTCTTTGTGTTTCATTAAGGAGAGGACAGAAGATACATTTTAGTTTAGTCCTGTCAAATTAATTACCGCCTGTCACCACTCCACACAAGTTTAAACGTGATTAAAAACTTGCCTACTAAAATTACGTCAATTTACGACAGGCGCTGATTAATTTGACAGAACTAAACTAAAATGTAAATCTTCTGTCCTTTTCTTAATGAAATACAAACGCACTGAACTTAAACTTAGTTAAGTGTGTGAACTAGGTAATCGGGACCAATAACCTACTGTCGTAACACCGCTTACTGACTGTTCCAACTTACCGTACTTGGTGCACACTCCAAGTCACCTATTCCTCGCATATTAGCCGCTTGCTTTCCTGAACTCAAACACAGATCTTGATATGCTTACGAATGAATGGAAGGTGATACTGTCAGAATGTTTGATTTTTTGTGAGAAGAATGCATTACTGTGTTAAATAAATTATAGGTATGTTTAAATAGTGTAATTGGGTTTGGCCGTTCTACTTAAAATAAATAAATATATATATAAGTAGACTTCTTTGTTTGCAGACGGCTTGTCTATCCTACGGATACCAGTACCTACTTATAATTAAACGTGTGGTGGCATCCCAAAGCCAGATGGATATGAAACTAGATAAAATCTTGCAAATGTCTTAATAGTCAAGTATGTAAGTTGTTGCAAAATAAATAGACTTTTAATTACAAATCGAATGGCTACTGTTTAATAGTACGATTGGAACATAATTTAATGGACCGCGTAGAGATTCGCGCTTCTGATTGCATTTTATGACGTGTTACATGTTTTAGACATTAGGGTTCTGTAGATAAATAGTCATTTTCTAGCTAAATACAATGTACTTTATAAACGCACAATTATTTGTTAAATTGAAACCGGTTTACAAAAGTTATAAGACCCAGTAAGTACCTGTTCTTACCTTTAAGACTAGTGGCCCCAGTAAGTATTCTAACCTTTAGTTGACTCATACATTTTCGAAAGAATGCCATGTAAGTAAAAAAAAAGAGTATCGTAATATTCGTCTAAAAACAAAAATGAGTCTAAATTCAAAAAGTGTGATGACGTTCCAAACTTACACGCAGAAAACAATGATTTCATGTCCTCAGTTCCATAAACAGAACTCCAAACGCGCCAATCAACGTTAAGGCGCGAACAAAAAAAAAAGTAGATACCTAATAGTCACAATCACATTAATAACGGCTCTCAATGCAACACAAGTTTCACAAGCGGATGCGAGCGCGCAACTTATCGTATTGATCAACTAATGCGTTGAACGCTGACCGCCAATTTGTACAAACATGCGTGTCTCAACTCTCAATGATCACCAGAGTGGCTCAGCGTTGACATGCCGTATCCGGTGCATTAGCAAAAGATATGTTTTTCATTAGAACTTTAATGTAATTAAGGTTACGAAATCTTTTGACTTATCGAGCGTCGATTTCCCCTTAAACCAGCCGGCAACACCACTAGTCTTGATCAAACCCGAGTCAGGCCTAAGTTATGGTTTACCCATCCAAATCCGTTCAGCCGTTATAGCGTGAAAGCCTAACAAATAAACATACAAAATTACAAGGAATCAAATATTTTCATGAAAAGGAAGGATCCTCCGACCAGACGGGTGTTGTGTCTGGCGGGAAATTGCTCAAGGATTTTTTTTTTATATGTGGCATCTCATAGTCATCCACGAAGGGATTTGGCTACTTAACCGGACCCTCAAGGATTGATGTCGGATAGTCTTATATAATATGTTCATCGCGCGGTAAACTCTAATAGCGCGATGCAGGATTTTGATGACTTCAGGACTTTGATGTGTAGTTCGCATGTGGCGTTGTAGATACCGCCACAGTAGTATCGATTTCAATAAATCCCAGATTTCAGGTCGTTGAAACCATTAGGTATTTTATTTAACTTGGTAGGTATGTCAAAAGCGAGCTGAGTTACAGGAAATTGAAAAAGATCGAGCACATCCATTTTCTGTAGGTACCTACTTCTCTGATTTTTCTACACTTTTGAAAAGATCTTTCCTTTAGAGTTAGTTTTGGCAATGCTTTTTAATAGACTGCCTCGTTGGTCTAGTGGTCGCAAGCGCTAGTGCTGAGCATGAGATCGTGGGTTCTATTCCCGAGTCGAGCAAAGTATCATTGGGTTTTTCCATCTGGAATTTCTGAGCCTGGATTTGTACCTGTTTCATGGCTATAAACTCGACCTCTGTTATGTTTTTATAACATCTCTCATCGTATTATCAGTTAATGAGAAAACTTTCTATCTATAATTAACCTTTATTGATTTGCTAATGTGCCTTCAAAACAAGCAGGTGCAATAAACAAGTACTAGATGTTTTAATGAAGTTATATAACGTAGCCAAAGTTTGTGTTAGTAAAACTAGTTCCAAGACTGAGTGAGACGTTATCGGTCTCAGATCTTTGCTTCACTCCTAATGGACCGCTTATGTACATCAAGCAAGGATGTTCTTATTTAAGATATATTTATTTATGTATTAATTTATTTACTTACTTAGATATTTATTTATTATGAGAGATAGCGACCGCTGGGCAACAGTCTCCACACGGTGGGTGCCTGGAGATGGATGGCGCCGCCGCCGAGGCTGGCCCAGACGGAGGTGGCGAGTAGACGCGTATCGCAAGGATTGGATCGAGGTGGTCCTGGAAAAGAATATTTGGAAGGATTTGGGGGAGGCCTTTCCTCAGCAGTGGGACAATATGGGCTAATATAAAAAATAAAAATAAAATTGAAATGTTTTCTCATGTCTTAGTAAGTTGCATAATTATATTTTTTGCCGAACAGATGGGACGACGTGTTAACTGGCTAAAATAATTGATGTAATTTCACACTTCTTCTATAATAGTTTAGGTATTTGCAACCCCACAATATGTAATTAGGTGGCATCTGCCTTTCGCCAACTATGTTGGAATCTGCTTCCATACTGGTATTCAGCTGCATCCGGTTAGACTTGAAACCGACCCCAACATAGTTGGGAAAAGGCTAGGCGGATTGATTTTTGTTGGAATCTGCTTCCAGTCTAACCGGATGCAGTTGGATCGACTGCCTCCACAAACCAGATACTGGGAAGTGGTGGTGGAAAGTGTACACCCACTCGCCATTTTGCCAGTTATTTCAAAGTTCCATGTAATAGGTGGCGAGCTTATTGCCATCATAACAGGGCACAAATCCTGCTACGTACCTACATCATATAAGACTAAGTGCGCGATCAGCACACCTAAACAGAGTTCAAGAGCAGTCAGTGGCAATATTCCAAATTAAATAATAACACTGACAGCTCTTAAACGTGGCTTATGTGCTGATCGCGTCTAGTTTCATTGGTGAAATTCGCCGTAAGATAAGTACTTTTAATTAAAATATAATTCTCAAAACCATTCGTCTCGATTTAAAACCGTTCGGAATTACAACACGCTATACAAGCGCCCAGCGCCTGCGCCGGTCGGTAGCAGTTCACTAATGCACCTTGTACCGTGAGTGTGACGCACAAGATCGTATCTGCGTATTATACACTTTGTTAAGCGATGCTGTTTGCTTTTATTTTACACGGTTGTAAGTGTTAGGGTCGATTCATACTAGCGCAGTATCGAAGCACAGCGAAGCGTCAATCTAAAAGATAACATAGTAAATTCACCCTTATCTCTACAACGTAACGGTATTCCGTGGACTGGTATTGCGCAGACGCGCGTATTCCGTATTATGCGCGCGAATAAACGTATCTTTGTTTATCTCTATAGTAATATAAGCCCGAAGTCTAGAATTGAATCCAATAGTGCCAATAGGCTTGCTCCCTATTACATGGGACTTAAACATAACTTGCTAAATGTGGCTGTACTATGGGTATACCTCTGCCCTTCGAGGAAACAAGGCATGATGTTAATATAATTATATGTATGCATTACGTTGTAGGGATAAGCGTATTAGCTATGTTATCCTTTAGATTGACGCTTCGAGTCTGCGTAAGTTTGAATCGACCCTTACGTTCCGCTTGAGATATACAACACAAATTATCCTGTCTTTGTGCTGTAGACCAAATTTGGCTTGTTCAGAGTTCAGACAAGTGAAAAGAAATATCAAATTGAACGAAATATTATACTATATTTAATTCCTTGATTGATCGAGTGTTATTTTGAATTAATCTAGGTTTTAAAACGTCATACGTAAGGTCTTGTATTAACCCTATTATTTAAATGGCGTATTAAGCCTCGTGCAGACTGGCGCGAAGCGACGGCGTGACGCGACTAACAATACAATTTCTAAGGAAATTTCACGGTAGAACAATTACCGGAGTGGCGTTGCGCCGTCACGTCGCCCCAGTCTGCACGAGGCTTTAGCTTTTGTAACCCAAAATACGACGTGAAAACTTTAATTTTAATATGATTGCAATCAATATTCGATGGCTCGTGGCTAAACGATATCAGCCGCACGGGGGTAGATTGAAGGTTAAGCTATGCTAGCCGCGGTCCGTTCGTGGATGGGTGACCATTACAAACTGAGATCCCTCCGTGCCTCGGAAAGCACGTTAAGCGTTTGAAAGTCGTTACAGTCAGAAGCCCAAAAGTCCGACAACCAGTCTTACCAAGGGGTATCTTGTTATCCAGTAACTGGGTTGTGCAGGTCAGAAAGGCAGTCGCTCCAAGTAATACCCTGGTATCCAGTTGCATCCGGTTAGACTGGAAGCCGACCGAAAACTATTGATTGATTCTAGAGAAGCAACTAACCAAAGGGTGTTCCAGAGTACGAATATTCTAAAAACTTTTAAGCTCTGCATAGTTTGAACGAAATGGCAAATAATTTACAATAAAAACCAATTCACGACTCTTAATAATTAGTTAATGCCGTCACCCAAATAGTCCAACAATAATTCAACAAAACTAGCGTCGCGCAAACCTGAACAACGCCTTTGCACCGGCCGTAAGGTCAAACGATAATTCAACAGAAAAAATGTTTTGATACCAATAAAATCCGTTGCTCGAAATAAAAGCTAACGAGGTCACGAATACTTGCCTACTATAATTTGTGTGAAATTATTAATTAGCTAATCGAGTTAGTGCGTTATCGCAACGATCAGCGGTAGCGTGCGCGTGCACTACAGCACAATTATGAGGGCTTGAGACTTGCCTTGTGGGACTCCTTAAACTTTGTACTTATTGAAGAAATGGCTTGATTTTATGGTGGAATAAAAATATACTACTTGATAATGAAATTGATTCTAATGTGAAAAATGTACGATTTTACAAAGCAAAGCGGTTCTAATTACAAAATTGTCGTGAGGGAAGTTTTGAGTATGAATGTGGATGGCTATAACAGTAGGGCAAGACCAAAGAAACGATGGATGGACCTCTCAACGAGGCATCCTCAGGATGACTTGTGTGTAAAAGAGGATATGGCTAGAAAGGGGGTGACTACCGAGATGACGACTAATAGAGAAGTATGGAAGGAAAGACAAATGTTGCGCCGACCCTAAACTACTTGGGATAAGGGTTGGTTCTATTCTAATAGAATTTAAATTCATCATCTGCAGTGGAGATGGTAGGTGAGTACCAGTATTTTACACGGAGCGACTGCTTATCTGACCTCCACAAGCAAGTTACTGCGTAAAACGATACCCCATGGCAAGACTGGATATCAGACTCTCGGGCTTCCAACTACCCGTAACGACTGTCAAAGATGTACCTACAAATGATAGCCGGGACCAACGGCTTAACGTGCTTTCACGATGGTCACCCATCCACGGACTGACCTCGTCAAGCATAGCTTAACCCTCAATCAAGCCGTGCGGCTGCAATTATTTAGCCACAAGCTCTAATTACTAATTACAATTCTTAATTACTGAGATAGAATACACATCGATACTATACATCGATAAATGCGAAGTATGCCTAGGAGCCATTAATAGTGATCGAATGATCGTTTAGCGTTGCGGTCAGCACCGCAGGGGGACATAATCGAATATTGGCTCGTAATAGCGATTGCAAATCGATTGTGAGCCGCACAATCGAGTTGCAGTAATCGAGCGGTTGTGATGAAGCTTTCATTGGTCCGTAACTAAGCTCGTTTTGTTATATCTGTGTGAGTTTATATATTGGATTGCGTTCCTTTGTTTTGTGTCTGCTTTTGAAATTGTCGGACACACATTTGTAATTAACATCATAGCATCCTCAACATGTTTGTTGTTTAGATAATTACCCGACTCCCCCAGAAGGGGTAATGTTTTTCGAGAGTATGTATCTATGTATTTTGTTCATATTATTGACGTGTAAAAGTGTTTGTACAAACCAGTCAGCCAGTTTGAGCTACAAATTATCTCGCTATTTACTATGGGGATGAGCAATATTATATTCATAATAGCTTACAGTACCTCTCTTTCTTTGGCACTTACCTACAGTACTCGGGTAATCGGGTAACTATTTTATTACGTGTATAATTAACACTACACAAAAAAATCGTAAATCAATTAAACTTAAAAGCATGAATTAAAGCCAGACAACCACAATTATGATTAAAATTTCACTTAACATCGTCAGAAGTTGTCTGTCAAGCTGATACGGAGGCGAAGCAAAAACAAAATCAACTTAATCAATATCAATTATCGAACACGATGAGAAAATGTCGGAGTACTTGGAGTACTCGGAGAACGGTAATTCGGTTAGCAGTTCCGTATTCCGTATTAGCCTATTATTGTCCCAGTGCAGGGCAAAGGCCTCTTCTCATACACCACGCTTGCCCAAGACGGGTTGGCGGCAGTTCCGTATACATGAAAATAATAATAGCAGCACGGGTCGATCCATCCGGTTAAGCTGCTCTTGCCGGGGTTGGTCCGTGGATGGGTGACCATCCATTGGGCCACTAGGCCAACAATGCAGTCATTACCAACACGTTTTAAGTTAAAAATTCTTGCTTATTTTCATTATTAATTTACTCCAATTCGCATTGCATCTATGCTTAATTCATGTGAAGGGAGGTCCTCTCTTAATTGCAAGAGTTTCTATTTAAAAAATCATCTTTAACCTGATGATAGCCATACGGTGGTTGCCTGAGGACGGACGGCGCCGCCGAGGCCGGCCCAGGAAGAGGTGGCATGACGACCTAGACGTGTACCGCAAGGGTTTGATCGAGGTGGCCCTGGCAAAGGATGCTTGGAAGGATTTGGGGAGGCCTTTGCTCAGCAGTGTGACAGTGTAGGCTCGTATGAAAAAGAAAAAGAAAAGCTAATGATAAGCCAACAATCAATCAATCTATCATTTATTTTGTTAAACATAGGTATGGTTACAGATAGTATCATTTGTCTAAAATATTGCACTATGTTTTGCCAATATATGGCGTACCAAATTAACATAAACAAGCAATTAAGGTGGCAAGTCAATAGATTACATTAAAAAATTATTCAATTTAAAATATGTCAGTTAGGTGAATAGGTCATACATAAATAAACACATTCACAGTTAATAAATAAAATCATAAGTGTTTAATTAGCAAGACGGAATCGTCATACCTCCGTTTATCAGTAGTAAAAAAAATGACCCTTGTAGGTAGATGCTAGGTAGGAACAAAGTAGCAAGCTTCTAGTGCTTGAAGTGAAAGTTTTGGAAATGTTGTACGTTCTTTAACGTATCAAACCAGTGCTTTATAACGAATGATTTTCCGCAGGAACAAGAAGATTTTATTCCATGGTTGGTATTCTTAGAAAGAAGATATTCGAACAATTAGAGAATTAACTGATTGAACTTGATTTCTGTTCCAAGCTAAAGCCTTCCATACATAATTCAATAATGAATCCATTTTGAAAAAATCATTAATACCGCGAAGAGCTTTAATATAAATACGAACACGGCAAATCTGACACATGATTAGGGTTACCACATTTAAAAAAACAACGAGACAAGCCATTATAGACGATAATGCTCGCGAGTGTTGCCAGATTATCGATAATTATTACAAAAAGGAAAAAAAAATATGGTTCCAGATCGTATCATGATAAGTGTAAAATGTCTTAATGCGTTGCCCACAATATTTTTATTTGTTTTGTATGCCGCTTGTAATCTACTTCGGTAATCTAAATGTGACACAACGATCTCTTTCGTTTGACGTTAAAACCGATGCGAGTGACTGAGATAGCACTATGTTGTGACTTTTGATCGCTCAATCTACTTCGACATGCAGGGATGTCTTGTACACTCTTGATTTCTTAATCGTTTTTACAACTGACAGTTGGCGTATCGAATATTTGTGGCGCTATCTTCTTTATAAAATGGGCCCAAGGAATACAGTAGTCAATGTTGAACAAATACACTTCTGAAAACATTACTAACTATAACTTCTCCATCATCTTCATTATCATTCTCATGCCGTCATCCCAATTTGTTTAGGGTCGGTGCCAAATGTCTTTTTCTTCCATCCTTCTCTATTAGTCGTCATCTCGGTAGTCACTCCCTTTCTAGCCATATCATCTGTCACACTGTCCATCCATCGTTTCTTTGGCCTTCCCTTACTCTTATAGTCATAACTACCTACTTATTATTTTGAAAGGATTATAATATTGACATGAAACTTAATGCATGCATTAAATACCCACCCAGTGGGCCACTCAATCACTCACCGCGGACAAAATAATGGAAGTGATAAATGCAGAGTTTCCGCAAACAATTACCGCTCGAGTTTCCCTCGGTGGAACATGATTTTCACCACGTTATATGCTGTATGAATATTTTAGCAAGTTTCGAATGCGATAAGGAATAAGTTGGAAGTGGCGCTACATCGACACGATTTTATTTCTGGAACTGCTTTTATGTATTGTCGACCTCAAATTTTCTTTAACACCCTAATGCCGAAACGATAAATGTACCGAAGTTGATTATTGTATTTACAAGTAACAGCTAATCGTCCATAATACAATATACAAGCTAACACTAAAATAACATATGAATATTATGTACCTACAAGTAGATATACCTATTAAAAAACTACAGTTGTAAAAACTAAAAGCGTCATTGTTGTTTGTCGTATTTGGACAAAAGAATCTCAGAGAGAAATAAAAAATCCGGAGTCACACGTAATCTGTTTGATTTATGCCTCAAGTGGGACTCCGGATAAAAAAAAAAAAGCTCACTACCTCTTTATAATAATAGTATATTTTATAGATTTATGTAGATATTAGTTAAAGATTATTCTATCTACCATAGTTTCTGTAACAATCAAACACTTTTCTAGCATCAAAATATAAAACGATCATGTTTTCCAAGTCACAAATAATTGCCGTGTAACTGTGTAAGGAAGGCCTTGGTTTGCAGATCAGGCGATACGCGATGATATATGATACAAGTTCTGTTCAGATTTATTGTCGAGCGAGGATTGCTTTTAGCCCACTGTGCGATGGTATCACTTACAGGCTGTTGGTAGAAAATTGGAGATTATTATTTTTAATGTTTTTTTGTAACTACTTGATAAGTGATGCCTGCCGTCTATATAAAAATCTAACCGTGATTTTGATGAAAATGACAGCTCACTTCAAGCTAACTTCACCTAAGTTTTCACGGTTACATTTTTACAGCAGTTGGAATGAGAGCTCACTTTCTCTACCTCTATCGCTATCTTCACCTTCTTTTTAGAGTAAGAAATAAATGATATAATTAATAAAAATTCAACAGCAACTTTATTTCAATGCCCTTCTTGCAGCATAATATCCACTACTGTTAGAATAAATCGTTTAATTTTCACTCAACAACTATTAATTTTGTCCAACGAGTTTGCATTCGGCGCACTGTGCGTGTTATATTTGAATATAATTGCATTATCGGCAAGACACGGCTCAACATTAGCATACGCAAACTCAAATTGTTTCGTTTGATTTATGACGCTGTTTCCTTGTTAGTTTGCTGCGTAATTGCGGTGCCGACTGTACGTAGGTCTGAATGCGATAGGAACTAGAGCTCGTGTTTATTTAGATAACTCTTAAAGGAATAATATTAATAGTGGGCAGAGAACTTGCAAGTGTACCCCTGGCCTATGTACAGGGCCTGCCAATGTCAACCATTTTCGAGTAATTTGACATTTTATATTTTAAAATGTATGATAAAAAAAAAAAAACATAAAATGTCAAATGACTTGAAAATTGTTGACATTATTTGCCTAAGAGTCAAAAGGGGTAATTTGGTTGTAAATGACCTCTCCTACATCCCATTAATGGATTGCTGACATAATTATATCCAATAACCCTCAGGGCACATGGCTTTTGGAAGAAATGCTGTTCAAATGGATAAACAATTTTTTTTTAAAGTTTTTATCTTAACTTTAGCCAGCATTTTACTTCCTCAATTGCATAGATCTGAGGGGCAATACCTGTATTTTTAAGAACGTTCGAATTCGCATCTCATTCGAAATCTGTCAAAAATACAAACAATTTACCAACATTTTTGACAATTTTGACAGATTGCGAATTGAAAGTGAACGCTTCAAAGTACGAGAATTGGCCTTCTGGAGAAAAACCTCTATATGTCAGACGAACAAGAAATATGACGTCTTAAATCAGAACCCTAAAATAGATAATGCTGATTAAACATTACTATTTGGAGTATTAAATGTTAAACCTATCTTTTGAGTACAACATCTCTTTCTTAGATGCCACCATTCCCATCATAATAGGTAATACCATGTCTAAAGTAATGCAAAACATTTAACACCTCATGACCCAACCTTGTCCAACCATCTCTCTTCACTAACACGTCACCCCCACATTCCAGGCGAAGGCTCCTGCAACAGCAACGACGGGTACAGCCAGCGAACGCCAACAGACGACAAGTCTCCCCCAGGCAGTGACGATGAGTCCGCACGACCTGGCTCCGCAGCAGACAACAAGAAGAAGCATCGGCGGAACAGAACTACCTTCACCACCTACCAGCTGCATGAGCTGGAGAGAGCCTTCGAGAAGAGCCACTACCCCGACGTGTACTCCAGGGAAGAGCTGGCGATGAAAGTCAACTTGCCTGAAGTTAGAGTGCAGGTTAGTCAATAAACTATATTATGATAAATGATTTATTTTCTGTAAGTAGGTTTGAACAAACACTTTTACACGGTCAATCATATTTTTTTTAACTAGATGAGGTCGGCGTATAGCATTTGTTTATGTTAAAGTCATCTTTCTGATGTCATCAATGATCATGTCCTTAAATAGGTTTAATATAAATATTTATTCCACTGACATACAGCACAGTTTAAACCGCTGGGTCTAGAACCTTGAGATTTTGCACAAGAATTCTTAAATAGCGAGAGTGAGCACCAAGGAAATCATTTTAGAAATTCATCCCTTAAAGGGGTTAAATAGGGGATGAAAGTTTGTATGGAAGTTCATCATTTGGGGATCGGACACACGGCTTGTACATAATAAATAAATAATAACTTTATTCGGTTCAGAATACACAGTACTTACAATATTTAAAAAAAACTTGTAATACATTACGTAGATGCCTTGAGACGCTAGATTTTTACAAAATCCCGAGACTCAACACTAGGATTCCCTGTTTCTTTTATAATCAAATAATTATCACATTGATTTGTGACTTCTTGATCGCCACTTCAGCATTCAAAAGTCAGTTCAGTCCATCAGTAAAAATAATTTTGTTTTAAATTCTCTGAGCATTGAGTAAAGTAAGATTCGATAGTAATGGAAGCTGTCCAAAAGCCCAGGAAATGTCTTGGGATTCAAGAGAATTTTGCTAATGAGAATAAAACCATTGTCATTAGTTCATCATAGTCTCATTATGATAGTCATGTCATTGATTTCTTAATCAATAAACATCTTAGTAGGATTTTCAACGATCACCAAAATAATCTAAATGAAATTTTCTCTTATATTAAGTGAAATAAGTACACTTTGCAAACATTGAGTGAAGGGCCCTACGGGGAAGGGTAAAGGGCAATAATGAACCCAAGGGGCTTATGCCACTCAATCCCCTTTGGCTTTGCAGGCCGAACATATGTCAAGCGTATTGATGCCCCACCAAATAACATGACCCTCCCCGCTTCTCCTAAACGAACAAAAACTAATGCATTACAGAATTTTGGAGATCTTATTAAACTGGTCGTTTCTTAATTGCTTTCTTATGCCACTGCAAAACGTTTATGTTTAAGGTATTATAGCCCTTATACGATTGAAACAGAGTCTCTGAATTCGCATCAATAAGTTTGTCAAACGGCTATTTGCCAAATAATGTGGTTGTGAACTAATCTGACACTTGGTTTACAATATAGGATAAGCTGATTTTAATAGTGTGTAATAAAAATATCATGTCCTTTGTGAACTGCAATAACTTCTGCTTGTGCATTTGTTGAGCTGAATTTAGTTTTTGCACTAAGATGGACAAGATCTGAGCACAATAACTATAATATAACATTGTTGCATTCACCTGCCTACCTGTCTATCATTTGTGATAAAATGCAAAAGAATGGGCAGGCGGCTTTGGTTAATCAGGAAACATCATATCTGATACTCCTATAAGGAATATATTTGATCTGACCATCATCGCGATCTGTCCATATACAAAGTCATTTTGGTACGTCCCCGGGTTCGAACCTACAAGCACAACCTTGTAGCAGATTACTTCTTCTGAAATGTCAAAAGTCACATCAAAATTCTAAAATCGAAATTCAGCTTGTTTCAGTATATTCGCGTAATCGCGTAGTGTCGTTAGAGCACGTCTGCTACGGAAGCGGCCGGTAATTCGCTTAAACTAGCGCCCAGACACCGACACCCTACTACGATATGCAGGTGCTGCACTCACATACTTGTACAGTTCAGCATATGTCATCGATTTACTAATATTCTTCTGACTAGCGTTATTAATCACAGCTTTGGTAGGGTTCACTTCACTACTTACTACAGTTGCTGTTACTCCCCCACACTGTCTTCAAGACTGACGCGTTTTTTTTCATAATTGCATAGAAAACATCTATATGCGCGTCAGCAAACATGCCTGAACAGTGCCATTGTTGTTGTGAATGAATGAATGAACTCTCAGGGCACTGTAGGCACTTTGTGTGTACTTCGCCCATAGAACACTCGTGTAGAAACTTTGACAGTACGCCTTAAATAGCGTCAATTTAAGGGCCTACTGGACGTCAAATAGCTTAGCAAGATCCGCCATTATATCGAAACTACTGCAGCATTAATTTTGAAATAAATATATGTTAAAGTTGAGGATTAATGTTAGCGACTATGTTAGCCGAAAACACGATTTCATAAAATTTTCTCGATAGAAAAAAAATCCAAAGTACCTCCAAACAGAACAATAAACCGCTGCTATTCCAAAAATAATTCAAATTAGATCATGAAACTTTGCATACTAACTGAACTAACTATAAAGCAGCGACTATGTTTTTAATTTTTTTGAAATTAACATTATTTTCGCCGTAAAAAGCAATTACCTAAACTATTGCCGTTTTGTAGACGTCTCCGTCGCGCTCGCACTCAGACCGCGAGTAATATGGTGCGAGCGAGATAAAAACCTGAGGTAGTGTGGGCTCTTAGCGTCTATCGTACAACGAGCGAATCTAAGAGCCAGCATTGTTTTATATTGACAACTCACTTTATTACTACAGAATAAGATTTTAATAGAATTGTCAGACTGTTTGTCTTACTAGTCTCTGTTAACTCATCACACGCCGGAACGACGCCCACTTAGAATATAAATTTAGCCTTGGAATTGAAATAGAGTTCATAAGGCAGTCAGAACAAAATCTCATTATATTATAGACTGTCGATACAAGATCTTTTAAGTTAGACAGAGTTCCAGGAATTAAATCTTGATTTCCTTTCGTTTAAGAATCTGTATGTATTTTTCTGTCCTTTATTCTCCGTTCATAAATTGTTAAATAAATACATTTGTAAGTAGTTCATGTTCCTTCTTTCTATCAATGATCATCTTCTGCACCGAAATTGCATAACACACCTTTGCAATTTTTTATGTGTTACGCAATAACTCCGTTGTACTGCAGTCAAAATTTCCTTGAACACTATTATAATTTTGAAATTCGTAGGTCATGCGTTGAAATTTTTTGAGACTCCAGAATTTTATTCAGAAACTTTGCAATTATTGATACTGAATTGATCTACAATTTATCACGAAAACTATCACAAAATACACCAAGAAACAAATAAAATTACAACAATAGTAATGCTTCTTTTAATACCCAACCGTCCAACAGCGAAGGATGGTCTGAACGAAAGGGTTTCTTAATTTTAACGTCACGGTGGACGCGCCGGTAATTACTATGTTTTGACAATCACTCGTGTTCTACAGTGTGAGGAAGTATACTAAAGCATTTGTTTCTTTTACTAAACGTTGAACAAGGCACCATTATAACAGTTTTTTTTGCTTTTATGTCTCATTTTATGCTACACAAGTTGATGTCATCTCGTCAACGACGGCTGTCGCTGAAAACCAGCGCCATGGCTCTAAAAAGGCCCAGTATACGTTGGCCGCACGCGGTTGGCCAACGGGCACGCAAATCAAACGGCAAATACACGTACAAAAGCCCAGTATATCGGCTAACGTGCTCGTCACACGTCTACTGGGGGCTAAAAACCTTCCTGTATACTGGGCCGTTTTGCGTGTATTTGCCCGTTGGCCGACCGCGAATGGCCAATGCATGAAATGAAATGAAATTGCTTATTCTGTAAATAGGATATCGCAATCACTTTAACACGTCATTTTAAAAAAATAAGCTCGATGAGGTCGGCGTTTCCTATCTGACTACTCTGAGAAGAAAGGTCGAAAAAAAATCAGAGGTCGCAGTCTCTTATAAAGTCCGGACATAATCTTGTTCAGGTCTTATGAGGAGTAGGTTAGCGTGTGAAATGGTCTATTGAGGAAAGAACCATATAGATTTGAGTCGACTTGTCCAGTCTTCTCGTGGAGCTCAGTAGGTACTAGGGGCTTCAGGCCCAATTGACACACTTTTAGATAGAGGAGGCACGTGCTAGAGCACTGGGAACGTTGTAGGTTGATTCATTTTTCAAAGGTGAACCTTCGATGGCAATGTATTGTATGTAGGTAACATATAATTATTAAAAAAACACAATAGACCCACCTAACCCTTACAATTTCCGTTACGTTAACTAGTACACGCATTGACAAACGTGCAGAACCCATTAAAGTAACTCCTAACAATTGCGACCTTATCATAATCTTATCAGATCTCCCATACAAATTGATTCTAAGCCTTAAAAAGTCAGTCACACATAAACACTTCTATTTGTCACGCACCAATTAATACAGACCTCTTGAAACGAACAAGTAATTGCAACTGAGGGTTCTGTTTTCACTGGCCGTTTTCAATTGACCTATCGAAGTTTCTGACAAACATACGCTGGTCTCTCTTACAGTTGAAGTGGTTAAGGATGGGGGATCTTTTGTAACTGGACTGGCAACAATAGAGGAGTGCATTAAGCGTCAAATAGACAACAATGAGAAAGCGATGGTAATCGAATTCGCTGCGTTGATCGCGGTAGGGTGACTACGATTTGGTGGATAGAATAGACATGTTGTACATGACATAAACAACAAATATTGATACTTAAATTAATATTGTGTGTTCATTTATTTCTTTGAGATTTTCTTGCCCGTTTTCGCCATAAGAACCCACTACGCTTTGGAATGGGCAACAGTATCATCTATTTGACTGACTGACTAGACAATTCAAAAGTGCCTGCAATTGAAATAAAAGCTTTGAGTTTGAGTTTCTAAGGCATTTTACGAAGATTTTCCTCTGTATACCGTTCCTACGTACACACAACTGTAAATTATCTGACAACGTTATATACGTGTCTAGTGTGCAGTCCATTAAAAAAATAGACACATAAGCACATATTATGTCAAATATCTATGAACCATATACCATTGAAAAATAAATACATAAGTACCATTATTCACAAATGCTATAGCAGTTCGTGATAAATAATTTCAGTTTATTGCATCGATATTTCGTAGGTACCCATAATGTTACATCGTTTTCGCGGCGCATTTCCCAATGTGTAGTCATTAGGTGCTCACCCCAAACATCTCAATAGCTTGTCACTTATCGCCGTCACGCTTCGCCTGCGACAAAATGTGCTAATAAACGTTTTTGTACCAAACGCCCCGGTTGTGATACCCCTTACGTAGCACCCCACAGGAGTATGCACTTTATAGTGAGAGTTTTAGAATGCTATTTTCAATGGTAATATGATTTTTTTCTGTGAAGGGTCTTAGAAAATGAGTTTTAAAATGTTTGTTTAATGTGCAATATTGTTTTGTGCGAATTTGTAAGTGTCGTTTATGTAAAATAGTTCCCACTTACTTCCATTAAGTTCTTTGCTTTGAATTTTTATGGTGATTAACGCGAGGTCCCCTTATTGTAATTTCAGTTCTTTACGACAATTTATTCTATGATATTGTTACTCAATAACTGCAAACTAACTGCTAACTGTGTAAAGACTGTATATCTGACCTCCACAACCCAGTTACTGGGTAACACGATACACCTTGATAAGACTGGATGTCAGACTTTCGGACTTCTAACTATGGACAGATCTACGGACAGAACTACGGACATCTATGGACAGACCTCGGCAAGCATAGCTTAACCTCTATCGACCCGTGCAGCTGTTTCTTAGCCACAAGCTCCTATAATAATGTTTAAATATATCGAGCTCCTACAAAATAATATGTCGTATCAACCAACAAAATATGAAACTCACTACTATCCATAACAAAAATCACTTTAACTAAAAGAAAATTACAACAGTAATAGATTGAGTTGTTAATTGCGGTTAGCTGTTAAGGAAACCCCTAATTTTCCAGCTGTGAAGCAATAATTACTGTTTCGCTTACTAGAAGAAAGGGTTCGTGGATCGCCATTAGTAGTTTTTGTTCCGTCACGTCGTCGTTAGCGCTGTCTATGGTCTAGCTTCCGACACTAATTATAATTACTTTATGTTGATTCACTAAGTGATTCGTGATGCGATACCGTCGTGGCACTTACTGCGATGTGAATTCATTACGGTTTCTCCAATTTGTGCTACATCATCATCATAATGAACCCACTGCTGGTCAGAGGCGTCTCTCGGCAACTATCATCCAGCTTCTATCAGCAATCCTGTAAAGATCGGCGCTCCACCTAGCCCGAGGGCGTCCTGACTTACGTATCTTTGTGCCTCAGTTCAAGTTCCGAATACTCCGTAAGTTGAAATTAGGATTTTGTAAGGTCTTGGTAGAAATGTAGGTAAAATCTGGTTGATATTTTTTTCTAAGACTATTAAAATTGCAATTATTAAAGAGACGAAATAGCAGTTCATTAATATATATTATTTTTCCACAAAAAACATAATCTATTACGTATATTTTATTGCCATCACAAATTGGTTCAGACAGCCGAAATGATTGTGGTTATATAAACGCAATTTACACGGTCGTAATCGTGTAGCGATAATCCCGTGACCGATCCCGGGAAATATCGCGGGACGCGGGATTATGGTCGCCCTACACGTCTCGTGTAAACGTATGCAGCTGTGGCGTCGCGAGACTGCACATACATGCCTGTATTGTTCTACGTATATACATGGAAGTACGCAGGTATATGATATTCCTAACTTTATTGTCACGCCATCTAGTTCGAATCAGAGCTGAGAATAATCTGCCCACGATCCTTTTGATAAATTATTGGCATTCAAAACACCTAAATTGTACAGTTTTATCAAATGCCCAACATATTTTGTGCTTTAACCACACATCCATACCAAATTGTAACATCATTTGTTCATCATTCTCTTGCCCATTTGCCAATTTATTTGGGGTCGAGGCAAGATGTCTTTTTCTTCCATATTTATTTCTCTATTAGTCATATCGGTAGTCACTCCCTTTCTAGCCAGTATTATCTTTCGCCTACTCATTTTTCCATCCATATTCATACTCAAAACTCACTCATGTTAATGATTATAATTAAGTAGGAACAATAATTGAAGACGAATCTTCTCCCAAAAAGCCAAATAAACACGTTCATATAAGCTCCACAATAATGAGTTAACAGTGTAGAGTGGTATTAGATTAGCACGGAGCGCCGTCGCCGATCGAGTTAGTGCGCAATTAATAACTATTATAACTTAATCCCACACGTTCCAGACACATGAAGCTGTGAGCTTAGACGCTACTAGAAGAGGCGAGAAATAAATGAACAAAACGAACATAGGAACAGTCATAGGAATACATTTTTACACAAATTTTACACAAATTTAGAACACAAATTTAGTAAAACTTACGACTATGATAAGTAAGCACAGACACTAAACTAAAAAAAAACAAGTAAAACAAAATACAAGACATAACGGTTGGTCACCGGTGCTACATACCATGAGAGACGGCACAACAGTGACCCACGTATACACAGTCCAGGCGACTCACAACCATGCTGCGCCACACCCTGTAAACGCATTATAGTGACCTTTTGCTTCGTTTACGTTCTTATTTACGGTCATACACGCACGTCGGTTGCAAGCACTACGCACCTGACCTTTCTGAAGAACATCACCAATAAGATCTTTACATATAATATATTTTGCTAAGGCCCCTCCCGGCGATTCCACTCATATCTGCCTTGTAAATTACTGCATTTTTATGTTAATCGTCTTTCATTCATTCTATCAACTTGACCAAATAAACCATCTAACAAATACTTGACTACAACCAGAACAAGCCAAACTATCTCTTCCTTCGAAGATTGTTAGCATAAGATCACCAAAAGAAAGATGTCGTGCGATATGAAGTCGAATTTTACTTTTGAATATCACTAAATTCTAGAAAAATCTTGAATTTCAATTTACTCCTGCTTTCTAGTATCAATTAAAAAGATCGTTGTGATCTATTCGTAGTCGTTCCATGTTCTGTGAGCTTGTGTAATTCACTTATCGCCTCGAAGCGGTGTAACTTAACTTGAGCTCAACGTGGACGAACACTCGATACATTACTGACTATACGCTTAACGGAATTATTGTCCAAGAGAAATTTTGGATAAAATCAATAGTCCGTGAGTTGCAATCCAGTTTTGGCATTATTCTGAATGTAGATCAGGACCCTTGTTTCACACACTTTTAATTGCAATCCGAATGATTTGAAGGAAATTGCTAATCTATGGCTTTATCATTATGTTTGAAAAATTCGTTTGTTCAACAGTGTAAATAACGAAATGAATGTTGTTGAACTATCAAAGGCATTGCATTGGTTAGGAATAGGTAATTTTAGTTTTTCTATTGTATTCTACGTATTTGGATCTACCTACGTGTTGAGAATTTTCACTGTTCTTAAAGCCTCGTGCAGACTGGCGCGACGCAACGACGCGACGCACGAGGTTTAATCGAGGGCTTGTTTTAAACTACCTGGTGTTGATAAATCCGTTGGACTCTACTTAATTGCAACAATTAGATTTCTTCGTCTGAATGCTGTCATTCGGGTTTTCTATAAGCTGCTATTGTGTGGGGAGAAAAATGCATTCGTATCTTAGGACCATTCTGGAAATCAAACCAGCTACGTCTTTTTCAATATCTCGCAACTTCTACTTTTCAAAGAGGGGCCACCTGGCGGGCAGCAGGCTGTGGTCTACACAACTATGTCCCACCTCCTCTGAGCCCTAAAAAATCCAGCCGATGCCGTGGAACTGGCTAAGTTATGGGCCAACAAAATTTTATACACAGTCGTTCCATCGACATGATGAAGAAGCTTACAGATTAAGAAAGTCGATTTATTCAACAAACTTTCTTCAGGTCGCTCATCTAACTCCATAAGCAAGTTTAAATGCGATTCGTGAACACAGGGAGCACATAAGTCGCGTGGGAGCGGCGGGGTGGCGGCAATTTGCTCAGCAGCACGGGAAATTGTGTTTATTGCGATCACATCATTTACTCTCGTTTCTTTTCATTTGATCCCTTGCCTTGCCCTGCCCCCTGCCCCGCTTGATTCCTTAACGTCGTTTGTACTGAATATTTCTCTAGCTCTATTGTTATTGCAGCTTTCGATAGGAAAGTTGTAGGAAAATTGAAGGTTGAGCAGGAGTAATGCGTAGTCTATGTGGCGTTTTCTTTTTCGAAATATTTCTAGGTCTAGATTTCAAAATACTAAAATACGGTACATTATTCTTTTATTTATTTTATCTAAACCCATGCTATAAATACTCTATAAAGTTTCTAAAACAGTTAGCTTATTGCCAACATTAAAACGACCAGTGTCATAGTAACCATTATAATTAATTATCATCAAAAAAAAAGTTGTACTAAATTTCACTATGCAACTCTTTTGCTTCTTCGATCTCTTCTCAGTCCCTTCCCTTCCTACACGGTCACCTGCTGACCCCCGCGACAAATGCATAAATAACTATAATAGTTTGGCTAGATAACCCTTATTAGTGTTCGAACAAATTTTGGACAGGAGGTAACTACTTTACTTTCTTAGAAGTTAGTAACAATTCGCGACAAGGACACAAAATATGGAGGCAGATATTTTGTAAAAGGCACTGCCACAACCAAGGTTTTTAAAATTGCTAAAAAGAATGGGAATGGGAGTCAAAGATATCTATCATTATTAAGAGAATCACGTCCGATCATGTTGGTCAAAGTCTTGAATCAAAAGTGTTCAGTTAATCACTTAGACAGGTTATAATTATCAAGTGAAGTAATTATACTAACAGGTCTTACCGTTATGGAATGATTGGCCTCAGACGAGACGAAAAAACGTCTATAGACTTTATTAGTGAATTAATATTGGACGTGTATTAGGCCCCCTATTAAAATAGGCGAAACCAGTTCAATAGTTGACGAAGGTAATCATAACTCTGTGCTATTGTTCGATAATAATTTGATTAAAATTTGACGGCTCCATCCTGTTTAAAAAAACCTTTTAAATAACAGGAAACAACTAAATAAGGGTAATTCAATTACAGCTTATAATATAGCAGCCGTTTCGTCTTGAGCTCTGTGACGAACTTATAATTTAACATCGCTGGGTCAGGTTATATTGGAGGTTGCACAAAGAAGAAATATGAAAGAATAATGCATTGAATGGTTAATAGTAGGTTCCGTACGTATCATGTCGGTGTAGGTTACGCGAACGACCGGCGGAACTCCAAACTTGATATTTCCGTTCACTTTGCGAGCTTTTATTTGGCGTCTGCCCTTGGATAAATAATAAATCTCGTTTTTATTAAAATCTAAATTTAAAAATTCATTAACTGAACACACCTGTTAAAAGAGGGAGCTAATAATATTACACCTAATCCAGCCTCCACACATATAATATAAGCTAGGGTTTAAAAAAGAAGAATCAAAATTTAACAATTAATCTTTAATTAGTAGCAGAATTAAAATAGATCGTGAACACCCATCAAAAGTATTCTTGATTTTAATTATGATGAACATAAAACACAAAAGATTGTCAAACATCGTAATTAGCCTCTAACAAAGCGTGCATCTGCGTTGATGGCAACAATGCAAGTGTCTCGTTTTCGCGCCATTAGCGTGCCGACGCCATTTTGTTGTCAACAACAATGGCGGCTTGCGCAAGCGCACAAGCGGATTATCCGTCCAATTTGCCAAACAATTCAATACAAATACTACTTTCATTTCAATTGAAAACTTTACAATTCGGCTTCGAGTGGCGGGTCGTTGAAAGATTCATCCGCCAAAGTTGATAAAACTTCAGAAACGTCGATTATCGCCTCTATTCCTTCAGCAATAAAGTTTTTATCAGAGTCCTGTATAATTTTGCGTTACGCAAGTGATATTTGAGACCGTCACTGAGACTAGGGATTTCTTTCAAACTCAGATGTATTAAGTTCTCGGGACCTTTGTAAGGGATCAGGATTATAGCATTGGCTAATTTCGTGTAAGATGTTCTTAAGACGGTGCTTTTGACTTGCTTTACTGGGAATCTGTAAGCTGTAGGCGTTAAGAGTTTAATCTTCACTGATAATGAATGTGAACTGTTGTCACTTCATTTACATCGTCTGAACTTGTTTCATATTACTAGCCGGGATCATGAGCTTTGTTTACTTCTAATGCTTCTTGATATAGTTCGACTCTTGGCAGTGACTCTGTCAAAAAAGTAACAGGAAATGATCAATAATACACAAAATGCTAAAATAAATTTGGATGAATAACTCATCCAAAATTTTATTGCCTTGAAAATATGCTCCTTCAGAAACGATACACTTTCGCCAACGAATAATCCAACCATTCACAATAAATCATCCATTCCCGATACTTTTTTGACTGAATGTTTATACAGGGTGTAATTTTAATCACCGTTTTCCTCTTAAGGGATCATTGTACTCATCATTATAAACAACTTTTACTATGGGACCAAACCTGATTTCGTGAAAAAAAAATCAGCTGTTCCCTACATTTATGTTCGCATAACTCGTCAAAATGTATGGAACATCTGATTTTATTTTCACGATTTCAGGTTTGGTCCCATAGTAAAAGTTGTTCATAATGATGAGTAGAATGACCCCTTAAGAGGAAAACGGTGATTAAAATTACACCCGGTATAGGTATATAATTTTTATCAAACTCAAAGCCAAATCATTTATTTCAAGTAGGCCATTAAAAGGCACTTTTGAGGGTCGTAATTTAGGTACAAGTAAATAGAATTGATTCTAGGCGTTCCTTCCAAAAGGTAGTTTTGTATTTAGAAGAATGGACAAGAAACTCCATAGTTACTCTATTAAAATGTTTTACAATATTTTGTATTAAAAAAACTATTGTTATAGATGTGAAAGTGAGTTTGTTTACTGGTTTGTTACGCTAAAACGGCTGAGCGGATTTGGATGAAATTTGGCACATGGGAAGACCATGACCTGGGTTAGGACATAGGATACTTGTTATCTCGTTATTCCTACGGGATTGAGACTTATGCAGATGAAACCGCGGGACGCAGCTAGTTCATTATAATTTTATGTGAAGACGACATACCTAGAATAAAATTATATATTCCAATAGGTATCACATCAATGTCCACTTGAGAGGAAATTAAATTACCCATACCTTTATGGGTAATTTATATTTATACTTAAATATTCACGAAGTAAAAGACTTAATACTAAGCGTGGCTAATTACAAATTCTCACCTAAAAAAACATCTCAAAGCTGAACAACAGCGCGCCTGCGCCTCCACAGCGAGTGAACGACACAAATCATCTCTTAATTACATAATTACTTCAATTAAGACAAAGCTCAAGAATTAATTACAATTCGCCACTCAAGCGGGCCCATTAATGGAGCCTAATAAGAATAAGTCAACGAGAGATTCTGCAAACTTAACGTACCCGCCGTCTCTTGGCTTAACGCAATTTGAAAAGTTGCTTATATAACACGCAACAAGCAAAAATCAACCTAATTGTACAACAATAAAGTCGTTTCTTGACAGCCAAAAGGAGCGGTGGTTATAACGTTTAGCGAGAATGGCCACAGCTGACAAATACTAAATTAACCTTTTAGCCAGGCAAGCATGGCGGCGGTTCGCGTTAGTGCGAAATTTAATTAAGGATTCAAGTATAAAAGTTATGTTAGACGGATTGAAATGTTTCTTTGGAATTTCATATACCTAAAGCTTTTGATTTTTTGTGATGGCGTCGATTGGTAAAAATTCATCCAATACCTAGTTATTGAACTCTATACATATATCAGGCTGGTAATGGTAGTTGTCTTTTTGCTTCAGCTCAAGGTCTGTAACCTTCTTGATTATTTGCTTTTAAAGTATTTTTCCATAATATCTTACTTCTTCTCATCTTAATTGTCATGTCTCTATGATCTCCACTGCAGCTTTTTACCTTACCTCATTCAGCTTTAGGTACTTTATAAGCCAAATCCGAATTGGCCAGCCGTCCAGTAAAGTGGGTAGCCAAGAAAATAAACATGCTGAAGTGGGTCTTGAATTTTGAGTTCTTGATCATGCCTAAGTTCCCCTAATTTATTGGAGGTCGGCGAAACATGTCTTTTTCTTCCATACTTTTCTATTAAGTAAAGGTTGCATGCGGTAAGCGGCCAGAGGCCTCAGTCTACTAATTTATAAGCGTTACAATGGTTTCTCAATGGTGAGTTTTTGAAAGTTTTTGTATGGCAAATCCGTCAAAAACTCACCATTGAGAGACCATTGTAAAGTTTATAAATTAGTAGACTTAGGCCCCTGGCCGGACATACTGGCCACATGCATTCATTCGAACGTCGAAGAAGATATATTTAAAATAAAAAGGATTATGTTTTTGTTTGAGCAGGAGAAGGTAGTCTAGAAGTGAGTGTGTGTGACATTAATATTGTAATAACTTATGATAAAGTTAAAATAGTATTAATTAAGAAGCGTCCTAGTATCATTACGCCCCCGCCCACACCATAGCCCTCACAGTACTCACTGCCTTTCTAGACATATATCATCTTTCATACGTTCTTGATGCCAATAGCAACAAGATGTCAATGTGATTCGTATAAAAAATAAGTGTTGCCCATAACCAAAAAACCTTCTATGATAAAATGCGAAAGTAAGTTTGTTTGTTACGCCTTCACGCTAAAACGGCTGAGTGGATTTGGATGGAATTTGGCACATGAGTAGACCATGACCTGGGTTAGGATTAGGGCATAGAATACTTTTTATCTCGTTATTCCTAGTGAAAAATCACCAAGTGAATCAAGTGCAACAAAAGCCGTCTCCACTCCGCGTAGAGGTTGTCACAATAAATTAATTAACACGGGCTCCACGTCGCGAACGATTTGTCCGTTATGTACCGCCTACATAAACCTATAAATACCTCTATATGAGGAGTGTTTACAAGAGATATAGGAACGGGGTGCAAATCGTAGCAGTAGAAATGGATGGAGCAGTTTCGAAAACGTATATACGTATGACCATGTTTTTATTTTATTTTAAATGGGAAAATAAACGGTTACACATTACAATATTATGGTAAGTATAGAACTTAAAACTAAAATGAGGGTATTTAATAAATGTAATAACCAACAACATTTTCCATTTTAATATAAAAAAGTTAAAAAAACACGAACGGCGTACGATATTATATTTATAGTATTGCATATGCATATGTGTACTCTGCTATAAAAGTTACGAGAGATAAATGAGCTTCACAAAAGTACAAAAATTAATTCCCAGTAATACCAGCCACTGTTGTAACCTTACACCGTTGCTTGTAAACAGTGTTGCGTCAGATTGGCTGTGGGGTGGGCGGCCATACGACGTACCACGCGACGGCCACGCGACCGCCACGCGACCGCCACCGCCAAACTAATGACAACAACGATACTCTATTATTTAACGTCAGTCATGTCAACTGCTAAAGAAGTATAAGCATATGCCAAAAGGCAACTAATATTACGATCCAAGGGACTGGTTGTTTCGTTTTCTTTTGATTCAAGTTTCCTCTAACTTTACCCCCCCAGACAGCTGTGCTGGTGGGGAGTTTGTTGCGTCACTTCTTCTTCCCTGCTGTACTAGAAAGTGGTGAAGGGCGGACGGTCTTATTTAAATACATGTCTTTTGAGACTGCCTTTATAAGATCAGTTTTTGAATTGAGCTCCAAAATCTTTATTGTAGCTTTTGCTGTTGCAAACAGCTCGGCGAAAGCTGCTTAGCTAAGCTGCTCGGAGAAAGCTGCTCAGCTAAGCTGCCCAGCTAAAGCAAATAATAACGTCAACGAAATCAGTTTGTTCAGATTTAGCATGTTAGGCAAAAGACTTCAATGACATGACTAGGTTTTCCGGGCCTGTAAGCCTTTGAAACGCTAACTGCGCCTCCCCCAAATGCCAAGCGACGTATTTATTTACGATGTGATGCCTGGTACTTGTTTACAGGTCCACACTGTTCTCCCATACTTATTAAAAGTTTAATTTAAAAACATTGTAAAAGTTAATTCTTTTTATAAGAGTAACCGTGGAGTTTCTTGCCGGCTCTTCGTCATAGGAAACGAAAATTGGTAGCAAATAGCTTCTGACATTTCATTAAGTTCCCGGTTTATGTGAAATCAAATAATTTGATTATATCTAGTTTTAATAAACACGAGGGACAAATAAAGCTAATATAAAAATAATTAACTCCATCAGAAACTGTTACACTCTTTTCCGCGGATCTCAAGGGTGAAATGAGCGAATTAGGGACTTGTAATTGCAACCCCATTCATGGCATTGTGTTCCATTGTGTGTACTCGAGGGACAGCTAATGGTTAGTTGTGAATGCGGTGAGAACAAACTGACACAATGGAAGCAATGCTTCAATGGAGCCGTGTTGTTGTCACGTTCCGCGATTTGTATTACATTTTAATCTGATGCTGGAGAACTTAATAAAGTTACTGTGGAGCGTTAGAAAGTAGAGGCTGCTTCTAAAAATGAACCCGCAAATATAAAAGTTGAAAGGAGTTTCTTGCCCGTTGTCCTCCATAGGTACCTACCAATGGAGAATAAACGGGCAAGAAACTCCATGGACAATAAATTACCTAGTACGCTTAGGAATGGGCAACTTTGAGTTTTGAGTTCTTTTTGAGCTGCTACAATTTTATGAAATGAATTTTTGCCCCCTTTATCGAATTTGTTACACACACAAATTGGGTTTTATCCGCAGCAAATCAAACTACAACAAAACAAACACAATAAACGCTTGAACCAACAGAATAAAACTACGCAAACAAACTGCTGGAACGCGCATATCGAACAATTAATTAATTTACGTTTAACGATCATAAAGAAAGAAGCAATAAATTTAAAAACATATTGGGTGCGCAATCCACATCACGGACAGTGCAGCCCGACATTAATTTACCTTTACAAAGTTGATTCGATAGCCTCCAGTTTATTTTTCACGACACACAATGTTACTAACGACTCAATTTTATTCGTTTCTGTAAGTAATTTGTTTTCGATTGATTTTGCCCTTTTTATCGAGCGTCATTGTCCCTCGAGCAGTCGTACAAAATCGGTTGCGCCGACGAGTCAATTAATCAAGTTCGCCTTTAGAACGGAACCTTTTATAATTTACTTAATACTAGTAATTGCTTTCGAACGGCGCGGAATTTTATTAAAAACCAATTCTGTGTCTGTGGTTGGATTTGATTTACATATTGAATGAGTTGTTACAATAGATTCATAGTTTGTGTCGTTTTCAATTAAAAGCCTTCGTATTTATTGACTGTGTTCATGTTACTTTGACTTGTTAGCTTTAATTAATTTTGTCTGATTATTTTCTGTACCGCGTATTTTAGTCTTTCAGCTTCGGCATTTTTATCCATGCTTTCGTTGCTTGTCTTGGTATTCTCAATATCTTTGATTGTGACCAATAAAAACCATTTGTTTGTAAGAGGTATTGGTACAGTGTTGGTCTTAGAGTCAGACATTAAGTTTCCTTTATAGGTCAGACATTTGACATGCAACAGTTTAGAATGTATTCTTGGTATTTAATGCTAGAGGAATCAGAATCTTTCAACAAGACTTCAAAGTTTCATGCAAATAAATCCTTCGGACCTTAGTAACAAAACTTGTCACAAAATCACGAGACATTTGATCAAATCAAAATCCCGAAATTAATACAAAACGATGTTTACTTAAAAACTAACAAGCCGTCATCAGTGTCCCGGCAAACATTGAGGCGCGTGCACCAGTTAATAGTTCTCATATTATCGGCCACGCAATTACGAGCTCCGATCCTTTGTGCAAATAAATAAGTCGTTATTAAGTAGTCGGGCGCACTCCGTATAAACAGAGGGCGCCACCCTCGGCCCGCAACCGGAGCGTTTACCCTGCGTTTTAGAAGATGCGTTATGCAATAAACGCTGGAGTTGTTTGTACGGGGCTTTATTGAATTTGTTCGGATATATTGAGCGGAGAGCGTTCGCGTGGGAGGACAATTCTTTCAGACTACGTAGGTGTTGGATGTAGTTGTAAAAGTTGTGTTGTACTGGAAATAGATATTTGTTCAAACTCAAACTCATAGCATTTATTTCAAATATAAACTATTTTTTATACGCAGTACTTGCGTTGACGTCATCGCGTCACGGCGCGTCACCGGTTAAACCAATTCAGAATAAAAATATTTTATTCCACATAAAGCTACATGGGCACTTATGAAACGTCAGAATCTAGGTGCACGGTTCCAATTGGTCGTTTCCTATGGAGAAGAGCTGGCAAGAAACTCCACGGTGACTCTTTTAAAAATAAATGGGTTTCACAATGTTTTTAAATTACAATGTGAATAGGAGAGGACAGTGTAGGCATGTCAACAAGTACCAGATACTTAACAAAATAGAAAATGGTTTACAAATCAACAGTCCGTTGACCCTACAACGTGCACTTTTGAATGGCAAGGGGTCAGAAAGATGGAGATAGTTGCCCATTCCTAAGCATAGTAGGTTCCTATAGAGAAGAACGGGCAAGAAACTCCACGGACATTAATATTTCTTCTTAATATTGTTGATGTGGTTCATAAGAAAATCGAGTCTGCCATAAGTTCCAATAATCTTGAACTTACTGCTAAGTTTTTCGAAGATATCATCTGAGCACTGTGTTTTTTAATGTAATTTATAGTTTATATATGTTGTTATGTCTTAGTGGGATTCCTAAAATATGTCCGTTGGTTGTCCGTGTCATCACAGCGGGCCCTATCAGAATATCAGCGCTGCGGTATTTTTTTTAATATCGCAGCATTATGCTGAGATAGAAGCTTTTTTGGCCTCGCACAGGTTCTTTTAAATTATTTTTTTCTTATTTTATAATTGTTTAGTTTTAATTTGTTAGTTTTAAATTCTCCTTTTTTACTGTTTGCATTTCCTGCGCGTGTCCCAAATTAATTTTGTTTCTTTCTTTCTTTCTTCTATATATTCCACATTACTTGGCATGAGGTAGCCCAGCGCTTTCTCGGAAATGATCCGGAAAAACCTCACCCACTACATCGAATCGCACAAAAGAAGCGCTTATTTACGCCTTAATAGCTCTTAAATATCTCTCTAATGAATGAAATAAAAACTCGACCCGGCTCTTCCCGCAAAACCCCACAATAATTGCTACAAATCACAATAAACCTTAGCCCTCACTAATAAAGCTTATATTCTATTGTAGCACGTCATTTAAGCCCTTTAGGAGCGGCATCAAACTAAATGATGTGAAGATAGAACGAAATCAAGAGATAAACGTGGTGTTACATTCGATTCTAAATCGTAATACCACTGCGATAAAGTTGTAGGTCGTATCAGAGGGTGGTTTAGTCGGTCACGCGAAATTGGACTTTATTGTTTGAGAATAAAGTCAATTATGTTTTGTCAGTTGGCGAGTTAAGGGTGAGTGTGGTCTTGTTTGCCGCGAGTTAATTTAGTTGTGGATTAACTCAGTTCGAGTGATTGATGTTTTTGGGTACGCTTTTGATGCGTTTGCCGGCGTTTAGAGCTTTTGTGCGGAACCCAACGAGATGATTTTGTTGCGAGCTTGTTAGTTTGAACTGTTACAAGTTTGTGACCTCATGTTACTGATTTTGTGCACTAAGTTAACATTTAGAATATTTAGAATTTTTAGAAAAATTTAGAACAAAATTTAGAATAGAATAATAGGTGATAATAGTAATGAAGGAAACTCGCAACACTTTAAACTGCCTCTTTGTTTAGTGGTCGCAAGCACTTCTGCTGAGCATGAGGTTCTGGGTTTGATTCCCATGTCGGGCAAAGTGTTATCTGAAATTTCTCAGTAGCAGCCCGGAGTCTGGATTTATGCCCAGTTGATGGCGATGGACTCGCCCCCTATTAGGTACATAACTCGCGCGTCTTCGGGGCAAGATAGCGTGATATTATGTAGTAATAAGGGAAACTCAAAGCACAGATTTTGAACAGACTCCAAACACATTCCTAGTAAAAGCTGCTCCACGAAACATACTCTATCTATCTGTCTTCTCCAAAGTAAAAGAATGTTTCGCTATAAGGTTAGAACCATGTAGTTAGGCACAATTTTTACCCGACTATGGCGAAGCAAAAAGGAGGGTTATGATTTAAAAGTATGTACCCTATGTATGTATGTTCATCTGTTCCCTCATAACTTCTAAACTACTCATCATAATTTGACGTAGGGGAAATCATTGTAAGCGTCTTGGTTGTCCGCTGGTTATAGGCTATGTGACGTCACATTAAATTGAATATGGCGCCCTCTAGAGGACATAAATAATTTTTTCATGTTGTTCTTTAATGTTGCCATGTTGTGTATCAAATGTTTTAGTTTTTATTATTTTGGCATTCCGGTTTATTTATCTTCAATGCTGCAAAATGTTCCAAGTTTCTATAACCTGTCGTTTTCCTGACTACAAAAGAAACTTTAGCATATTTCCTGATATATTATTAGCTAGGGATTGAAGTTCGTAATTGGCTTGCTGCGTAACCCTAAACAAATCGCGGAACAAAATACAATTTCAAGTTAACTAATAGGCCTTATTATATTAAAGGCCACTTCAGAACCAGACTTCCATCACAATAGGTCCCATCAAAGACACGCCATCATTATTTCTCCGCACGTCGCATGAACCCTCCCCTTAAGAACTTCCCTAGCCTCCGACAAACGTTATTATTAATTTTACCCCCAACCCTCGTAACTAAAGTTGAACTTTAACTTTCTAAGAATACAGTCCAATTTACTTCGTCAATTGTGTTTGAGATAAGCTCCTTTTCGTCGCACAAAGCGGGTTATTGGCTAACTTCTGGTCCACGGGCTGCATCTAAGATGGCGATGTGTTTTATCTCTTTCTCTCACGTGTGAGTCGTATGTGCTGTCTCTGTTGTTTTCTTGCGTAACAGAAAGAAGGCGAAGTACTTTTTGTTCATGTTTATGTAGGGCGTTAGAGTGAGAGAGTGCGCTAGAAGTCAATTGCGTTTGAAGTGTAAACAAAGAGATATCGAGGACGATCGATGTTGCTCGATACCTGCAACACGTTTATGTAATTTGTTGAAAAAACTTGATGTAAAGAACAGCTCCTGAATGTTTCGATACGGATAATTTTCTTGTGAGATATCTCAGAAAGCTAACACACGTTATTGTAAGCATCAAATCATCAAATCAAATCAAAATAATTATGGGTAAGCAACCTGTACGTAAATATGACAACATTTTTACTATAATGTTTTTTCTGCAGAGATAAGTTTGGTGTCTGTAGAAACCTCTTCGGAGTTTTGAACTGTAAGGGCCGCGTAGCTCGCGTAGGCCTAGCGTAGGCTTGCTACAGTTGCTACGCAGGCTATGCTACGTAGCCACTGCGCGTGTATCGTATTTTGCTTCGCCTACTTATCAGACCGTATTCTACAAAATAATTATTTGCATCCTATAAGCCTTCCGTTTTTTATATTGTTCAAAATTTTTATAAAAATTGTTATTAATAGTTGTTTTTTTCTCTTTATTCCTCTCAAACGGAGCACCTGCCATCTAATCTCTTCACCACCCTTGGTTGACTGGTAAAGAATGCCTAAGGCATTAAGTCTGCCTTTGTACCTTTTTTTGAGTGCGAAAAGTTTAATAAATAAATAATAATTAAACAGTCTCGATTTTACACATACACAAACATACTACATAAACTCTCGCCTTTTTCCCATGAGGGAGACAGAAACTACAGAACCCAACCGGCTACGATCTTTCGATACTCCTTTCACTTTGTTTACGTTCATTTTTCTGGTCATACATGCACGCTGGTTGTGAGTACTACGCACCTGATCTTTTAGAAGAACATCACCAATAGTTAAGGTCATTATAATGTGTTTTCGCTGAAATCTGCCGCGTAAATACCTCTTGACCTCTTTCTCTTTCTACCTCTCAACATGACCAATCCATCTAAGCATACTCTTTAAAAATGTTCTCATTACATCTTCTTAACTGCAAACAGTTTTAATTTTAGGCCTACAATAAACCCGGAAAACACTGAAGATGCAAAAATATACAATAAGCCATTCCTGCATTAAGTATGAAATGAAATTGTTTATTCTGTAAATAGGATATTGGAGTCACTTTTACACGTCATATTAAAATAATATTAGAACTAAGCTAGATGAGGTCGGCGTTTCCTATCTGACTACTTTGAGAAGAAAGGCCAAAACAAACACAGAAGCCAGACATAATCTTAGTCAGAGCAAGTGAAGACCATGTAGATTAGCGTCTGAAGTGGTCTTTTGCGGAAAGAACCATACAAATTTCAGTGGACCTGTCCAGTCAGTGCAAGCATTTGTCAGTAATCGTGGAGCTCAACTCAGAACTTAAGGAGCTCAGCGTATGTAACGTATACTTATGTAACAAAGATGAACAAATATGTACAAACTGGTAATCCCATTGAGCGGTCGGGCGCGCCGCCATTGGCTCGCTAACTAGACAATTCGATTAGCGCGCCGCCCGCGCTTTGCACACATTAACACCAACATCACTAGCAACATTGCTTTATGTATGTATTATATATAGTACAGTTACGAGCATAAATTACCGTACAGTTACGCAATGTTCTAAAGTGTTTTGCTCGTAAAATAATGATTGCAACTTTGAAAAAAGACCTATTTCATTATGGTCATCATCATGATTCTCTCGCCCTAAATCCCAACTTGTCTTGTCTTGTCTTTTTCTTCCATGTTTCTCTCTTAGTGCTAATTTCACCAATGCAACTGAACGCGATTAGCACATCTAAAACGAGTTAAAGAGCTGTCAGTGTCAATATTCCATAGAAAATAACGACACTGACAGCTCTTAAACGTAGTTTATGTGCTGATTCGCCCTTAGTCGTCATCTCGGTAATCGCCCCCTTTCTAGCCATATCATCTTTCACACAGTCCATCCATCGTTTCTTTAGTTGGTCTTTGGATTATAGTAGTAGGTTTCTTAAATACAATGTATAGTAGTAAACACCATGAAATATATCGATAGATATTTCATGGTGTTATACATAGTATTTTTTGACATTCCCCATTACCCTTAATTTTCATTACCCTTTTTCATTACCCAAAATTTTCAGAATAGAATAGAATAGTTTTTTATTTGCCCAGAATGTACCTACAAGTTACTGATGTTAACTTTAAATTGATCCTTATTCTAACTACCTTAAGTAAGGCATGCAAACAGTTTAAGCTATAATAATAGAGACTCATTTAATATAATATATATTATTAAAACATTCAATCAAATATATGCAAGTTTACCATGTCAAGATGAAATTCAAACAATAATTTGAAATAGGCAATACAATACACAATGTCAAGTTTAATCAAATGGGATTATAAATTCGTCAAGGTCAAGGTCAATACAGTTATATTAAAATATAAATGATTTAGAATACAGAGATGTCATAGTATCAGTTAGCTAAGATAACAAGTATGTAGAAGATAACTTAAGAGGAACATGAACCGGGAAGTGTTCTAAATACCCGTAAGAATAATATTGCAAAAAATACTACACAGCAATCCATTTGCCATGAATTAGAAACAGACTATCAGTAAAAGTATCAGTGTGATTATAAATTCTATTGTTGTTCTATTCCTTGTAATCAAATCAATCTACTTAACCTTATCCCAACTACGTTGGGGTCGGCTTCCAGTCTAACCGGGTGCAGCTGAATAACAGTATTTTACATAAAGCGTCTGAGTATCTGACCTCCACAACCCAGTTACTGGGTAACACGATACCCCTTGGCAAGTCTGGTGGTCAGAATTTAGGGATTCTGACTACCCGTGACGACAGTCAAAGATCTACGAATGACAGCCTGGACTAACTGCTTAACGTGCTTGCCGAGACGCGAAAGGGTCTGGGTTGGTAATAGATGGTCACCCATCCACTGACCGACCTCGACAAGCTTTGCCTTGAAGATCAACCTTCATACTTTCATCCTTCATTTCCTGCTCATAGTTTTCGAGAAATGTTTCGACGAAGGTACTATCAAGGTAGGTTACTTAGTACATTTCATGTGTCGGTTTCGATTCCACAACTCTTTTTGAAAAAAACAAACTACTACACTCGATGGTACAAATATTCGACACTGGAGACCGTAGGTACGTCAAGTTTTCCATATTTCCATTTACCACCACTCTGTCCATTTTTTGCTATTCCTATCCGGAGGGTGCAATGCCGTCTTTTTGCTTTTTTTTTGTATGGCAAGTCGATATTGACGGACTGCCGACGGGACACAATAAAAATATTTCTCCGATGAGACCTGCCATGGCTGCGGACAAGGACGATAAAATTGAAAAGCTTGGAAAAAAATACGGACATGAAAAATGTGCAACAGCTAAAATATCATCCAAATATTTATGAGACTGAATTTTGAGATTTGTCTAATTTAAATAATTGTTGTTGTAATTACAGTTTCCTATGAACTTGACGGCAACCAGATAACCTTGAAAAGGAGAACATCATAGCCACGAAGGCCTTTCAGGGACACGACCTTCAGTAATGAAGTATGCGACCAAGAAGAGATGAACTTGATGATAAGCTTTGTCAATGTCCAAAGATTTATATACGTTAATTTCGTAAAAAAAGTGCGAGCTGCATTAAAAAAGCCAACAATGACTTTAAGCACGCCGGGAAAAATCAAGAATAACGTATATTTGGCAACAGTTCACAATCTGAATTAAAAAAATCGAATAAAAAAAAGGGGAAATGTTATAACAACAACATCGTGTGCCTCACGGCTGCGTCAAAAAGGTACTCAGTTTGACCTTGCTGTTGGACTAATCTTTTCACAGAATTATGAGCTTACGCTAAGCTGAACACCGAGATAAAGGGTTATATACCGAGGCTAGGCAGCTAGAACAATAACGTTACTATAGATGCGTGTTTAAAGTCGCCAATTTGACAGAAGTAGAAAGACAAGCATTCTCAATTTAACGGGGCAGTGTCTAACAGAATTTTGTTACAAGCCAAATTCTTTCCTGTTGAAGTAAACTGTTTCGCATATTACGAGCGCAGTCCTCACAGGTGTGTTGGCATACAAATAAGCGAAACGTATCTCGTTACCTCGCGGAAGTGTCAGTGGCTCCCCCCTCTGACGTCGCACCCCCTCACCTCTCTGCACTCTGCCTTACTTGCTCGCGTTTCCGATTTAATAAGGCGAAGAGCTTGAGGCGTCACATTGACTGGTATCGGACGTAAAGTCACAATTTTGTTTAGATTCACGACAATGATGAGCCAATATTGTCGATGAGATTCCTTTGGGGTGGTTTTTTCTTCTCTTATTTACATTACTTACTTTGATTTAGTTCAGACTTACGTGATGTCTTCTGTAGCATTATGAGCTGGGTTTTGGAATGCTGAACAGGTTAACATTAGAATCGGGGATCGAAACCGGTATTATCAGTACGTGATTTTTTTCGGTTACAACATTAATATTTTTTACAGGTATTTTTAAAGTTTAGGTTAATTTGAAAATGACCGGTATTAACACCGGTTACCGAAAAAAAATAACCTCTTTCTTACACGTGCTGTTTGCATTAGACATAGGGCACGCATCGCCTATTGGTGTGTAACCGGTATTAAAACGGTAACCTCAAAGAGGTACCTAACATGTTTCTTCTTCTTGGGTTACCCAGATAGCGGTAATCTTAATCGTAGAAGTAACCAATATGCTTCGATACCTGTTTAAGCCCTTTATGCCTGGAGGCTTTACCTAGATATTAAGTTCTGTTTACTATTATTTTTTATTTTATTTTTCTGCTTGAGTATAGTTCTTTGGTGTTTTTGGTTGGTATATTGGCGTGTGCTAGCTGACATAGGGCTAATCGCTTAATGTATGTTTTGTGTAGCATAATGTAAATAATTTTGCGTACAAAATCTTTTTTTTCCTAACTGATCAGACAGCTGTTCTGCTAGGGAGTTTGTTGCGCCACTTTTTCTTCCCAGCTAAAGTACTAGGATGTAGTGAGGGGTGGGCGTTTTGGGGGATTGTCTTATGTAATTTTGACGTTCGAAAAGTGCTGATTCTCAGCCTAGTTTGAATAAATAACTTTTGATTTTGATTTAGAATCTAGAATATCTGTCCACGCTATTTGGCAGATTACATAATCCAATCAGTCGTCCAGACATTTCATGAGTCGTAAGTTCATCCTTATTTTCTCCCTTCACCTGATTATCAATATCAGTGTTCCTAAAAATATTGTAAGTAGGTAGGTAGAAAAGTATTTTCCTCACTGTAAGTATTTCGTGTACATGCCAGTTGACAAAGACAGTCATCGAGTCAGCTGTACGGTGTCGTGTTCAGTAGAAGCCTCACTGTGTGCCTCTCAAACATAATTTGGGTGATGTATTGCCGCGCAGGCATGCCGCACGATTCTCGCAAAGAATATTAGAAATGTATGGAGACGTTAAAACCACGCTTCTAGTTTGGAGTACAGTTTTATTAAAGAAGAGTTTAAAACTTTTACGGTTAGGTTTAGTTTACATGTTTATAAAAAAGGCGAGGGGAAACAATCGGGGCATCAAAAAATTCGTCCGCATCGCTGTCAACAGGAAAGGTCCCAAAAAGGCTAGCAACATTGCCACGTTGCATGGCAATGATGATTCTTTGGCCAAAAAATAAGCCAGTTCTCTGGTCACTTCAACAGTCGACCAACCGCTTGGCGATGTCTTGGAAAACCAAGTGGGCCCTCGGACCCCATAGCCCTAGTTCTTCGACATAATTGCCTCAACCAATAAAACAATAATTATAGCTCGATTGTTTAAGGGTTTTTGTCTTCTGACAACATTTTCTTTGCCAGCAAGAGGAACTGTTGTTTAATTTGGTATTCATTTACTAAGGTTTCCATAATGTGGGGACCTAGTTCCAAATTTGAATTCTAAACACAGTGTAGCCAACTGAGACACAGTAACACTCAGCGCTAGATTATTTGCGACGGCGGGCGCGCGTGTGTCGCGGGACCAATTAGCTGAACAATTCCGAGCACGAACTGTTTAACCGCTTTAATTTCACCCCAATAACACGTTAATTCGTCCGTACCCCCCGCCTCACTCCCGCTAACCCCTCCAACGCCCGCGATAACACAGCCTTAATAAAAATTAAATTTGTTCAACTGTGAAGCAACCTGAGTGGTCACACGTAGGTCATGAAACCTTGTTTGTGACGAAAGTAATGGCAATTAAAATCTATTAAGTGTTTCAGATACCTACAAGGATACCATAGAGACAAGGCACGAAGTATAACAAACAGAATGTTATTTCAATTACGAAAATAATCGCACGAAAAGTCAATTTGTCACTCGATTAAAGTCAAAAGACGTCATACAAGCGCAGAGTAATGTAATTACGAGCAATCCAATGTAACAAACAGCGGGATCGGCTCTCGACACAATCGAATAATATTTAAACGAAGTGTTTCCGACCAATCGCAGGGCGCGCTCGGCGCCCGAACGCGCAAATCTGACATCTGTCATATTTGAACCGCATTGTTAGTGTAGTGACGTTCGTTTTTTGAAACGCGACAGTTGGCGCGGCCGTCCTCTCGGTTATTTTGTTTTGTTGTTCCGACTGATTGAATCTGTCGCAACTAAGTAAAACAACGCGTACGAATGCGCGTTGATTTTCTTGTTCATTATTTGACAGTGACAAGAATAGAGCACAATGAATGTGTTTTGGCGTTTGCTTTATAGGGGAGTGCTCACTCCTTTTGCAAATAAATATCTAAACACATTTAATTCCACATCATTTATTTACTTACCGTCATTATTAGACCGCAATCGATACATATGGTATGTTTGTATGCGTGTATGTGTATGACTTTCAACACAAACACGGAATATTCGACTTAATTAATTCCCAAACTTGTATTGTTATGAAGTTTCAACAAACTTAAGTAATATTCAAAATTGATTGACTAACCAAACAAGCTTCACAGTCAGTAAATGGGCAATTTCGTTGTCGACTAATACAAAGCAAGTCTTAATTCAATTTCGCAGTGTAAAGTGTAAGTAATACGAAACAAACAACTTTGAACGGAACAAGTCGACAATCGTTTGTATAATTTTTATTGCGATGCACAGTGGGTGACATTCGGCGCGCGTGGACAAAATGTTGCGTGTTTAACGAACACTCAGTAACTAAGAATTAGACGTTTTATGATTTCTAATGTAGTTTTCGTTTCTGTTAATTAACGGAACAATACCCATTCTGGTTTACAACCTGGGTTAATGAGGTTTTATATCTAAATGCTTATTTTTATTAGAGCTACAAGCGCCTGTTCTTGTTGCTAAGAATAACAGTGAGTACGTTGTTCGTATACCTACCGCCTGTTTTTTTTTTGTCTGTGGAAGACTAATAAAAGTTAACCTACCTACATAATGGCCTGACTCCTTGGTCCATTGGTAGCAAGCGCTACTGCTGAGCATGAGGTCCTGGGTTAAATTCCCCGCCCCTAATACACGATCAATCACAATCTGAATCATTTTGAAACAGATTGCTAATCCATTGCTTTATAACATCGTAAAAAAATCTGCTCGGCCACGTAAATAACGCAATGAATGTTGAAAATGAAACAGATTAGTCTTAACAATTTACGAAAATGTATTACACAATTAGATAGCTGGTCGGACTAAGTCTTATAGGTTTTTTATATCAGGAATTTCTTAGTAGGAGCTCTTACATTTTTTTTTTTAATGGTTATAAACTAGCGCTTGACTGCGATCCCACCTGATGGTAAGCAGTGATGCAATCGTCGATGGTGAGGCGCACTAGTTTATTAAGAGCCTATTCAGTCTAGCCTTGAAGACACCCAAATTATAATCGGATGGAAAAACCGTAGCAGGCAGATTGTTCCAGTCCCTCGATGTACGCGGTATGAACGACGAGGCGAAACGCTTAGTCCGGACCGTAGAGGTTTGGACAACGAAAGGGTGGATACCCGCCGTACGACGGCTTGTCCGATGGTGGAAAGGGGATGGCGGAATCAATTCATGCAATTCCTGCGCACACTCTCCGAAATGTATCTTACATGGGACTTAAACATATCTGGCGAAATTTTGGTGAACTATGTATATAGGTACACCTCTCCCTACCCTTCGGGGAATACAGGCGCGATGTTCTGTTATAATGGCCAGTTTTACGATCAACCTACTTACATCACACTAGGTACCTAAAAAGTGGCCGTCAAATGTTTTAATTGTTCAGTCCTAGATGGGACTGAACAATTAAAACATAGGCGGCGAATTTACTCGCCCGAAACGGGCGAATGAACACTTTTTTTTATTTTTTTTATCCTTTTTGCGATTTGCACAACCTCAATTTATTTGTGGGCGAATCGATAACTCCATAACTACTTATTAGGCAATGTGCACATTTTGTATTTTATACAATAAAGTTAAGAAAAAAGTACACTAACTAACAAGATTTTTTAAAATTAAAATTTGTCGATTCACCCGTATCAGGCGAGTAAATTCGTGCGAGTCACCAAAATGCCGCGCGAGCGGAATTGGCAAATATTGAAAACAAAACATACAGACATATTCGTCAGCTGTGTCTATTAGAATCAATAATATAATAAAACGCCGTCAAGCACACTGGAGCCGGTACATCGGCTGCCGCTCGTGGCACGGACAGACACCATACTTCAAACCTTCCTAAGGGCCGCCCGCACACGAGTTGTTAATCGAATAACTTTTATGAATATGTCTTATGTCTAGCCCCAATTCGTGTGTAGCTCGTTATGATAATTAGCTACAATGATTGCTGTTGTACCGGGATTAATTGTGTTATGACTTGAAGATTAACATCTTAAAGGGGTTTTATTAGCGTTTAATGAAGCAACTCAGGACTGTGAAATCGTTGGCTTTATATCTGTGGAATTTCATGTTTGTTGCTTTGTTATCTGTGAAGCACCTGTCTACTATTGAAAACATACAAACAAAATCCAAGTAAATATTATTAGAACATAACTAAAACTTTGTCGTAACGACTGTCAAAGATCCACGAATGACAGCCGGGACCAACAGCTTAACGTACTTTCCGAGGCATGGAAGAGTCTCGATATGTTTAAATGGTCACCCATCCACGGATCAACCCCGGCAAGCGTAGCTTAACCTGATGGACCGACCCGTGTGGCTGTTATTATTTAGCCACGAGCTCATAAGGAGGGCTTCGTAATGACGGGTTATTTGAATCTGCAAAAAAGGCTACATAATTACATGCATGTTTACAAGAATAGGGACAAATACTAGTGTGCGCTTCTAATATGAGAGACCGGGAATTGTTTATTAATAGATATTATCTAATGATTTCAGTATCCAGAATTATATATGTCATAAACTTTCAACAAAATGCCAAATGAATTTGTGATAGAAGCCAATTATACTAGGTGAACGAAAAGCAGATTCTGATGCAAATTAGACCAACAATAATAAATTGGTTACCAATAAACCAACGTTAATATAACCCTATCAGGAAGTTAGTAAGTTAAGCAGTCAATAAATTGCGCAATCAACGCAGAAGTGACACCGACACAGGCGTGTGACGCAATTACACTCCTCACGACAAGTCCTTAAGGCGTAGTCTCTTTATTACCGGAGTGTTCTGTTTTAGAAAACCAAAATGGCGGATTTTAAGCGTCAGTAATGACTTAAAACATTTTTCTTTGTACCATAACCGTGTGGGATTATAATATAAAATAAGAAAAAAAAACAATTTTTTTTTTCCTTTCCAAAAATATAAAACAAAGTTTTAAAATTCATTAGAATGCTTGAAAAGTGCGCTTTTTTCGTAGAATTTATTATCAAGATATTAGCATTACTGTTAGGTTCAGGGTCCTTTATGAAAAGTTCATTGTAAGAGGTTGAATATCCGAGATAACCATTTCGGGGAGGTAAAGAATTCGCCCTTTAAGAGTTGCGTCAGATTTTTATAGTAATTTATTTACATCATGTTATTCTTGTCGTTTAAAACTCAATCGAATGGATACAGATCAAAGTTTGAGCTTAATTCAAATTGGGTTATTTTGACTACAAATTACTCGTAGAGTTGAGAGCAGACACCGTAATGATTTCAGATATTTCACTGCTAAACAAATTTAATACTTGTGACAGGTAAGCCATCAAACGTTGCATGCTCCTAACCTGCTGTCTCCAACACTGAAATCGAAACGGTCACGCGAACCGCGCGTATTTTTACCGTTCAACCGACCCCAGCTGAATATATCATTTCACACTACAATTTGACACCACATTCATGCCATACATCTTGGCCATGAATAATCTAAAGTAAACTTTATTTTTATTAACGTAGAAGTTATATTGCGACGCCGCGATGGAGCCTCTAGGGTGGATGGCACAATGATGGTACACCATTTATGTGATTGAGTTCGTGTTTCATGCTTTGCCGTATTCAAAGTTAGTTTTGTTATGTCTGCCTCCACAAACTGTTTAGAAGTGACGTGTTCACTCTCTGATTTATTGTTTAAGCGCAAACCTTTTAGGGGTTTTATTGCCGTGGATCGTAAAGTTTGATGCTCTAATAGGTGGCGCGTTAATACCGATAAACAAATTTCGTTACAGGCCATAATTTTCACGATAACTACTTTAACACTGTGTGAATTACGAAGAACTTGGGGAAATGTGCGTGATCATAAAACTTATATTTTTGCCAAACTTAACTAGATGCTAACCACTGTGCGGATAGACGCTTTGAAAATTATGGAATATCTTTCTGATGAACAGGCAATTATGATGATTTCAAAATGGGCACAAAAGATTTAAAACATTTTTACTCTTTTTACAGGTGTGGTTCCAAAACCGTCGCGCGAAATGGCGTCGTCAGGAGAAGATGGAAGCTGCTCGACTTGGTCTGTCAGAATACGGCTGCGGTGGAGGTGGTATACCACGGCTGGGAGGCCTGGGGCTACCGGTTGACCCTTGGCTGGCACCACCACTGCTCACGGCATTACCAGGTAAATTTACTTAAATGAAGGATTACCATGATAGTCTTTGTGCAGACTTGGCGGTTACTAAACCGATAAATAAACATTCCAAGATCCCGGAATAATTCATATTCCCGAGTCAGGGAGTGTTATTGGATTTTCCATCTGGAATTTCTCAGTAGCAGTACGGAGTCTGAATTTGTGCCTGATTTATGTCAATGGACTCACTCCCTGTTACCTGGGACTTGAACATAGCTCGCAACCTGCATGTTTGTATGGCCAGATGTATGAACGTAAACGAAGCAAAAGGAGTATGTAAGGACCGTAGCAGGTGGCGTTTTGTAGTTTCTGCCTACCTCCTGAGAAGAAGGTGTGAATTTATGTAAATGTTACATAATTGGCGAAACTTGGGTGTACTAGGTAGGTACTTACCTAACCTAACACCTCGAAGAATACAGATGTGATGTTATGTTATGTTTTATGTATTCCAAGATCAACTGCCAGTCAAGTAGACCCACATTATAGTAATTGACGAGCGGTTATAGCATACTAAAGAAAGTGCCCATGTTCCTCAGGTTTCCTGAGCCATCCCCCGTCTGGTTACCCGAGCTACCTGACGCCGCCGGCCCCGGCCAACAGTGGCGCCCCCCCGGACCCTCGCTCTTCCTCTATCGCGGCGCTGCGGATGAAGGCCAAGGAACACGTCGAGAGCCTCAATAAAGGACTGCAGATGGTCTAATATTCTAGGAAGTAATGTGGTTAGAGTTATTCAGGGTCAAATTAAATTAGGTAGTGAAACTCTGCAGATGTAAAGGTATCGATATCTAATCACGATAAAACAAAAAAAACAAAAAAATGATGATTTTTTTAGGTCAATCTGTTGTTTAGTTACTTGAAGTGTGAGTTGAGATAATCTGTTTTTTTTTAATTATATTTAGATATCGCTGCCCATCACTTCTGTGAAGTTTACACAATAAAAAATTGAACTGGTATTGTAAGTAACTAGTACAAGACATACGGGCGTTGCCCCAAAAAAAAACAACAAATCGTTTTATTTTGTTTTACCATGTTTAGATATCGATGCCTAACACGTCTGTAAAGTTTCGCTGATTAATTTAATTTTGACCCTGTATTCTAGTATGGTTAGGTAAGTTGAAAAGAGTCAGTGGTTTTAATTTCGAGTTTGGTAGATTGGAATGAGTCTATAGATAAAATATATCCATATCTAAGTCTAAGAGAGCGCAGGGATTTGATTTCATAAAACGATGATTTATTAATTTTATGCTTACAAGAAAAGCATAATTCCTGACAGCCTTAATAATTATGCATGTGTTGATTTGAAATTCATTTTGTTCATTTTTACTTACATTGGCCAAAATAATGCGAAATTTTTGCAACCAAAATCTTGAATCTTTTTCTCTGGAGGTGACTAATCGGTATTATTGTGAGTACCTAAATATTTATCATTTAATTATTTACTGAATACTTAACAAATTATTGTGCAATAGTACGTTACTAGAAAACGACTTGATTTCTCTAAAAGCTTTTTACAGTTCCCACTATTGACGAGTAATTTCATTGAAACCTTCAGTCACCATCAACTGTACACATAAAAACCTTCTGCTATTAATCCGGATAAGTTTATGAAATAAAATGCTAATCATTCAAATAATAGCAGCAGCACGTCTCCGTTTGTATATATCGATGATACGCTTTTGCAACAAATAAACATTATCATTCTTTTCATTGATAATGAAATGCTATTTAAATGTTACACATAATTTATTTATCTCGATGTACTTCTGTAAAGTATTTATGATTTTTGCACATGCCATCTTTCATAATTTTCCTTTATATATTAAAATAAATTCTAATGTGATTAGTGTATTGAAGCAATATGTACTTGTAAATATTTGTCGCTAAGATATATTTAATGCTATACTAATTAGTGATTTTGTTTCTATTAGAAGACATCAATATTTAAATGTTATTTTGCTTTCAGATTTAATATTTTGATTCTCTTTATTTCTGACTCTGTATAAATCTTCCGTGTTCACATTAGAATTACCATAAAATATACCTTTATCTTTGAAGTGATTATTGATTTCCCGTATTTAACACTTTATTAACTTACTTTAATATTAAAATGTGTGGAATGTATATGTAGGTAATCATAGATTTTGCTATGACGTTTTAAGTGATGTAAATATTGTACTTAAATTGTAAACTATTGCTCTAGTGATAAGTCTCAAATGTATTTACAATAAAATAAAACATTATGATACTTGATAAGTATTGATTTTTGTGACTTTACAACAAGTTTACTGCATAATGCGACTTGCGACTGTGGCAGCTCCATAACAAGACCTGTGCCTATCGGTGTGACACTGCAACTTAACGCCAAGTGTGCAGAGCTTTAAACAAAATACCTATATTAAATACCGGCCACAGCTTGTCGTTGCGTCTAGTCGCCGAGCTGTTGCAATCGCATGTCGCATAGTGTACGTAATGTCTAATTCTCAGAAGTAAGCGTGTTTTAATTATTTAACTTAATATGCCAGCTGGTCATCATAATTAGAATACTGATTCACTTGTTGAAACTGTTAGTTTTTTAACTTTTGAACGACACTTTTGAAATTGTGTAATGGCAATAGATATTAAAATTGTTACAAATCAATCCTAAATTCAAGAGTCATTCTAAAGTTCTATATATATTTTAAACTCAAACGTATCGTGTTTAGAAATCATAGTTTATGCAGGCCGTGACTTAAAATTAAGATATGCTTTGTAAATAACTGTAGTTTTAAGGCCGTGAATCTTAATTTGGGAAGATACATCATTGTGTTATTAAGTAAAGGGCTAAAAGGCGTGATAATTATTAGCGTGTGTTAGAATTGAAGAGCGGTGTTACCTACAAAGTGCGGAAAGTTACGAAATTATTTTTGAGCTTTACATCACTACCAAAACTTGCCCTTGAAACGGTTTGTATGGGACTGTGGGCGGAAAGAAAATCATGCAATATACAGGGTCAAATAAAAATAGCTAGAGAAACTCCACAGACGTGATGGGTATCGATATCTAAACATGATAAAACGAAAATAAAATATGAATTGATGGTTTTTTTGGATCAACAACCGCAGATATTTTAATTTCTAAGTTTAGAAAATCAGTTTTTTGTTGCGTACTCTTCACATACGTACGTCTATAATGGGTGTCAGTTTCTAAATTCAAAACTCAACTCAATCTCAAAGCATTTATTTCAATTAAACTATTTACTGGCACTTTTGAATTGTCAAGGAGTCGGTCAGTCAGAAATATGAAGCTAATTGCCCATTCCAAAGCGTACCTATGGAGTAAAACGGGTAAGAAACTCCACGGATACTTTTAAATAAAAATTAAGAGATTTGAACTGAACATGCTAAAACAAAAATCTAAATCTCTTATTTTTTGGTTTTATCATGTCATTGTGTTGATATCGATAATTTTACACCCATCACATCTGTGAGTCAAACTCAGTTCAGTCAAACGCGCTAGGTATGTAAAAACCCTAAAATAATATACAGTTCAAAATAACATTCCGCACTTTGAGTACCGATAGTAGAAAGGACGTCTTAATGTAAATAGTTATGTAAGTGAATGTACTATTTATATGTTTGTATATACGTGAGTGGTAGCTGTAGTTAAGAGATATATTACTATACATACCGAGAGATTAATAAATGTGTTCTTTCATCGACAGACTTTTGTTTTCACACTACCTATAATTATCCAGTCTCCTTTTTTATTCTCATTAAATTGTTGATGTATGACCAGATGTTAAATAGTGGCCCGTCGGCATCAGGAACGGACTCCAAGCCGCCGGTGGTGTGGCTGTTGAGAGAGGAACCTCCTCACTATGTGTGCCGTGTCCAGGAGTACTGCTTTCTGAATCAAGCCCTTGACCCAGCCGGGCAATGAGAGCCTCCTGAGGTATTGGTCGAGGCTCTCTGCTATTAGGCCATTAACCGCAAAGATTATCGGTACAATGATTGCAGATTCCACGTCCCACATGTCGACAACCTCGTGTGCTAAGTCAAGACACTAGATTTTTTATATTTCTCAGTTTTCACAAGATTCTCGTCGATCTATCACCACAATATCAGGCTTATTGGCTATATTAGTCCAGTCAGTGATGATAGATCGATCCCTAGCGTGACTATTCTCGAGAACTGGGAACGGATGTATGAACGTTAATGAAGCAGAAGGAGTATGGAAGGATCGTAGTAGGTGGCGTTCTGTAGTTTTTGCCTACCCCCATACGAAGAAGACGTGTGTTTATATGTATGAGTGTTTATGTATTAAACAAGGTAAATCCCTGAGAGTTGTGAGTAATTTTGCTGTAACCTCTGAGTTTTTTTCGGCCTTTCTTCTAAGAATAAAAATATAGGAAACGCCGAGCTCAACTAGTTTAAAAAAAAATAACCCGCGACACAATACCAAGTGATGCTGCAGTATCGGTTCAAGGTTACTATGTTCTTCTAATATCATTGAAGTAACAGAATACTAAATTTCGAATCGATCAGACCTGTGGAAGATCCAATCATCAACTAGAAAAGAGCTGATAATCTTCAAACGGCTGAACCGATTTTCTTGAATTGTAGCTAAGAACACTCTCGATCAAAACACGTTTCAAATAAAAATTAAAAAAATCAAAATCGGTTCAGCTGTTTGGGAGCTACGAGGGAACAAACAGATACACAGATAAACACGTTAAACTTATAACACCCCTCTTTTTCCGTCGGGTGTTAAAAATAAGATTGCCGTGTAAAATTGTTCGTACAAACCGACTTATAGAATTAAATTATTGATCATTTAACGTACGGTAATTAAGGTAGGTATTTAAAGTTTTTGCCTACCCTTGTAATAATGACTTTTCGCACGAAAGGAGCCTTAACTTTTTAATCACGATACCTAAATGGTTGAGAATGATTATTAATTAATCCAATTAGTTGCCCTCCGTCCCCCTCCGTCCCCCCCCGTCCATCACCTAATTCTCTAATTACTTCCTAATTATGTGATAATAAACTGATAGTGGTGCCGATACCCTTGTTCACAAACTAAACTAAATTTAAGTTCAGTGCATCTTTTTCTTTCTATTTCATTTAGAAAAGGACAGAAGATAAATTTTTGTTCAGTCCTGTCAAATTAATCAGCGCCTGACGTAATTTTAGTAGGCAGGTTTTTAATCACGTCTAAAACTTGTATGGAGTAGTGACAGGTGCTGATTAATTTGACAGGACTAAACTAAAATTTTATCTTCTGTCCTTTTCATAATGAAATAGAAAGAAAAAGATGCACTAAACTTAAATTTAGTTTAGTTTGTGAACAAAGGAATCGGCACCAGTGATCATCTTTACATACCGAGACTCCTGCCTGCCTCGGAAAGCACGTTAAGCCGTTGGTCCCGGCTGTCATTCGTGGATCTTTGCCAGTCGTTACGGGTAGCCAGAAGCCCAAAAAGTCTGATAACCAGTCTTACCAAGGGGTATCGTGTTACGCAGTAAATGGATTGTGGAGGTCAGATAGATGTAGAATACTGGTATTTAGCTGTATCCGGTTAGACTGGAAGCCGACCTCAACATAGTAAAAATGTGATAATAAAGTCAGTCCTATTTCTTACTCAGTATAATTATCTACTAGTCGTAGAAAGAGTTATATTACGGAGAACCTTAGCCTTGGCTTTTACGCTTACAGTTATTTAAATAAATAAAGTTATTTTTAATAAAACGAACTGGATTTATTGAAAGTCCTTATTGATACGCAGGTAGACCTAATAACAGACACTGATCTTTGCTCAAATAAACGAAAGCTTGCAGTGTTTCTACTTCGACGTAGCACTGGACTACGACCTGCTACGAGCGCTACGGCGTAGCAGCTACGCGTGTCAGGGGGTCTACACTCTAAGTCCATCAACGAAGTCCAAGAAAAAACCCCTTCGGAATACCAATTTAATACTCTGTATGATAAAGAGTGTAGAAAGAGTCAAATTAATTGGTTAGCAAAACCCCGTAGACTTTTTATTTGATTATATTTTTTTGACCGTTAATGAAATTATATGTTTAAAATATTATTATTTTTTGTGTAAATTTTACAGACGTGATGATAAATACGTATCTAATATTTACTCAAGTCATATTTCAAGTGACATCAACAAGCAGGGTCCCTAAAAAAAAATCACAAATCTTTTCTTTTTATTTAAATATTTTTTGATTTCAGGTAAAAATAGTGTTGTCAAAATATTTGGAAGAAAATATCGAAAAACCCTACAAAAAATATCTCGAAAACTATTGAATTTCGGTCATACATATGGGGGGTTCAATTTCTTGGATTCTGTGCCCCCTATCAGCTCCTGACGGATATACATCGAATTACAAGTAACCCTGTATATAAATTATATTTATTATTATTTATTGATTTATTTAATACTTCAAGCACACAAATGTACAGAGGCGGACTTAATGCCTTAGGCATTTTCTACCAGTCAACCTTTGGGTGATGCAGAGACAAACAGTGGTAGGTGCAATAGCGAGAATTCAAGAGATAAATATTTATTTAAATATATGGATTTAATACCTAAACTATGAATGTAATATATACACCTAATTATATATACACGGTGAAATTTTAATCGTTTTTTTCCTCTTAAGGGGTCATTGTATTCATCATTATGAACAACTTTTACTAAGGGACCAAACCTGAAATCGTGAAAAAAAAATCAGCTGTTCCCTACATTTATGTTCGCCTAACTCGTCAAAATGTAGGGAACAGCTGATTTTTTTTTCACGATTTCAGGTTTGGTCCCTTAGTAAAAGTTGTTCATAATGATGAGTACAATGACCCCTTAAGAGGAAAAAAACGATTAAAATTTCACCGTGTATATAAGGTGCTATAAAAATATCTGCCACGGCTTTAATGAGAGGTAGTATTGTGTTTAAAGATAACAATAGTGAAGAAATTTCGTACCCCGGCACAGTTAAATCAATTTGAGAAAATAAAGTAGTTAAATAAACATTGACTCTACTCTGCATAACGTGGTTCACAAATTACGCGCGAAGTGCACTTCGTCAATGAAAACAACTGCTATCTCTTTCCATCTGTTCTGTGAATGAAAACTGAAATCAGCTGACTAGTTCGTCACTTGCAAATTTATACGTACAATTTTTTGTATGAAAAAAAATATGACACATGATCAATAATTTATCTTTACTATTGTAATCTATAAACACAATACTATCTCCCATTGCAGCCGTGGCAGATATTTTTATAGCACCTTATATATACATTATATATTTATATATAAACACAAATAAATACACATAAATATACTACAACAAAATAAGACAAGCAATGGGAAAACATAAGACACACACACACACTGTGGTAGGTCAGGGGGTAACCAATGTTCGTCAATGGAACTTTACGGACTGATAATGAAATAAAAACACATCAAAAATCAAAAATGTGAGGGTAATTTATAAGGGAAAGTCACAAATATAGGGGACTTGTGCCTTAAATGTAAATCAGTAGCAATTAGCCCGCGGTAGCACATAGTTGTGTGCTATGCGAGACTTGCCATGATTTACGTTGCTTGTTGACGCCGCGGGATGGCGTTATAAGCCAAAAGACATGAAAGAATGCAAAAAATAAATAAAAAGGATTTATAGTCAATATATAAGTCTGAAATCGCCAAGCAGTCTTGAGCAAGCGTGTTGATCAATGCTTGTGGCTATAAAGAACTAGAAATGCTGGAACGAAGCAAAAGGAGGAGGAGGATTATTTTTATACCAATTGTATTGGTAGAACATAGGGATCAACCTAAAATGTATATTTTAAGACCTTTTATGTACCTATGTTCACGAATAAAGTTTGATTTGATTTGAAGGATTGAACTTTTCTCCGAACATAGCAGGTGGCGTTCTAGTTTCTGCCTACCCCCATGGGAAGAAGCCGTGAGGTTATGTATGTTTAAAGAACGACACAGATTTCGCTACATTATTTTCTTCTTGGCTCCTTACTTTTGAAGCCGTCCCCCGTAAGTTACATCAGTCAAGTTATCTAACGCGTCATACTCGCTCGCCGACACTTAAATTTATCGCCGCCGTGACCCAGCCCCGGTGAGCTGACTGCTAAGCTCATTGTTTAGTGCCTTGTCGTACATTATCATGAATGTTACTTCAGTATAGCTGTGAATAGTTAAAGTTTCGATAAGTACGCTTCCTTGCCGAAACGATAAGCAATAAAAATAATACAAAATAAAATCCACGTAGCTTACGGGTGACTCCGGATTTTTAATTTGTCTGTCTGTGATGACTTGTATAACGTTTTAAGTTGACTTTATTTGCCGTAGTTGGATTTTAGTTTTTATTACTTTTACAATTTATAATCATAAAAATCATCAATACCACTCTCTAATTTAATGTGACCATATTGAATGACTATTTGATGAAATCATGACATTTGAGGATTATTCTAACTTAAGGAGTTGTATTGCTGATTCTAATGATTATAATTCTGTAAAACTATATCTGATACGGTCGCGAATCATATTTTAATCAACATACAACCTGACACTGACCTATAAATTGCAAAAAATGTAAGAAAAATTGAATTTCGCGGGCTACCCAGAAGTTTCCACCTTAAGCCCTGTCATTAAATAACCAACATGGCTCCATTTAAAAAGTTTGTTTTCATTCAGCTATACTTCTGATTGTTTATGGAAATGACTTAAGGACTAAATTAATGTTGAAACAGTTAATGAACTTAAAGCAAGGCTATGCCGACATTAGTCACAATAAATCTGCGTCGGTTAGTTTAACTGAATCACAGAATTAACGAGCGCAGTCATTATAATTATAACGATTGTAGTCCAGGAGAGAAAAATTGTTTCGTCGTCTATATTCAGGAGTCGTGAAGAAAAATTGTTTCGTCGTCTTTATTTTACTCGAGTTTAGAAAAGCCGAAAATTAATTTGGGAAAATATTTAACTGACATAGGTACTACATATACATATATTTTTCTAAAATACCTTAAAGTATCAAATCAATCTGCAATTTGCCCAGCCTTTTCCCACTATGTTGGGGTCGGCATCCAGCCTAACACATGCAGCCGAATACCAGAATTTTACATAGAGCGACTGCCTATCTGACCTCCACAACCCAGTTACTGGGTAACACGATACACCTTGGTAAGACTAGCTGTCAGACTTTTGACTATTAAATTGGTATTAAATTCTTTTGATTATTATAATTGTATGTTTCCAAATAATTAAAAGTACTTATTATTAAATCTTATTAAATTCTTTTGATTAATATTATTACATGTTTCTTAAAAAGTACTTAATATTGTATAACAAATTATTTGTATACCAATTGCATTGGTAGAACATAGAGATCAACCTAAAATGTATATTTTAAGACCTTTTATGTACCTATGTTCACAAATAAAGTTTGATTTGATTTGATTTGATTTGACTACCCGTAACCACTGTCAGTGATCAAACCGGGACCAACTTAATGTGCGTTCCAAGGTACGGAGGGGTCTCGATATGTACTATGTATTATGTACATAATAGATGGTCACCCATTCTCGAACCGACTGCGCAAGAGTAGCTTAACATCCAAACAGCCTGTGCGGCTTTTATCATTTAGCCACGACCCTCAAGCTACAAGTATCAAAAATGATCACGTTAAAAAACAGGTCGCTAGCTCCCGGTCTTAGCGAGTACGCGTAGGGCGGGCCGTTATAGTCATCGACAATTAGCTGCTGATACGAGCGAGCACGGGAGGCGCGCATTAGCGACACTACAGACCTTTCACAGTTATTTTACCTCTAATTTTGAATCACTGTCAAAATAAAAGTGATCCTTATTCTCGTTTTCATAAGGTTGCTGGTGGGTTGCTGACTGTCATCACAGTGACGAACTAGCCTAATTACTGCTTCCTGGGATATTTTGTTGTTGCTCGACTGAAAAACTACAATAGACGTTGATATATTTCTTTACCTCAACGACTGATTTATCTCAACGAGGTATCCTCGGGATGACGATTGACTTGTCGCGAATCCGAACACGACGTGTTACCATGCCGAGCGCTGGACGCAGAGTCGCTGGTTGCTTGACTGTGCAACGAAAAAGAGGTTATCTGGAGGTTTACTCTCTAGTCCGTCAACGAAGATATAGGCCCGTCCGAAAGTAGTAGACCCGTCAAAAGAAGTTTCAAATAAAATTTTCGAACGGTCGAATACAATATCGGGACAACTGTCAAATCGAGTTGTCATTCATTCTTAGTTCGGGCCCCGAACTAATATGTTCGTAAGTGACATGGAATAGCGAAAGCCCGTAACTTTGGTCGAAACTACGGTATTCCCGTTTGTTGGATGCTAATATTGTAGATGCTGTTAGTTTAATCGATTTTTGAATGAGTTAGATAGGATACCTTAACATTCAAGAATCGATGCGACTAATAGCTATAAAAGGATCTTTTGGCACCACGTTGAGAGGGGGGCGTTGTTCGTAAACATATTTTGTGAAATTGAAAAAAAAAATGAAACAAAAAAAGATGGCGGACTTACTTTCGATTTTGGCTACACGTCAAAAAATCGTATAAATGTAGGTACTGTTTGATGTGATCTATGAAATGCGCTACGCAGTTAATACCTTTATATGACAAAACAAAACAATGGGAAGGAAGAGTTTCCAATATTCAGTAGCAGAAAAAAGATTTGTATTTCGTTTCATGATGCCTGAACGGCCTTGTTTACCGTCCTACTCAAACTCAAAGCATTTATTTCAATTAAACCATTTACAGGCACTTTTGAATTGTCAAGGAGTTGGTCAGTCACAAAATATGAAGCTAGTTACCCATTCCAAAGCGTAGTAGGTACCTATGGAGAAGAAGACGTAACTACACACAGATACTCTAATTAGGAGTAGCCTTGATACAATAGATTTTAGTACAGCCGGTCTATTCAATAAAAATCTCACCTTAAAAACCTAAATGAAGTAAGCTGTCACTAGTGTCAGTCCTTAGCATCAGTTGGAATGACAGCTCACTTCACCAAAGTTTTCACGGTGAGATTTTTACAGAACTTCTATTCTGTGAATAGAAGTGAAAACACCGTGAAAACTTGTGAAAACTGATGCTTGAAATTGATACTATTGACGACTCACTTCACAAAAATGTTGACTATGATATTTTTATAGAATAGTTCGGCTGATAGACGGGTGCTCAGTGCCCCGTATGGTTAAAATTTTACCTACCCACAGGTTACAATAATCTAATCATAAATAATCTATAATAATCATTATTCAGATTAAAAATGCCTTCAGGGTCACCTTAATTAATAACAGGTTACAGGGTACAGCAGGCAAGATTTATTCACTCACGTTAATACCTAAAAACCTATTAAACAAATATTTACACAGAACTTTTTAGATACAATCAAGAAATACTTATTCGACGATTTTAACTATAAAAATGTAGGAAAGGTAGCAGTAATTAATAATGGTGCTTAATACAATAAAGGTTGAGTCGAGCGCGGCGCAGTCACGACACGCCGTAATTATACACTACACTAATTGTTACCGAAGAAAGTGAATAATTTGAACAATAAAATTCGTATAAATACTACATATTTCATTTGATATGGGTGTAGTGTAGCTTAAGTTTTTTTGTTTGGTTCCGTGGGGCTTAAGGGCCTATAAGACGTCAAATTGCTTTGCAAGATTCGCCGTTATATCGAAACTACAGCAGCATTAATTTTGAAATAAATATATTTTAAAATTGAGAATTAATGTTAAGTACTATGTTAGCCAAAACACGATTTCATAAAATTTTCTCGATAGAAAAAAAATCCAAAGTTACCTCCAAACCGGACAATAAACCATTCAAATGAACTATTCAAAAAACACTCCAATTTAGATCGTGAAACTTTGCATACTAACTAAACTAACTTTAAAGCAGCGACTATGTTTTTTTTTTTTACTACCATTAATTTCACCGTAAAAAGCAATTACCTAAACTATTGCCGCTTTGGTGTCGCCTCCGTCTCGGTCGCACTCAGGCCGCGAGTAGTATGGTGCGAGCGAGCTAAAAACCTGAGGTTGTGTAGGCTCTTAACATGGACTTGCAGCAGACTGATCGACTGCGACTAGTCTGATATTTTGTTAAGTTTTTCTGATTACCCATCTTTCTTTATGCACGTGTTTCTGTGGAAAGTAAACATATTTTTCTTTCTTACTTTCTACTGCTTGATAAGTGGGCTTCTTTTGAACTTTTTAGTTGCTAGATTATACGATTTTTGTTTTCATCCTTTTCGTGTGTTATATTTTTGGAATCGTCTCTTCAAGCCCTTTGCTTTGATCACATGTAACATTTTATCTTTATATAGGTTCAGAGCAAACTTGAGAGTGCTTGTCAACACCTGGCTGGAACATATTAATACACAACGAGACAGTAGATATTCTCGGAAATATTTATTTATTTTATCTTTTCCGTATATTATTGTTTTCGTTATCTATCTCTCGCTCACTCGTGCAGTCTGAGGCTGCAGTCTTGACAGTGGGCAATTTTTTTTAATTTTTTTTTTTAAATTTTTAATTCAAATATTTAAAAATGTAAATTATATGTATATTAATGCAATAAAGGACTTCAATATTACTGTCGTTCCTTCCTTCAGTAATGACATTCCTTCATTACAACCACCACACCGTCAGTAGAAGGTACTAACATTACCTACTTGAATGTAATGTCATTATTACTGATAGTCTACTCTACTGATACTGATAGTGGAGGAGCTCGTGGCTAAGTAATAACAGCCGCACGGTTCGATCCATCACATACCGAGACTCCTCCGTGCTTCAGAAAGCACGTTAAGCCGTTGGATCTTTGACAGTCGTTACGAGTCGTTAGAAGCCCGAAAGTCTGACAACCAGTCTTACCAAGGAGTATCGTATTACCCAGTTACTGGGTTGTGGTAGGCAGTCGCTCCATGTAAAATATTGGTATTCAGCTGCATCCGGTTAGACTGGAAGCCGACCCCAACATGATTAGGAAAAGACTAGGCAGAATGAGTGTCTGGTACGCTTTACAGGTAGGTACTTTCCGGTGTAGCGTTTTCCTGTTCGTGTCACTATCCACCAACAGAGGAAGAGTTTAAGATTGATTAAATACCTAATATAAGTGCCTATACGCATATTTGCACTTATAAATGACTGATAAAAGAACAAACCATTTGTTTTGATAATTTACCTTGACATAAGGTACTATTTCAATCAAAATTGAAAACTAAAACGAATTCAATCGATAATTTTAATTTTCTACCCGATTCAAACTAATTTAATCATCTGTCGTTAGTTAAACTTATTAGGTACGTTAGTTTTAGCTTTTAATCGTCAATCAAACAATTTTTTTTCCAACAACTGGACTGGGTTTTTTGTTGTTATCTGATTAGGTACTATTAGTGTTTTTCATTTTAATTTAAAAATAAATAGTCTACTAATGACCTGAAGATGAAAAACCTTGATGTTTATAAGCCGGTTACATTTACTACTTACTACCTACCACCTACCTAAGTAACAAATGAAAGTGCTATGATTTTCCAACACGGCAATAGTTTAGTGCTAATTGAAAGCGTGCAGCGCCATCTTTTAACGAGTTAACAAATTAAACAAATCTTAATTGCTATTTTAAACAATAAAGATCGAATATTACGCTTTCGTAAGGACAGAAAATTATAAACACGTTATTTTACATAAGTATAAATTATACATTTTTCTTGGTTAAAGTAAATCGTCAGAAATTTAAAAATAATCACGCATTTTAGTACTGCTACTCGCCGCCGTGGCGCTCGCGGCGTCTCTGATTTTTAATTACGCGCGCGCCTCAGGCAATGGCGGGCGTTGCGACAATTTGCAAGTCAAAGCCGCTGAAAAAACCCTAAAACACCCGACACACAGCCCTTTGGCACTCCGCGGGGAACAAGGAACAGAGACGAAGTAGAGTGTACCATAAACTTTAGAAAACATCAGTTTTATTTTTGTTACTGTGAGTAAAATAGTAACAATAATATTTCTATTTAAAAACTCTTTAGTCTTGGTATGTTACATTATTTTATCCTTACTATTTAGGTACCAATTTATCAAGGTTTCCTGAGCACAACATACCTAGATAGGTATACTGCGTTCACGGTTTCGTTTCCAAACATGTAAACAAATATTACTATGTATTTTTGGAAAAACAACTGTAATACCTACTCAGACTATAAAATTCAGTTTGCGCTACAACTTGAAAGATTTCACGGCTTTTTCAATAGTATTTCATTGTGAAATCAACTAATTTACACCACAGTAAAGTTCACATTCGTTTAAGAGGAAATAACGTACATAAGAAACAAGGACTTGAATAGATGGTAAGTACTTCTGAAAAATATACGTAATATTTAACGTATTAAGTCGACTCCATGCCGCCCTGTTCCACGGCCGATCTCTCTCGGAGGTGAATTTCGTTAGCTCTCATTTGTTTTGTCGTAATTGCTGAAGATATGAGGGTTTATTGAGCACCCCCCGCGCCCCGTCACCGTCCCGCCCCGCCCTCACTGCTTATTGGATTGCTTTATTGGGCTCTTTATAGAGAGAAATTTATGTAACCGCTTCATTAAGGCACTGCAAGTGCAACTCCACGAAGTTTTTTTTCGGTGCAGTCTTGTATGTAATGCCTTTGTGCTGAAGCGCTTTAGGTAATTATGTTTCCAGTTAAGTGAGAGAGCTGTGTTTTAATTTTCTTTTAGAGCGTTGTTTTATCATTTAGGCGTTTAATTTATTCGTTTAGAAGATGAATACCTGTGTAATAGATTATAAAAGTATCTATGTATGAAATGGATAAAATATATTAGGTTGGTCATCATCTGCTTAGCCTTTGGCCAACTATATTGGGGTCGGCTTCCAGTCTAACCAGATGCAGCTGAATACCAGTATTTTACATTAGCAACTGTATATCTGACCTCCACAACTCAGGTATTCGGTAATACGATACCCCTTGGTAAGACTTAAGTAGGTATTGTGATAAAGTAACTATAAATGAAAGCAAGGTCTGATATGAGTGCAACAAACACTGGCTAAGTACTTAGGGTTTTGTTTGCAAGTTTCTATCAATCTAACAAAGAATTTATTTCCTCTTGAAGGTAGATAATATGCAATAGTTGACAATCTTGAACTCTCGACAGTTACCAACTACAACCTTAGTACACAGTACACACTTACATTATGTAGGTTTAATGTTGTTAACAAAAAATTCTGTTGCAGTTTTAATTCTGTTGTTCAATTTGGTTAGATTTCTTGCCATCTATTGAGGAGTAGCTCTACTACTTGGTTTTGTTAAATTCGTTTATGGCTAAAAGATGGCGTTCAAAATAAATGTGTTGGTGGCCTGGTTCAGTAAAGAATTTGGATCCTATTTAATACGTTTTTTAACAGCAACCACAATTTTATTTTCTAGAGTAGTCGAAAACAAATTAGCAATTTATCAAGTCAGTAAGTTATTTATGTGCGTGCCGCCTTGGTGCAAGTAACGACATTCTGGCCCAATCTGTTGGTGACTGGCTGTAGTTTCTTGCTTCACTTGTTTACACAAAATTACAATAGATGGCGTTAGCATAATATTTTCATTCAACTGTCTTGTCATAACTATTTTAGTTGCAATTTGCAAATTTCGTTTGAAAGTGTAACCTGAATAATTGATTGAAAAGTTTAGAAAGCTAAGCTTTGAACTTTCACTTACCTACATTGATTTCTGAACTACAAAGTGGGACTGTTAAGTGGGAGTTATGATGGTTTTTAGCCAGGATACGGCACAAAACTAAAAGTAAGGACGCAGGTAGCAACAGTGTTTGCTCGTAGAATTAAATCTTTGTATTAATAAAATAGTACCTAAGTAATTTAATTTATATTTTTTAATAATATAGGTACCTTGTATAAATCGTTCAATAAATTCCGTTAGATTCATATTGTTTAATTATTATTTTTTAATATTGAAAATAAAAGTAATTTAAGAAAATTACATCATAAATACCTACTTAATAATCAACACTTTTAATTGGGCCATTTCCACCTAAAACTATAGGTAAGGTACCTATAAAAAAAGAAATAAACTTTATTTCTTAACTGCCTAGCCTATTCCCAACTATGTTGGGATCGGCTTCCAGTCTAACCGGATGGAGCTGAATACCAATATTTAACATGGAGCGACTGCCTATCTGACGTCCACAACCCAGTTACTAGGTAACACGATACTTCGTAAGACAGCAGTCTTACCAAGTATCGTCAGACTTTTTGGGCTTCTGAGTAGGTAGGTATGCGTAATGACTGTCAAAGACGTACGATTGACGATCAGGACCAACGGCTTAACATGCTTTCCGAGGCACGGAGGAGTCTCGATATGTAAAGATGGTCACTGTGTATATAGCCTGGATTAACACATAATTATGATACTTTAAATCATGATGGTACGTTCCAGTGACATATTTTTTACATCCACGCGGGTGAAGCCGCGGGCAAAAGTTAGTCACATATAATGATATAATTAACGTAAACAAATATTGTAAATCATATTTTTAAAAGGGTACCTACTTAATTATGGAGTTTCTTGCCCATTCTTCTCCATATGAAACTACTTACTATACTAACTGTGGAAGGTAATAAGGCCCCGCGGCCGCCGGGTGGCTGGCGCACGGCGCGGCGGGACTTACTGTAGCCAAGCCGTTGAACGCCACGAGTTTGAAAAAAAACTTTTCACAAAAAAATAAAACAAGACTTCCATAACACACACTACAAAGTGAAAAAAATAACTTTAATTTCGGAAGTCGGTGTCTTTGGTTTTGAATTTCCTTTTTTTGCCACGGACTTCGGTGGGAACACCGACTAGGAACTCAGTTGTTTTTTTTTTAACTAATTTCCCTAGGTATAGGTAAGTCTTATTTCGTTTTGCAAGGGTTCAAAAAATGGGCCCTCAATCCAATTTTTTTTTTTTTTATAGGTATCTGTGATTTGATATTTAGATTCTGATGAAATCCATGTCTTGGAATCCATCATTATAAAAATGCAAAAAAAAACATGCACAAACTCACATAGCACGGGTGATAAAGTTTAGTTAGATTCAAACTTAATGGCGGCTCGGAAGTTAGCTACTCGCTGCGCAGTACCGCACCCCTCACCCCCGCTAACAAAATCAAAATCATCAAAATCAAAATACTTTATTTCACATAAACCTACATGGGCACTTGGTTGCAACTGGTCGTTTCCTATGGAGAAGAGCTGGCAAGAAACTCCACGGTTACTCTTTTAACTAAATTTTAACAAATGAAATTGTTATTGCGCAGCGACTCGCCTCATGTTCCGAGCCGCCATTAAGTTTGAATCGAACTGTACCTATACCAACTGTGTTCCCGAAAGTACGCAGAGACTCCTGCTTATCTCAAATTATTTGGGGTCGGCGCAACATGTCTTTTTCTTCCATACTTCTCTATTAGTCGTCATCTCGGTAGTCACCCCTTTCTAGCCATATCATCTTTCACACAGTCCATCCATCGTTTTTTTGGTCTTCCCCTAGTCTTATAGCCATCGACATTCATACTCAAAACTTTCCTCACGACATTTTCCTCATTCCTCCACATACCATGCCAACCGATTTCCACACAACTTTTCAGTCACCGGTGCCACTTTCAGACTTCCTCTTACGTACTCATTTCTTATTCTATCTATTCGTGTAACACCCTTTAGCATTCTCATTTCAGCTGCATGCAATTGTCTTTCATTCATCCCTTTTGTGGCCCAACATTCTGACCCATACAAGACCTTTCAACATTCTGACCCATGCAGGTTACACAGCTACACATTACCACCGGTTACACATTTAACAAAATAAGCCTAGGACATAATTCGTACCACATAAACGTTTTATTTATAATTTAGCATCGTTTACCGCTTCCGATCATAACACCCACAATATTGTTGCTTTCAATTCATTCGGCGCTGCCCGAGGCCGTTTGCCGAGCCGAGGCCGAGAGCTGAAAGCCGAAAGCCGAGCGGCTAATGCGGCGACCCCTAACGACAATTTAATAAAGAAAGCTAAAGCGCACCGCACAGTAATAACGTTTGTAAAAATATCCGCAGACACACTGTTAAGGGGAAGATCTGCAAGGTTTAAAGGCTTAACATAACATGTGTACCTACCTATAAAATTTATGGTAGTTGAGTTTGGCACCAGTAGATACAAGTCATGATTGTAATGCACTCCTGCCAGTATATTTTATATAAAAATCTCACCGTGAAAACTGAGCTGAAGTAAGCTTGAAGTGAGCTGTCATTCCATCTGATGATAAGGATTGACACTATTGACAGCTTACTTCAAGTTCACACATGTCTTCATGGTGAGACCATGAAGACATGTGTGAAGTGAAAGTGTATTTAGAAAATAGATCAGCTGGACTGACATATTTCCAAAAAGTCGTGTATTTTCACCAAAGGAAACTGTTTTTTGATCAGGGTGTAGAGTGTTTTGTATCCCTGCTAATACCTTCTTTCCACTGCCACATGAATCCCCACTTATAACGTCTGCTATTTCCCCAAGTGGATTGATTCTGGCAATAGATTACAGAGAACCTTCAAAAAATATAATTTAATAAAAATCATAAATTCATTACCAGGAAAGCTCAACCCCTTAACAGCTCGGGGGTGCGGTTTCATAGAGTTTTATTTGCACGCCGCCTTAACCCGCGCGCGCTGCCAATATTAAATTCTGCAACCCCCCCGCGCCTCGCTGCCTCACTCCACCGCCCCGGTATGTTCAAATTACATTATATGTTTGCTGAAGTTTGATTTCATTCGTAAGGGAGATGACTTTTGTCATGAGGTTTGTAAGTAAGTAACTAAATACAGATATCATTTCGTGCTCGGATGAAAGCTCAGCAGACAAAAACCTCAGCGGATTTAAACGGTTCGACCGCTTCAATCAATATGGTTGGCAAACTAATTGGCGATTGCAGGTTGGTTCTTAGTAGCAGACATAATGAGAAGAAATCTGTTGCTTTCCGGCCGGCATATACCCTAAAGGTACGATTTCCTAGAAGAGCGGTGGCCGCCACATAGCGTCTGCAAATTGTCGGCGAATGACGTCACGGAAACTTTATTCATGAAAGTTAAGTAGATGTGTTTCCCTACAGCTCTGAGTTTGTTTCGGCCTTTCTTCTCAGAGTAGTCAGATAGGAAACGCCGATCTCATCAAGTTTAAAAAAAATGATGGACGTGGAAAAGTACAAACCTACTTTACAGAAAATAAATAATTTATCATATAACACAGAGTTTTTTGACAACTTAAAGTTAAACCCCGGGGCCATCATTTTCATGATGCCTGGCGTCTTCGGAAACCCTAGCCTTACTACCCCCTTACGAAATCTCCAGCTGTCGGTTTGGTTAGTGGTATGGTTATTCAAGTCCGCCTGGCTAGCTACCACTATGTTTTCTATGTCTGTCGCCATAACAATGTTAACAGCATTGTTGTGTTTCAGTTTGCAGCTTGAGGCAGTTTGAGGTAACATAGCCAGTTCCTCAGTTATCCAGTTCCAGTTTGTTATCGCTTAGTGGGATTCATATAATATTAATAAGTCCGTAGGTTGTCCGTGGCATCACAGCGGGCCTGATCAGAATAACAGCGCGGCAGCGGTGCGATTTTTTTTAAGCAGCATTATGCTGATATAGAGCTTTTATGGGCAGGCACAGGTCGTTTTTTTTTTCAGTTTTTTTTTTCTTAAATTAATGATGTTAGTTTTAAATGCTCCTTTTTTACTGTTTGTATATGGTGTCCCAAATTAAATATTTTTCTTTCTTTCAGTTTCTCTGTGGTCGAGGATTCTGGGTAGGCCAAGAGATTCCCCCCCCTAAAAAAAAAATGAGGTCGTCCTCTTTTACTGTAAAGATACTGTCCCAGGATTTTTCCTGTCTAATCCAACAATCTTCGCATACTCGGCAGATGTTCTACAAAAAAGTCTACTTTTATTTTTGAGTTATCTCTTTATCGGCCAGCGTGCTGGCGTGTTCTCGCTGGCCCCGAGCCAACAGACACTGACATCGTTGTCGTCAACAAAATAGCGTACACTGGCTGGCCCACTACTACATTTTAAGAACTTTAACACCGATTCTAAAATATTAACAATGTTACTGAAATTATTCTGTTTCTATGTTGAAGTTGTATGCACCAGCGAAATTGAGAAGAAGAATATTGTAGGGACCAAGAATTTACAGACTCGGCCACATTATTAATTTCTTTATTTATTCAATCTTCTTGCACACATTAGTGTGTTGGACAAAGGCGGACTTAATGCTTTAGACTTTGTCTTCCAGTCAACTAAGGAAGAGATAACTTGGCAGGTAAAAAATAATCAAAAGATAACATAATGAATTATAAATAAGATAGGTAGGTACACAAGTACATAAATAGGTTATATTATATACTTATACAACACATACATAGATATTTTCTATAATATAAACTCTCTTTAGTCCGGTTAAGCAGACAAAACCTTTCTAGGCTGATCTGCGAGATGCCATTCCTAAAAAAAAAAAGTGAAAACTCTCACTCTGAGTCCAGCGCTCGGCGTGGCAACACGTCGTTTTCGGGTTCACGACAAGTCAATCGTCATCCTGAGGATGCCTCGTTGAGAGGTGAAACACGTGCCGATTTCTTACAGGGTTTTTTATGACTCTTTAGGAATAGTTAGGCGGAATAGGTTACTAAAAATATCTACGTCTATCGTATTTTACTATGATGTTTCCACTTCTGGGGTTTAGGCTGATAATCACCGGATTATCTTGTGTTGAAATCGCACAGTCAGTGTAATCTGTAGTTCATAATCATAATCATCATCATAATCATAATAGTTGTAGGCTAAGGTTTGGTCTTACAACAACTTACCGGTAATGTGAAGTAAGATAGATAAGTTTTATTAAGTCAGGTTTTAAAGGGCGCGTGGTTCCCAAAAAAAATCCCTTTAAAAATATTAGTACTGACTGGGATAGTGCGTTTACCAACATGGTGAATTTTTCAATGTCAGAACAGCTCTAAAGAAAATGTTTCAGAAAGGGAAGGTGATATAGGTAAGTGGATGTAAGTACTGTAGGTATCCGGCTTTAAATCGTAGGAATTCAAGGAACGTACTCAATGCAAGTTACAGATTCAGCAGTCTGCATATGCTATGCATGATTTAATTAATGTACAATCAATCTGCCAAGCCTTTCCCGAGTATGTTGGGGTCGGCTTCCAGTCTAAACGGATGCAGCTGAATAACAGTATTTTACATGGAGCGAATGCCTATCTGACCTCCACAACCCAGTAACTGGGTAATACGACACCCCTTGGTAAGCCTGTTTGTCAGACTTTCGGGCTACTGAGGACCCGTAACGACTGTCAAAGCTCCACGAATGACAGCCAGGACCCTTGACTTAACGTGCTTTCCGAGGCACGGAGGAGTCTCGAAATGTAAAGGTCACCCATCCACGGACCAACCTCGACAAGCGTAGCTTAACCTCTGATCGACCCGTGCGGCTGTTATTACTTAGCCACGAGCTCCTTATTGAATAAATGTACCCAGTTGACTCCCCAAAATGGAAATCATGTTAAGGGTTTCCTAAACCATTAACATAATTTTACTCTATAATAAAAAAACATCAAGAAGATTTTGCCAATTTAGGCCAATCAAACGTTCCAACAGATCCTACAATATAACGCAAAGCGGCAAAGCCAATTACCAGATTCTCGAACGCGACAAATCAATAAAATACTAACAAAAAGCACAAGCAACAAAAACGCGAACATCAAACGAATTCTATCGACCCGGCCCATTGTGACGCTATGAAAAACTTCACAGTCGAATATCATCTGAAAGTTATTAAGTGCGAAATTAATAAAAAGCTGTCGCTCGCTCCGGTTCACCGGCTACGAAAGAGCAACATCACAGTTACGGGATAATAGCCCTTATTGAGCGCGCGTCAATTAAATTCGTCTATCCTTTGACAGATAGATCCCAACAATGGTCTCTTGTTCCGTCGCCCCCTCCGTGTCTCATCCCAGTCCGCCCCTCCGCCCCCCGGACGTGCCGGGGCAGGTTAATAATGATTATTAATATAGTTTAGTAGTCGTTAGGTCTAAATGAGGCGGCCGCGACAACTTGTCTAATATCGCAGCGCGCAAATACTCGTGGTTGAAGTTGAGCCGGGAGCGTGGAACTGTAATGTTACGTTAGTACACGGATTTGTAACTCTTACAGAGAGATCGTTCGTTTCATGATGATTGTTCGAAACAAAGTTAAAGAAACATGTGCTTAATCTTTAGAATAACAGACTTCACACGAAAATATACAACTCGTTTTGGCAATATTGTAAGTTCTTCCTTGTCTGCAACGTTTTTGGTCCACACTACCGGGTTCACAATGTCAGACCATCTAGCTGGTCGTCCAACCAGCTATCGGTAGTCAGTTGACAATGTTTCAAGTTGTAAACTTGTAACTTCCTCTTCAAAGAATCATAGCTTAAACTTTTTCTACCCTTGGTAAGTATATGCACAGATTGCAACCCTGAATTATTTTCTACTGATTGCTAATTAAATGTGATTTCTGAAATCAGGGTTTTGAAAGGGGCTGGCTTACAATATCATTTAAATTGATGATATTGTATGCTGTTCAATACGAATAGTATGCTAATTATAAAGCCGTATTTATATTACTGAATTGTGTCGTGCCGTGACGCCTTGTGACACAGTGTAGCTAATCAAAACTCGTTGTGATTTGACGGAGTCCTGAAAAGATTCGTTTTATTGGCGTATCCAGCGTCACGACACACCACGACACAGTAATGTTTCGGTGGCTTGATTAACTCAGGCACAGCTCCCGAGCTATGTAACAGCGTTGAATATTAAACGCGCAGCTATTTCAATTATCTCGCCACTCGCCAACACTCTGACATCGACGGCAATCCGATTAGAATGTAGTAACTAATGAACTTTCATGTGTTTGTCACATTGTCAGAATATTTGGGAAATGCGGGACCAGTATAATTTGGTCTTTATCTAATTTCGATAATGGGCTTATGATTCCTCTGAATCTCATGGCTATTTGGTTTCGTCACGCACCGTGTTTGTACAGGGTGGTCCAGTGGCCGCACGTTACGAGTTGTAGGTCGTAGGTTCGAACAACCCAGACAGGCACTTTGGTTTTTGTAAGGTATTGCTCCTGAAATATGTCTAATTTCAACATGAATGAATTAATCAATATTTTGTAACCATTATGTATTTTAATGGAAAAGAGTGTCCGTGTAGTTTCTTGCCCGTTCTTCTCCTTATGTACCTACTATGCTTTGGAATGGGTTAGCTTCATCTTTCTGACTGATCGACCTTCTTGACAGTTCAACGTAATGTGTTTATTTGAAATAAATGCTTTGAGTTACAGTATGAGTTATGGTGTATCTTTTGTTTGGGCACCAAAGTTAACCTCAGCCTGCGATATCTTACAAAAAAAAAACATATTACATCTATTCTATACTTATAATAAATCTGTAGAAGTGAAAATTCTGTACATTGAAAGTATCAAAAAAATAAATGGCAGGGGTGTTACTAGACCGACACCGAACCCAAAGTTTGTATGGAGGAATTTTAACGCGCTGTCCGATTAACTCGAAACTCAATATTTATACTTAAACCCAAAAATTAAGAATAACGTGTATCAGGATTTTTCGAAATTCAACCCCAAAGGGGGTAAAATAAGGGATGAAAGTTTGTATGAAAAATCCGTGTATTCCCGTTGTCCCCGTAGATCATGTCCCCGTTAAAGGGGACAAAGGGAATTTAATAAAATAATTAAAATTATGTCCCGCTGTCCCCGTACACTGTCCCCGTTAATTTATTGTAATAATATACTTTTCAAATTTTGCCCGTTGTCCCCGTTGCGTAAATTATAAGTGAGAGTGCCTTAATAGAGAGAACATTATCACGCATATTCCTAATTGGAATCCATCATCTTTTACTTGCTATTTCGAGGAAGCAACTATGCCTGCAATAAAATAAAATAAACCAGATGTAGATTTTCATGGTTGTTACTATCATTTCAATAAATCTGAATGGAAAAAGGGTCGTGAATTAGGCCTTACTTTAAATAAATAAATAAATTTAGAAAATACATGTTGGCACAACGGCTTCTCCCGGAATTTTTAAATGTATGATGCAGTTTTAGTAAACGGCACCGTACAAACAACTTTGCAGAAAGGTGGCACTATAAATTAAATAACGCAGTTGAAAAAAAACCCACCATATTTAAATCAAGACGCCAATTTATTCGGCGTTAAAACCAAGAAATCACCAAGACCCCGCACGCATAATTCAATCGGGATAGACGAATTTATAAAAGAGTGCCAAATGCAACTTATGAAATCGAAAATAACTACCAGGACATTTTCTTGAAAAACTCCGCTAGTATTTTTCGTAGATTTATATTTACATAATATACGTTGCTTATTGCCAATTCTGTAATCTTAATAGATAATTTATGCTATTATTAATAAGTACAACAAGATCAGCATCAACATAAACAGCAAGACAAACAACAAACATCAACATTCAAGTTCAGTTGGTAGTAAATTTAATTTTAAATGGTTTTTTAAATTATGTTTAAACTTAATAGATAATTTTGATATTTTTAAGAAGTATGGGTAATATTCAAGTTCTGTTTTGTAGCAAATTTTTGTTTATTTAATGATGTTTAAATTTTAAGTTCAATCCTATTTTTGTTTTTTTTATTATCTCTATTATATAATATTGTACTGCATGCTATATAAAAATATTAATGTGATATTTTTCCAAATTGTAACTTTTTAGGTAATGTTACTCTTAGTTAAATACTATTTTTGTTTTGATCATCTAAATTGTTTTTTATACCATGTTGATTCTGTGATATATTTGTTTTTATTTTATTTTTTTATTAGTTTCACCAACAATTGATTACACTGATACAAAGACATAATACATTTCTTAAAGTAAAATAACAGTGCATCAGTCACTTAAAGGTAAACACCACATGCATAAACAATGAAGCAGAGAAATAAGCTAACTTACTTAGTAATAAGCGCTATTAGAATTGAAAATTTGGTCACATCATTCAAAAGTGATATTTCAATAAAATTAACATTTATGAAATTCTGATTCAAAATTATAAAATTGGTAAAGGTTTTGACATTCTTTGATATTATGACATTGGTAAAAACTGATAAGAAAAAAAACTGATATAATAGTTAAATAGATAAATTATTGTGATATTTTTTTGTAAGCATTCATATGCAACATAGTTTTGTGTGTAAACAACGTAACGTTGTTTCGATATTTTAAATTAAAATCTATACAAAACATTTTCATTTTAGTTTTAGGCTTTTCGCGCTAAATTGTGTAGGTTTAAAAAAGAAAAAATAAATAAAGTGGACAACGATACGGGAAATCTTAACTGTCCGTTGTCCCCGTTGCTCGTAAGTACGTAAGGGGGACAACGGTAAGGAAATTTTATGACGTCCCGTTGTCCCCGTGACGGGGACAAAATAGCGGGGACAACGGGAATACACGGAAAAATCTTATTCCTTGAGGTAATAAACATGAAACTTCGCACGAATAGTTATCTAAATAAATTATAAAGTTTGTAGTTTTTTGTTTTTCTAAATTACCCCCCAAAGGGGGGTTGGGGGGTGTCAGTGTTTGTATGGAAGAATTTTAACGCGCTGTCCGATTAACTCGATATTTATACTTAAAACCCATGGGGATGTATGGGGTAATTTCCGACACTCACGCGGGCGAAGCCGCGGGCAGCAGCTAGTATTTTAATAAAAACTCCTTTCTTTCCTTGTTGTTGTACGAAGAGTAATGAATATTCAAATGCTCAATACTCAATTAATCCACCCAAACAAAAGGATTCCAACTGATGAACCTTAACTAGAATCCAATTAGGGTTATGTTGCAATGGCAAACGTAAAAATATGTTTGCTATTGCATAGCAATGAAAGTGTTGGCAAGCAGATGGCATTTCTCGACAATTCGCGTTGTGATGTGATGAATCTTTGCCATTGCATCAATAAAAGGGATTTTGTATAAGTTTGGATCGTGAGATCATGAGTCAAGAATAGATGAAACACCTGTTTCCGTGGGTGTAGAGAAATGGTATGGGAAGACTAAAACTGGGATATTCTGAACAGGTCAGAAAATTTCGCTATTATTATTTTCAAGAAATTTTACACTTTTATACAAGTTGGATTTTTGAGATGGGGCAGTAAGGACAGGTACCATAACGGTCACACTACAAGAAAACGGTCTCAAGAGATTGTCCTTAACTTTTTGAGACATTTCGATCTGCAATCACAGATTTTGAAAAAAATGTACAGTCAGCAAGAAAATGGGTTTTCACGAAAACTTTATGTGCTGCCAATCGATCCTGTTTCAAAGAATCAAAAATCTCTATCGGACCAACTGATGTTTGAATACTACAAAAAACAGAAATCTCAAAAAACTTTTTCCATACTTTTGGTAGGAAAGATTCTCCAACTTATTGCCCCGTCTCAAAAATCTACCCTGTATAATATTGAAGTGAAAACTTCTTTAAGTGTGTTGAGCGATTATTTGTAGGGGAAAATCTGAATCTGGGTTAGAGTTACCGACATGCTAATGTTAACAGTATATCTGTAAGTACACAGTATATCAGTATAACAGTAATGTCTGTTAGACTTGGCCAGCAGTGAAAGTGATCATAAAGATTTCGGTTTTCACTTCTGTCAGCAGTTCTCATAACTGCTTTTTTTTTATAGAGAGATGCTGCAGACTGCCTCATTTGTTCAGTAGTAGCAAACCGCTACTGCTGAGCATGAAGTTCTCGGTTTGATTTCCAAGTCGGGCAAAGTAAAAGTCAGAACAAATCAATTAATGTGTGCTTTAGACATTAATTGATTTGTCTTGACATTTTTATCTGTTACTAACTTTTTTACGTCATTTAACTAACTTTATTAACCTAGTGTATTTATTAATCACAAATCTCATTCAAAATTGTCAAATTTTTTATGAGACTTACAAAATTGACAAAATTCTGTATTGTTTTTTTAAATTTAATACTTAAGGGCAACAGTGTCCACACGATGGGTGCCTGGGGATGGACGGCACCGTCGAGGCCGGCCCAGGAAGAGGTGTGAGACGACCTAGACGCGTACCGCAAGGATTGGATCGAGGTGGCCCTGGAAAAAATACTTGGAAGGATTTGAGGCCTTTGGTCAGTAGTGGGACAGTATAGGCTAATAAAAAAAAAACTATAGGTCAAGGACCTGACATAAAAGATTTGTTTTTAATTTTTTTTTTTTATGTGGCCACAGGAATCAGCTGGATGCGAGAAGCATATGGCAGAACCGGTCAGTATGGCGATCCTTGGGAAAGCCTATGTCCAGCGGTGGACGTCTTTCAACTGAAAATGATGATGATAATGATCGAAGAAAAGAGTTCAGTTGCCAATCACAAAATAGAGACGAAACAAGTATTGTTTTTTAATTTTTTTATTGGCACTTTAAAAACATAACATTTGTTTTTTGAGTTGAGGAATGGCAATAAAATAAAAGTATTCAAACAATAATGACTAATATTTACAGAAAAGAAATACAGAAGTTCTCTTTATTGATAACCAAATATATCAACGGAATAAATTATTGGAAAGTCTGCAAAATAGTTGGCAAAGTTCACCTAGTAAATTGTTAGGAAGAGATGACGGAATCTCGTTTAGGTATATCAATTTATGCTTAAAATTCTTAAGACTGCTTAAGAATTTTAACATGAACATTATACTGATAATGTACATTTCTACCGTGGCTTTCAATCAACTCAGCGTATTGCAGTCAACTGCTCGTCTACGTCTTCCGCATCCAGTCGATCCCAGCCGCCTTTTTAAGGTCATCGGTTCATCTAGCAGGGGGACCTCCCACACTAACTGAGTAAAATTGCATTCACTAAAATTATGTTATGTTATAATTTGTTATTTACGGAAATCCAAGCGACAATATTTCCAATGATTAAAAAGTTATAAAAACTAAAACCCGACTACGACAAAAACGCCAACTAAAAAGTTATAAAAAAGAAAAACAAGAATTAAAAATTCGGAGTCACACGTAATCTGTTCGATTTATGACACGACGTGTGACTCCGGTTTTTTATTCGAGTGTCTGTGATTTCTTATATAGGTATGAGTTACTTTTTAGTTTTTCATGACTTTATGTCCGGGGCGGGCGCCATATTCAATTTAATGTGATTTCACATAGTATTTAACCAGCAGAGGATGAAAACGCTTCCAACAATAATACCTCATTTTTCAAATTATGATAATGAGCTCAGAACTTATGAGGGAACATACCTAGAATTATGATAAATTATTGCTGATGATTGTGTTTTGACGATAGCTGATGAAATTATTATATGAAAAAATTAATTAAATTGAATAATTTAATTGAATTGAATTTTAATTATGTCGTTTTTTTTATGTATTTTACTGTGTGTACATAAATAATAAAAATAAATAAATAAATAAATGATAGTTTGTTGTGATGATCGATGATGATAGTGTGTTGTGATGATAGCTTATGATAGTATGTTGTGATGATAGATGATGATAATAGGCTGTGATAATATATAACGATTGTGTGTTGTGGTGAAAGCTAGTGATTGTAAGAGTTTTGATGATAGCTGATAGTAAGTGTATCTTGTTCGTAGATGATGATAGCAAATGCATTGTGAAAAAACATTATAGTAAGTGTGAAGTGATAATATAAGATAGTAAATATTATGTAATGTAGTAGTAGCTGATGATATTGTGTTGTGGTGATTTATCATGATAATGCGTTGAAGTGATATCTAATGATAGTTCATTTTAATGATAGACGATGATAGTGTGTGTTGATGATAGATAATGATAGACCACAGTGGTGATAGATGATGTGACGATAACTATTAGTAGTATGTGTATTGTGGTAGTTGATGACGTAAGCAAGTGTGAAGTGATGATAGATGATACAAAGTGTGATGTGACGATATCCGATTGTAAAGTGTGAAGTGATGTTTGATGATAGTGAGTGTAGTGTAGTGATGGTAGTGTGTGGTGTGATTGATGATGGTTTGGAGTTGTGGTTAAGACTCATCATAACAAATCTTCTTCAATCAATCAATCAATCATTTATTTGCAACTTTCATTAGCTATCTCTACAACATTCTATTAGCACCACAGACATTTACTGTCACCAAATAGTGATAGTATTGTGGTGATAGCTGATGTTAATTAGTGGGTTGTTGACTAGGTGTAAAAATAGGCTCAGGGTGTCGAAAGAGTTAATTGGTGATTAGTAATAGTTTATAAGTGAAGAGCCGTTCGCGACAGATTACTAATAACTCACATAGCACACTGTACATGAGTGCTATTGGCGAAGGTTAGGATTGATAACTTGGTGCTAATGTTGATCGATGTGTGTGGTGATAAGAAGCGTGAGTGTGACTCAAAGAAGAGGCACAACAACCGCACGTTCCTTTGGACGAAAATACCACTCACCATGCGATGAAACTTGTAGGGGAGACACAAGCGTGCGTTCCCAAAAATAGAATCGGATAATATACACCGTTTGAGGAAGATACACAAAGGTTATCTAACCTCTTGCTTCCGAACTAATACGTAATTGATTCTAATTCATCTGCCATTCAATCTTTTAAGTCATAAACTTGAATGAACCGTGTTACGCTACAAGTGTCAGAGCCCTCTTCAATACAAATTCCTATCACTGAAAAAATCTGAAGCGGTAACACGATAACGAATTGGATTCCTGCCACATTCATACATTTTCGAACGGTGACTATTATTAACCCGTTCCTAATCACACGGTGGTAAACATGGGTTGTCGTCATATCGACGTATTGCGCCTAATATTCGTGGCATGTAAACTAAGCGCGCCGGGAGTCCGTTGTATTAATAGACATGCCGAACCGATGGCTTCTTTTACTCCAGCGGGCTCGCGCGGTATTTACGGAAACATGTGGTTTATGCAAATGTTTAGCTTATCCTAAGCTCCTAAGGACCAGTGTCGTATGGCAAGTGAGGCAGCGCCGCCCCAAGATATTATGATAAAATTAGAAAATGCTTTTGGCCGCGGGAGTTGTCTTTACTATTTATGGTAGTGCACGCGGTGGTTAATTCTGACGCGTGTGGTAACCTCCGCTTCTAATTATAAGTTCGAACCCCGCTCTCTCCAGGGGAAGTGTACCTACTCTAGTGTGCTAGCTATGCTTCCTTGTCTTTCTAATGAATTTGAAAAGTTTCAAGTAGGCGGCGATTGATTGCCGGAATGTTGGCAGTGAGTGTGACCCAGATATAGACAGGTGCGATCTACTGACTCACATAGCTGTCACATGAAACACTACACCGCAGGGGGAATGCGGGTGTGGGACTCCAAACAAAAACCAAAGTCAACGGTAGTATAAAAGAAATAATGTAATTAAAATAAATAAATTAACCGTTTATTTATTAATTACATTTGGCGTGAGATCCATAACGATCCCGTGTATATAATAAAAATAAAAAAAAGAAAATTAAATTTATATAAATTTTACAATAAATTACATTACAATAGATGGCGTTATCTTAGATGTTCAGTTCTGTCAGGTATCACTACGTACAACGTACAAATGCTAGAGTTCCTTGCGGAACGAGAGCACCACAATACACAGCACTAGGGTCACGCAGCAGCGGCGCAGGAGCCCCGCGCATACGCGAGGGTCGAGTGCACGCTTAGAAGCACTTGCGGTGGACGATGCCGGGGCCGGACTCGTCGTACTCCTCCTTGGAGATCCACATCTGCTGGAAGGTGGACAGGGAAGCCAGGATGGATCCACCGATCCATACGGAGTACTTCCTTTCGGGGGGAGCGATGATCTTGATCTTGATGGTGGAGGGAGCCAGGGCGGTGATCTCCTTCTGCATCCTGTCGGCGATACCGGGGTACATGGTGGTACCACCGGACATGACGGTGTTGGCGTACAGGTCCTTACGGATGTCGACGTCGCACTTCATGATGGAGTTGTACACGGTCTCGTGGATACCGCAAGATTCCATACCCAAGAATGAGGGCTGGAAGAGGGCCTCAGGGCAACGGAACCTTTCGTTACCGATGGTGATGACCTGACCGTCGGGAAGTTCGTAGGACTTCTCGAGGGAGGTGGAGGCGGCAGCGGTGGCCATCTCCTGCTCGAAGTCGAGGGCGACGTAGCACAGCTTCTCCTTGATGTCACGCACGATTTCCCTCTCAGCGGTGGTGGTGAAAGAGTAACCCCTCTCGGTGAGGATCTTCATGAGGTAGTCGGTCAAGTCGCGGCCAGCCAAGTCCAGACGGAGGATGGCGTGGGGCAGGGCGTAACCTTCATAGATGGGGACGGTGTGGGAGACACCATCGCCGGAGTCCAGGACGATACCGGTGGTACGACCGGAGGCGTACAGCGAGAGTACGGCCTGGATGGCGACGTACATGGCGGGGGAGTTGAAGGTCTCAAACATGATCTGGGTCATCTTCTCCCTGTTGGCCTTGGGGTTGAGGGGGGCCTCAGTCAGCAGGACTGGGTGCTCCTCGGGGGCGACGCGCAGCTCGTTGTAGAAGGTGTGGTGCCAGATCTTCTCCATATCGTCCCAGTTGGTGATGATGCCGTGCTCGATGGGGTACTTCAGGGTGAGGATACCTCTCTTGCTCTGGGCCTCATCGCCTACGTAGGAGTCCTTCTGACCCATACCAACCATCACACCCTGGTGACGTGGGCGACCAACGATGGACGGGAAGACGGCGCGGGGCGCGTCGTCGCCGGCGAAACCGGCCTTGCACATGCCGGAGCCATTGTCGACTACAAGCGCAGCAACATCGTCGTCACACATTTTGGCGTTTGTGTTTTTGGTTTGGGACGCGGTGGATGTTGACTCTACGGCAGCGAGACTGCGAGTGCGGCGAACAGCGGTGGCGGAATCTTATATAGGGCCAGCGGCGCAGACGCCGCGCGCCATACAAGGCGAGCGCGCCGGCCCCTCGCGCGCACAGCCCCCGCCTTTCTTTACATATTTTACACAAATATAATAACTGTAACTCATCCTATCATCCCTTAGACACTTCTTAGGGTTAATTGGGAGGGTTTTCAGTCAATATTTTAGTATAAAACGCCGCGCGCCGTAACAGGCGCGAGCGCCGGACCGCCCGCCTTGTGCCATTTCAGGCGATGGGCAGACGCCGATATTTAACTATGAATATTACTTTATTGCATTTTTGAATTGCATGTACTCACAGAACTAATTTTAGGGATCCAATCTTCATCCATTTCGTAAAATGTTGGTTAAATAGTTAAAAATTATAATATTCCATTACATTATCCTACTTCTAAATGTTATTTTTTTTTGTATCTGTATTGTCTTTAGTTAATAGGTACTTAACTAAAATCATTCTTCAAAATAATCCATAGCAAAATAACTCTTATAACGTTACCAAAAAGACGACAATAGCATGAAAAATTTTGACGACGAAAATGTTCGCAAATTGAGGAGTTACTAGGTCAATAGAGTTTAATGAGAAATGTACGATGATTACGTTTCACATGTGGTAATACAACACATCATTGAAATACGATTACATAGATATTAGATATTAGGATAGCTATTGAAATCTTCAAGTAGATATTGGAGTTAGTTTTAAAATAATTCACAAAATGCTAAAGAATAAATCTAATGACGAAACATGACAATAGTGTTACTAGCACAACTTAATGACAAGGCTAATAAAAACAATAATACATAGTCTTGATTAAAACAAGTTCTGACCAAAACAAATCCCTCAATTCGTTGTATAAAGAGTGTCCATGGGGTTTGTTGTCCGTTGTTCTCCATAGGAACCTACTTTGCTTTGGAATGGCTTTAGCATGTAGCTTGATCTGTCTGACCGACCCCTTGACAGTTCAAAAGTGCCTGTAATAGGTTTAATTTTAATAATTGCTTTGAGTTTGAAGCAGTATCTAAGCTTCATAAGATATTATTACTTACTTTTGTTCATGAAAATCATTTGAACTCAAGGAAAACCACACAAAAAATCATTATGAAGATTCAAGTAACTTTCACGGATCTAACCAATACGTTCAGAATTCGTATTATAAGATCAAAAATCAATTTATTTGCATTAGATCCGCAATAGTATCCTGAACGCTTTAGCTGAAAGTTTCGACTGTAAGTACGTGAGCCACTGCTGCATGGTTCAGTTCACGTACTGACTAATGTTAAGATATTGTTTTAATTTCGTTCTAAATAGTAATGTATAACTTCTCAATTCCATTTAAAGGTATGTCCTTAATCATGTCATAATGAATTGTCATAATCGGTTTATCCCACAGTTAATGATACCTACTGGGAACTTTGCTCAAAAAAGTCAAATCATTTATTTCAATTAGGCCATTAAAAGACACCTTTGAACGTCAAAATGTACAAGAAAATATCATTGATTCAAGTCACTCGAAAGGTAGTTTCGTATGGAGAAAAATGGGATAAGAAACTCCATCTTTTAAACTGTTTTCCTAGACTATGTATACATTCATTACGAGTATATGTGAAGGAAGACGATGTAACTCATACAGACATAACATCACGCCTTGTTTCCCCGAAGGGTTAGACAGAGGTGTACCCATAATGCACATCCAAACGAAGACGATGTATACTTAGAATAAAAATTACTATTCTACAATACGTACAAAATGCTCACATAAATATTTACAAATATTGCAATCGTGGACGATTTTTCCCACCCATTCAAGGAGTCTAACATGAAGATGACTATTATTCAAATGTGCCCTGCAGCAGTTGCAGTTCACAATACTTCACAAGTATTATGCTAATAGAATATAGATAGGCACTATTTCATCTAAAAGCGCACGATCTAACTTGTTGCTGTTAGAGAATCACATTATGCAGAATATTTGTATCACCTTTGCTACTTTCTTATCCGTTTTTTTTTTCTAAAGAAACAGTATTCCTGTTAAACAAGTCAAATTGAAGTCAAAGCATTTATTTCAATTAAATAATTTACAAGCACCAAGTGTCCACTTGGTTTTCCTAGACATCGCCAAGCGGTTGGTCGACTATTCACGTGACCAGAGGGCTGGCTTATGTTTTGGCCAAAGAATCAGCATTGCCATACAACGTGGCAATGCTGTCAGCCTTCTGGGCGCACCTTTCCTGTTGACAGCGACGCGGACGAATTCTTTGATGCCCTATAAGTCTTTTCCCTCCCCTTTTTATATACTTGTACATATTTTTATTTTAAGTCTGTTAGTTTATATTATTATGTAAATACCTGGAAGTTTTGAATTGTCAAAGGTAACTCCTTTGACAATTCAAAAGTTCCAGGTATTTACAAAGATGAAACCCATTAGAAAGCAAAGTAGTTTCCTCTTGAAAAGAACGGGCAAGAAACTCTATGGACACTCTTTTAAATGTTTTTTTTTTACAAAATTTTAATATCATCATTAAGTAAAACCGATTTTGATGATGCATGATGATGATGTATTTTGATGGTGGATGTTGGACTTATTCTAAAATATTTTGGCATACCCTAAATCAAAAAGAAGCCTAAGGCATTAAGTCCGCCTCTGTACATTTGTGTGCTTGAAGTATTAAATAAATAAATAAATAAATAAAAAAGAACTAAACGCATAATTTTGTGGCGTAATTCAGAAGCGTAGGCTATAATTCCTTTCCTATTTCATAATATAAGTATAGTAGTCAGTAATAAAAATATAGTATAATTATAAAAATAAAAAATAAAAGTATAAAAAATAAAATAAAAAACAGAGAAAAAAAAAGTGTAAAATAGAGTATAAGATACAATGGGGTTGACGTATCCAATAAAAACCACTAATTAATAAAGAATTTAAACAAATAAAACATTAATTAAAACAGATTTTGTTCTATAATACGTTAGAAAGAAAGTGGACATGAAAAAATTACAAAACGTACATTTTTTTTCTATAAAACGACTCCAATAATGCCTAGGTATCCGTCCAAGAATCACATTGTCTAATTCAATTAAAGACACATTCCAACAAGCAAGTTTCAACTAAGGAATTAAACTGAATACCATTGCCTCATGAATATTCCTACATAGTTAGAATACTCGACGTAATTGGCTTACCGAAACAGGCAGGTTAGGTATGTCTGCGTTAATTGATCACTTGATCGGCGACTCTGCGGCGTGCGATTGATTTTACAGGTGGGAAAAGGACGGTTTGGGTGATGAACGGGGGGCTTTAAGTGGCGCTTATAAATACAGGTTTGTCTTTCCATTGTGTAGATTAATAGTCAAATATAATCTGCCATTTTGAGGTGATTTTGAAGTAAAAGTAATACATTTACATAATATCACGCCCGTATTCTCCGAAGGAGGCAGAGTAGTACTAGTAGACCCATATTTCGCTAGACAAATTAAAAATCCGGACTCACACGTTATCCATTCGATTGATGTTCTAACACGTCTGCCTGTCTGTTATGTCTTGTCTCACGTCTGACTGTACGAACAAAAATGGCAACTAAAAAGGTATACTTTTTAGTTGCCGTTTTTGTCCTTGTGGTTTAAATAATTTTTATCTTTAAATATTATGAGATAGATTACCTTTTTCATTGACATTATGAGTAACGTACATACAAACTCAATTTCTTACTTCAAATCAATCAATCTGGCTAGATTTCCTAATTATTTTGGGCAGCGGAATACCACTGTTTTACATGGAGTGACATAACAACCCAGTTACTGGGTGACATGATATTTTTTGGCAAGGCTGGTTGTCAGTCAGACTTTTGGTCTTCTGACTACCCTTAACGACTGACTGTCAAAGATAGCTACGAATAACAGCTGGGTCTAACGGTTTAACGTGCTATCCGAGGCACGAAGGGGGATCTCGATATGGATGGCCACCCATCCACAAACCAACCGTGGCAAGTGTAGCTTACCCTTCAATCGACCTGTGCAGCAGTTATCATTTAGCGAGCCCTCCATTTCTTACTTATTAGACAGAAATGCAGCGGCGTAGCATAAAACGCGGGTTATCAAAAATAATACTTTAATATTACGACTAAACAACTTACAAACTGTATAAACAAATACTCACATACATAATCATAGCATAAAGAAACTACATCGTAGACCCTCTACAGCCTGCTACGAAGGTTGTAGAGGCGCTACGCCGTAGCATTTGCGCCAAACGAATTGACTGCGCTCTGATTGGTCGATTTGCGCTTAGGACCTTTCTGCTTTGGGGAGGCAGTAGGGTCAAGAACTGCCTACACAATTTGATTCAATTACATCTGTACCTACAGGAAAAGATGAGAGTTTCTATCTACAAGATTGTAATATATATTGGCGTGTGCTAGCTGACGTATAGCAAATGTTTTGTGTTTCGTAATGTTAATTACTTTATATAGAATCAAGTTCTTCTAACTGAACAGACAATTGTGCTGCTGGGGAGTTTGTTGCGCCACTTCTTCTTCCTAGCTTCAGCAGTAAGAAGTGATGAAGGGTGGGCGTTTTGTGGGACTGTCTTGAAATGAAATTGTATTCTGTAAATAGGATATCGGAATCACTTTTACACGTCATAATAAAAAAAAATTAGTGCTAGGCTAGATGAGGTCGGCGTTTCCTATCTGACTACTCTGAGAAGAAAGGCCGCAACAAACACAGAGGTCACAGTCTCTTTTAATTAAAGTCCAGACATAATCTTGGTCAGGCGATATGAGGACTATGTAGAATAGATTCTGAAATGGTCTTTTGAGGAAAGAACCACTCAGATTTGAGTGGACCTGTCCAGTCAGTGCAAGTATTTGTCAGTAATTGTGGAGCTCAACTCAGAACTTAAGGAGCTTATGTAATTTTGTCGTTCAAATAGTGCTGATTCTTAACCTAGTTTGAATAAACGGCTTTTGACTTTGATTTTGCATGCAATTGTACACTTGAAATGAACATCTGAATAATACTTTTGCAGTGGTTATAAAACCTTGATATTGTAAGTCTTGAAAACAGATGTTATAGAGCTATTAGATTTTTATAAAGATCTGTGAAAAGTCTTCGAGATTCCGGTATTTTAGTTCGATAACGACCTTCCAACGGTTTCGCAAGCGTTGACGGAATTAGATCAAAACAATACTTTTAAATACGTCTTTAAATCTTCTACTAAAATGTAAAGAAACTGACACAGCAGTGGTTGGACAGTTGTAATTAACTATGTATCATGTAGTCTTGATAATGTGGTATATATTTTTCTGTGGGTGCCATAAAGCATGTTAGAGTATTTGGGCAGTTATGGTATGCAACGTTTTTCTTCTCTCAGAGATCATGATGATTTAATTGTCAGTACGATGTGTGACATCATCCTCGAGGTTAATAGAAATGGAATGCTCTTCAATTACCCGTACCTAACAGCAACAAAAAAAATATACAGCGATACAAAAATAATGACCATAAAACAACTATATATATATAACACATGCATCTTTATCAGAAAAGTTCTAAACAAAACCATCCACTCAAATATCACACTTACCCAACACAAACAAGTTACTCAACGAAGCACTCGGCGAGCAAGTTTATTGGTTTTACCAAAAACTAGGACCAACTATGGCAAAAAAATGCTTACATTTGAGGGAGCACAGCTGTACAATAAAATACCATCATGCATAAGGAACCTGCACTCATTTAATGCATTCAAAACCCAGCTGAGCCATTACCTGATTGCAAATCAAATATTATTTGAAAAATGAATGCTTTGGCTGGGACAGGTTTTAGTTTTAATTTTAAGTTTAATTAGTATTTCTGTTAAAAGCATTGTTGTGTTCCGGCAGTTAGAGATAAGATAGCCAGTTCCTCTGTGGTAGAGGATTCCGGGTGAAGCTCGCTTCCACCTTCGGCCTGATCATCACTTTCCATCAGGTGAGATTCTGGCCAAGAGCTTCCCCGTTGTGGATAAAAGAAAGAAAGAAAGAAGGAGTATTTCTGTTCACGGATGTTGTCGAACCTAAATTTGTTTATTTATGTGTTAGTTATTGTTCTCAAGTAAGTGACATGTAATTGTTTTTATTGAGAATAAAGTTTCTTTAAACCTAAATAATATTTATTAGCATAAACCATGATAAATAAAGCTGTCGTGGCAGCTATACGAAGCAGTAGAAGAACTACATCGTTCTGTCATAAAAAGTCTCCGTAAATATTGCACAATAGCATTAGGCCTACGGAGTTTTGCATTCATTTTTATATTTAAACTGAATGCAAAAGTCCGTATAGGCCGAATGTAGCAGCATTCTCCAGGTATAAGTGTCCAGTCTAAGGTAGAAGTCCAGTTTATAAGTGCACCCACATTTTTCCCCATTACATTAAGTTCTATGTAATAGGAACAGGCCGGTTGCCATCAACCGGGCACAAATCCAAACTCCGGGTAGACTCGAGTTGGATATTTTAGTTGAACAAAAAGCTTGCCATTGTAACACTGTCTGCTAGTTCATTAGTCAAGTTTAACTGTACTACGACAACAAACAGAATATATTTGGATCACGGTAGAGAACTGTCACTATTACCATTCATTGATTCTCTCAATTGCATACCAATACCGCTACTGTATCATCACTGATCGCTTCTAAACATCTGTTGGTATCGCTGACTTTTGTAACCATTGACGGCTGTGTTTCACTGCTCGTCTATACCGTGCTTGTTAAACCAGCATTGTGTGTTACATAGATAGATAAAGTAGTAGAGGTAAGGGTGAAGTGTTGAAGGTATGATGCAAGTGCATCGGGGTGCATTGGCCGCGGCTATTTGTGGTAACAGGTGTGAGGCGTGTAATCATTGCGCCGATGCTCGGCTGTTAGAATATGCTCTCTATCTCCGAGCGAGTTTGAAATGGGACGCAAACCAATTTCAGTGCGGCGCCGGGTTTCTAAAATAACTTGGTAAATCGCAAGTAACGGTAGTCTGGAAGATAACTGTTTTTCAGACAAGTCGAATTCTTTTTTGAGCCTGCTACGATGGAGTCTTTATTTGCCAACACAGACTTTATATAAATATTATATAATTATATTATATTCATAGATAATAGGTAATACGTTTCATTCGTTTTCGTTTCTCAATATAGTATGACAGTACAATTAAAGTATTCCGCGTCAATTTAGCAAATTACACGAAAATAATGTGTAACTCCAACTTACAAGAAATAGAATGGCACTATCGTTATTCATAATCAAATAATTAAAATATCTTAATGCTCTTGAAGATTACAGCGACAAAATCATGAATTTGTGTAAACAATTTAATGGGTCTCTTAATATTGAGCTCTTCATTTCAGAATCATGGCTTCCGTTATTTACAACGAGTTGGTTTACACGTTCATTACAAATCATGGGCTATCCAGTTTTCTGTCACCTACTAGAAGAGACCCCTATGTTTTGTGGTTACTGTTAGGCTGTATCATCCAAATGCTGGGCAAAACCCTCTCTCCATGAGTTCCAGAGCTTGCGATCCAGGTCAAATGTGGACTACTGGTCGTTTTTGACCAGCTATCTAATTGCGTAAAATGTTTTCGTAAACGATTCCGACTAATCTGTTTCATTTTGACAGTTCAACAACATTCATTGCTTTATTTACGTTGTCGAGCAGTTTTTTTTTTCGAACTTATGAAGCAATGGATTAGCAATCTGTTTCAAACCGATCCAGATTGTGATAGATATCGTATATTAAGCTATATATTCTACGGGGTCTGCCACGACGCCTGCCGTGAAATAATCTCAAAATCCAAGACTAATTCTCAGCCGCATATCAGCATCCTGGCTATGATAGCAAGTAGGGTAGATTGTGCGTTTGTGAACCACTGCTGTAAGGTATCAGCTGGGCCTGTCACTTTGCAGCAGTGATGTCACTATTTGTTTTTGTATTTTTGCTTTCGCATTTTTGTTTTTGCTTTTGTTTTTGTATTAATGTTTTACTAACATATTTTGTAAGTTTTTATTTTGTTACTAATACTATGAGTCTTGTTACTTGAATTAAATCTATAAATAAAATATCACTAAGCTAATTATAACTTGCAGTCGGTAAACAATTTGTATCACATCGTATTTACACTGCGTCACGTAGATGCAGTACTTTTCTATTTGTGTTAGAACTACAAAAGATCAAGCGCGCGCTTATTAGGCGCGATTACAAATAGAAGGCATGTATTTTTAGAAGTGCATTGTTTGACATTCAGAAACATTCAACTATTGCTTTCTATCACCTTGCTAAGCTCGCATGGTTGAGTAAGGAGTACCTTGGAAGAAGGCCAGAAGTTACACCCCTTACACGTCAACTAAAGATCGCACTATACAGTTTTGAAAATGCCATTATCCTGTGGATTGGTTATTGAAGTATGCAGCAGTCAGCATACTTCAATAACCAACTCTGTCTTACTGGACAGTAGGTACTGGTCATCATTATTCAAACTAGGCTGAGAATCAGCACTTTTCGAACGTCAAAATTACGTAAGACAGTCCCTCAAAACGCCCACCCTTCACCACTTCCTAGTGCTTTAGCTGGGAAGAAGAAGTGGCGCACCAAACTCCCTATGTCATAGCCACAAACTAATCCAAAGGAAGCGAGGTTTGAGATTCGTAGGGCTGCAGATTTGACCACAGAAGTAAGGATGCGTTTACATTACAATATTATAAGCTACTATAATATCTCCCACAGGGATTCAGTTCAATATGGGATATATTAAAGTGGCCCTACTTATAGTTATAAGTTATTAATTAACTCTCATAATACTTTTCAGTCCCCGTCAATGAAAGCCATGCTGTAAATATTGTAAACACAGATCATATGATACAAAAACTTTGTTTTGACACCAGCGCATTTATATGCCGGCTTCATTGGCAAAGCTCGGTAAAGCTCGTAATACTACGGAGCTACAACGGTGCGTGTGAATCATCGTGTACTCTCGATGTTATCATGTGAACCGTAAAAGGAGATGTTTGAGTCATTTAGACAGTTATGTTGGAGCCATTGCTACAGCTCTGCATGCCTAGCATTTTCCCATCTATATTGGGGTCGGCTTTCAGTCTAACTGAATGCAGGTGAATACCAGTATTTTACATGGAGCGACTGCAGGAGTCTGAGCTACACATCCCAGTAATTGGGTAACAAGATACCTTGGTAAGACTGATTGTCAGACTTTCGGGCTTCTGACGACCCGTAACGACTATCAAAGATCTACAAATGACAGCCGGGACCAACGGCTTAGCGTGTTCTCCGAGGCACGGAGGGGTTTTGATATATTACATGGGACTTAAACATAACTTTGCATTTGGGTGAACTATAAATATCTCCTGCCTAGCCCTTCAAGGATTGCAGGCGTGATGTTATGATGGTCTTTACAGAAATCCCTTGGGTACAAAGCTTGGCTTATGAATTACGGCTGCAACATTGTACTATCATATTATTATACAATGTGGAGACGACAATACAACAATAAATGAAAACACTGGCAATATTAATGCATAGCAGTATTTAGGAACTATCAAATAAATCCTAATAATGAAATTAAAAAAAAGTTTTTTTCTAACAAACTAAATAGTAGTGATGGGCCGACTATGGGTTTTGCCAATATTTTACTAGCTATAGTGACTAAACTATTGGAGATCTCTGATTGAATTTTCGTATGCACACTGGGAATGTCATAAGTTATAAGCAGTTTCATTTATTGTCGTCTCCACCTTGTATAGTAAGGCACAAGTATTGGAACGTTCAGGTCCACAGCTCGATCAGTATCGACGTCGTTATGTATTTATTTCCGGCGCAGCAGGGAGAATTATAAATAGGAGCGCAAGTTCACTGCCGATCCGTACGCATTGTGAGGCCAGGGAGGCGGCGAGCGGGCTCTGAAAATGGCATCCATTTATAATTTTTAAAGGTATGAGGAAAGAGAGGGTGTAAAGTTCACTCATCCTCTATTGAAAAGGGAGGATCGTCCGACCAGATACATGGGTGTCGTGTCTGGCGGGCAACTGCCCAACGATTGATGTCGGTTAGTCTTTTATATAAGTTGATTGCGCGGAAAACTCTAATAGCGCGATGCAGGATTTGTGTGACGTCAGGTTTTTGATGCGTAGTTCGCATGTGGCGATGTAGATGCCGCCACTAATTTATTTGCCTAGCCTTTTCCAAACTACCAACAACTAGCGAGACACTGCATTTGTCTGGGATTAATGTTGATATGAACGTTTTTGGCGCAGCCATGAGGCACAAACTATTGTTGTTAAACATTATTTTCACGTACTGTGTCCAAATAAACGTTATTCTTTCTTTCTTTACTATATTGAGGTCGGCTTCTATACTGCCGAATGCAGCTGAATACCAGTATTGTACATGTAGCCTATCTGATCTCCACAACCCAGTTACTGGCTGGCTGGCAGGCTTTCAACTACCCGTAACGAGGGTCCAAGATCAACGAATGACAGCCGGGACCAATGGCTTAACGTACTTTCCGAAGCACGGTGTGATCGAATGGTTTTGCTTCGCCGTAGTCGGGTAATTAATGAACCAATACACATGAACCTTCCGGAATCTCGCTACATTAACACGGCTGTAAGGTGAAAAAATTATTCACTATTCATTACTTTTCTGTTGTACAATAGTTTTTGTAGTAACGAAATTATCAAGCCACATATTTTGACTAAAGTGTTGAGCTTGTGAAGTTAGAGCTTGAACAGTTAGGGCGTGTAGAGTTAGGAGTTTGGCTCTAATTGAGATCTGATATCTTTGACAGTGCGAGCCGCTTGGTTTTGGCAACATTTTACATGAAAATGTTTTTGGTGGGATATAAATATTTTGCATGTAACTGATGGTGAAAACCAAGTACTTAGTAGTAGTTTTGAAGAACAATGCGGTCGCAGAGACAGACATGAAAAGCGAATTTAATATAATAAATATGTAGTTAGAACAGAAGTACTTTAGGATCAAAATAATGTCAAGGGCTGTTTATTCGGTATTTAGTCTGAACGGCCCAAACCGAATGGCCCTCGGGACATTCGACCGTAAACAAAAATTGTCTAGGTTCCAAAGGACCGGTGATAAAAATTTGTAAACCAATTCAATGTTATAATCTACATCAAGTACATTCGGGTGCAAAAAGCCCGGTCTTTTGGAACGTAGATGGTCGAATGGCTCCAGGGCCATTCGGTTTGGGCCGTTTAGACTAAATACCCGTTTATTAATTCCTATACACATCCCTATTAGAATAATATAAATGTCATGATCGCCAATTGATTAAAGGCCTCGCCACACATGTAGGAAGTTGTGGGTTCAAATCGGGGTAAAGTACCAATGTCACTTTTTCAATTCTTATGTACCTTCTGAGATTTTTTTGGACATTAATAATTTAGGGGTATGAAGAACAGGGTGTAAAGTTCACTCATCCTCTAAGAAAAGGGAGGATCCTCCTACCAGACGGGTGTTGTGTCTGGCGGGCAATTGCCCAAGGATTGATGTCGGATAGTCTTATATATGTTAATCGCTCGGTAAACTCTTACACCGCGATGTAGGACTTGTGACGTCAGGTCTTTGATGCTTAGTTCGTATGTGGCGGTGTAGATGCCGCCACTATAACATCAGTGAAGGAAAAAATAGTGCGGAAACATGTACTGATATAAGTCTGAAATCGCCTACCCGTCTTGAGCAAGCGTGGTGATCAATGCTCGTGCCTTCTCTGTATGAGAAGAGGCCCTGCAGTGGGATAAAAATAGGCTGGTAATCATTCTGCCTAGCCTTTTCCCAATCAGAGAGTCGGCTTCCAGTCTAACCGGATGCAGCTGAATACCAGTATTTTACACGGAGCGACTGCCTATCTGACCTCCACAACCCAGTAACTGGGTAAAACGATACCCCTTGGTAAGACTGGTTGTCAGACTTTTCGGGCTTCTGACGACTCGTAACGACTGTCAAAGACCAACGGCTTAACGTGCTTTCCGAAGCACGGAGGAGTCTCCGTATGTAAAGATGGTCACCCATCCACGGACCAACCCCGGCAAGCGCAGCTTAACCTGATGGATCGACCCGTGTGGCTGTTATTACTTAGCCACGAGCTCCTCAAAAATAGGCTGGTATTATTAATTATTATTATCGCTATTCTTGCGGCCACATCATAGCGCCAGAGACGGTCGTTCGTCGTCTGCGCACTCCGTATCTATAGGCACAAGCCAACGCGAAGAACATCTGTTGCTCTCAACTAAGAACAAGTGTATTGTTTAATAACTGGCGGCTACTTCATTATGATACACATTCAATTATATTTCAGTATGAATGTAGATGGGTATAAGAGAAGGAGTGCATTGCCCGTCGGGCTGGTAACCTTGAAAAGTTGGTGATGATGGGCAAGGTAGAAGGGAATAGTCCTCGCGAACGCCGACCATCTCTCCTGCAATACTCTGTACTCAACTGTATACTGTACTGTGTAACTGTTTCGAGTCCTGAAGGTACTGGGAAGGCCGTCAACGACGTCAACTGTTCATCCTATGATCACTACTAAACCTATTAAAACTCATCAGAAATCGTTCTAGCTGCAGTAAGGGAGTTAGGAAAATAGCTGAAAGGGATTTCACTTCCAAAATAAAAACCCTCTTGGCGTCCCGGTTTTCGTCGTTTTTACGAACCGATGTCGACGCCGTTAGTAATGTCCAAGATAATCCAAGATAGTACTCAGATATTTAAAATTGTAACAACCTTTAGAAGCATACGCGAATAAATTCGATAAATATACTGTTAGACATAGTAGTATTAAAGCAGTTAATCCTCGCATCGCTGATCCACGTAATTGTTTAAATGAAAACGTTCGCGTCATCCCTCTAATTGGCGTACAAAATGATTCACAAAAAAGTTTAATCTACGATATTTGCCAGTCGAGTGGTCGCCGCACCCCATCCGACGATCTTTTTCACTGGGATTGCAAAACACTTATCAATCATACTGAGTCCCTTTACACTGAATTGCCAACCCTATTTAGTGAGCTACACAGTTGATTTTTAAGGTATTCGTTTTGGTGGTTACGTCAATTTGGTTTGGAATGAGTCTGGGATGCACCCTGGCTATTGAAAGTTATTAGTTTTATCTGTACGCCTGTTATTCGATAGTTGCGAGTCGTCGAGAGCATATTGTTTGTTATCGCCATCGCGGTGTAACACAATAACGCGAGACTGATCGCCACGATAATGATTTTGAATATAATTAGCGGGACAAAAGGATACTACGCAAATTGGTTTGGAAAGCCCTTTGTGAGGATTGGTTTAGATCTAGATAATAAAGCATAGATATCTATACGTAACGTAGTTCAGAACAGAAGTATCGCAATAAATGATCCTGCGAGGACCAAAACATCTTGCTAGTCCGTGGTCCTTCGCTCCACTTTTATTAGACTTCTTTTAGTTATCATTTCTGAAGATGTCCACTGATGGATATAACTAGGCCTCCCCCAAGTATCGCCACTTCCACAGGTTCTGTGCGTGAATTGCCAAAATTAAGTGACAGTGGGCATTGCTCGCATAGCTGATGGCCGATGGGCCCGAAAGGGCCCAAAGGAGTGGCGACTGCGTATCGGAAAACGTAGCGTTGGAAGACCATGGGTCTACCTTGTGAAAACCGCAGTAATCCACTAGATGCAAGAAACATCTTTTAAAACCAAATCAAAAATTTAAGATAAGTTTCTTTCAGCAGACAAAATGTCTCCTGAACAACGTCTTTCTACATTGTCCTCACATGTATAATTTCAACATGAATGATGTAACAATTTTTTAAATTAAAATTGTGTCCGTGGAGTTTCTTGCCCGTTCTTCTGCATAGGTACCTACTACGCTTTGGAATGGGCAACTAGCTTCATATTCCTGACTGACCGACTCCTTGACAATTCAAAAGCGCCTGTAAATGGTTTAATTGAAATAAATGCTTTGACTTTGAGTATGAAATGAAGAAAGTTTTAAATACAAGTAAATGAATAACAATCTGTCTTTGCACTATATTATCGTGAAGAATATATTTCATTTCTCAAATTCTTTTCGCACGTTTTCATCTTCGGCTTATTGTTAGTACCTTTTCAATATAAAAATACGATATGCTGTAGCAAAATTAATAAAATCTGATTTGTACAGAGAGGACAGATCAAATAAGTGAGCGTATTAAATCATAAGTCGAGTCACACGCACTGCGCTGCCACAGATTATTAATTCCGCTTATTATGTTGGCAGACGCGACACGTTTTAAATGGTTGACGTCGGTAACATCATAATAATATTATCTACCTCCTAATAATAACTAATATTTACATGTCTTACTTAGTTATAAATCTAAATTATATTAAATTAAATTAAATATAGTTATAATTTTTTATTTTTTTTTATTAATTAATACAAATAAACTAATATTATAAATGCGAAAGTGAATTTGTTTGTTTGTTACGCTTTTACGCTAAAACAGCTGAACAGATTTGAATAAAATTTGGGGCATGGGTAGACCATGGCCTGGGCTCACCTGGGTTAGGACATAGTATACTTTTTATCTCGATATTCCCACGGCATCGAGACTTATGTAGGTAAAAGCGCGGGCGCAGATAGTAACATAAAAATCACGCTAATCTCTGAAACCACCTAATCGATATGAATGACATTTTGTGAATTTGTATGGTTGGTTCCAGCTTGAAAGATAGGAACCCAATAGATGGCGCTGTCGTCGAGATTTGCGTGGATGAAGTCGCGGGCTGTAAGTGTAAGTAATATAAATATAAATATAAAAAAATATAATTAGTCTAATTATTTGCCACTTATTAAATTATAACTTTTTAGTGTTGTCACGTCTTCTCTCGCTTGCTCTTTGATATCGGATGTATCCCACAAGGGGGCGTCACAAAGTGCACATCGCTGGTCGCGTGGCGCGCTGCAATCATAGCACTAATTGACGATTTGCTGCCCAGTACACTGCGGGACAGAGGAACGGGTACAGTGACAGTGGCATACTATTGACCGTAATTGCCAGCCGTAGCGGTTCAAGCAACTTGTGTACGTAACTGGAATGTAGTAGGTGTTAAAGATTAAGGTTAAGCAACTTTAAGTGATTAGGAAAGAAAATAAATGTCTTCTTCTTCTTAAAGTGAAATAATTACTTTAGGGAATTCTTGTCCAAGCTATAAAACAATATTTTCAGTGGTTTTTCTGAATTAAAAAAGGGTTATTATTCGGGTATTATTCATATTAATTTAAGAGAAAACTTTTAAATTATCCTAACTAATATATATATTATAAATGCGAAAGCGAGTTTGTTTGTTACGCTTTCTAGCTAATTGGGCAGAAAGGGTTTAGATTTCAGGGTCTAACCATGTGTATAATTAATTAATTTTATTATGCACATGGGTAGACCCTGACCTGCGATACAACATAGGATACTTTTTATGGCGGTAATACGTCCCCGTAGGATAATTTCCACAATTATTTTTCAATACACACCAAAAAAGTATCTTTCGTATTTAGTTTCTTTTCGGAACGTAGATCCACACGAGACAAAATGTATTTTTAATTGTGTCTGTCATTACGGAATCCGAAAGGTAAAAATCATAGAACAAAAGTACCCAACCAAAAGACGTACACAATATCTTGACTGTACAGTTTCCTTGTCCCGTCGTGTATACTGCGCACACGTCATTAATCCCCTACACGATGATCGTCGGACGGGGGCTGTGTACTTAATTTGTCCTTTATTATGTTGATTCTATCCCCATATAATAAGCGGTCGTTTTCGCCTCGTTTGCTCAATTAATTGGCAATATTTCCTTTGGGAGTTCACTAATGTAGATTTACATGTGACAGATTTATCGTAACATGCTTATTGAACTCGACGTATTGGGCTTATTGTGTTTATCGTTAGTTAATTGATTCAGGCGTGATTTGGCGGAAAACTATTATCTATTATACAATGTAACAGCGAATTTTCACGCCTCGCCCTTAAGACCTAGGCCAAATATTTTTTGATATTGGGATATCATAAGACCTAAAGAGGTGCCATTAATAATATGAATTAAAAATCTCGATTAATAAAAAAGTTATGCAAACATCTGCGAAATTTCGCGGGTATTCTGGTGAAATACAATAGAACATATATTTAGTAACCAATTCCAATTACCTATTCCTAAAGAGTCATAAAAAAGTAAGAAATCGACACGTAGGAGGCACAAAGTTTTATTTGATATAATCAAAGACAAAGACTTATTTGATATAATACAAGGTAAGATACAATAGACGTAGATATATTTAGTAACCTATTCCGCTTTACTATTCGTAAAGAGTATTAAAAGGTTACTAAATATATCTACGTCAATTGTATTTTATAATGGATTTCCGCCAAGTTACGCCTGAATCAATTACCTAACTATAATACGAGGTGTTTTCTTGATATCCCATAACTCTAGGGTATGAATGAGACCATATCAAAGAATCAACTGGCATAAATGAATTATTTTCCAATTATCTTTTTTTTTGTTTTCATTTTTCATACAAAACAATTCGACAAAGTCACGGTTATTAATGTAAATGTGCATTTTCTAAGCTTTAAATTAATATGAATGATTGGTTTTCATGAAAATAATTTACTCGTACTTATCAATGAAACTTAGAATCACACATCGAGTAGTGTTATGTTATCTTCGAAACTATGCATTTTTGGACCATATATTCTGACTTTTCGTACCTATTATTTTTACTTAAATATAGAATATAACCCTAGAATTATGGGATATAAAAAACACGTTAAATAGAATGCTTAGATGTCGGCGTCGTGAATGTTCTTTTTACTCCTTGCAAATGCTAAAGTACGTGTAACTACAATCAATTAAACCGTCACTTTACTATTTCCACAAAAACTGTAATTATTATAAGTTCATTGATTAATTTATTGCCAACTATTTCTCACGTGATAAACGCGGATAAAAGGAACAACTGAATTAGGTGAGACAAATAATTTGGCAGCTAGTGTACGTTCCCACAGGTCGGTGCAAATAGTGCAAATAACTGCCCAAGCTAATGTTATTGTTGTCATTGTTCGAATAGGGAGCGGTGATTTAAGGGTCTATAATATCTCAAATTGCAAACTAAAACTCAAAAAGCATTTATTTCAATTAAACCATTTAAGAGCACTTTTAAACTGTCATGGAATCGGTCAGTCAGAAATATGAAGCTAGAATGATCCTCCTGTTTATATCGAAAATATACTGCATTAATTTTGAAATAATTAAATGCTAAAGTTGAGGATTAATGTTAAGTACTATGTTTGACGGAAACACGATTCCACAAAATTTTCTCTATTGAAAAAAAATCCAAAGTTACCTCCAAACCGATCAATAAACCGCTGGTATTAAAAAAAAACTTCAAATTAGATCATGAAACTTTGCATTGTAACTGAACTATGATAAAGCTGCGACTATATATGTTATTTATTATTACCATTATTTTAGCCGTAAAAAGCAATTACCTAAACTATCGGCGCTTTGGGTCTCGCTCTCACTCAGCCCGGGAGCAGAACAGTGCTAGAGAGATAAAAAGGAAATTTGAGCTGAGGTAGTATGAGCTCTTAAATTCTCTTATTTCCCTCTTATTTATATTATAGTAGTAGTGGGGTTCGTAGCTAAATAATAACAGCCACACGGGTCTATCAAAGGTTAAGCTACTCTTGCCGCGGTCGGTTCGTGGATGGGTGAAATCTTTGTCTGTCATTACGGGCGCTGATTAATTTGACAGGACTGAACTAAAATTTATCTTCTGTCCTTTTCTTAATGAAATAGAAAGAAAAAGATGCACTGAACTTAAATTTAGTTTAGTTTGTGAACAAGGGAATCGGCACCATTGTGTAATATTGTTGAAATAGCTGCACTTTACGAGTTATTTTTTTAATATAAATGGTAAATTGCATTGCTTTGTATTTATCGTGAACTAACGGAGTTTATTGTACCTACGATTATATCGAAATAACGAAAGGTTGATAACCGTTTTTGTCTAAGAGTATAGCTAGTAGTTATTTGGTGGTAGTTTTGAGTCTTCCACGTGTTCCGGCCAACACGTATTGAATATCACATAGTACAGTGCCGCTATATATAATGTGGTACGATTCACATTTTCCCACGCTCCCGAGTGGGTGGGCTTCACTGACACACTGAGCTCGAAACGTTTCTTCATAAATATCTCGAACTGATGCTAAATAACATTAACGTCTTGATTTTAATCAAAGGGATACTTACCCTATTACATTGTATTATGATATTATTGAAAATACCTACATTATAATGAATTAAAGTTTTCTCGCTTTTCTTGTCTGTCTGTGTTAGCATTGTTTTTCTAAACTGGACAAAGGATTTTAATGCCGCTTTCACCACCGTTTAGAATAAGTACATTAATATTAAAGTCACTAGGGAAGCCACATGTGCAGAAGGAATTATTGCCAAACATCCTTGTCTTCAACGTAGTCTTTAATTTTGTTTATGCTTTTTTGATGAGGACACGTTTAAAGCGGTTTAGAAACTTTCCACCGCTAAGTTCTGTAACCGACTTTGGCAACTTGTTATAAAGACTTTGCAGAGCTAAAGAGTGAGGACTATTATTTTGCTGTGATAGTAAGGAGTCCTTCTTCCTTGCCCGCAGCGACAATACCTCACGTAGTGACGTCACGGTAAAGAGGTTCACCAGTTAACAAGGTCGGTCGAGTCGTGGGGATGACAGTTGGGAGTAATCATGACCCTACAACAGTCCGTTGAAATGAAATTAAATGATTTTTTTATTCTGTAAATAGGATATCGGAATTTTACACCTTATATTAAAAAAAGCTAGATGAGGTCGGCGTTTCCTATCTAACTACTCTGAGAAGAAAGGCCGAAACAAACTCAGAGGTCACAGTCTCTTTTAAAGTCCTGAAATAATCGTGGTCAGGCTATATGAGGACCATTATATTATATGAGTGTCTGAAATGGTATTTTGAGGTAAGCACCACACAGATTTGAGTGGACCTGTCCAGTCAGTGCAAGCATTGGTCAGTAATCGTGGAGCTGAACTCACTGCTGGACATAGGCGTCTCCTATTGCTCGGCTTTCGACTCGATTCTCGGCAACTCACATACAGCTGCTACCAGCCACCCTCGAAGATCGTTGCTCTACCTAGCCTGAGGGCGTCCTATCTTATGTCGACAGATGTGAGTGTGACAGATAAACCTTGGTCCTTGTGGTGGTCTTCCTGGAATGTAACCACTTAGTAGATAAGAGTAATAATTGAAAAAAATATCGGCTGTCCCATACATTGAAATCGAGTAGATATTGGTTGATATACAAGGTGGAGACGACAATACAACAATCAATTAAACTGCGTTGCGTTCTAAAATTACGTTCCGAGTCTTATAAAAATTCAATTAAAGATCTCCAATAGTTTAGTCACTATAGATAGTCAAAGATTGGCAAAATACCCATTTGGCCCATTGGCCCATTGGCCCATCGTCGGCCCATCATACTATTTAGTTTGCTAGAAAACTTTTTTTTTTTTTACAATGTTAGTATTTATTTGGTAGTTCCTTAATACATGCATTTATATTGCCAGTGTTTTCATTTATTGTTGTATCGTCGTCTCCACATTGTTTAAAGGACAGCTGATAATTTTTTTGTGATTACGATGTTAGTTCCTTGGAGACAGTTGTTCAGTTTGATGGTCTACCACAACCCTAAATATGACTACACATTTCTGATACACGCTGTTTATGAGGTTGTTAAAATGCAAGAATTTGAACACGCATACACACATAATCCCTTACGTTTTTAATTAATGGACTGTAGTTAGTAAGCATGCTACAGTGCAGCTAAATCCTACTTCCTATCCTACTAATATTATAAATGCGAAAATTTGTGAGGATGGATGGATGTTTGTTACTCTTTCACGCAAAAACGACTGAACGGATTTGAATTAAATTTGGCACACATATGGTCTTTCGTTTACAAGAGTTAGTTAACCATAGAAGAGAAAATCAGTGTGAAGTTGGTAAGCCTCTAATTGATGAGGCACTTGACCATTTGTTTTTCGACAGAGATGATAAATCGATTGGTATTTGATCACACTTGGTGCTCTCAAACAGTGATTTTAATAAACGAATGAAGAGGAATGCGGAAAACAGGTGAAAGAATTTTTCGTAAGAATTCAGGTAGATAATTAAGAACAGGTGAGAAAGTATTGACTCAAAGTTTTTAAATAGAAATTGGGGGACAGCGATATGGGTCACAACACTCACACGCAACAAAACGAGGGAAGATTGGACATAGAGAGAAATTTAAAATACAATAATATTATTCAGATATAGTCGTACGCAGAGTTATGAGTGTCTCCCACTGACGTTTTTAATAGCTCTTGAAAGAATTTTAACAATAGGCGTCTAACAAGATTGAAGCTTTACTAAAGCGTGGTATTGTATTCATTCGTTTCAACTTAACCATAAAAACTTTATTTATACGCAGATTTTATTAAATAGAATTTTTATATTTAATATTAATTTTTTAATAATATTTTTTTTGCCTTGTACCTAATTAATAATAAAAATAAAATTGGAAAATAGACGCTTGCAACGCGCGTTAATTAAGTACTCAATTTAATTTTAATTTAGATTTTCAAACATCGTATTAGTAAAGACTGAAAAGGTTATACGGGTTTTCCAACCTATACCCACTTTGCTTAGGTACTAATAACCAAATTGTTCATTCAAGCTTTTCTTCTGTAGAATTAAGAACTCCACCACATTTATCATTATTGGTTTCTCGTCATAACAATTGCGAGTATTGATCATTCTGAGGCCTTAGTGTAAGTTTGCTAGTGAGTAAACGTAACTATCGAGTTTGCGTTTAGATTTGACTGTTAGATCATAATGCTAAGAATATTAAGGTGAGAATAAAAATCTTAACGCAAACGCGATAGTTACGTTTACTCACTTGCAAACTTACACTAAGGCCTCAGCTCCCCTTATCCCAATTTATTTGGTCGACGCAACTTGTCTTTTTCTTCCATCATTCTCTATTATTAGTCATCTCAGTAGTTGTCACTCTTTCTAGCCAAACGATTGCGACTATTATCTATTGAACAATATTATTAATATCAACATTCTAAGAGATGTTCGCAAGTAAGTGTGAGCTGCGAGCAATAAAACACTTTGATAGCCAAGTGTCTCGACGCGGAACGTCACGGACCGTGGGACGTCGCCACGCGCTGAACTTTTGATGAGGCTGTGTCCTTATATGACGCGGTTGCGCGATCATTGCTAGTAAACGCTGTTTTTTCTCTAATTGATAAATGATATTAATTATGCCTGTAGTTTGGTTCTTGTCAAATAAGCCCTTTTACACGTCAAAAAATAATTGAAAACTAGATCAGTTCGGTCAATCCGTCTAATCCGAGAAGAGAAACCGAAACAAACTTAGAGGTCACAATATAATTTAAAGCTCAGACATGATCATGGTCAGGTCATAAAAAGTGTAGTATCAATACATATAAGTGTCTGATATGGTCTTTTCAGGAAAGAACCACACAGATTTGAGTTAACCTGGCCAGTACAGGCACGCATTGTCAGTAATCGTGTAGCTCAACTGTACTGATGAATGTTTCCAACATATGGCATAGTAACGTGTTAAACGTCATTTTCTACTGCGAGTGCGTGACAAATCAAGTCAATCGCTCGTCAGAAAGTAGTAATACCGACTTCAATTACAAAAACCATCCTGGCGCTATTTAAGTCAAATTAATACCATGGCCATATGAATAACTTTACGTCTGAACTTTTTGACGACAAAAGTCGCACGAACATGCGATGACAGCGCTCTATTAGGATAGCGCCTAAAACTACCTATTGATATCTGACGAAATTTCGACCGACCATTACGACTGAATAAAAATAATATTGTAATCCTTTTCTTATGGTGAGGGCAAGAAAGAGTCGGCGATGATTTAGAACTTTAGACTTTAGAGCGTTCAAACTACATACTTATTTGACGTATTTTATAATTATGAATCATGGGAACATTCTGCCTGTTAGACATAATGTTCCGAGGAATGTTTGGAAAGTCTTACTTCTACATAATCAACTGCTTATTAGTCTTCTGCACCCTAATTGCGTAATACACGATCTATCATAATCTGGATTGGTTTGAAACAGATTGCTAATCCATTGCTTTTTACGGCGAAAATAATGGTAATTTCAATAAAATAAAAAACATAGTCGCTGCTTTATAGTTAGTTCAGTTAGTGTGCCAAGTTTCATGATTCCTGCAAGATTTCATTTAGAATGTGAACTACTTACTTATAATAATTCTGGTTAGCCATTGTCGTTAACGAATTATTATATTTAAACCCAAGTTCTCATCCAAATAACATCAATGTTTATGTCTAATCGATTAGTGTTCAGACGATTAATTTGTCGTCATTAAATGCAACAACAGAGTGTAGCGACAAATCGCACTGTAGCTGCCAAAATCGCAACACCTGTTAATCTGTTTGTCATTTGTTTGTAATTAGTATGACCACTATATCTTGACATGTTGCGGAATTAGTACCAAACTATTTTAAAATGTACTGAATTTGACAAAAAAAAAGTTATACTTAGATAGTTTGGTCATGTTGAGAGGATGAGTGAAAGGCGACTAACAAAAGGAATTTACGAGGGAGATGTGAGTGGAAACGTCGGTAGTTGACCTTAAAAGGTCATATAGTTTCCTTATTGGTGATGTTCTACAGAAAGGTCAGGTGCGTAGTACTCGCAACCGGCGTGCGTGTATGACTAGATGTATGAACGTTCACGAAGCAAAAGGAATATATTATAGGGATCGTAACCGGTGGCGTTTTCTGTAGTAACTACCTACCCCCATAGAAAGGAGACGTGATTTTAGGTGTGAATTTGGCTCGCAGTTGACGTACCTAAGCCAAGACAAGACATAGGTACTGGCCAGCATTATACAAATACTGTGATCTTTACCCAGTGACAATAAGAGTTATAATGAGTAATTAATTGTTTATAGAGTGGTGAGACCTAGACCTTAATGATCGGTAGAACAACAACTGAGTGAACTATACTTCATTTATAACTATAACCGATATTTGTCTAATCTTTAAGATTAGAAAAATATCGGTTATCACCCTTTCGTTATTTCGATATAAACATATTATAAACTCCGTTATTTTACGATACGTACAAAGCAATGTAATCTATTTACCATTTACATTAAAAATATAATTCTAATGTGCAGTCATTTCAATATTATTACACAATAACTGTCGTTATTTAAGTAAGTAAGTAAGTAAGTAATTATTTATTTATTTCTCAGTATATGGTACATTTAGATCTTACATTAAACACTGTTTCACACATACTACCATTGCTGGTGTAGAAATATTAAATAGTAAGCTAGATACATGCAAATCATAACTGGTTTATAAGAATATTAAATTTGTAATGTCAAATTATTATAAGTTCAATCAAAAAAAAAAAAAAAAAATCATTTTTTTTTTTTTTTTTTTTTTTTAATTTATATTTAGCCGTTATTTGTCTAATGCTAAAGTAAATGGAGTATAGTATGTCTAATTACTTTGTATTTTAGTGTCGTGAAGATAATCTTATTAGTCTACTTGGTAGTCTGCTCTTTTGATAGTTGCAAACCATCGGGTGGTTTCCCATCGGCAAGAATGACGAACTACCATAGAAACTTTCACCTCCTTTTTAACCCTTTTAGGGAATGAATATTCAAACATCACATTTCGTTTTATTAGGAACTCTTGTGATACCTATAGGTACTACATCCACATTTCGCCAGTGATGTCTCAGTCCCATGTAATAGGGGGTGTCTATATCTAGCAACAAGTGTACCAAGCCACTTGACTGGTCTGACAAATCAAGGCTGACGAGATAGCACTTCACCCGTGGCTTATTTTTAGCCAGCAACCTTTACAGGTTCAAATTAAATTAGCTACAAAGATAAAACAAAAAAACTTTTTTTTTTGTAGTGTTGGGATATCGATACCCAACACAGTTGCGTAGTTTCCCTAGCTAATTTAATTAGATCTTGTCGTATAGTAACAGATTTATATAGATCTAAACATGATCAAAAAAAAACTTTTTTCTTCTTCTAGTGTTAAGATATCGATACCCAACACAGTTGCGTAGGTAGTTTCCCTAGCTAATTTAATTTGACCTTGTCGTATAGTATATGTCTGAGATTGCTCTTCATTTGTTTTAATTCTTTATCAGTGACGAGTGTCGCCCGCTATTTGATTTCCTAAAGCGGTGAACGGTTCCTCAATAACGGCTGTTCAAATACAGAGCATTTTTTGACACCATAATGTCAACTTACTGTTGAAAATGACAGATTTTTATGACGGCCGTCAGAATAAGACAGAACCGCTCTCCTATGAAACCAAAGTTTAAAGTAATCACAGATTATTCTGTAAAAGTAATGAACTCTCCCCACAAAGTCACTCGTAACACGATCTCAATTCATAGTCTTCGTGAAACCGGCCAGTGTTGCCATTACCTACACGTGTATTAATAGTTTCCGTTTAATGAACAACTCCAAAACGTAAACACAAACTATCCGCGGTATACGCACTCTTAAAATATTCTATTGACTAAAACGAACACGTGCCCACCAACCAATTTAGCTAGACAAAGACAGATATAATTCCAGATGTAACTACCTATTAGTAAGAAAGAGATAGAACTGCTGCAGCGCGACACCATTTCAGGCGAAACCCGGAGCGTGTCGGTTCTAAATATGGCTTAAGTTCTACAAACTCATGTAATGTAATTTAAACTTTAAGATAGAGTGATAAGGCGGGAATTGCTGTGAGTAATTTTAGTCGAGTTATTTCTGGATTTACACAGCACCGTTGAACAAATTTCATTTCAACCGCCGAAAGTTTAAAGTGCAATATAAATATTGCAGCGGTAGAAGTAGGGACCCGCTGTATTCACAATATTTAAGGCGGTTTCCGCGATGACGACACAGACAGCGCCCACGACACAGTGTGTGTCATATCCTACGAGGACCCTGCACAGAAACTGTTGCTGGAAAACGCACATATGCCCATGAGATACAATTTATAATAACACGGCAGGTAAAAAGAAGGTTCAGCCGTATCGTGTAAGCTGAAATAGCTTCTATGTGGTGTTGATAAGATTGTTTATAGAGTGTTGGGACAGGTGGAGGGAGATATTAATAGAATGTTGCAGAATGCGCGCGAGGACCGTCTTATTTGGTGAGAGAGTCTAAACTGGCTCGCGGTGACGTACAGGATTACGAAATTAATTAACGATAGAAATAAATTTTGTTTGGAATTCATTATTTATTGATGTAAAATGAGGGATGATAAAAGCGTTTGGCTTCCTGGGGTGTGGGGTGAACCGATATTTAACTGTAATCACTTTACAACGCCATCAGGTTTTAACACAGTATTTTCTAAAGATTTCTAGCAATACAAGCCTTCTGCCCGATGGAATCCCATCGACAAAAAAATATTTATATTTTATTTTACACAGAAAAAAAAACCAGTTTTGTTAGTTTAGACATGATGTCTTGTGCTACTGAACTAGTGTTAGTACTTACATCTAATAGAGAAACAACACAACTATTTATTACCACTATGGTCGTAATATGGGGCTGTCCGCTATAGATATTAGGAGGGTGACGAAAAAAATGAAGAACTTCCCTATCAACTTTCATCCAATATGAAACCCCTATATGGGATCAATTTTCAAAACTCCTTCCTTAATGTTTACTTTCGTATTATAAAAGTAAAGATTACGCCTTTTATAGCTTATTGTCAGTTTTTTTCACTGGTAATCTTTGAGTCAACTACTCGAAAAGGTCGCTGGATGTCCTACGTGTCCAATATAATAATATTTTCAGGATGTTCTTGCGACTGCCTTGTTTTTGCCAGTGCATCAGAAATTTTGGCGGTAACCCATACCGATGAATTTCATGCCACAAAAAATCCACAAAAAAACAGCCTCACTCCTGAGCAGAATAGAAGGTAGTCACAATAGTATCCTGAAGCCTGTGGCGGTATATATTTCCTCCGCCATAATATGGCAATTTGTGCGTGTATCGTAGTTTTACTATTACCATTTCTCGTTACGTTTAGTTGTTGGGTGGTCTTCTTATAAATTCGTCTATAGTTAAACTTAACAATGTGTTTTAAGTGCAAACGGGTTACTAACGATTTATGGATCTTTTAGTGTCATCCAAAATAAATAGATTTTATTTTTATATATTTATTTTTACGACGGACATATACGATAGAGATGATTCATTAGAAAACCAGCGTCAGACTGCATTTGTCTGGCATTAATGCTGAAATGAACCTTTTTGGCGCAGCCGTGAGGCACTCACTATTGTTGCATTATTTTCACTTTTTTTATGATTGTTTTTTGTATATGTGTTTCACGAACTGTGTCCAAATAAACATTATTCTTTCTTTCTTTCTTTATGACGACTAAGTATGGAATAAAAAGACAGTAGGATGAGGTCAAGAGAATAATGATGTATTCCGTAGAAAATTCTACCTATTACAAAACACATCAAGCATAAGAAGAGACTATTGCCTTGTTGGTATGAGTAACAAAGACGACACTCTACAAATCCGAACTTTTTCTCAGAACAGATAGGCAGTTCTTCTGTGTTTGAGGATTCCGGCTGAAGCTCGCTTCCACCTTCGGCCTGATCATCACTTACCTTCAGGTGGGATGACGGGCAAGAACTACCCAGTGGAGGTAAAAATAATAAAAAAATAATATGGCACCCGGCCGTAAATATTATTTTACCACCGGAAAAAATCTCATGATTTTAACGCAGGCGTAGTCTTATAGAAGTCCTCAGTTTGGCCACCGTTGCTAAAGAAGTTAAGTTGGTATGAGAAAGCTTACAATAAAATTGTAAATCGTAGAGATTGTAATCGAGAGAAAAATAAAAGTTATTGACGTTCAAAAAGTGTCGATCCTCAGCCCCGTTCGAATAAATGAGGCGTGAATTTGGAAACCTTTTCATAATTATTTGCTAAAGTAGATAGCACATCAACAGACCTTTAGGTTATAATATAGTGCAGCACCTCAAGTTTAATCTAATCTTATCTAAATAGAACCTTTAATCCCTTCTGCAGGATTTCTGGAGGGACTTTAGGCATAACGAGCATAACACGCTACCAATTTTTTATGACGTGTTTTCTTTTCAATAAATTGATTCAAAATGTATTTACTGACACGATTTTCTCTCTAAGAAAACAATATCTTGATTTACAGTTTTCTTTTACGACTACAAAGAAAAGTTATATTGGAAAATCTAGTGGACTGTTATTTTAGCTGACCAAATCACCAATCGCTAACAGAAATCAATTTATTGCCAAAAAAAAGAACACAGTCAAAAGTCGGTTTTAAAAATTATATAAAAACATATATTAACTATAAAAGGTCGCTACGTAAGGGTTTGTCATAATTTAATTTTTTAATCGACTCCTCTACTGCACCGCGAGCCACTGAAAGTTTTCTCGCGACCACTAAATAAGGTGCGTACGCTTCTTACTACAGCGGCGCTGAAGCCAACACTACGGCCAGCAGAACTAGACCTCTGATATCTCCAACATTTTTCATGCACTCGTTCAAATATAGAACAGAGAGAAGGGGGTGGGGGATCTCGCCGATCTGGTTTGTGCGCAGCTGTGTTTGGTAACATGCGCGTGGGCAATCCCCACGTGTGTTGTGTGCCATTAACATGTGTGGGTGGGGTTTGTATGTATGTGTATATTTCAGTTGAACTGTTTTAGGTTAGTGTACTTTAATCTACGGTTAACTAATAGTTAAAGTTAACGAATTATCGTTACTTTAAAACAATATTAGGTGACACTAATAATGTTAGTTACAGTAACAATTGTAATGATTGAAAAGGTAGAACTCCTAAATTATTTAAACTGATTGATGAACTGATCCAACTGCAAACGAGCAATTTACAATAAGCAAGATAACCTCAATTATTAAAAGAAACAAGAATCAAATACGGAACAACTCATCAGAGAAATCTTATTGACATGACAAAGAAAAAAGTCTTATTAGATTAAAAAAAATTTAAATAACCTCCGACACAATTCCAAGTGATGCTGCAGTATCGGTTCAAGGTTACCATGCTCTTCTAATATCATTGAAGTAACAGAATACTAAATTTGGAATCGATCAGACCTGTGGAAGATGCGCACATCTAATCATCATCTAGAAAAGAGTTGATAATCTTCAAACGGCTGAACCGATTTTCTTGAATTGTAGCTAAGAACACTCATCACACCCTAACTTATAACACCCCTATTTATCCGTCGGGGGTTAAAAAGAAACAAGAATCAAATACGGAACAAGTCAGCAGAGAACTCATATTGAAATGACGAAGAAGAAGGTCTTATTAGATTAATAACCTTAAATTAAAATGCACTTATAAACTAAAATGATCGATTCTTATTTGAAACCGATATTGATCATCCTTCGTTTTAGCTTAGGTACTATGGTATTAAATTAAAGGAACTACCACGAGGGTGTCTAGTTGACAAGTTCCAGTCTTTTATTCTGTAGTCCGTGGAGTTTCTTGCCGGCTCTTCTCCATAGGAAACGACCAATTGGAACCGTGCACCTAGCTTCTGACGTTTCATAAGTGCCCATATAGGTTTATTTGAAATAAAATATATTGATTTTGATTTTGTAACTTCTTAGATACTGCATCTTACTATTGTAGTAGGTAGTATTGTAGTCCTATTTCAAGGAGTATGTTTGAGAGTTTAAACTAATTAGTTAATAAATTAAAAATTAAAAATTAGTACTAACAAACTAAAACTATTCACAAACTAAAAATATGGCTTTGAAAAATTCATCCGCATCGCTGTTGACTAGTAGTGTACCCAAGAGACTGACGGTATTGCCACGATGTATGGCAATGCTTAGCCTCTGGCCAAGGTAAAAGCCAGCCCTTGGATCACGGGGAGTGTCAACCAGCCGTTTGTAAATTTCGTTAAAGAGGCCATGAGCACCCGGACCCCACGACCCGAGGGTTTGGGAATGATTAAATTTCCCAAATACATTTGGGTCGCCTTTCAATCCAACAGCTAAATACCAGTATTTTACATGGAGCGATGACCTAGTGACCTCCAAAACCCATTATGAAAGTTACAATTTAACGTTTATTCTTTTATAAGGTCGGCAGTGGCAGTAATTGGCCAAATTATCCAGTTGAATTCCCCGATATCACTAATTTGAATTATTTTTGCCGGGTATTGATCTTCAATTTCTACGATCCATTGTAAATCTTAAACTACCGTTAACTAATCGGTACAATCAACCATTCTTGCCGCCATCCGCTTACTCCCGCGCATGTTTCAGAACTCAGTAATTTCAGTATCAGCCCTACACTGGAGCTAAGCGCACGTCAGTTTTGTTTGAGATATTTTTGTTGTATTTACAAAGATTTTGATGTCTACGTCGTATCGGTTCTAAATTAGATGACCACCGAACCCTGGACTGCGTTAGAAAACATTACTCTGGATTATTTTTGGGGCCTTCAAACGTTTTCTGATTACAATCTCGTTTGTGTATTTCTGGTTGTGCTAGAAACTTGACCTGTAGATGTTGATTTGTAGCTAAAACTGTGCTAGTCCACGTGCTGTGTTTATGGAACCTGATATTAGTTTCGACGGAATTGAATGGATCTGCGGCGACTGTGATGCTACCGTATATGTTCTAAAACAACGTTGATATTTAAGGGCACACCGAGTTTCTAGCGCTAATCGATTCTAGGTATTCTATGCGCGCCGTGTATGTGTGCGTGAGGCACACCGGCAAGCGAACGGCTAGACAGATAAAAGCACTGCACCGATCGCTCGCCACGCGCGCCGAGCCGTGCGCCGATCGACTAGCGCGGTGTTATCAATAATTACAAAATAAAACAAAAAAAACGATTTCAAATACTTTTATTGGAAATATTCACGATATCTTTTCAGATTTAAAACAATTTTTTTAATTTATAATTTACTGTCGTTAGGTAGGTAGGTATCTATGATCATCAATGAAAAATTAATATTAGGTATAATTTACTTAGTCGAATAATACTCAATTAGTTACCTTTTATGATAATATTCAAAGTACAATAGAAACGTGATTTCAAAAACGTAAAATAACACAACGACTAAATAAGTAGGGTAAAAATCCCAGTAGTCGACCCTTTATTTTCAATTTCAAATTATTTATTCTTCAAAGTAGATTCAGTAAAATACTTTTGTTAGTACGTAGTAAGTTTTTGCAGGCAGATTCTATTGAATTTCTAATAATGACTTTTTAGTGAAGCTCTGCTGTTTTTTTTTTTTTTAAACGTTTTTAACGTAAACACTAGGAATTTCTCCTGTATTGTGGGTGCATTTACAAACATTTAAATTCACATACACAAACAGCCAGACCCGGAACAACTACTTGCAGATCATACAAATATTTGTTCCGTGCGGGGATCGAACCCGCGACACGCAGCGCAGCAGTCAATTGCGGCGCCAACCGTGTCATCATTTGAAGTCGGTTACAATTTTTTTTTTTTACACGTTTATCAACTTTTTTGTATTTTTTTCCGCTTCGCTTCTAGCATAACAGTCGCGGAAGGCATAGCTTTTTTTCGTTTTACTGACTTTTTCTTGTCTATTGCATCTAAAATATATTGTGGCTCACGAATTTCCATTTTTCTGTCTAGCCTTGAATCAATTATTTCTGGTAGAAGACACTCAAAGTAAAATGTTTTTAATTTTGTTTCCATATTGTTCTTCCAGAATTCGTTATCTCTTTTTATTGCTTCTATTTTCATATCTTTTTCTGTCCACAAAACAAATAAACATAATTCTTTCCTAGTAATGTGGAGCTGACCCTGCACCTGGTAGAACCAATCGTGTTGTTTATTTATTGTCAAGTTCCCATTCTTCTCCAGTTTCCAGAAACTAATTTTTTTTTGTGCTATGCCTTCCCTGACTGTTATGTCCTTAGCCGAATACGGACACTTAACTTCAATAATTTTATCACCTATTAATCCGTCTGGACTTGCCGCCAAAAACGGCAGTTCAGGGTCGACGAATAGGCCACATTTCTGTATACCGTTGAAGTTTGCTTCTTCGTCAAGTTTTAGTACTTCAGCCAATTGTTCTAATGCAATATGTTCGTGTTCCTTACCATAACGAACTGATTTTACGTGGCTTAAATCACCAGTCACATTGAGAAGAGTTTTTACTAGTGGTGCACATTTTATAAGGCCTCTTTTGCAGACCTTTCCGAAGGCAGACGCAGTGAGACGTAATTTTCTCTCTTGGTGCCATTCTATCGAATCTGCTTGCAAAACAGTTCTCTTTTCAAGAGACTGACGATCCTCATCAGAAAGATGAATTTTCTTTATATGTTCTGATTTAGCAAAATCAAAGTCATCTTGTTCTAGATCTGGCTTTTGACAAGAGTCGCCATAATATTTATCATTGATATTGTTTGTACACTTATTTTTTGCAAAAGATTTTGATAATCTTCGTCTTAAATCTGCGACTCTTTTTTTATTGCGTTTCATCTCTAATTTTTTTACAATAGGGTTAGGACTTCGCATCAAAATCTTTCTGCAAATATACGATTGTGATTCTTTAGCGTTGAATGACACAACTGAGCCAGCACAGCGAGCTGTATAAGACTGGCGACTTGAATAATTAATTCGTTTTCCGCCCACGAATTTCGCAACAACGCTGTTGAATACTTCTGCAATATTACTATTGACATCATGTATTAGGCTTTTAGCATTGTTTACCAATCTGGACATAATTTTCATGATAGCTGCAAAAATATTGCTAGACTTCAGTTCAGCAACAAAATTTTCTGTAGTTTCATTTTGATCAATATTTTGGCAAAAATAAGGTTTGCATAATTTGTGATCTCCGAAAACATGATTTGGGGCATTAATTAGATCTTGTTTTAGGTCAATTACTTTTTGGTTGAAATTTGAATCTTTGGAATTGATATGTTTGACAGCCCCTTTAACTGATCTACGTAAACGCAGTATATTTTTTCCAAGAAGTTTTCGATATTTTATAGGATAGCAAGTGTTCTTGGTTAACTCGTCAAGTTTCGTGCAAAAGTTTCTCAACAGGTGATTTGTACATTCAATTTTTTCCACCAACAAGGTTCCATAAGGTTTTGCTTCTAATATGCTCTTATATGTACTAGAGTCCCCATCAGCAATTAACTTCGAGTAAATCAAGCCCTGATTTGGTAAAGAATGTTTGAAGCCTTCGACTATTGCAACGGATTCCATTCCACTTGAGGAACCATTGTAATTTTTATAACACGTGTGATCGGGAGCTAACATATTTTTGTTCTCTGAACGTGCACAAATCATGCAATACTTGTTTTTTACTGCCATGTAAAGAACTTTTTTTGTTTTGTAACCAATAATAACCGCAGCACCCGAAAAAGCGTTATAATTCTTTTTATATGATCTTTTGGACCAACATCCATCAGCAACCACTGTTATCATGGGTACTCCATCTGCATTAACATTACCATCTCGAACTGCTAAATCGTATTCTTCTTTTGCTGCTTCTGCCATACATTTTTCTTTTGCCGTTTCCCAAAGTTCACAGACTTTTGCATGACACTTGGCATAATAATGATCCGACATAGAAGGGATATCAAGTGAAGCAGACACTTGCTCTAGGCCCGCGTATCCAGAACCTATAGCCATGAAACTACTTACCACGTTTTCGTTGAGATCAAGTTCTTTTTTATCGTTGGATTTTTTAAAATTCTGTAAGCTCAATTTAGTGTTGCACATTTTGCAAACAAACTGGAATTTTGACACAAATCCTTTTCTTTTTTCTCTGACTAATTTCAAATAACTGAAGTTACAACCTAATGGAGAGTTATGGTGTGAAATTTCTTGCAACTGTTCTAATAAATACATAAAATCTACAACTCTATTTCCGCTTATTCTGATCTCTTCTAATTTTTCTTCCGGTTCTATTGTATAATAATCTTCTTCTGAATCTGAATCAGCAGGCGAATGATGTGTAGAATGCTAAAAGGTAAAAAAAATATGAAATTAAATCAAATAAACAAATATCCTATTTTTCTCAATAGGTACAGGATACGTTGATAAGTTCATACCTAATTTTACTACTTACATTGGGATTGTCTTGCGTTCTAGTTACAGCTGCAAACGTCTGTAATTTCTGTATTTCATCAAACGGAAAACTAAAATGAAAAAAAGGAAGATTTATGTTAGCAATTTATATTTTTGTAAGGATTTATAAAATAAAATAAAATGAGGACACAAGCAACAATAATAATCAATATCGGACTTACTTCATGGCAATATTTTCTCTGTGTGAGTAAGTCATGTCACTGTTTATTTCTCCTTCCACTGGAAGACAAGAATTTTGTTCCGGTGTAATTGGCATCCTGTAATAAAACAGAACATTTGATTTAATTATATTTACTATAATTACCAACAAAACTGTTTTTGGATGAAAGTAAGACTTATTTCATAAAAATAATTAGTTTCTGAACTTACAATTCCAGAGTTTGATAAATTTTGGAATCGGTGTCATCCATGAAATTTACCCTAGAAATGGAAAGTTATAAAGATAATGTGGTACTTCATTATTAAATACTTAATTTATTATGATGTTTTCTTGGACACATCCTATTATTTTTACGCTTACCTCACCAGTTCATCAGATGACTCTTTGTTTAGTAGTGAGGTGCCAATAACTGGTACATTTACCCTATAAACAGAAAAAGATAAAGAATTTTTCAGTCAAATATCGTAAATAGGTAGATAAGTGACAACTAGGTATAATAAGTAGGTAGGAAGATTATACTTACGAAGCCACAGTATTCTCTTTATCCTCAAAATTTTCTATCTGTAGTTGTCTTTCTCTCTCGTCATCAGATGATACAAATTTATTTTGCAGTGAAATGTCAACAACTGGTATATTTACCCTATAAGTAGAAAAAAAAAAAACAAAATGATTCGAATCATAGTAGATTTAATTTAGTGAATTTTAAACTGTATTGTATCACGGATCGACAACATATTTTCCAAAATTCGAAAATAATAGAAAAAAATTACGAATTTCACAAAGACGGACATCGAACCTTGATACTGAGCACTTACCGAGTCTTCAGTATGAATTTGGCGGCATGAATTAGTTTCACCAGATACTAGAAAGTAGGTAGGTACTGAAGTATACTTACGAAGCAACAGGAGTATTCTCTTTGTCTTCAACATTCTCAGCCTGTAGTTTTCTTGCTCTAAAAGATAAATTTAATTGTTTTTAAAATACGACATTTTTTTTAAAAGACACCACCTAGGCACTTAGTAAATAAGTAGGTAAGTATTCGAGTTTTACTTACTTCATTTCTTCATGCAAGCGTTTAGCATTGGTTTTTCGCCAACCCCTTCTCTGTCTTGATTTCTTTACTTTGTTCACCATTTCAAATACGCTACAATGAATTTTCACTCAATTTTTCTTCGTTACGTTATTAAATCCGTGCGTTAGCGCAAGCGACACAAGCTCCTCGTCCGATGGCCGACACAGGACTAAAGCGGACAGGAGGGCGGCGCGGCGGCTCTGGATAAGATGGACGAAACTCGCGCGAATTTAGGTATTTCCTTCTTATTGTTAAAAAATCACACATTTTGAAAATTTAAAGTGTATACGTTATATAAAACATGTAGTTTGGTTATTATTCAAAAACTGATGACCTTCCGCGAAGTATTCACGCCGTACTAAGCGTTTGTTGTGTTTTTTAGAGATAACTTTGTGTATTTATTCTATCGAGCCAACTTTATCAAATCGTGTTTCCATCGTATATAATGCCTAGTATATACGCCCAATAATACCAATTTAATTCCTTAGATTTTAATTTAATTGTTTACTACTTTAAACAACCGTTTTAAAAACGCGTTTTTGTGTATAAATAGCTCGGTGCCCCGTTAAAGAATCGATAGTGGGGTCACGTCATAGTGTTGTCAAATATTCTTTTGCAGGATGGATGTGAAAATCTCAATAGTCTGAATCTGCGACAATGGTGTGGTGTCTGTTTACGTTGTTCTTAATTTAATTGTCATCGCATTGTCAATATTTGAAGAATTTATAACACATGTTCCGCTTTCAAAATAGAATTCTTGATGTGACCCGCTCACTATTCAATGCGAGTTATAATTTCGCATAGGTTATAAGCAACCTATGCGAGATTATAACACGCGTTGAATGGTTACTAAATTCTTTGCATGTTTGTGTTATATTTACGTTCAGCGATTGGGTGTTGCTGTAGTTACTAACATCATTGGATAACTCAGCCATTGGAAATTATGTTATGCTGACTTCCGTTTCAGTTGCAGACTCGACAACAGCGTTTCTTTTAGATTGGACTGGACTAAATTCGTCATCATTCATTCTCTTGCTCTAATCCCAATTTGTTTGGGGTCAGCGGAACATGTCTTTTTCTTCCATACTTCTCTGTTAGTCGTCATCTCGGTAGTCATCCCCTTTCTAGCCATATATCTTTCACACAGTCCATAGATCGTTTCATTGGTCTTCCTACTCATAAAGCTTAACTCCTAACCTTTTTTCACGACATTTTCCTCACTCCTCCGTGTAGAAATCGGTTGTCATGGTATGCGCATGTGATGCATGTCCATAGACTGCTAGCAAGATAAGTCAGCGCGAGGAACTAATCGTATACCGCTGTCATGTCGTTTATGTGAGGTAAAATCACAATCATAGTCAAAACTTTCCTCACGACATTTTCTCATACATACGTACATAAACTCACGCCTTTTTCCCATGGGGGTAGGCAGAAACTACATAACAGAACGCCACCTGCTACGATCCTTACAAACTCCTTTTGCCTCGTTAACGTTCATACATCTGGTCATACACGCACGCCGGTTTCAAGTACTACGCACCTGACCTTTCTGAAGAACCTCCCCAAAAAATCATATCTCATATAGGTATATTTTATTCTCATATCTCTGCATTATATGACTATACCATGACAACCGATTACTTTGACCTAAATCCATACCAGGAAAATATTTGAGTCTCGGTTATGTATTAGGAGCGTCCAGGTGCGAGAGATGTGTTAACGGAAGGTCGTTGTTCTAGGTCAAGAGAGCCTAGACAAGGTGGCCATTCTATCATCGATTAAAAGGGAGGAAAAGTAAAAAAAAAAATTGAAACATAATGTTCCCACTGATGGGACAGAGGCCTCCTCTCAGTGAGAGGGAGTGGGCTTTTATAATCCACCACGCGAGCCCAGTGCGAGAATGTCACATATGTCTTCGATTTTTTGGTTCTAGGTTTTCCTTCACCATTTTGAGAGCAGTGGTGATAAAATTAAATGCACAAAGTATATTGCAAGCGCCATTGCTGAGCGTGTGGTTCAAGGTTTGTTTCCAGGGTCGGGGGAAGTGTTATTGGGTTTTTTCATCAGGAATTTCTTACTAACAGCCCGGAGTTTGAAAGTTGGCGGTGTGATAGGCATAGGGGGAGCGGGAAGCCTCGGGGGGGCAGGGGGGTCTCGGAAAGCACGTTAAGCCGTTGGCCCTGCATCTGATCTCTCTTCGGTCGTGTCAGATTGCCGTCCATCGGACAAAGAGAGTGAGGGAAGAGAGAGCACCTGTGTTTGCGCACACACTTGTGCACAATAATATCTCTCGCGCCGAAGGCTGGTCTCCGCTGAGATTGATCGCCATGGCCGAAATTTGGTCTGGAGGGCTGTATTTTATTACTATAGGTACATAATATGACTACGTCAGAGAGTGCAGTTCGCGTAACTGAATTTTGGGCCAAACATATTAGGTACCTATTTATATGAACTTTTCGCCATCGATACGTTACAGGTGATTTGAACCAAACGGCTCGCATCACATTGGATCGGAAAGGATACGAACGGATTCGCGTCCGGCAGGATGTCGACGCATACGATCGGCTCGGCTCCGTTTCTGCGCCTAGTCAAATAGTTTCATTCCTACCGTGTTGCAGCCGAAAGGATCTAATCGGAAACGCCGACAGCCGATCGCTCGTCGCATCATACTTTCAGCTACAATCGCGTATCGTGGAAGACGCCCGCGCTCAAGCTGCTGTGCGTGGCTTGGTAAATACTTACATTAAATACTGTGTACACGATTTAATATCGTTTAAAGATTGTAAAATCCGTTACGATCTGATGCGATGCGAACACTTTGGTGGAAACATGTTCAAGACTCACAACAACGCGTTTCCGCCGCCCATTTGCAGTAAATTAAACTCCGCTTAGCGCTTTTTCATGAATAGTAGGTAAACCTTTGTAACAATTCGAAACTTAATAATAATGTCAACTGGCAATTGAGCAGTCTTCACAATAGCTTCGAAAAAATCACATAATGCGTCACGGTCGAGTAAACCAACACTAGTTTATTGTTAAGGCAAGTTGTGGGTGATACCCGACGATTCCTTCAGCGATTTGTCGCAGCACAGCGGGTGACATCGATACGCGTTTTTTTGTCGTTTGTCGGTCCGTGTGAATGCGGTTTCTGGGTTATTTGGGCGTACACTGGCGTGCAATTTATGGACAAAGTAATAACATTTTAAGGTTTGGGGTTTGGTCTAAATATTTTGACATAGGTAAGAATAAGCAGTAGGTATAGAGGGTACTAATAACACAGGACCAATTGAAATCCTGCCTGTTAAAAGCATTCATTCTAAAAGTTGGCAACGTCGCAAATAGCTGTCAAATATTATACGTATATTTACCTGTTTGATTAATTGGTCAACATAACTATTGAAATGTTATGAAATATCGCTAACTAGTGAACTAGAATATTAATAATGAATTGCAATTATATCACTGAATTTTATGTACTTAAGTAACTGTTTTAGGTGTAAAAAATAAGTACCTCACTGTTTTAGGTGCAAAAAATTGAAAGTTTCCAAATACTTTTTTTGACATCTGAAACTAAATATTCGGTATTACGATATTAATGAAATGCAATTAGCATTTCATAATCAATATTTAGTTCACTAGTTAGCCATACTTAATACATATTTCCATACAGAAATATTGCAAAATTAATCAAAAAAGCGAAATATTTCACAACTATTGGCGACGTTGCCAACTTTCATAATGCACGCATGCTCATCTTATTAGCTTACGTAGGATCTAAACTCAGTGGTCTAGTGGTCGCAAGTCTATTGCAGAACATGGTCAGGCAAAGTGTTATTGGGTTTATCTATCAGGAATATCTATGTAGCAGCCTGGAGGCTGGATTTGTGCCCGATTGATGGCAATAGGCTCGCCTCCTATTACATGGAACTTAAATATAACTGGCCAAATGTGGGTGTACACCTCTGCCTAACCCTTCGGGGAACACAGGCATGATGTTATGTAGGATCTAAAGTTATTAGGTAGGTAGATAAATATCATTTAATAGTCAGTATAAAACCGAAACCAAATAATTTTGCAAGCAAGTGTAATTGATTTTTTTTGCAAGATTTACGAAATGTGTCTATCAACGAATTAATAATGTATTACAAACACGTGGAGCGTGCTATCGTGAACATCAGTGCATTTGTTACATTTGAATGAGCGAATGAATGAATGGGATGATTTGTAACGTTAATATGACATTGTTCAGTGTAACATCTTGAGAGCTTGCGTTGTGCATTTGCAGGATCATTCATTTTAACGTGAGTAATTAAATGAAATGACTTGTTCGTCAACTGGCGAGTGTCAACCTTCCGATTTTACCTACTTTTTTGTCGTCAACTCGCTTGCGCGTATAAAGTACAGTCAAATAAAAACACATTGAAACCAATAGATGATGATAATTTTGTTGTTTATTTAGAAGTAGATCTTTTATGACAATTTTATAAGTTTTGGTCAATATTTTAAAACTAGATGGCGCTGGTATTTCCTGATTTATCCCTGAGAAGAAATGCCGAAACTAACTCAGAGGTCATGGTCTCTTTTTTAGTCCTAATAAAAATCAACCTGCCTAGCCTTTTCCCAACTATGTTGGTGTCGGCTTCCAGTCTAACCGGATGCAGCTGAATACCACTATTTTACATAGAGCGACTGCCTATCTGACCTCCACAACCCCCAATAACTGGGTAATACGATACCCCTTGGTGAGACTGGTTGACAGTCTTTAGGGCTTTTGACGACCCGTAACGACTGTCAAAACTGGAAGGGCCTTTTGAAGAAAGAGCCATTGCAGCTTTGAGTTGACCTGTCCCGACAGAGGGAATGCAAGCATCAGTCATCGATCGTATAGCTCAACTCTAGGAAGCTCAACGATCCGTCACACTAAAGTCACTAATAGCCGATTCCTATAAATAACGGACCGTTATTGGTTAACATTAAGACTCTTGTATCTTTACCAATAATGAAGCAAATACCTTATAGCTTTGCATAGTAGACCCCACCATTATGGGCTTTAGCTATCACAAGTAAAATAAGCTTACGAATCTATTTATACGCCCAGTTTGGCAATAACCAAAAGTACCATTGGTAAGACAAACGATTCGTTTTTGTTTATAGGAACCCGAGCATAAGTATCTAAGAACCAAAATTTCAAGTTAAGGCTCGTACACATTGGCGCGATATCGCAGGCGCGACAAGGGTAGCGATGTCTGTCGCGTCCGCGATATCGCGCCAGTGTGTACGAGCCGTTACTCATAGGTCTGAAAAACTTTTCGGTTTTGTAAGGTTTAAACGCTACTGCTGAGTCTTGCTGTGCTGTGTGCTGGTCCTGGGTTCACGGGTCGGGTATAGTGTCATTGTGGTTTTCATCTAGAACTTCTCAGTAGCTGCCCGGAGTCCGTTTGGTGGCAAAAGCAATAGGCTCGCTCCATATTACATGGGACTTAAACATAACTGGCGAAATGTTGGTGTACTATTTATGTAGATACAACTCTGCTCAACCCTTCGGGGAATACAGGCGTGATATTATGTTATGTGTAACGTCTTTATTTTTTTTACTTAACGATTCAAGCTTATATTTTTTTCATCACACAACTACTAAAATAATAATTATTATAACCCTACCATATTTCCACAACTCTATTATAATTATACCTCAAAATCTCATAACTCATAAGTAACAATTTACACAAAAAAAAAAATATAATAACCCGTTTCCCGATCCCCTAAATATTGATATTTATTTATTTTGCCACAAGCATTATTATATTCTTCATAACCGCACTAATGACGGCTGATGGGTTTACAAGCCGTTTTTATGCGCGTACGCACAATGTGTGTCGGCGGGCGGTCCTTGTGCGCGCACAATGAGGACGGCAATTTGTGCTGAAGAGTTCATAAAGCTTAGGGCGACGTGCTGGATACGACATGTGCGGATATTGATTTATAGGGCGGCTTAAGGCGACCACTCGTGGTAGAAGCACGCTAAGATGAGATGACCTCATCTTAGTCATAAGATTTAAAATTCTCTTCCCAGCAAGTAGAAATGTGCAGTTAAGCAAACAAGTTCAATGGAGTATTATTGTTCTAATTTCCATCTTAATCCATATCAACTAGGAAGTGGTTGACTGGCGGACGTTTTGGGGAACTGTGTTCTGATTCTCGGCCTAATTTAATTATAGAACTTTTGAATTAATTTTATCAAATAATTATCTATTAGAATTCCCAAAGGCTGTACTTTTGAATCACAAGACATTGGACAAAATCTGCGGAGCATTGTCTAGTCACTGTGCAGCAGTGCGTACTACACTGTCGATTCTAGTTAGTCACATCTATCCAAACTACATCCTTACTCTATGAACTTAAAGGAAATCTTATTCCCGAAACTGTTGCATACTGTGGTAGTTTCCGGTCTCATACACGTTCATACAATGTCATACATTCATTCATGGTAATGTGAGACGCGCAGTCATTTCGTGGGCTTTGTGCGTCAGTTGACAATATTATTGTATTGTGCATGTAATTGATATTTCAGGTAAGCATTTTAGTAAGAGATTATTAATGTATATAGTACCTGGTACTTGTTGACAGCCCTCGGGGTGCTCGTGGCTTAGTAATATATCTGTTGTGGGGCAAAGCGGCTGACATTCAAAATATATTTGTTCTTCAAAAATGAGCTGTTCGAGCAATTTACCAGCTAGATGCCAGAGTTTATTTTAATGCCTTTAAAGTTAAAGTAAAATCCAACCTTTGTTCAAAGGCATACTATTCTATCAACGACTACTTAAACGATAAGAATAGTGGGCGCTGTGATTAACTCAAGACAATGTTTATGTTCTTTCTCCAGAATTAGCTTTCCTACCGACAGGTTATATGAGTTCATAAAATTGTTTATTTTAGTTGAGTCTATTTATTTTAATGTTTTTTTTTTGACATAATCTTCTCATTAAAATGTTTTTTTTAATGAGTTGTATTGCAATATGTGGTTAGCTAGCGACCTCGACAATTGATCATATTATTTTGCCTGAGCAACTGGCAGTAAGTTCTAAAAATGTTTTCTTAAACCAATTTGAAGAAATAAAAATATCATTTAGCTTATTGCCATGAATTGAAACCATGTACAGCCACTACTACTGTACTGTACTGTACTGTTTGTAGGTACTGGACTTATGCCCGCGACCGTACGTTTCTAGACTCGTAGTTTATGAGTCATAGACATTATTATTCTTACGCATACGTCCACTTATTCAGTTCTCACACTTTTATTCAGGCCATAATAATGTAACAAAACTACTTAACTACTGTATTAAACGAAACTAAGTTTATAATCTCACTAAAAAAAACATTTAAAAAACACTTTCCAAAGACCAACAAACAAAGAACTTCACTTTCATTGCAAAAATAACATTCAAAAGTGTTATCCAAATTTTTTGAGGATTACTGCGAACTATCTCACGGTAGCCAGTAATTACTTCCTATAATCCTTTTTTGACCACCCACCTTGGTCTCCGTAATCCTTTTAAACGAATATGAACCTTATTCGTGCGGCATAAGCTTGAGCAAGATTTTGGGGTATCGGAAATTCAGATGGATGGTCGAATAATTTGTATGGAAGTAAATATTTGTGTCAATTAGCGACATTTCAGTGTAGTGCGGGTATTCAGGTGTGTCGGCAAGATCACTAGGGTTGTCAGTCGTAATTAAAATGTTTTGACGAAGAATTTGATGAATAAAATCAATAAGTCGGTAAATTTTAAAGGGAGCATAACTATATTATATTTTAAGGAAGGATTTCCGGTACGTTGTTGATTAGATTTCGAAATGGAAAGAGTTGCGGTTCGATGGAGTCTTTCAATTTTTTACTGCGTGTGTAAGCTCTTTGTGGTTGGTTGTGTATTGACGTCAGAAGTACCTAAGTACAAAGATAGGATTGTGAGAAGGTAAACGTCTACGTCGCCTTTTCCCAACTATTTTGGGGTCGGCTTCCAGTCTAACAGGATGCAGCTCAACACCAGTATTTTACATGCAGCGACTGCCTATCTGACCTCCACAACCCAGTTTCTAGGTGATAAGATACCACTTGGTAAGACTGGTTGTCAGACTTTCGAGCTTCTGACGACTGTCAAAGATCCACGAATGACAGCCGAGACCAACGGCTTAACGTGCTTTTCGAGGCACGGAGGAGTCTCGATATGTAAAGATGGTCACCCATCCTCGGACCAAGACCGGCAACTGTAGCCTAATCTGATGGATTGACCCGTGCGGCTGTTATTACTTTAGCCACGAACTCCTCGTCTAAACGTCTACGTCGACTCAAAACGTCTATTACCTATTTAATTTCGAAAACCACACTTTTTGACATTTAGGATGGTGCAAAATGAATAGTTAGGTAATATCAGGTAAGTGATAAGAAAAGAAAACTAAGCTAGACTCTCGTTTATTAACATTAAGAGCTCATTCTGAAAGTTGGCAACGTTGCAAATAGTTGTCAAATATTTCGCCGTTTTGATTAATTTTGCAATATTACTGTAAGTAAATATGTATCTAATAATTATGACTAACTGCTGAACCAAAATATTGATTATGAAATGCAATTATTAATATCGTAACACCGAATATTTAGTTTTAGATGTAAAAAATATAATAAATTAATAATAAATTAATAAAAACAGGTAAATATTTGACAGCTATTTGCGACGTTGCCATCTTTTAGAATGAACACCGTTAACTTACATCAGAGTGGATTGCCAGCAGAACTGACGGTCATCAGTAGAACTGACAATCAGTAAAACTATTATGTGTAAAACTGACGACTATCAGCGACGCTGACAGCTATCAGAAGAACTGTGGGCTATTACTAAGCCCAGGTACGCATGGGCGATTTTTTAACGCAACGATTTTTTTATCGCGCTTGGATATTCAACTCTGGGTGTTGAGCCGAGGATCGAGAATCCAACAGACTACATGTCAGCGCGTCAAAAAATATTCTAATTTAAATTCTCAACGATACGCATCAATGATAACTAATTAAAATCAATTAATCTAATTTTAAAATTAAAATTATTATGACTAACCAAAATGTTTGCATGTCACATTATTATGACTAAGTGTTAGGCCTCTGCCTCGAATCTTGCGGACAACGGGGCGGCAGCGGCGCGGCGACCGGTACCTTTGAACGCGCCGCTCGTCGCGCCGCTACCTTCGAGACCGGTTCCATATAAATATATGCTTATGACCGCACCGCTTCCGCGCCGCCTCCGCCGCCGCCCCGCTGCCCGCAAGATTCGAGGCAGAAGCCTTGGATCTATTGAATTATTTATGTTAAGACCAAAATTGTACCAGCACTTATCGCAAATAAATTGATTTGATTTGATCACTTCTCACAAGGTTGCGGGACAGAAGCAACAGCCTCTTGAAAGTTAATGCTGATCGACCTGACGAAAGCCCCATAATGAGACTAAAAAAAACACCCTGTCGGTAGTATAATTTAAGTACCAACATAGCAAATAAATAAATTGTTTACTAACATCTAGTACTGTAAGATTTTTTTTGTAGGTAATTGGATCTAGCGGTCTGTAGAATAAATAAATTATTATTATTAAGCAGTGCGTTGAAAATCGAGTGCGCGGTTAAAATCGCCTGTGGGTACAAGGGCTAGTCTGCCGATTCTCAGTAGAACTCTCCGTCGCTAAGCTTCATCGCGTATAAGTACAGGGAGCGAAACTCGCAGTACTGATTAGTGCACCAGCCGCCGTGGCCGTCGGTACAGCGGCAAGAGTCGCACTCGTCCATGTACTTCTCGCCCGGACTGCACTTGAAGAATGGGTTCTTTATTACTGAAAAGAAAAAAAATTTGATGTATATCATTCGCTCTTATCTCAATTTATTTCAGTCAGCAGAACATGTCTTTTTCTTCCATACTTCTCTATTAGTCGTCATCTCAGTAGTCTTCCCCTTTCTAGCCATATCATCTTTCACACGGTCCATCGTTCTATAGTATTTCCCTACTCTTATAGCTCCCTAGTATTTAAATAGCGTTAAGTATCTTTGTTGTCATCACGGTCCCGGAAAATGAGTGAATTGCATCAAAACCCGCGGTAACGTGTCCATAGATATTGTATGTCATTTGGTTTTAGAACTTATCAACTATCATAAGAATCGTAAATAAATGCTGGTAGGTACTTTACAGTGAGAAAAAAAAATGAAGACGAAAATATCAGGAATACTTTCAACGGGAGTCTCCCGAAAAATGTTAAGTAGATATTACATTGTCAATCGGACTGAAACGTACCTGGATTTCATCGAAATCGTTATTACAATTTGTCCGCCGACAAAATAAGTACTATTTCAGGCATTTCAATTAACATTAAGCTCGTAAATTGATCAAACATAATTAATATATTATCTTCTTTTAATTTAATTTAATATTTTCATCGATTCTAATGAGCGTATTGTCAGCGCCTGATGAAACAGCTTTAGCAAGACAACACAAATGTACAGTTAATGTCGGAAATTATCGATGGAGCTATTTGTTTTCGCCTTTTCCAGTTAAATAAAAGTAGATAAGCTCTCATATATTCGACTGTTCGATGAAGTATGAACAGCAATCCACGTGGTGACGATAGTGATATCGATCGTAGGCCATGAGACTCTAGAATATTATGGAGGACTACATTTTTCTATGTACCAATTACCTATGGTGCTATAAATAAATGATTTGATTTGCTTTGAGGACTATTATGTATTTATTCCTTAGATTCCTTACCAGTACATCGAAGGCAAGGCGTGCTCCTCTCGCACAGTGCAGTGACCGTGGGCTCGCAGTACACACAAGACGGCATGGCGCGGCAGGCTCCGGTGTCCTGCGCCTCACACAGCAGGCAGTTCTTGTTCTCAGGGACGATGGTCAGCGAGGTCTCCTCCTCCCAGTACTGGTGAGGTGGTTTTGGCTTCACGAATTGGGAGACTACGTAGCTGTGTGTTAAGAATAAGTGTGAATGGATAATTACTGTGATTGTCTTTGTCACCTGCCTCGCCTTTTCCCAACTATGAAAGAATCCAGTGTGACCAGATGCAGCAGAATACCAGTATTTTACATGGACCAATAGCTATCTGACCTCCACAACCCAGTAACTAGGTAAAACGATACCCTTTGGTCAGATTTATGACAAATGTCAAAGATCTATGATTGACAGCCGGGACTAACAGCTTAACGTGCTTTCCAATGCACGTACGGGTCTCGATATGTAATGGATGTTCACCCATCCACGAACTGACAGCGGCAAGCGTAGCTTAATAACCTTCTATTGACGCCTGCGGCTGTTATTATTTAGCCAGGAGCCCACCATGTATCTATCATATAAATCATTTATCTGTGATTGCTTCATTAATTATTTTTACCTATTGCAGTACTTATAATAGTAATTTTATTCTAGGTACATTATCATCATCTATAATATATAACGCCTCGTGCAGACTGGCGCGACGCGCTATCTGACCCCAACAATTCGCTTGCTGGGTAATACAATACCCTTTTGGACATGAATCTTTTTTTTCTGTTTTATCATGTTAAGATACGCATCATTTCTGCGTATCACTAATATAATTTCACTCTGTATATGAAACTCACGCCTGACTTCCAGGCCGGTAGATTGGGGGAGACTCCTCGGTGCCGCCGCCGACGGAGCTCAACGAACCAGGGAGAGGCGAGCCCCTCTGTCGACCTACACGAGGATCTGAAAAAGGAGACATCTCCCTAAAAAATCATACAACAAAACTAAAGTTTAAGGCGAAAGGCCTGCGAAATTCAAATTCTGTTACGTTTTTTTGCAATTTGCAAGTCATTATTAGGTTGTATGTTGATCAAAATATGATTTAGTCAGTGAAATTCTAACAGTACGGATTTAAAAAAATGCCAACTTTACAGGAGATTCAAAAAACAGTATGAAATGAATGTAACTAGCAACTGAGATACGCAGTGTAATTATTTTTCAAATAACGCGTTCGTATTGGTCAGGTTATCGTGTTTTGATTGGTCTATACGATGCGCGCCATTAAGCTTTATCCAGTGACATTCAAATCTCAAAACAATCTTAAAATGATTTACGCACTGTTAGAACTTCACTGACGATTTGCGACCGTAAAAAATATGTGTTTACAGACTGATAATCATTAGAATCATCAATACTTAGTTAGAATTTGCCACAAATGTGATGATTTCATGAAATAGTCATTCAATAACCCTTATTTGTAATCATATTTTGTCTATCTTGTGTGTTAGTGGCACTGACCTTCAAATTGCAAAAAAAAGCTAAATAATAAAATAAAATAAATAAAAATATTTTATTTCAGAAATCCATGAGTTATATCAAGATTACAAAAATGGAAATGAATATTAGGTGACTGAATTTAAAAAAAAAAAACCTCCAAAGCGGATGAGATCTTATCTGCTACAGTCTTCAAGATTTCGTTGCAAGGAAACTTTCTACCGATTTATTATACAGAAAGTTTTTTTTCTATTATTGTTTCCGGCAAACTACGGACTTTTCGGTTTTTTTAACTCTTAGATTAAAGATAATAATAATATGTACCTAAATATTCTAAAAAAACAATAGGTATTTCTAACAAATATACCTACAGTTCGTCACTGCATCGATTATATTTATGATTATGATACACCCATCGAATACATAATTAGTTTTTAGGAAGGGTGTTATTGGTTATAAAAAAATCATCTAATTGATTCTTGAATGCATTGAATTTGAGTAATTTTTTTTATACATGATTTTGGTATTTTGTTGTATAATTGTGGTCTTTCAGAAGTTTTTTTTTTGCCAAACTTACCTTCACCATAGCCCATGACAGTCGCCACCAAACCGGCTAAAGATAGCAGGTGCCGAATCATTGTGCGTTCACTCAAAACAATCATTTTTCCTTTGTCAGTTCACGTACTGGTCCTTCGAGCCGGATCGCTTCAAAGGGCCACTACTATGTGATACTGTATGAACGTGGTGCAGGGAGCCAGCTAATTGATCGTTACACGCCAATTATTTCGATTGGCTTAGTAAAGCGGCAAATACAGGCTGTTGCCTAAACTTCAACATTGATTTATTCATATCGTGTATAGTAGTTACGAAACTATAAAATGATAAGTGATTTTATTTCTGTAAGTAGGTTAGTACAAGCAATTAACACGACTATCGTATTTTAACAAGTGCAAGTTGAACTCCACACGAAGAATTCCGAACCACCGAACCATAATTAGCAAAAAACACCGGAAAAACACTTTTCTTGTATTCCCTTTTTAACTTTTTTAAGAAAAACACAATCTGTGAACATTTTAATTGTCTATCTATTACGGCTCCAGAGATATACTGACACCCACTGACAGAAAAACGGACAGCGGAGACTTAGGGCTCCGTTTGGAACCCTATTAGAAGAGTTCGGCTCTTTACCGACCAGTTAAGTCTGTCCATCTCGTGATTTTTTAGAAATTCGCATCTCATTCGCAATCTGTCAAAAATACAACCAATTTATCAACATTTTTGACAAGTTTGACAGATTACAACTTGAATGTGAACGTTTTTTAAGTACGAGAAGAGACCTACTGGTTGACGGAAAAAAAAAACATTGAAACAATTTTGCTTTAAAAACAACCTGTATGTCTTTCGGTGTATCTGTCCAATTAAGCGCTGTATACCTCTCGTTAACGTTGCAGATTAACTGCACTCTGGCTTGCAGATTTAACTGCTGTTAAGAGGGGCCAGGCAGCGCATGTATTGGTAATATTGCTATACAATATACGACCTTTTTACGACGATTTTCAGACCTTTATGCGATTTATTTTCATGTGTGTGTCATTTAACACCAGCTTCCGTAATTGAACCTTACCTTTAAGCCATTGTCAATCAATCTGCCTAGCCTTTTTCTAACTATATTGGTGTCGGCTTCCAGTCTAACCGGATGCAGCTGAATACCAGTATTTTACATGGATCGACTGTCTATCTGACCTCCACAACCGAGTTACTGGGTAACAAGATACCCCTTGGTAAGACTGTTGTCACACTTTTGATGAATGTCAAATATCTATGATTGACAGCCTCGACCAACTGCGTAATGTGCTTTCCAATACACGTAGGGGTATCCATATGTAATGGATATTCACCCATCCAAGAACAGACCGCGGCAAGCTTAGCTTTACCTTCGATCGACCCGTGCGGTTGTTATTATAATAGCCCATATCCATATAAATATCGCCCTAAAACAATAAACGCAATATTAAGGACCAATTACACTCATATCGCGAACGTTATCAGTCGAGTGTAATGAAGCTCATTTTCTGATAATTTGTGACGTCAGAAAGGTGTAAATTTAATATAGTGATAATGGCGTTATTACACCATCCATCATGCGCCGGGAAACGACAGCTGACGCCTATCTATTGTATACAGCGTGTATCAGAAATGTGTGGTCATGTTTAAGGTTATGGTACAGAGTTAGAGACCACGTCTTGAAGATTGTAGATGGACAAAAACAGTTACGATAAGGATTGGTCCATTGGGTAAGCGCTATAGACGAAGAACGTTTACTAGATTGGATTATGATTTAAAAAAAATTGCTGGTCCACAATGGGAAAAATAGCCCAAGACCGTGAGAAATGGAAAGCTTTGGAGGAGGCCTTTACCTGCGAGGAGTTCCAGTGGAAGAATAAATTAGTACCTTACCATCTTAAAATGTAAATGTTTTGATTAATTTAATTAATTACATAGTCATATTTTGTTTGCTATGTACAAAGGTAGGTAAACTGTTGTTTCATTCTTTATGTTAATAATTGTAAAACTGGAAATAAAAGGGTTTTTATTCTTTTTACAGATCATCAAGCTGAACAACTTTCTTCAAGAGACCAACATCGTAATCGCGAAGAAATTTATCAATGTCCCATAAAAAACTTCAATACCTACACTACCCAAAAGTTTAGGACAGCTAAAAATTTATGCGCAATTACGACGATGGTCACATAGAGAAAGTTGTTCAGTTTGATTAACAGACTGTTAATTTGTAGACCATTTTCTATTTTTTTAAGTATACCTGGTACTTGTTGACAGGCCTACCCTGTTCTCTCACACCTATTCACACTGTAATTAATTTTAAAACATTGTTAAACTATATTTTTTGTTAAAAAGTAACCGAGGTGTTCTATTTCTTGCCGGCTCTTCTCCATAGGAAACGACCAATTGGAACCGTGCGAGGAAAGGTTTATGTGAAATAAAATATTTTTATTTTGATTTTGATGGTCTGTCCCACACCCTTAAAACTATGACCACACATTTCTGATACACTCTGTATACAAAACTCGTAAAATGTATGTACAGTTTTTATCTTTATAATATTATGTATAATAGGGTAATGGCGTTGATAAACTATTGTAAAAGAAAATAACCTCATATTGAATTTTGTTGGATGATCTGAGGGGCAATTCCTGTATTTTTAAGAACGCTTTCATTTTAACGCTCGTGCGACTGAAAGTCGCGAGACGCGACACCGGTAATTGTTCTACCGAACCGGCGCCGGCGCGACACGACAGCGCGACGCAATTTTTATAATACAATTCCTAAGAAAACTTCACGAGCCTTTATTAAAGTCGTGTCGCGCCTGTTTGTAGGAGCCTTTAGGCAAAGGGAGTAGGTTTGTAAGGATCGTAGCAGGTGGCGTTATGGGAAGGAGTCTACCTATCCTTTACCCAACTATGTTGGTGTCGACTTCCAATCTAACCAGATGCAGCTGAATAGCAGTATTTTTAAATGGTGCGACTGCATGCCTATCTGACCTCCACAATCCAGTTACTGGGAAACATGATACCCCTTGGTTGTCAGACTTTTGGGTTTCTTACGACCAGTAACGACTGTCAAAGATCGATACAAATTACAGCCGGGACCAATGCCTTAACGTGCTTTCCGAGGCAAGGGAGGGTTTCGACATATTATAATGGATGGTCACCCATCCACGAACCGACCCCGGCAACCGTAGCTTAACTTTCGATCGACCTGTGAGGCTGTTATCATTTAGCCACGAGCCCCTTCTATTACCATCACAAATAAAAGGGTATCAAAACAAATAATAACAGCCTGCGGTTCAGTCCTCAGGTGGATAAACAGACAATCATCCTCATTATCAGCCACGTGGTGAATCTCACGCGTCGAGTGCCCACGTGCCAAGCACGATAATATTGTGCATATCGATAATATTATGTATCGATAATATGGTATTATATCGATAGAGGACTCGATTAACTGTGTCGTGTTGTTCGTTAATCAATTGGAACTTACGACAGGCGTTTATACAGGGTGGCAGAGCACGCGCAAACTGTAACCATGAATTCAGCTTTTTACGTTGGTTTAAAAAAAACAATAAACATAGAAAAGTGCAATACCTCCGCGGTCAAAATGTATGTAACAGCAGATTTTTGCTGAACAGAAAAAGTATTGAATCATGTGCTGAATTAATGGTATAGCATGTCCAGTATGAAGTGACGCACCCCATACCGCATTTTACGTACAAGTCGCGCCTGTAGGTAATGCGGTAGTACGGCGCATCACCACAGACTGGGCAAGCTATAACAGATTGTGCGTCGATGCCCCTGCCACCCTGTATAAGAACAAAGTTTCTGGTCTGTGTAAACATTAAGGAACACAGGATCTGACCAAGATTATGTCTGGATTTTACTACATTGATCCCTGAGTTTGTGTCGCCATTTCTTCTCATGGGTAGTCAGATAGGAAATGTCGATTCCATCTATAGCGTTTTTTTTTAAAGACGTGACGATTATAGACTTATTATAGAGAATAAACAATTTCTTTTACCTAACAAGTTTTTTTTTTTTCATTTATTGGTGGGTATACATGTAATTTACATTTTAAACTAACACATAACTACATTACAATATACAAGTATATAACAAAACTTAAAAACCGGGAACAGCTCATTGCCCATCAAAAAATTCGTCCGCATCGCTGTCAATGTCAATGGGAAAAGTGCCCAAAAAGCTAGCAGCATTGCCACTTTCAATAGCAATGCTGATTCTTTGGGCTAAAAATAGGCCAGAACTCTGGTCACGTGAAGACTCGACCGCTTGGAGATGTGCCGAAATAATCGATGAGCTCGGACCCCAAGGCCCTAGTGTTTCAACCCCAAACGGCTCAAACATATAACTCAGTAAGGTTGTATTATATTAGGTATTTGCGCCATTTGAGGGTTTCTGCTCCTGTAGCAGCCGCCCCAGCACAGCTCACCGTGCTAGACAGATTTCATTATTTGAAATTCTTCCAAAGAATTTTTGCAGCTTTACAAAATGTACTAGCGTCTACTAAAACCCAAGTAGGTACAAAGCATAATAATAATATTGATTTACATCTGAATTTAAACTCAAAATCGCATAATTATCGACAACCTTTCAAATTATCCCTTTAACGAAATTATCAGCAATTCCAATGAAACCAATCACAGCGCCATTGAAATTCAAATAAATTAACTATTTACAATACAATTGCATTGAAAACGAATTAATTGGTACACAATAGGACCCTTTTTCCCACGCCAAACTATTGGCACAACATCGTCATTAACCGGTTAATTCCCCTGTTCGCGTTTGCCGGTTAATTCGCGAACAGTCTGCCACAATGTGCCCGGTCAGACGTGTGCGCATATTTGCACACATTAACGCCAATTCAGTGAATATTGACTTTCGTGAGAAGTCATTGTTTATTCAATTTATTGGTCTTTATTGGACGGAAGAAATGTTCATGAAGAAGTTTGTTTTAATGCAAAACTTACTCGTCATAATTATGTCAAACGAAATAGGTTTATTTTAATTGTGCCTCCTTGTTCTAGTAGTCGCAAGCGCTACTGTTGAGCATGAGGTCCTGGGTTCGAATCCTGGGTCGTAAAAAGTGGTTCGGGTTTTTCCATCAGGAATTTTTCAGTAGAAGCCCGGAGTTTGGATTTATGCGCGGTCAGTACTACATGGGACTTAAACATAACTGGCGAAATGTGGGTGTACTATAGGTGCACCTCTGCCTTAACCTTCGCGGAATACAGGCGTGATGTTATGTCATTTAAACTGTATTCCCTCAAACGGTTAATTATAACGATATAAGAACATGTAACCGCTAATCTATCCATAAACGACATTTAATCTCAATCAATCTGCCTGACCCGTGCGGCTGTTATTATATATACCCACGAGCTCCTCGACGTTGTAATGTATAATGTCTTCTAAAGAAACGGTTTCCTTGACGAACGGTGGCCGCTATATAACGGCCGCAGTGATGACTGTCATGGAAATGATGGCAGCGAGATTTGACTTTACGGTGTCAAAAAACACTCTCTAGGATAATACACCTTATTTTCATAAAAAACGTTTAAATGACTTCATTCACCGGTAAATTGCGGACGCTATGTGACGGCCACGGCTCTTCTAGAAAACCGTAGCTTACTGTCGTCTATACAATCTATTCATACAACATACACACAAATGAATAAAATTGAAGTGTATGTTTGTAATGTCAAAATAACAGCTTTTTACTTAATGCCTAAGAAAATAATTATACAATAAGGTAAAAACAACTAAAACATATTTTTTTTGTCTGTCTTTCTGTCCGTTTGTTCCGGCTAATCTCCAAAACCGCTCGACCGATTTTGACAGGACTTTCACTTACAGATAGCTGATGTTTTATGAAGTAACTACTTTAATCTTAGAAAAAGCCATGCGGGCGATCCGCGGGCAGCAGCTAGTCTAATAATATTTAACTTCAGAACAACATTTCACCTGCAAAGCGTAATCCAGTAATATGAAGACCCGTGTTTATCAGTCAACCTAATAAAACAGCAGGTAAGTACTGGTTGAAATGAAAAGAAGAAAAATCATGGCATTCATAGCCGTCATATAAAAATTCAATGAATCGTTAATCCACCGCTGAATACATAAAAGTGTTTGAATATAATACTGTAATAATGAATATAAGGTGAGTTTGGCCGATCAGCCGCGGGCGTGGAACTAATATCACCAGGGGAGGGGCAATTGACCCAATAATAATGTTCACCAACTGAGGCTTAGGGAGTATCGCACACTGGGCTAAAAACACGTCCTCTCAAAACAAAAAAAGCCTACACGGGCACTTATGAAATATCAAAAGCTAGGTGCACGGTTCCAATTGGTCGTTTCCAATGGAGAAGAGCCGGCAAGTAAATCCACGCTTACTCTTTTAAAAAGAATTAGCTTTTACAATGTTTTCAAATTACAGTGCTAATAGGTATGGGAGGACAGTGTAGGCCGGTCAAATGCTAACAAATACCAGGTATTTAACAAAATAGGACTAAGATTATGTTCTTTTCTGGCCTTTCAAAAATAATTTGTTTACAGGTACATTCTTACGATGTTTTCGTATCTTTAACTCAAATACAAGAAATGTATTTGGAAACCAAATTATCGGAATAGAAGACGGTGGTTTTGAATCTGCATTGACGTAGAATTCTTTTGCCTATGCAACTCACAGCACGCGTAGAAACGGATTTTGTCGACGGAAAAATAGACAAATTGACAGACTGTCATTTTGTCTATTCTTCCGTCGACAAAACCCGTTTTACGGTGGTCATATTACGCGTGCAGTAAGAGAAATATATTCTTCTGGAGCCATTCTGTCCAGCACACACTTCGATACGATTGAAATCAACACACTATCTCATCTTAACTCTGAGCCAGCCACAAAATATGGGAACTTAAGCCACGGCGTTTCCGAACCCCTGTGGCCGTCTCTCCGAAACCTAGGCCGGTGTAAAGAAGGGTACAAATCGCTGTATAAACTTAATATCGGCTAAATTGCCGGGCGCCGCGGGGGTGGGGCGAGGGTGACGCGCTCGCAGGGGGGGACAGCAAACATCTAGCTTTTATTGCCATCATCAAGTATTGATTCCGGTCATAAGCCGCTGTTACCACGATAATTTCATCTTGGATCCGTGGTTTGCTGAGCTTTTGAAAGGAGCCGTCTTGGATTCATAAGAGTTAACTATTAGTTTTCTTTTAGTCCCTAAATCCATTAGAGACATAAATCCATATTTGTGTTAGTAAGTACTTAAGAACTATGATGGTAAACCAATAACAGTAACAACCGAAATCAAATTGACACGTGCAGTGCCTGAGAAATGGACCCCTCTGTTAGAGCGAGCTCGGATGCGGTGCAATATGGAGAGGCCGCTCTCTTTCTCATGATGGCATGAAAGCCATCAATCCGAGGTTCCATAAACATGCCAAACGCACTACAATATCCCGGCATTCCCAAGAATATCCTAAAATTCAGTCCGGCTTTGTAGTTCTATTCTTTTACTCTGTTTCCTGATGATCGATAATGGTATGTATCCGTGATTGAATGAGTCGGCTCCTCACGATGTGAGACGACTTCATCATAGGGTAGGCTGGATATCTGTTTATCCCCTGCTCTATGCAGTAACGGTTCTAAGTTCTAACCCACATATCCGTCTCCTTAAATCTCATCTTTCACGAAGACCACAAACTCGCAGACATTGAAATATTAAAACCCAAATAACAAACAGAAAATTCCAACCCTTCGCAGTAATCATCTTTCGAAATCCGAAAAATAATTACAGAACCCAACATTTTGCTTAACCTTACCGAGAAACACTCGGGAATTCTGTGAACTCTGTTTAATAAAATTCTACAACATTATTTGCAGTGGGGTAGCATTCAAAATGTAATTAGTACGGGAACAAGGATTACCCGTGTGTTTGTGAGACAAAATAAACGATATAAAACTAATAATGAGGCGACGAACGGGACTTGACAGCGAACTCGATAGACTTACTTTGGTTGTAATTGTAGGCACCTACCTAACGACATTTAATTTGAATTCATTACTCTTATTGAGCAACGAAGACGCTCAAGCTTTGGAGCTGGAGTTTTCTAAAATATTCTTGTAAAATCATTTGGAAAGCTTATTCATTCTACATGACAGAGGTTTTTGTTAAAACCTTTTGGATTTAAGGTGAGTGAGTGTACCGGTACGTCTATCAAGTGATTTGTCAGGTTTAAAAGAAGTAGATCTAGTGAGAAAGTAAAAAAGGGTATGGTTAGATGGTTTGATCATGTGAAGTGGATGAGTGAAAGGACACTAACAAAAAGTATTTACATGGCGGAAACGGCGGAACGGGACATATTATTATAGTTACCTGCGTGATATTCTTCAGAAAGGTCAGGTGCGTAGTGCTGGCAACAACCGTACGTGTATGGCCAGATGAATAATTATGTATGGATCTTAGCAAGTCACGTTCTGTAGTTTGAACAATCGAATGTTTAAGAGTAGCTGGTGAATTTAGTTAATATCAAAATTAGAAGGAATTATGGTTGCTTGCTGAACTAGATTATAGAATATCTTAAAAATAATTTAAGACCTGCTTGTATCCAGACTATTTCCTAAAATTCTCACTATGAAAACTTAGGTGAAGTGAGCTGTCATTCCACATGCTAGGGAGTGACACTATTGACAGCTCACTTCACCACGAAATAGTCTGGATACAAGCAGGTCCTAAATGGTTTTTCAGATAGTCCTCAAACTTATTCAGCAAGCAACCATAATTCCTTCTACTAACGCGATCGAAACACAGACTTCTTTAAAAAGGTATTTATTGTATTCCGGTAAGTAATTAAAACAAGAGACAATAGAAGCGTGTCTGCGACAGGCTCAGCGGTAGAGCATCATTGTTTTCGCAACCCGGGGAGCAGCCACATTGCAGAGGTATGGCAGTAGGTTAAAACGTGAATCAATTAATAATAATAATAATATATTATTATAAACATTAGAAATAAACGTTTATAATTTAAGAGTCATAAAAAACCCTGTAGGAAATCAACACATGTTTCACCTCTCAACGATCCATCCTCAGGATGACGATTTAAGTACTTGTCTCGAACCCGAACACGACGTGAAGCCACTCCGAGCTCCGGAGGCAAAGACGTCTCCCCGTTATTTTTGCATGCTGTGTCTATAGCTTCTTATTGTTCACTTGGCTTGCATGTTGGCTTGTATTAATTGGTTATACAGTATAACGGTTGTAGATAGACCAAAAAATAAATAAATACCGCAATCAGACTGTAAATCAACTTTATACTTCTGTTGGTTGTCCACATTTGGCACGACTCCTGACATCTCTCAGAGTATTGTGTGTCAGTTGATATTGTCAATTACAACAGATGTTTCTGAATCCCCACCGTTAGCATCTACCATTCAATTTGAAATTATGACTCAGCCTCCAGATTATGATTTTTAATAGGCAAGAGTACCTTGGTAGTTAAACCAAGTTTTCCATCTTGTTCTAAAAATATTAATATAATAATATTAATAGCTGACAATTACCAAAACGCACTTTGATTTAAATTCAACGCCAAAATCACTACACAAAATGTTCCAACGTTCGGAGAATTTATGACTACAAATTGAAGTTACCTATTAGTAATCAAGGGAATACCGAAATACCTATGCCACAGTATAAATAAGTAACAGTATTAATTCTCGGCAGTGACCTATTGAAATAATTACCTACAGCCGGTAAATAAAGTTCCCGTGTCCGTGCGTACCTCCCGCGCACTCGATACGGTTGCGTAGGTGCTTATATTATACACTGAGATTTCGAAGCGCGTCATTTCGGCCGTTTTAAAATTTGAAATGAGTAAGAGGGAGTCTGAAAGTGGCACCGGTTACTGAAAAGTTGCGTAGAAATCGGTTGTCATGGTATGGGCATGAGACTGCTCGCAAGATAACTCTGTGCGCGGAGCTAATCGTATGCGTCTTGTCGTTTATGTAAGATGAAATTAAGTATAGAATTATTAAATTAATTAATATTAATTTATGATTAATAATAATAAGTTTTTTTTTTAATATAGATTTAGTATTTTAAATATTACAGTATAGAATTAAGCATCCCAGCGCAACCAGTGGCGCGCACTCTACAATTACTAAATTGTTCTGTACAACGCTTTGGGATTGTATTCTGTAATGTTGTATAAGAAAAAGTAAATAAATTAATAAATTAATTAAAAATTAAATGACAACCGATTTCCACACAACTTTTGAGTCACCGGTGCCACTTTCAAACTTCCTTACTCGTTTCTTATTATATCCATTCGCGTAAGAATATGATAATAATGGCCTAAAACAGAATTACAAAAGCAACTCAACCTCAAAATGAAAGGATCCTTAAGCTTTTTACCGGAGCCTTCGTTATTAATCCCCTGTGCATACGCTGTTGTTCACCAAGTCCATCACGAAGTTAACCGAGTTAGGAGCGGACGGACGTGATACACCGACGAATATAACCGACATCTTGTTGGAAAGGAATTAGTTTCCGATTTGGTTTACCAATTATCAAAATGCATACCTACTGGGTCCCTAACATTATCATTACATCCTTGTTCGTGCACTATTGACAAATACTAGAATTAACTAAAAAAGATAAGTACATAACTTGTGTAGAGAAAAAACGTAAATGTTATATTTCGTCTAATTAATGTTTTACCTTATAAAATACATTTTTAAATATTTCTTAAAAATTATAAAAAAAAATATTTAAAAATATAAAATTATATTATTTATTATTATAATCATTCGTAGGGCAGGTTATGTTCTCGGTAAATCAAATTGTCAGTCGTGACAATTTGATTTACCGAGAACACGACACTATACTCACTCATGAACTGATAAAAGAGTGAATGGTAAATAGGTAAGACCACACACAACTAGGTATGTGAAAATGGTAATCGGTTCTGAGATGTAACATCTGTGACAGACGAGCATACAGACGAAAGTAGGTAACTAAGACCCAAATAAACTAAAATTCAGCATTTTGATGAACTGCCCTTTCATCTGGCTATACCTACACGTTACACCTACATTCACAGCCCGTCTATTCCGTAAAAACTTCTGCATGAAAAATTAGGTGAAGTGAGCTGTCACTCCACCTAATGCTAGGGATTGACACTATTGACAGCTCACTTCACCTAAGTTTCCACGTTGAGATTTTTACGAAATAGATTAGCTGGTATATCAGTGGTTTGCCACTATCTGAGAAGTTTCTAACAGATTCAATTAAACTTTGCCCAATTTAGAATTCGAATGATTTTAAGGCTTGTTTAGTAACACTTCGGTACTCCAGTCACCCGAGCCACAAAGAGGTGTAAGCGACTGATATAACAAGGACGAAAGAAATCTTTTTTTTTTTTACCAAAATCATTTTCGACGCAGAGGCTCAAAATGCATTTAATCACAAAAACCCATTCTCGTACAATAAGGGGCTTAAAGTTAAGTGACGTTCAAACGTCAAAAATGTATGGTGAAACAGTCGCTAATCATTACTTAACTTTAAGCAACGTTTATAAATAAACCCCTATGTACCTACGAACACGCCTACAAGCGACGTAAGTCTCACACAATTCCACCGAGCACCTCTTAATTACAATTCTACCAAACTCATTTCACACAAAGTATCTTTGAAAGTGCGAAATAAATGTGTCAGATGTTCACCAATTACAGGCTCGTCGAAGACATTTGCGGAGTGGGCGTGATCCTCCCCCTTGCCTCCTCGCTCCTCACCCCTGCGTCGTCGTGAACAATAAGTAACAGTTTAAGGAGATTATGGGAGGGCTGAGCGCCGCTAAGCAGATCGACGCAACGCCACGCCACGGAGAGCGGCGGCTCCCGGCCGAGTTAAGAACTTCTTAACTATTGAATGCCCATAAAATATGAGTGTTTCGTATACTGAATTTCATTATGAAGTTTGTAATGTTTTGGTTCTGGGTTTGAAGACCGTTTGAATAGTTGAGTATGTTGTCCAGGCAGCTGTTTTAGCTTAATTTTCGGACAGCTCTGGTTTGAAGTGCATTTTCGTAATAGAACCCTTTACCGTTTTTAACTTTACCTACACCACAACATAACCTAGTTATTCAGGTTTTTTAAACAAAAAGCTTTTTGACTTGCCTCCTCGTTACTTAATTGTATCCAAGCTAGGTAGCTATAACTCCCATAAAAACTAAAATTAAAAAACTGTGTACTCACGAACCAGCCAAAATGGCTTTGCTAGTACCTACATCGACATGTGTGGCCGGGCTTAATTCGCTCCCTAGTCTCGACTCCCGAATTTTTACCAAATTAATCTTTCTTCAAACACTTGAGTTCTTTGTGGAACAATTGACGGAGAAGCTGATGTGCACATCTCTCGTGTGGGGGAAGGGAAGGTTGGAACAAAAAGTTTTATTTATACTGGTTATGAAGGATTTAGCGATCGGTAAATAGCAAGGTGGTGAAGTATTCAGAGGCCGTATTATGACGTATTAATGTCACCATTTTTCCAGTGTGATAGAGAGACGGAGCTATACAAGGCCGATAGCACCATCCCTTTTTCGCAGTGGAATAATGATGGCATTAATACTTCATAATAAGGCCCCAGATTGACATTTTTCGCGATACTTGTTCGCATGCATGCGAAAAAATAAAATATAAAAAAAAGCTTTTTATTAACTCCTTCCAGATAGGTTACCAGATACCTTACATCTATGCGGTTTGTACACTGTATTAATATTTTTTTAAGTACGATATTGAAATAATAATCTTTACTTTATATTTGTTAGTATTGTGTTAGGTATAGTATCTTCAATGTTTGTTTCCTCTATGTAAGGGCCGCCTGAGGCCGCCAAAACATCCCCCAAATGTCTCCATTCGTCCCGTAGTCGGGCTGTTCTCTCCCGAAAGACAGACATTTTCTCAATTCCGTATTCCCGCCTTTTCAAAGGTCATACGAAAAAAGAATCAATAAACATACCTTATTTAATAAATTGCAGAAAAGATAGCATGAATAGGTATAGCTTTGATTAATAAAAATCTTGAATTAATTCATTCATCCACAGCTGTCAGACAACGCACAGCCTAAAAACATGAAATGCACAAGAGTTCCTTTTGTAACGAAAGTGAGGATTATTGAAAGTTTGTTTGGCATTAATGGAAATCGACATTTTGTCGATGGGAATCCCACACCGCTTGTAGGACCAGACATTACTAGAAATTCACTACTTTCTAGTTATATTTCCTGAATAAATAACCTAGTAGCCGTATTCGACAAAAGTTTCTATTAAATGCGTTATGTATACGGCCATCGATGAGCCATTGGTGCGCATCAGAATTTCATCGTAGTAGTCCAAAAGTAGCCCACTAAACTGTGAGCTAGCAGGCCTTTCCAAATCACAGGCATATCGCCGCGGGAGGGCCCCGGTGACCTGTAAAACAGGTTTTTTATATAAACCTACTTCAGGTACCAGTCTCACACAATTTTATATTTGCCACTGATTAATTTCATTGCGACGCGACCGGAAAGATCTTGCAGGAGTCACCAACACGCTTGCCCAACTTGTTTTGCCCAAAGACACAAATAATTAGAATATATTTGAAAGGAATAGGTAAATTACTTAGGGTAACCACAAAAACACCATAAAAGTTATTATTTGTATTTATTAACACGACTACACTGACACATTATTGCAACCAGACTACTTCTAATCGTTCCAATAGATATTAATAATACATCGGTACATAACGCGTGTATGTGCGCACTACTATGTTCCACTAAACACTAAAATTTACACTATATACACTGAGGTGCGTCTGACAAGAGGTGCAGATTTACGGCTTAGCATTCATGACAATGAAAATAACAAGAAATATATCTTAACCTGTACGCGTAGCATGACCACCGTAGAAACGGGTTTTGTCTACGGAAGAATAGACAAAATGAAAGATAAACAATCACAATCTGCCACTTTGTCTATTCTCCCGTCGACAAAACCCGTTTCTACTGTGGTTATGCTACGCGTGCTGGGTGATCATTATGAATATCGCTGTTTATTATTTTTGCCGTGGACGTCAACAGATGTATTCTGGAAAAAACTCACCGTGAAAATTTGGGAGCAGTGAGCTTGAAGTGTGCTGTCAATAGTGTCAAACCCTAGCATCGGCTGAAATGACAGCTCACACTGCACCTAAGTTTTCACGGTTATATTTTTACAGAATAGACTGTTCATCATTATTTGAGTAATCCAGTTTCAACTACTCTGCGTCACAATGAACGATGAGGTACCGTATGAAAATTTTCAGGAAAGTGTTGGTACAATAATATGAAACAAATACACTGTTTTACAGGAGTGAACAAAACGCTTTGGGAGTTACTATTGCTAGTACAAGACACAGAAGAAGTAGGTTACAGAGTAAGAATTAAATGGAGTGCTCAGGCAAATATTTCTATTAAGAATTTCATTCATTCAATTTGTCCGGTAGGTTTACGACAGCATTGAAGTTTTGTGAATTAGCCAAGGCTTTTTTTATCATTTATACTAATTGTTTCGATTGCTTGATGTTTTCTTAATCAAACTTTTTGTTTTTCTTTATATCTCCATTGTACTCTTCATTTGGCATAACATTGTATAATAAGGTTTGGGAGAGGGCGCTGACTCCTGACATACAGGTTTGTACCTAGTTTGGGAGTCAGAGGCTTCATTGAATTTTGTATCTAATTATTATGTCAATAAAGATTATTCTTATTCTTATTATTCTTATTCTTATTGCGAGTGACTTTTTAAAAATTTTATATCCTGTCGATATCATTTGAGGGTATGGTGAAATTACAAGAACAAAACACTACCACACTTGGCTCTGCCTTTTGTCAGTAGCTTATAATTACCTTATCAATATTTACATTTAAAACACATTTGATACCATATTACCTAATTAATCTGATGTATTTATTAAACTAATCGATGGGTTGAATCAGTCAAATAAACACGCTAAAAACAACTATAGTAATAAAAAAACCAGTCCTTTCAAAATGATGTATTAATAAATAATAGATAGGTATGTATCTGTCTATTTACAACAATAATTATTATTTATAATCTACTTGACTACATGTTGAGATCTAAAGGAATGTAAAGAAAACGACAGTTTCGTATAATATAAGTATAACGTCGAACGTTAAGGCACACGTCTTAATAATAGGATGGTCCTTAACACAATGGCATAACATATTTCAAGTTCATATTTGACACTAGGCAGTACAGACCAAAAAAAGAACTTTTGACCACACGATAGAAGTTTAAACTTACAGATAAAGCATACGGATACACGACTCAGCGCCAAGTATACGCGAGTCAGCGTCTCCGACCGACTGGAGTCGACTATACCCGATTCAGCGTTCCCAACCCGTATCGTATTGGACTAGTTTCACACTGAGAAAAGTAACACGCTGTGGTATTCCATTTTGATAATACTCTGTGTTTGTGCCTCTTTGTATATGGGCCGGTTTGTCAATCGCCAGTTAACTTTTATCTTACGAATAAATTTGCCGTTTTGTCAGTTTTTATATGGACAATCTGTCAAAACGTCACATTTATTCTTCAGGTAAAAATTATCTAATGATTGAAAAATCGACCCTAACTTAATAAATAAACATACTTAATTTCTCAAGTGCATATTGAAATGTGCCTCTTTAAATTGCCTTACTGCCCCGTCACAATCCCAGGTTGGTTTGTGATGTGGCAGTAAGAGAAAACACTGAAAATGTTTATTTGGCCCGTCACATCACCCTTACCTATAAGTAATGAAATTGTAAGCCATTGCGTACAGGACCCATTGGAAATACATTGCTTTTCTAGAAAATCCCATGGAAAGTAATATAAAAGACAGTAAGTAGTACAGGTAGTTTCGAAACTAAACAGGACTTTAGAAGATATGCGTCATCTTACAGAACGTTCATTGTAAGTTGACCCGTGACGCGATTGGTAGTACTGTTCTGTCAGTCACCATTTTGAACTCTTTCAGTATTGAAATTAAGCTTGACAAGCAATGGTGACAACATGACGGCAAGGAACAAGTTATAGTGAACGGTCTGTAAGTGGAAATGACACTTCGATTAACTTAGTTTCAAAACTTAAAGAGTGTCAACCAATTCTTAAGCTTTGGTTACCTAAGGTTAAAGCGGTGAACAGTCACACAATAACAGCTGTGCGTGGCTTAGCGTTTTCTGACACCTTAATGACAAAATATACTGGTGAAAATGACAGATTGGCATGACGGCTGTTAAAATATGACTGAACTGCTTTCCTAGGAAACCCACGCTTTAGACCCTATAATAATCTACAATATACTCGTAATGTGCAATAAACAATATTGTTTTCGTATACCGTGATACACTTCACTGTGAAACTGTGCAGTCACTAATGTTACGCGAACTATATTTTAACCACTTAATACTGCAACGGAATGTTCAATGTCAGTGCGTTTAATGTATGTTGATAGGATCATTATTTAGTGCGGATATCACCAATAAAATTGAACGCGATCAGCACGTCTGAACCACGTTCGAGAGCTGGCAGTGTCATCATTGATGTGCTGATCGCGTTTAGTTTCATTTGTGAAATTGGCTCTTAGGGCGAATTTCACCAAAGAAACTGAACGCGATCAACACATAAACTACGTTTAAGGGCTGTCAGTGTCATTATTTTCTGTGTAACTGACACTGACAGCTCTTAAACGCGGTTAAGATGTGAATACTGATCGCGTTCAGTAGCGACTCTTACCTAAGTCCATTAAAAGTTTTTATTTGGCTACCTCTCATAACTGGAAAAAACATCGAAGTGAAGCTGGAAGTGAACTGTCATCCCGCCTGACGCAAGCGATAGACAGCTTACTTCAAACTTACTTCACCTAAGTAAGTATTCATGGTCTGATTTTTACAGAATAGCACTGCTGTAACAGTCCTTGAGGTGAGACTTGAACTTACAACGCTGATTGTGTACGGCGTCGATAAAGATTTTTCGAACGCCGCATATGGCTCGAGCTTCAGTTGGGGCTGACTTCCAAGATTGCAGCAGTCAAAACCATCCACACAGCTAGACTAAACCTCAAATAGGCATTCCAGCAATCCACCATTATTTTCAAGAAAATACTTTATCTTGGGACATTAATGACATCGGTGTAGGAAAACATCGTGAGGAAACCTGGACTTATAGTTAAATAGGTAACCCGTGATGAACAAGCGTGATGATCAATGCTCGTATCTTCTCTGTATCAGAAGAGGCCTTTGCTTTGCAAAGGGACAATAATAGACTGGTATTATCATTAATATATAACCTGCGACCTATCAACATATACAAACACTGAGACAGCAACGCATTTAAGAATGTCCAGGTGCATTCACATAAGGGTCAAGCTCCCACTGGCTCGCTTCAGGTTACGTATGAACTTTGTTGTTATGCTGGAGGACCACGCGGTCTTGCAGTAGGGCGTCGTGTGCGCGCAGACGTAGGGCCTCGGCACTGGCCAGGCGGGCCAGCGAGGAGGACGGCGAGGGGGGCGACGGGGGGGATGATGGCGACGGCTCTGGTTCAGGGGGTCGCAGCGCTGGCGGGGGAAGAGCGAGAACGTACCTGTTGGAGAGAATCGGGTTCAGTAAATCTTACCTTAACCAATAACCAATTGGTCGATTCAACAGACATCTTAGCCGATTTATAGTATCAATCAATCTCTAGTATCGGGTGGAATGACTGCTCACTTCAAGCTCACTTCACCTAAGTTTTCACTGTGAAAATATAGCAATACAAGTCAGACATTTTTTTATTGGGATTTTCTGTAAGTTTCTCAGTAGCACTCTGGAGTCTGGATTTGTGCCCGGTTGAAGGCAAGAGGCATGTCCCATATCCTAAAACAGCACTGGTGAAATGAGGGTGTTCAGCTCTGTCTAAACCTGAATGTGAGCCTGGTATTCTGTTCCAATGTTGCACTTTAGACTTCAGGTCCAGTTGAAAACCAGCGTCGACACTAAGTAGGTATATATCATTTTTGCTAAACCAGTTCAGCCAAAGGCCCAGGCCCCGGCCCAGGCCTAGTTGACGCAACCGTGAGCACACATTCCTGCAAATTTCTTACAACGCATTTTTATTTGATATTTTATTTGTAGGATATGTTATTTTCTTTCTTTCTTTTCTTCTTTTATTCAGAAGGTTTCATAAATACCTATGCAGCAGCGCTCTAAAGGCGGCGGCTGGTTCGGCGTCGTGCCAAAGCGGTGCGGGCACGCCCAGCGCGCCCAGGCCGGCGCCGAGACCCAGCGCCCACCACTCGCCCCCCGGTGGACCACCACCGCCCCATTCACCTACCACTGAAACAATACAAGTTCTTAGCACTCCAAAAAGTAATCATTGTGAGTTTATAATATGTAGGGGGTAATTTTCGGACGACTTCTTTCACTGATGGGAATCTACAGTATTGCCGAGTGACATATGGTATAAAATTATATAATGAATGTATAATTATACAGGGTTATTGGTAAAACACCAACAACCTCTTAAGGGGTCATTATACTCATCATTAAGAACAACTTTTACTATGGGACCAAACCTGAAATCGCGAAAACAAAACCAGCTGTTCCCAACATTTTTACTAGTTTATGCGAACATAAATGTATGGGCAGCAGATTTTTTTTTGCGATATCAGCTTTGTTCCCATAGTGAAAGTTGTTCATAATGATGAGTATAATGACCCCTTAAGAGGTTGTTGGTGTTTTACCAATAACCCTGTATAATGAATGTAAAATATTGTAAAAAAAATTAAAAGACTAACTGTGAAACTAGCCCATTCTTCTCCATACGAAAACCTCCTTTCGGAGGGGGCGACTAGAATCAATTCTATATTTTTTGTAAGTTTCGACGTTCGTTTTTTTTAATTTATTTTTTATTATATTATGGGGTAACTCTTGACCTCGATCTCGCCTGATGGAACGCTATGGACGAGGTCTATGATGGGTGTCTTATATGTGCCTATTAGATTTTTTTTTTACTTTCACTTTGACTTTGACATAGAAAACAAATACGTTTTACGCAAAAGAAGTTGCGGGCAGAAGCTAGTCCGTTAATAAAACGCAATAACTCTGATAACTACGTTAAACTAGGGTTTAACAAGAGTTGTAAATATTTACCAGAACTTATCAATTTAATACCGAATGTGTGTCCAAGCACCCCTCCTTTCACTTTTCATAGCAAAAGCACCCTTTGACTAAATCACGAATAGGTGCCTACAGTTAATAGATAAATAATTTGATGTTGGTTTAGTATAATGTGGTTACGCAGGTGATAGCGCGCCGATATCGCCACAATGAGCCCCTTGTAGTATTATGTGTGCACCTGCTCTAGTAATTTCCCTACTACACTAAGTCAATGTTATGAGTGCACCACGCGTGCGCGCGCGGTTTTGTCGACGGAAGAATAGACGAAATGACAGATTGATTTTTTCATCTGTCAATTTCTCTATTCTTCCGTCGACAAAACTCGTTTCTATTAGTAGTCATGCTAGCCGTGCTGAAGTGAGTCTGTCTCATTAAACAGCTATATTAAAAGAGTGTTGAATATACATGTTGATGAATGGAGAGGGGATAAGTAATAACAGCCGCACGGGTAGATCTATCAGGTTAAGGTACGCTTGCCGGGGTTCGTCCGTGAATGGGTGGGCCTTTTCCCACTATCTTGGGGTCGGCTTCCATTCTAACCGGATGCAGCTGAATAAAAAAAATGCCTATCCGACCTCTACTACCCAGTAACGATACCCCTTGTTAAGAGTGTTTCTCAGACTTTCGGGCTTCTGACGACCCGTACCGATTGTCAAAGATCCACGAATGACAGCCGGGACGAACGGCTTAACGTTTTTTCCGAGGCACGGATGGAGGTCCACGGGTCTAAATATGTAATGGATGTTCACCCATCCACGAACCGACCGCGGCAAGCGTAGCTTAAACTTTGATCGACCCGTGCGGTTATTATTATTTAGCTACGAACTCCTCGCTCGTACAATCACACACAAAAGTGTTAACAGTCAATATATCAGCCGGTAAACGGATTGCCAGTAATTGTCGTTATCGGGACATCGCGTAAACTTTGCGCGTCATTATACGCGCATTAGTATAATGACGCCCTAATATCGTTCTATCGAGCGATATAAGTGAGTTTCGGTAACAATTTTTTACTTTATTGTCGCTTTGAGGAAGTATTGATAGTCGTTCAGAAGTTTGTAGAATAAGTAATATAAAAACTATTTGATTTATCAACTAAAAAGCTTACATAATTATTACTTTAAGCGTACTGTCTATTCTTGATAAATCTGATCATGTAAACTTAGCTGAAGTGAGCTTGAAGTGAGCTGTCATTCCACCTGAGATGCTAGGTATGATACACTATTTGACAGCTCACTTCAAGCAACCTTCACCTAAGTTTTCACGGTTTGATATTCACAGTCTAAAGACGGGCAGGCATAGACACTACAACTTCTTTTAAATGAACTGTCTCTATTTTAGGCCCGTATTACCTCACTCAAAACTCAAGCATTATTTAAAACTCGTTTATAGCTTTTTGATTGGTTTAAACTAGGTTTATGTAATGTTTGAGTCTTGAGTGAGGTTCTGTAATACGGACCTTAGAATGTCATGTCAGTGTGACGACAGATAAATTGGCATAAGGACAAGAGAATGATGGTCGGAATAAAGAAAAAAAACGAGATTTTGAATTAAAAAAAAACCAACACAGCCACAATGATTAAATGTAAATCAATACGTAATGTGCGCACATGTGAAGTTTTAAAAGTAGCGTTTTAAATCAGGGAGCGCGGTGTGTAGGGGTGACGGGCAATTACGTCGCAATTGCTACTAATTGTCGGTGATTTCGGTGTGACTGACACCCGCTCCGGGAGCCCGCGATGTAATGCTTATTAGGGTTCACAAAACATCGGACCCTTCTCCTTTGATTTATGATGTTCAGTGATGAAGCAACAGTCTACTGTACGTTGCTGTTCGTTCAATTCTCACTACGGATATTTATTTTAATGAATTAAATGTTATTAGTACTATGCCTGTGTTTCAATAGTTTTGTGTAATTAAATTAATTTAGGGGCGATTTTGATGGTTATTCGCTGTATTACACACTAAGAGCCGGTTTCTCAAACGAAATTTATCGCAAAATTATTAATGTGACAATTTGTCAATCGGGCGTCAACTGCTGTAATTGGTTGAATCATTTATCAACACCCAATGTGCGCTTTTATAGTTTATAACGTGACAAATGACCGTACTCTCGCAGCAGTTTACGCGCGTTTGACAATTTGTCACATAAATTTTATAACATTTTAAATTCACAAATCTACAAAAACCTTGTTAAAGTATTTCAACTCCTAATTGGGCAATTATGAAAAGTTCCCAAACGATCATCAACCCTAGTTTACGTAGGTACAGATTGCTTGCTCACACGACTGATAGCGATCGGTAAATGATCGGTAAACATCGGGTGCATTCGGTTCGTATTTCATTACCGCCCTGTGGCCGATAAACGGGGACCAATTACGTGAAATATATAACTTGTGAGTTTTGATGATGACTGTACCTTATCATTATAAAGGGCTGTGTGTTGTTTGACAAGGAAAGTATTTTTCCAATGTAATTATGTACGTGTGTTTGTTTTGGACTATTAATGTTGTTTTGGAAACAAGTAAGTAATAGGAAATATTTGAGTTTGAGTTTGAGTTTGAGTTTGAGTTTAAGTAGTTATGTCAAAATAGGGCCAAGATCTGCGGGGCTTTATTGAGGGCCTATAATACCTCAAATTGCTTAGCATGATCCTCCGTTATATGGAAACTACTGCAGCATTAATTTTGAAATAAATATTTATGTTAAAGTTGAGGATTAAGTAATATTTAGTAGGTACTACTACGTTTGACGAAAACACGATTCCATAACATTTTCTATATTAAAAAAAAACAAAGTTTAAGTAACTTTGGTTTCTTACTTTACTTAAAAAAATACTTGAAATTAGATCATGAAACTTTGCATAACTGACCTAACTATAAAGTAGCTATGTTTTAGATTTTTTTTTAATTACCTACCATTATTTTCGCCGTAAAAAGCAATTATTTGTAAACTATTGGCGCAGGCCCCACTCCGTCTCACTCTCACTCAGTCCGCGAGCTTTATGCGAGCGAGATAAAAAGTGAATTTGAGCTACCAATACCTCTATTTGGCCTAGCCTAAAACTTCGATAGTTAGACTGAGAAGGCCAATCTTATCTAGGTGACCTGGGTAGATCAAGGAATGGAAGCACTATGAGAAAAATGTGGTGCTTTCTTACCATGGTCGTGGTGCATGAAAGGCGCATGATCTCTGCCGAGCGCCTTCTCTCGCTTCCGCCACTTCGCACGTCTGTTCTGGAACCACACCTGCGAACAATACCTCCAGTTTAATCTCTAGAAATATATATAAATCTGGCAGCGTCGTGTGACGGGTCGTTGAGCTCCCTAAAATGGGTTGAGCTGCACGATAACAGATGCATGCACCGTCTGTCGGGACAGGTCAACTCAAAGCCGCAATGGATGTTTGTTCAAAAAGTCCAGACATTGCCCTGCACTGTTTGACTCATACATCTGAGAAATTGGCGGTGTGATACCCCCGTGCCTCGGAAAGCACATTAAGCAGTTTGTCCTGCGATCGTGTCGGATTGCCGTCCCATCGGACTTTGAGAGTGAAGGGAAAATGGAGTACCTGTGTCTGCGCAGACATTTGTGCACTATATTATGTCCCGTGTCAATATCTCCACTCTAGTCTAGTCTGGCTGAAATTCGGACGGAAGGACTACTATTACTATCTAACGAAACAACCAGAAATGATAAGTTTCCTCGTCAATCAATCTGTGCAATCCACATTCAGCCCCACAAGAGCCAACAGCCGAAACAAAAATCAGAACTGGATTCTTTCCGCATAATGGTTCCAATCCGAGTTGTGGGCGATTTTAATTTTTTTTATTGTGTAATTGTTGGCAATTTGACGCCCTCCCCGCTCTCCTCACCCCCCCACTCGTCCGCACCTCTCGACTACAATGGAACCGTAATGAAAAGCAATTACGCATACGTGGTTTCCATTCCTTCACATCCATGTAGCAGAATGTACCTTCTACCGTAGGCGTAAAGTCCAATTTTGCATGTTATGAAATGGAGAATAGAAACAAATTGAGCTAGTCGAGCCACATTGCGCTAATAAAAAGACATTGTAGAAGGAAAAATTGGTGTAATTTCATAATTTTCAAATGAGACCGTTTTGCTGAGTCGTTGCATTCTTACAATGGTAGTCGAGTGACAATTATGGCCGACTAAACACCTCGCCTTGAAATCAATGGACTGGCTTATCAACTAAATGCTGCAACTTTATTATAATGATGATCCAAAGATCACGGGCGTCCTGCCAACCTAAAACCTTCAAACAACCTACGTACTAGTAAATAGGAAGCCAAACATAAACCTAAAGACTCTTAGATCTTGAGTCCGTTGTACTTGTTTGCTTATGAAAAACTTTTTGTTAATAATTATGGGTTCTACCTTCACATTTAGAGTTTTCGAGTTCTAGATAAGTTACGGACGTTGCCATAAATTACTAAATAACTTTTGAAATGGTTGTCCATGTAAAAACCCTCGGGGCACCCATATCTTTCACAGATGTTCTACACAGACCAGGAGTTTTAATTAACTTCTGGAGGGAGGTGAGCTGGTTGGAATAACCACCGACGGCCGCCATGGCCCACGCACAGTGGTCCACTTTCAGGGACTAAGTGCGGAAACCAAACCCTTAACATAGAACATAGAACATAGGTTGTCCATGTAAATTAAACATAGGTACATATAGGCGCACGGTATTAAAGAGCAAGTTTAGAAAATATCCAGCCTTGTGCCCGTTGGGATTTCCAATCGGGAAAAATGACTAACTTCCATGCAAACTTTCATCGCCTATTTAACCACCTTTGGGGAAGAATTTTCAAAATCCTTTCTATATACGTACATAACAACTTGTAAACTACATCATTAATTAACAAAAATTATATGTACTAACGTAACTAAAACTATTCACACAACAAAATATGGCGTCGAAAAATTCATCCGCATCGCTGTTGACTGGTATTGTACCCAAGAGACTGACGGCATTGCCACGTTGTATGGCAATGCTTAGCCTCTGGCCAAGGTATTGCATGAGCTGTATTTGTTGTTGCTGTCTTTTTATTTAATTTAAATAATAACATTGTGAAGTATAAAATTAAATATTTGCACACCATATAGAATGGTAGAATGTAAAGGGAACATTATAGTTTTTAAGATCGTACATTGTTATCCTACATTCCGGCAAATAAATGGATTTGATTTGATTTGATTTGAAGGTAAAAGCCAGCCTTTGGATCAAGTGAAGTGTCAAAAAGCCGTTTTGAGATTTCATTAAGGAGGCCACGCTTGCTCAAGACATGTTGGCGGTTTCAGACTTATTATTAACTTTATAAGTCCAGGTTTCCTGATGATGTTTTCCATCACCGATGTCAGTAATGTCCAAGATAAACATAGAAAGTGCATGTGAATTGAAAAAGTCACATTGGTACTTTAATAATTCGATAAAATAATAGTAACAGTTTTAAATATTTCTCACAGAGATTACTCACGGAGTCATTATGATACCTTATAACTGCATGATTTGTTTACCAATTTAACTCATATTTAAGTGAACCGTTTTGTGTTCTCTATGAGAATATAATTTCTTTAAACCGAAATAGGTTATTCGATAAAAAAAAATGTAATGGACAATAAGTACAGTCAGCTTGTGCTGCACTTTTCTCTCTTGGCCAAATAATTTAGCGAGATGCACTTATGGAGTTCCCAAGCCAGCAGTGAAATTCATCAATTAAACATGGACTTAATTCGTTCTACTCGTCAAGGACCACTCACAATGAATAGAACGCCTCGTGTCGATTACATACAGCAATCACTAGACATTTTTATTGAGACCCACTCCATTCCATTCTAAATTTCAACTTAAAACTTCAAACAGCACGAGGCAAGTCGAACCTTACAACTGTTAAATAAGGCTGATTTTAAAACGGCGAGGATGAATATAAGTGCTACGTCCTTTGTCGGCGAACGGCATCTATGGAGTGGATTAAAAGCAATTTGCACTGCGTTGAGTGTGATTTAAGAACTGTGTGGCACCCCCAATACTTAGCTACCAATAGGGTTGGGACTTAACAACTGCAAATACGAATGCTCTTATGAAATGTCTTTGGTTTCGAGTTCGTATGGTATTTACAGCGCCGGCCCTTAGGAGCGGTCGCGCCAAATGGCAAGGGGCGCCAAAAGCCAAATGGGATCACTGGCCTGCCTATGCGTTCACGACTCTACAGGAATCCTCCAAAGTCATTTATACTTACATACTACTTTTAGATACGTAACTACTCCAGAAGTGTATACTCTTGAGTACCTAGCTTATAAAGGCTCGTACACATTGGCGCGACTTGTCGCGCGACGTGACACCGGTAATTGTTCAATCGTGAAGTTTTATTATAAATTGTATTGTTAACGTCGCGTCGCGCGACAAGTCGCGCCAGTGTGTACGAGCCTTAACACGTCCACCACTTAGCGACCGCCTAAGTTTACCGACACCCTCAACCATAGATATAAGAAAGTTATATTTCTATGCTCTCAACAAATACTTTATCGCAAATCTACTGCTCTTTTTTTATTGGATATTATCTTTATTAATGAGTTATTATATATATAGTATTTACATCATTTAAAAGCTACCAGTCTTAAAATGATTATAGTAATATAAACAAAGGGGAAAGAATCTTAAGACATCAAAAAGTTTGTCCACATCACTGGTACACCTATCCAAGGTGGAGACGACAATACGACAATAAGTTATTATACTTATACGCATAGCTAATGACGTTTCCAATCTGCATACAAAAAATCAATCAAATATATTATTATCCAATAGTTTAATCACTATAGCTAGTCAAAGATCGGCAAAACCCATAGTCGGCCCATCAACTACTGTTTAGTTTGTTCGAAAAAGTCCCTTTTTCATTTCTTTGCTAGGATTTATTTGATAGTTCCAAAATACTCTTATATTACTCTTTTATTATATTTAATTATATATATTAATTATATTTATTTATATAAATTATTTATATTTATTTATATAAATTATTAATACTCTTAGATTAGGTATGTCGTTGCCACATTGTATATCTATTTATATTGATCGCACTATCTAATTTGAGCTTTGAGCGCATAGATAGCATCGAAGCTGTCTTTCACAGCAGAGTCTGACAGATTAAAGGATCATCCACCGTATCCATAAACACCTAAGTCCTCCGAAACTTTCCATAAATCCCTCAAGTGTGGTGTCTAATACTCGCTATTATATTCCCCTCCCCCTCCCACCCTCACAGACCGCATGAAGTCCCTAATTACCAAATTGCAGGCGCTCGCTTTAACTGCAGTTAAAGAGCACTCCGCGCCAAACCGCGCTTAATTTAACCATTGTTACTTGAGATTACGTGTAATTATGAAACAGTGGGATTTGATTAGGTAGCTAATCGGTATCATTGTTAATGAAGAGCAAATAGACAAGTAGGCATCAATAAACATGTTTGATTTTAAGGTTTTTTTGCAGCAGTTTGGTGCTCAAATTAGTTTTTAATAGGTAGTCAAGAATTGATGATGAAAATTAACCATGTTTAGCACAATATGTTCTATTTATTTTTACGCATATTTTTGAACATAAAAATCTTAAATTCATTCATTCACTGACAGACAACGCAAGTGTTGCATATAAAACGGACGAAGAGAAGGATTTTATCCCCGAAAAGGGTTAAATAGGGTATTTATTTTTAACACCCGACGGAAAAAGGGGGGTGTTATAAGTTTAACGTGTGCATCTGTGTATCTGTCTGTTCCCTCGTAGCTCCCAAACGGCTGAACCGATTTTGATTATTATTTTTTTGTTTGAAAGGTGTCTTGATCGACAGTGTTCTTAGCTACAATTCAAGAAAATCGGTTCAGCCGTTTGAAGATTATCAGCTCTTTTCTATTTGATGAATGGATGTGCGCATCTTCCACAGGTCTGTTCGATTCGAAATTTTGTATTCTGTTACTTCAATGATATTAGAAGAACATTGAACCGATACTGCAGCATCACCTGGAATTGTCTTGGCTGTGTCGGGGGTTATTTAATTTTTTAATTTTAACTTGTATTTTATTTATTTGGCTCACTAACAATTGAATGCACCGATACAAAAATATGAGATACCTACTTAAAAGACTAGTGTATCAATTTCTTATTTCAGGTAAGCACATAATGAACACAGATTGAATTGAAGAAGAATGAGCTTTTAAGGAAGTTCGACATTAAGCCGATACTAAATGATTTAATTTCTGTAAATCTGTTTGTACAATCATTTTTACAAGTCAATCTTTTTTTTTTTACTAGTTGAGGTCAGCGTTTCCTATCTGACTACTCTGGGAAGAAAGACCTCAGCGGAGAGACTCAGCGGTCACAGTCTCTTTGGATGGCTTATCCTCTTATAATTTCCCAATTGCAAAATGTTCTCCTCTATGTAGATACTGACAACATTTACCGCCAAAACATCCCAAATTAATTTGAAAGGTAATATTTTAATTACAAGTCTGCGACGACGCGACCGGTGAATGGGTGTAACTAGCGACGAAGAGCCTCTATTGCTGGTACTCGGATTAGACAACCCCCCACTGCGATCATTCCAAATTGTCTGCCCAGACAGTTCTTACCACATGGAATTTAGGCACTAAAAAGAGGCAGAAATAAACAGTCTCTGATTGTAATTAAATCATTTGTATCAGATCCACATCTAGAAGCTGAGCATTATTATATACAGGGTAATTGGTTATACTCGTATGTCGGCAATCTATTAAGGGGATGTAGGAGAGGTCATTTACAACCAAATGACCCCTGATAAAATATAAAATTACTCGAAAATTGTTGACATTTGCATAGAGGTCATGAGACTCATGAGAGGTCATTTGGTTGCAAATGACCTCTCCTACATCCCCTTAACAAATAACCCTGGCAGTAGGTATACTACCGCTACTATAGCAAAATGCTAACAGTAAATAAATACAACAGAGAACCTTATTCGAAGCGCGATAATGGCTAGCAATGGAGAAAACAATTAGGTACAACTGCAGCCTCCACTCGCAAAGTAGAAAAGAACGGACGCCGTAAATGCACATTGGCTATTATTATCTTTTAACGGAACTTAATAATTTCATTCTTGTACAAAACGCGGCAGTCTGCAAGAGGCCTGATTACAATATCTGCGAAGGAGTCGCGATAATGTGGCGCTGACGACGCTGCAAACATTAGCGCTCTCGCGACGAGAGCGTAATGACGCGCGAATTAGCGCGCATTGTACAGTGAGCCGCCGCGGCTGTGTCGCAGCGCGGACTTGCACTTAATGCGATTAACTGAGCATTTTGTGTAATTATAGGTTGATAATTACAGAAATATAGGGTGACTGGTAATTAGTGACCGATACCTAAACACGTGATTTTAACCATCATTATGAACAACTTTTACTATGGGACCACATCTGAAATCGCGAAAATTAATCTGCTGTCTCCTACATTTATGTTCGCATATCCATTTTGACAAGATATGCGAACATAAATGTAGGAACTAATTGAAACAGCCTTTGGAGCGTCATTAGAATTTTTTCCTGACAGATAAACGTCTTTATAATACAAATTGGAAAACTAGTAAACAGCGAAGTAATTACGTAACACACACTGACAATTGATCGCAATTCAAATTTGACAGTTCAGCCACGTTCATTGCGCTATTTGTGTTGCTGAGGAGACAATCCTCAAACTTACAAAGCAATGGATTAGGAATTTCCTTCAAAATCGAGGATTGTGATTGTAAGTGTGTTACACAATTAGGGTGCAGATTAAAGGATTCTTTCAAACGGAACGAAATTTCAAAACTTAGGGCGGTGTCACAAGTACTTATCAAGCATAGTTCGTGCATGGGCGTCAAGGAGCGGTTAGTGTGCAGTCGGCTTTAGCAGCTTTGGTGACGCGTTGCGGTGAGCGCGGGACCATCGACAATTTGCGCTCATTGTGCGCCGCGCGATGAGAATGGAACTAATTTTAATTACCCTCGCACCTCTACGGACAACGCTTTGCAATTTGGTTAAATATGCGGCTAGATATTTCTATGCCTGAACACAGAGCCTGAGTATTGTGGACCTAAGCGTCAAAGTTCTTGTATGTATGACACTTTGGCGGGTCATAATTTCGCTCTGAAAATGTCTGTTTCTTATTGGCTGATCTATTCTGTAAAAATCTCAACGTGAAAAATTTGGTGAAGCTCGCGAGTTTGAAGTTCGCTGTCAAAAGTGACAATCCCATTAGGTGGAATGACAGGTCACTGCACCTAAGTTTTCACGGTGAGAATTTTACAGGATAGAACTGCGGTGCGTGTGTGTTACTTGTAACTTGTTCTCTTTACAAAGGAAATGAAAGTGGGTAAACACTTTAATTTTATTCGTTAAGAGGATAATATTTCGCTAATTTGTAATATTGAGGATAATATTTCGCTAATTTGTAATATTAAGGATAACATTTCGCTAATTTGTAATAATCAATCTGCAATGATACACCGAATTTACTCAAATTACAAAATCAGTCATTTTGAGGGCATTCATTTAACCAATTTATTCATAGTTTGCGGTGAAATAAACATAAATATTTTCATATTAAACGTGAACACTGTAATATTGCTCTTAATATTAATTTATATAACTTGATCAAAGTTAATAATGTCACTAGTTAGTTAATTAATAATTTGTTGAACCTTGTAATATTCGCGTTAGAATACAACCGCAGAATTGCGTTAATTAACTCAGATTAAAACGTTAGATATAAATTAATTGTGAATGTTTTACCGTTTGTTACCTAGGTAAACATAATGAGTATATAGCACCCCAATTGAAAGCGGAACACGCTTTCTTTATTGGATTAATAATAATTGGAATATAAGGATCTGTAAAATTGGAATTATTTCAAGCTCCCAAAAAGAAGCGCAATCATTATTTTGTTAAAGTGTTCAATGATATTTTTAGGAAAGAAAAGAAAGGAATTATTTGCGGTTCGAATTACATGCCTATTAAAAGTGTTTGTGCTCACCTGCACCCTCGCCTCGCTCAAGTCCAGCCGCATGGCAAGCTCCTCGCGCGTGAACACGTCGGGGTACTGCGTCTTGTCGAAGGCCCTCTCTAGCTCGTGCAGCTGGTACGTGGTGAACGTGGTGCGGCTGCGACGCACCTGCTTGACAAGCAACGTACAGGTCGATGGGAGAACTTACGCCACACAGTTGTAGTTACGCAAGAGATATTGGGCAAAATAACGGATGTAAAAATTCCCTTATCAAAGCCGAGAGTCATTTGTTCTTCCCGTAATTGTGATAAATTGTATTATACTGGACCATACGTGGGAACCTTCTGTTTACGGAGGTATTAAAGGTCAAAGTTGTACTTTTTAAGTTGTTTTTTTACGAAAACTAGTTCTAATACCCCCAGGGTCCCATAAGCCAACTTTTTGCGTGTGTTACATTGCACACTACCGTAAACAACTTAGCTTAGCTTTTACACCAAAAATAAAAGTCGTTTTCCAGCAATCGTTTTTGCCCAAAGTTACTTGGTTTGATGCATAGATGATGGCTTCGTAATGGGTCTTTTTACAACCTGTATTTGTACTATGTAGGTACTCTGGCTATATTTACCCCGTATTCATAGTGCAATAATATTACAGCCACATCATTTACTGTTGCTGTCAACTTGTTTCACACTCAAACTGTATAAAAAAGTTCTCGAATTAATAATAATAATTTAAATCATTTTATTGTTCCAAAAACAGTGTTACAGATTATTTTTCCATCAGTTATTGATAAGCAAAAATTATGCAATACAATACTGTACTTACTTAACTTAATTTTAGTGGAAAAGATCACCTGTATCCTCATTCTGCCTAGCCTTTTCACAATCATGTTGGGGTCGGCTTCCAGTCTAACCGGATGCAGCTGAACTAAACTGAACTTTACATGGAGCGACTGCCTATCTGACCTCCACAACCTAGTAACTGGGTAATACGATACCATTAGGTAAGACTGGTTGTCAGACTTTCGGGCTTCTGACGACTCGTAAACTCGACTGTCAAAGATCCACGAATGACAGCCGGGACCAACCGCTTTAACGTGCTTTCCGAAGCACGGAGGAGTCTCGGTATGTAAAGATGGTCACCCATCTTTACATACGATCTTTACATATCACCTGTATCCTATACTAGTTAAAAAAAAAATGTACCTATCACATGAAACAGAAATTACAGAATCGTGATGAATCCATCAATTCAGATCAAGTTACCTTGCGTGGTCTGCCAGCGTCTAGCGCCTCTAGGTGCTCTCCGTGCTCGCTGTGCTCGCCGTGGCCGTGCTCGAGATCATTGTGCTCACTCAACTCGTGCTCGTGTTCGTGCTCGTGCTCCGAGTCCGAATGTGCGACGCTCTCGCTTTTCAGTTCTATTCGATCTGTGAAAAAGAAAACCAGTTATTGTATAGCTGTGCGAAACACCTACAATAGTGGCCGCCTCTACGAGCGAGAGAATCGCGGCGATGCTACGAGTGGCTGAGTGCGAGCGAAACGTCATGATATCGCCGCGCGCTCGTCGCTACAGGCGGCGCGCCCGCCGCGCTCTCGCCACCGTAAAAAGTAATTTTCCAGGAAAACCCCACACATATGAAGAATGTCGTCATAGTAAAAAAGTATCTAACCGACCAGACGCTTCGAATGACATGTCTCAAACTTGTTGGTGGTTGGGGACGTTTCAGCTCTCGCCGCGGAACGTGGCTGTCTCGCAGCGAGAGTGCGGTGATCACTTGTTTTGAGAGCCAAAAATATCGGAAACGCGGCGATTCCGTTACGAGTCGCAAAGATACGCTGCTGGCAGAATAATTGCTCGTTCGTGGAGAATACCCGACGTTGAAGCGCGGAGCCGTCGTGATTCTCTCGCTCGTAGAGGTGGCCGGTAGTCATCGAAAGATTAATGGAAGTTTTTTTCTTTCTAACAATGATTTTTTGAATAATATTATGAAATTATAAAAAATCATTGACGAAAATTGAGGTTATAAAATTTATCTCAATCTACTTTAATAAAAATCCAATATTCACTACAAAAGCATGAAATGCACAAGATTGCCTTATCTAGCGTAGGTGATAAGGTGACTAAGGAAGGATTTCTGAAAATCCATTCCTGGAAAGGGGTTGAATTAGGGATGGAAAGGTTATATTAGGTACGTCGCTTTATGTTCCCAATGTGTATAAAGTTTTTTTTTTTTACCGATGAGAAATCCCATTGGGATATAACTTGTTTGGTAGGTACGAATATTATGTACTTTGATAAGTAGTAAGGTTTTACAATAATTCTTTAAAACTGTTTGTTTGGAAGAATCTTTGGCCCGATTAATTTAAAATTGATGGTCTTAACAATAAATAAGATTGACTTATTTTAGGATTTCTCAAAAATCTATCATTGGTGAAGCTAAGTAAGTATTCCTTTACTTAGGTAATCAAGTTTTAAGGAGAGAATTTTACTACTTTCTTTTATTCTGCCTAGCCTTTTCCCAATCATGTTGGGGTTGGCTTCCAGTCTAACCGGATGCAGCTGAATACCAGTATTTTACATGGAGCGACTGCCTATCTGATCTCCACAACCCAGTAACTGGGTAATACGATACCCCTTGGTAAGAGTGGTTGTCAGACGAATTTTACTGCTTTCTACTAAACGAATAAAACTAATATGCTGGAAGAGATTTCTTTAGAAATAAGCATTGCCTTTGTACGTATTTTTCTGTTCCTTTCTTCTTGGCATAAATGGTTAAATAAATAAATAAATAATAAAACATTTTCCAAAAATCATGCCCTGTTGGGTTGAAAAGATTCAATTTTTTTTATATGAAAATTTCATTCCGTACGTTCAGAAACTAAAAACATCGCCCAAATTTCCTAATTACTAGGTAAATAATAAAGATATTAATGATTCAATTTCCAAAACTAAAACCTTTGTTTGTTTCATGGCATTGATTATTATGTCATGTAAAACCGTACTGACTAGGTACGTGTGGGAGTCTCACATTTTTTTCTCGCAAGTGTTTTGGAAAAAGACGTTTGACACGCGAGAGCATTTGACATTAGATACCTACACTCTCGGCTCCATTACGTCGCCGCTATTGCAATCGCAAAGTTAGCCCACTTGTATCAAAATGTAGGTAAGTACTAAGTATATAATTTGACGTAAGTATTTGGTTCTTCGTACCCAAATCACAAAGCAAGCGAGGGTCGTTAGAAGTTGAGACTTTATTAAAATTAGTATTACAATTAAAAACGGCCGTTTTACAAGTAATAACATAATGAACATCCTCTAAAATCACTTTCATTGGTTCATCACATTGTATTCGTATTGTGATGTTTCAATTCAATTGTATCAAAGCTCTTATAAAAATAGAATTAGTATAAATAAATAGTGAATAAAGAGCGACGTTAAGTGCTGAACAATACGCGTGTTTTGTTAAATCCTGCTTGTTTAACGAGGGTCATGCGGACTGACTAGGGAGTTTGAACTTTGTGTCTATAGCGTAAGATGTATTTTTCAGTTGCTCGTGTTTAGCGAGTTGAAAATGCACATAGGGCGATGAGGCTTATATTGGACTGGTAGTGAACAGGAGCGCCGGATTACCAGATCGATGTCATGTCACTCAACGTGAAGCGGTGGGAAACGAGCGATTAATGCAAGTTTAAAGATTTTAAGAGTTTGTTTGACTCACGATGAACACACGGATTATAATGAACTAGATTATTTGAATGTAAAATAAAATGCTGTTTAGAATACGCATGAAACTTTGAATACTTACTTGTTTCTACAAAACTTTCGGCGACCGAGACTCACGCCCTCGACATTTTAGGTTTTTAATCTTTTTTAAACCCTAACTATAGATAGGTACAATTCAAAATCCATTGTGTCCACTGTGGATCTACGTACGGCAAACGAAAGGTTAATTTTAAAAAAAACATCCATTCACTGACAGACAGACAAAAAAACCTAAACCGCTGGTTCTAAAAGCATTTTTTACACGAGAGTTCCTTACATAACAAAAGGGAACTCTAAGAAAGCATTTTGGAAAATGTATCCCCAAAAGAAGAAGCTCAATACAAATTTCTAATCTATGAGTAACTAGCTGCACCCCGCGGTTTCACCCGCATAAGTATCGATTCCAAATAAAAAGTACCCTATGTCCTAATTCAGGTCATTGTCTACCCATGAGCTAAATTGCATCCAAATTCGTTCAGTAGTTTTTGCGTGGAATAGTAACAAAAAACAAACTCACTTTCGCATTTTAAATATCAATTAGGTTACAGATTATCGACCAGGTTAACTTAGGTTACAGATCGGAGCCCTCATAAACGGCTGGCTCGCATTAGTTAGGCTTACATCTTTCTATTTGCAAATATTATAATTATGCAGTTAAAAACTAAAAGCCAGATACCACCAAAACGTTCACTAAAAAGGTATATATTAAGCAAGACACATCGCAACATAACAAAATAACATCGGTTTTCGTATAACCAGAGTCACAAGTCATTACTAAATATGGCATTCAGGTAATTAAGTTATAAATCGTTCAGATTACTTGCGACTCCGTTTAGACGAAAACCGACGTTATTATGTCACGATGTCTCGTCAATACTGTGCATGCGTAAATATTTATACCAACAATGGACCCCGTAACTGTGCGTGGTCCGACATGCTCTTGGCTGGTTTTTTTTAGTTTATTCTATCATGTAAGTTAGGAAAGTTTACGATGACGCCTCCCAGCTGGATGGACCGAAGATCCTGGGACAGACTGGATGCGGAAGGCGAAGGCCAGGGTGCTATGGCGCAGTCTAGGAGAGATATATGTCGAGCAGTGGACAGCGATTGGCTGATTGGTGGATTAGAATAGTTTACACGAGCAGAGCTGACATAGCTAGTTAAGTTGACGGACTACGCCGCCCCCGTCTGTGTAACCTCCATATTATGGAGGTTTTTATAAATATCAACATCTGTGTCGCCCTCCATAATATGGGGGGTTACAGAATGCGTCATATTTGACTGTATTGATATCTGGACATTTCTACATCGACTCTCAGGATGACTCACGGATTGACAAATAAACTGTCACAACTGTCACGCATTTCAGGGTAGCTGGTAGTTGATGGGCTCGAGCATAGCATAAGATTAGCAGTAGTATGTCAGTTTTTTTTAAAATTCAAATATAACTTTTAAGTGGATCGATCCCAACCATAACTTTATTTCAAAACCTCTAAACCTCAAAACTCAAAGCACTTTTTTCTATTTAACCATTTACAGGTACTTTTGAATTGTCAATGAGTGGAGGTCGGTCAGTTAGTGAAAAAGTTGAAGCTAGGTGCCCATTCCAAAATGTAGATCTCTATGACGAGAACTAATCCTTTATACGTTATTATTCTTGTTGCTTTTATATGTGAGAACTTTTGAGACTTTACAAAACATTTTCAGCACTTTTTAAAAAACGTGTTCCCTCACTGCATCCATACGCGTTCAATATAATCCTGTCAAATTGGCCCTCCAGGTTCTCAATACATCAATAAACTAGCAATGCTACATTTTATGAGTCTTATACAATTGAAATACAGTCTAAAGTCGCTTGTCAGATTACTGATAAGCCGATACGAGTGCATCCTCTACATCAGCTTTGTTTATACTGTTTAACAAAGTATATGTAAGTATGAATATCACATGCAACGGTTAAGTTCATTACATACTTTTATGATAATAAAAACAAATACGCATTGAAAAATATAATCAGCTATTAGGAGCTTTTATAATTTCTAACGACAGGATATTATCGTGAAATTATCGTCCATAAAATGTTTGGAAATAAGTGAACGTTTATCAACTAAAAAGTTCACAAGTTAAAATTAAAAATTTAAATAACCCCCGACACAATTCCAGGTGATGCTGCAGTATCGGTTCAAGGTTACTATGTTCTTCCAATATCATTGAAGTAACAGAATTGCGCACATCCAATCATCAACTAGAAAAGAGCTGATAATCTTCAAACGGCTGAACCGATTTTCTTGAATTGTAGCTAAGAACACTCTCGATTAAGACACCTTTCAAACAAAAAAAATATAATTAATATTGGTTCAGCCGTTTGGGAGCTACGAGGGAACAGACAGATACACAGATACACACGTTAAACTTATAACACCCCTCTTTTTCCGTCGGGGGTTAAAAACGAGGCAAGGCAAGGGAAGGCATCAATTCTGAGGTTGAAGTAAAATAACTGCACCAAATTGTTACAACATTTTTAAAGTAGATGCACTCTAGGGCACTCTGCATCACCGCCGCCACATGTAGCTACAATAATTACCAGTATACAATAGCATTATAGGCATAATCCTCAAAAGATCAGTCAAGTGTGATAATGACCCGACACAAAGCACGTTATTGTGTTGGCTTTGTGAAAATCATAATATTTCGAGATGAATTTTAACAATGTTGATATAAGGGCGTCTCACCAGGGGGCCGGTACACCGCCGTCATAACCCCAAGTTCATATTTTGCTTACAATAAGTATACCTACTCGCTATGGTACCGTAAAGCTTTAAAAGTAAAAGGGCATTTATTTAATCGAACCTCAAATAATTCTTATTTTGCTATCCTAAAAATATTATTGAACAACCTCTAATATAATGCGCCTCTTTTTGTGAACCTCACTTCACAAACTTTAGAAATGTCGGTGTATTCTGTAAGGTGTCACCGTGTAAACTTATGTGAAGTGAGTTTGAAGTGCGAACTTTCATTTCACCTGAGGCTAGGGATTGACACTATTGACTGCTCATTCACCTAAGTTTTCACTGTGAGATTTTTATTGAATTTTTATTTGCTGTTTGTCACATCAGAGTAGCAGACTTTGCTCTTGCCGACCTCTCAGAACTTACCGATGGTGAAAAAGTCGCAAGATTTGGCATGGTTATAACATGATGGGTTGATGGCTTATTTTTACACGGAAATCATAATATACCAGCCTATTATTGTTTCACTGCAGGGCAAAGACCTCTTCTCATACAATGTTGCCACGAGCATTGATTACCTCCCTTGCTCATGAAGGGTTGGCTATTTCAAACTTATATTTACTGTAAGTCCAGGTATCCCCACAAATTTTCCTTCACCGATGTCATGGAAGTAATATCCAAGATAAAGTCAGAAAGTACTTTATAATCTACGGTAAAAGTGTCGTGAGATTTGTCATGATTTTAGCATAATGGGTTGGTGGCTTATTATTACATGTCCTTGTAATCATTAAGTATCAAAAACCAACTCAACCTTATTGCTGATGAAGTCGACATATTCTGTTGCCCTTTGGGTGAATTCGAAAGACTAGCTACCTATAGAATTTGATATGGTACAAGCAAACTATTTAATTTTTAAGTGTTCTACAATATCGCATTGGGTCTAGCCTGTAAGGATATTTGTATGTATGTTTGGAGTGAATTCATAAATATATTATGTAAATAAGTAGTCATAATAAACATTAAAAATCGGCCCAGGTTCACGAGAATTAAGGTTCCGAACTTTACACTTAGCACTCTGTGGAATAGTCGCTCGCCTGCCGTAAATACTGCCTGTCTATTCTGTAAAAATCTCACCGTGACAACTTAGGCGAAGCGAGGTTGAAGTGAGCTGTCATTCCACCTAATGCTAAGGATTTATATACTACTAGCTTTTGCCCGCGGCTTCGCCCGCCTGGAGGACGGAAATTATCCCACGGGAATGTACTACCGGGATCAAAATATATCCCAGATCCCATAACCCATGTCATGGTATATCTAGGCGTTACAGAAAGGTTGCGTTACAGACATGAGACAGCCAGTAACTTTCGTACGCATAATATTAGTGTGGATAGTATGGACGGAAGTATGAAACTGTGAAAGTCTTAATATGACACATTTGCCTGTGGAAGGTGAACAACGTCTATCCCAATCTGTAAAGTCATATGAATAAAACTGGAATATCTTATGTTAAAACATTTCTGTAAACAACATTTTTGGTTTTCCCATTTTTTGCTAAAACATGTAGATTTTGGGGGCTGGATACTCGTGAGCACGCCACATACAATGGCTGCACTCTTTTTAAATTGGAAAGGTAAATCTTTAGGGGTATGAGGAACAGGGTGTAAAGTTCACTCATACTCTTTGGAAAAGGGAGGATCCTCCGACCAGACGGGTGTTGTGTCTGGCGGGCAATTGCCCAAGGATTGATGTCGGATAGTCTTATATACGTTAATCGCTCGGTAAACTCTTATACCACGGCGGCTCCCCTCCGGAGACCGGAGGTCGATAGTTGGCTGAGTCTTGTATCTTGCGTTGCTTGCCAGTGCCAGTTGAGGTTCCAGTGAGTTCGAACCGGGTACCGCATAGTTCACAGTGGGTCGGAACTGTCTGCGGTGATTCCCCAGTGAGTCGGGGTGGCGCTGCGTTGTGATCCAATGCGTCGGATGTGGTACAGCGCCGGGTTGCTGATGAGGCTGAGGGTGGTCACCAAGAATGCGCGTTCGCTGCATGCTGGTGGTCAGGATACCTGTTGAAGCCGTGGGTGCTGGCTGGCTGTGTGACTCGCCGCACGAAAGCTTGCGGGAATGATGTTGATGACGTCACGCTGAAGTAGTTGCACGAAGGCTGCGTTGACGTTCATATTCGGGGTCACCAATTTAGGGGTATGAGGAACAGGGTGTAAAGTTCACTCATCCTCTATAGAAAATGGAGGATCCTCCGACCAGACGGGTGTTGTGTCTGGCGGGCAATTGCCCAAGAATTGATGTCGGATAGTCTTATATATGTTAATCGCTGGGTAAACTCATATACCGCGATGTAGGACTTGTGACGTTAGGTCTTTGATGCGTAGTTCGTATGTGGCGGTGTAGATGCCGCCACAAATCTGTCGGAATTATTGGAATACGGGGAATCTGAACATTTTTTTTTTTTTACTATTCTTGACATGATTATTGCTTTTACAATATTCCGCCTCAGGTGAGTAATTTGTAACCGTGTGTCATTACATTATCTTGGCGCATCAAGATTACGCATTAATAGAACTGGAACACCCACTTTCAGCCTTAGCTTATGCGAAGGCTGAAAGTTGAGAAATTCAACAGGGTGATGTTACTTGTTCGGTGACTATGACATCGAGTAGGTGTACCGACAGATACTCCACAACGTCACCTTCCCCATGTGACATAATGTTTTCATTAATCTTTGCCACAGTTTCATTCGCCGGTGCCAAAATTGTCCTTTCACACAACCATTCTCTATTCTCCATTAGTTTGCAGATCGCTCAGATTATCTGAAAAACAACGTCTATCCACGTTGTTGATATGAACAATATTACAGAATTTTTCATTCAGAAAATTTCAATCAAAAATATAATCATGCCGTTACCAACTGTTACTATACGGTTTTCGCCAATTTTCAGAAGTGCTGCCGCAATTTGCCCCGATTTTATGTCATTGTGCAGGTGTACTCGCATAATTGTAATCAAACAATTTTTTTTTATATGTCCCCATAATGTCGACGTCTTTAGACGTGCAATTATTTCATCTGCCGGTGATGCCCCAGTTATTACCTAAAAGAGTTTAAAAGAGTCTGTCTAAAATCTCCGGCTATCAATACCACCATCCCTCCGATGCGTAATAACTTTTGACCGGGTGGACCGATTTTACTGAAATAAACACTAAATGTAACCTCAAGATACGGACTATGACTATATTCAATATCTTGAAAACTAAAAACCCTTAAATATCTTGAAAAGAGTCACTGAAAAATGTCAATATTACATGTGAATTTTAAAATCATCCCCCATTCTACCCTCTTGAGGCATTTTTTTTTTAAAACGGTGAAATACGTAATTCTTTATTTGTTACCAAAAGTATAAATTTAAATTTTTCATAGCCCTAACTTAAGAAATGATATGTTTCCCATACAAAATTTCATCCCCTATATCCGCCCCCTTAGGGTTATTTTTGAGACAAAAAGTAGCCTATGTTCTTCCCCGGGATGCCATCTATCTCCTTGCCAAATTTTATCGAAATCCGTCCAGTGGTTTAGGCGTGAAAAGGTAACATACAGACAGACAGACAGACAGACAGACAGACAGAGTTACTTTCGAATTTATAATATTAAGTATGGATTGACAGCTCACTTCACCTAAGTTTTCACGGTGAGATTTTTACAGAATAGCTCGGTATTGCGCGTGGTTAATAAACCTGCGCTAGTTCATAAAGTATATCATAAAAAAATAATCTGCAGTATAAAGGCTCGTTCACACCGGCGCGACTTGTCGCGCGACGCGACTTTAACAATACAATTTCTAATAAAACTTCACGATTGAACAATTGCCGGTGTCGCGTCGCGCGACAAGTCGCACCGGTGTGAACGAGCCTTAATATGGTGCTGCTAACTAACCACTTTTATTAATTTGATAAAGATTACTACAGCATCGCCCAAGGCCTTCGAAACACCTACATTTGTTTTTTTCTCTCCAGCAATTAAAAACCTATAACAGTATTGCAAACTGCTATAATTTTCCTGTAAGATAATAGAGCAATACCTTTTAGCTCTATTTTGATCAATTGTTTTGCTTTAGAATCTGATAAGTAAAGGAAACGGTATATTTTTGCTAATTTTAAGCTATATTCAAACTCAAACTCAAAGCATTTATTTTAATTAAACCATTTACAGGCACTTTTGAATTGTCAAGGAGTCGGTCAGTCAGCAAATATGAAGCTAGTTGCCCATTCCAAAGCGTATACCTATTCAAAACTGCTAAACAGAACATTATAAAAAACATACCAAACACGATAATTTCAAACGGCGTGTTTAACGCTATGCATAAAAAGCAGAGCAATAAGAGCCAATTTCCGAGCGAAGTTGTTAAAAAATATGTTTTAACAAAATTAAAAAAATTAAAATTATTTACCTATTCAATAAAACCCACATAATTACGTCAAAAACCAAGTATAGTATAAACAAGTCACCATAACAAAATAACATCGGTTTTCGTATAACCGGAGAAAACAAGTTTTCTATACAATTTCTGTCATAATTGCATGACATTTTTGTAATTAATTGTGGGTTTGTACATATGTAATAACAGCCGCACGGGTCGATCGATCAGGTTAAGCTACGCTTGCCGCGGTAGGTCCGTAGATGATGGATGACCATCTGTGCCTCGGAAAGGACGTTAATCCGTTGGACCTAGCTATCATTTGTAGATATTTGACAGTTGTTACGGCCACGGTAGTCAGAAGCCCGAAAGTCTGACAGCCAGTCTTACCAAGGGGTATCGTGTTACCAACCTAACTGGGTTATGGAGGTCAGATAGGCAGTCAATCCATGTAAAATACTGGTATTCAGCAGCATCCGGTGAGACTGGAAGCTGACCCCGACATAGTTAGGAAAAGGCTAGGTGATGATGATTTAGGGTCCATATTTGATCTTGTATTGTGTTATACCACCTATGTATACATATCTACTAACTAACTCCTTTTAAAATAGTATATACTTTAACATCACACACCACATACCTACATTACACATTCACACACCACAAACACTACACACCATATTCATACACTATACCACTAACACTCTTTTAAATAACTCCACGTTGGGAAATGTTTCTCGTGTTTATAATTTTCTCTTTTATTTTCATTTTTTTATTTTTATTTTTACTTTAATTTTTGTACTTGTGTTTTTGATTAATTCTTATTGCATAAAACACGACTCATAATTATTGGGAGAAGACACTGGCTCCTGTAACACAGGTACTATACCTAGCGCAGGGGTCAGGGCCTCACTACTTTTGTTGAAAATATTTGTGTCAATAAAGAATTATTTATTTATTTATTTATTTATTTACATATGGAATGCAATAAACAATTGAGTATTGAGATTTTTTTCACAAAAATATTTGTTACCAAATTTGAAATTTCATTTAATACTAGTTGACCCCACAAACGTTATCCTGACTGAATTACAATAAATACATAAATCCCATACAAAAATACATTTTCTGTTTTTTCCGAATTTTTCAACTTTCTCGGTAACTTTTCAATTTTTCTTTCTCTAAAAACCTCGGATGTTTAAGAACATTAAAAAAAATCTTTAACCAAATCGTTTCAGCCGTTTGCAAGTGTGTTGAACAAACCGGCCAAGTGCGAGTCGGACTCGCACACGAAGGGTTCCGTACCACCGTAATATATTTAGCAAAACGCCGAAAAAACACGTTTTTTGTATGGGGGTCCCCAATTATTTTAAACTATTTTTATTTTTTTATTTTTTGTTATAGCGGCAGTAGACATACACAATCTGCGAATATGTCAACTGTCTGTCTAAGTATTACGGTTCATGAGATACAGGCCGCTGACAGACAGACGGACGGACAGCGAAGGCTTAGTAATAGAGTTCCGTGGGGCACCCTTCGAGACTCGGTTACGGATGGCAAAAAAAATTATATACATATAACCAAATCGGTCCAGCCGTTTGCAAGAGGGTTAAAAAACATCGTTTGATACCTACATGTGAGCAATGTCATTGATATAAACTCGCCCACTTGTATCAATTTTCATCGTTCAATTTATTACACCATGATGTACGTCAGTGAGGACGAGAACGCCATTGTATAGCAGTTTATAGAATATTCATTTAGGAATCCATAAGTGTAGGTATATTTTTCAATCTCATTTGTTAATCCTATTTAAATTTATCTTTTTATTAATAATAAATGTACGCCTTCCAGAGTCATACCTACTCGTATTTACACACGACGAACGAAAATCCTATGTTAAATCAAATTAAAATTTTCTTGTAAACTAGCTTCCACCAGCGGTTTCGCCATATTTATAAATTATAGCCTATGTTACTCAGTTATAATATAGCATTCTATTGATGAGATAATTTTTAAAATCCGTCCAGTAGTTTTTAAGTGTATTAATTACAAACAAAATACAAATAAAGAAAGAAAGAGTATTTATTGGGACTCGCGCACGAGATCACAAATTAAACTAAAAACACTTACAGATCCATAATAAAAATAAAAAAAACAAAACAAAGTAAAATGAAAATAAAAACAGAAAGTCCTGTACGAGGCTAAAAGGCTCTTATCTCAGCATTATGCTACGACATTTAAAAATAGTTGTCGCAGCGCTGGTATTCTGATAGGATCAAATCAGCTTTTCTCTCTATAATATTAGTGTAGACTGTAGATTATAATTTTTGTTTCCAGTACTAACCCCGCAGGTTCTACATTTTTATTAATATTATTCTTTTTTTTTTGCAAAACACACTTGCTTTTCCAATTCACTATTCATTGGAAGAATGGTCGATATCGGCTTTGCTTGCCATATCATAAAAATAGAATAGAATAGATATTTTTTTCTTTTTTTTTCTTAAGAAAACAGACGAGTTTCTAAGTGTTTTTTTTCTTTTTTTATATAAGTTTTTAGTAATCCTAATAAATACATTAATAGAATATACCTTCCTTCTAAATTTTATCTTTGTAGGGACAGTAATCTCCAAGTTTAATTGGCTGTGACATACCTACGGACAAGACAAAATTTTTACATACTTATAAGGATTTTGTTTTTGAGTAGGGTACTTATTGAACTAGTCTGCCTCAGTGATCTAGTGGTCGCAAGTGGTACTGCATGAGGTCCTGGGTTCGATTCCCAGGTCGGGCAAAGTGTTATTGGGTTTTTCTATTAAGTAATTTCTGAATAGCAGTCCGAAGTGTGGATTTTTGCCCCATTGATGGCAATAGGCTCGCCCCCTATTACATAGGGACTTCAGAATTACTGGCGAAATGCGAGATCACAGGCGTGATCTTATCATCTAGTCCTCGAACTTTACCAGTCCCACTGCAGGGCAAAGGCCTCAGAGGCAAGTCGTAGAAGGCACGAGGATTGATCACCACTGTTGCTAAAAGACGGATTGATCGCATAACTGTGTTATCGTCATTCCTAACACCAGGAACCCGGTTTTTATATTTAGTTACATATTTAAAAAAAATGATTTAAGGGCCTAAATATGTCGTCGAATTGCTTAGCAAGATCCACCGTTATGTCGAAACTACTGCAGCATTAATTTTGAAATAAATATATGTTGACATAAAGTTGAGGATTAATGTTCGTGACTATATTAGCCGAAAACACGATTTCATAAAATTTTCTCGATAGAAAAAAAAACCAAAGTTACCTCCAAACCGAATATTAAGAGGGTGCATCCTAAAAGTTGGCAACGTCGTAAATAGCTATCAAATATTTACCTGTTTCGATTAATTTGGAAATAATACTGTATGGAAATAAGAAATGTGGCTAACCAATTGACTAGAATATTAATAATGAATTGCAATTATAACATTGAATTTGATGTTGTACCCGTTTTAGGTGAAAAAAAGGCATTTGGAAAGTTACCAAATACTTTTTTTACATCTAAAACTAACTATTCGGTGTTACGATATTAATTATTGCATTTCATAATCAATATTCTAGTTCGCTAGTTAGCCACATTTTTTATTTCCATACAGAAATATTATCAAATTAATAAAAACAGCGAAATATTTGACATCTATTTGCGACGTTGCCAACTTTCAGAATAAACCCTCTTAAACCGCTGCTATTAAAAAAATACTAAATTAGATCATGAAACTTGGCACACTAACTGAACTAACTATAAAGCAGCGACTATGTTTTTTATTTTATTGAAATGTATTTTCTGTTGTACAATTAAGTATAGGTACTTACATCTAAAAATAAATAAATAAATAAATAATAAATGTTTTCGCCGATGTCAGTAATGTCCAAGATAAACTCCGAAGGCCAATTCTCGTACTTAAAAAACGTTCACATTCAAGTCGCAATCTGTAAAACTTGTCAAAAATGTTGGTAAATTGATTGTATTTTTGACAGATTGCGAATGAGATTAGAATGCGAACGCTCTTATAAATTACCGGGAATTACTCCTCAGAAATTACATTGCTGATGGTAAAGCAAAAACCTTGCATTTTATGGAACCATCAGAGTCAAAGTCAAAGTCAAAGTTTTTTTAATGCGATTTTTGGTGATACAACAGGGTCTTAAAAATATTTAATCACGCATTTGTTCATCACATACCCGGTTGTCTGTCCGTGTGTCCTAGTATGTTATCTATCGTGTAGGCGGTACCGCGCCGACCAGCTTCCGACATAGCGACCACACAACACTGCACTTGTTATTCAAAACATTCAGTTTTATTCCGTCCTTGCGAAATTACGAAAAAAATATTTAAATTAAAAACTACTTTATTAAAATATTAACACTAAATTGTCCACTACTTATCACTTAATAATTTTAATTAATTTAATTCGGGCTAACCGCGTAAAGAGTTAACCCGTAAAATGCGACCGTGGGTTTGTGACTCAAATTGCAAACTTTGACTGACGAATTTGTGGAAAGCCCGTCTATCGCTTCCTCGACGCCCGGTTCTAGACGCAGCGTCACTAAAATAGTTCACCTCTTTTACACGCATTGAAATCAGGGAATAGCTGTCTCGCTCTTTAACTCCGCCTCGTCATTCCGATTGGTGGATGTAATAAGTTAAGGGCGATGAATGGATTAGGTTTGTGAGTGTCACGCGGTGATTCAAGAAGTATGGTTTGTTCACTGACGATGTGCTGTACTACATGATTGTAATTGTCGATTTTGTTTAGAACAATCGGTAGGGAAAGTTCCTGAATAGAAACAATCGATTAATTTATTTTTGGGTTTTGATACATTATTTATATACTAGCTTCTGTCCGCGTAACATTTCTTGTTTTTTAACATAAAATAACTTCCCATTAGTGAAAGAATTTTCGGAATCTGATCAGGAATTCTGAAGACTTGGATAGTCTTCAGAATTCCTGATCAGATAATAAAATACATACGAACTCACATATTTTATCTAAAATGTAAGATAAATCTGTCTCTAACCATTACTTAAGTTAAATAAAGGGGTTAGTATATCGAAAATGACTGTAAAGACACTTACATAGTAGGTGTTGCTTTAATTTAAGTTAAAGTTTGTGTTTATCATAGGTACAGTCAACAAAGCTATTTGTTTTAGAGGTAAAATTAGTCATCCCTCCACTACACTGCCAATATTCATTTTTATTGTGTGCGCAATCACCTTTTAAGCATATGGCTTGGGCACTTAAAATGCGTAAAAGAATTGACTACCCAGCATATCACAACATTTTTTTAAGTAGTTTACAGTTAGCTGCCTGTATACCAAATAGCTAATAAATTATCATAATATAAACTAAAATTAAAAGCAGTAGTACAGTTTTCAATTGTTCTCTCTTGATATTATTTTTTATTTAATAAAAACTCGTTTATGTATAGGTATCTAAGTACCTATTTATTTAATTACATCCATATTATACCAACTATACTAATTGGTACATATACATTATAAATGCGAAAGTAACTATATAACATTCAGTCTGTGTGTTACGTTTTCACGCCTAAACGGCTGAACGGTTTTGGAAGAAATTTGGCACACAAACTCACCATGACCACAGGTAAAGCTAGTCATATATCGTTCTACACATATCCTTTGGTTGACCTTCGAGAGCCCATTCATAAAAAATGAACCATCAACCTGAATAACTTTCTCCATAGAACCAACATCGTAATCGCGAAAAAAATATCATGTTATGAGTGTTCTGAGCACACCTTTCTGATAGGCACACGCTGTATAAATGAAATAGTGAGCTAAGTATGAAAACGAAGTAAAGAACCCTTCAAAAAAGTTCTTTAGAAAACATTTACATAATCATCTTTTAGCACTCAATTCAACAGGTACAGAGTGTAATACACCATAAGCCGCTTATAAAGTTGTACAAATCTTTTGACTGTTGAAAGTCATTGGCATTGAAAGGGTTAATAATCTTATCATAGTTTTAGTTACTATGGGACAAAGTGATAATCTCATAATCGTTCGAAGAAACGCTACTAAATAGGTAGGTTCCAGGTAGCAGACTTGACTTGCGATGGCGCCAATCTATTGCATTAATTACAAGCTTCTATTTCATTTCACTTGTGAGAATGTTACGAAGGATTCTTACAAGCTTAATTTATTTATTTATTTGGTTCACCAACAGCATTACATACAAAAAATTAAAATAGAACAATGACAAAATAAAAATACTAGTATGAATGCCTAATAAAGGTATAGGTACACATCATTCACCATAAAACAACATCATTATAAACTAAAAAAAGAAACAATATGAATGAATTAGTTAACAAAATTCAAAAAATTGGCATTAATTTTGGCCTAAAAATGCATGCCTTATAAGTTAGATTTTTGAGCTACTTTATATTTAAGACGCTGTTGTATCACCAAAAATCGCTTTAAAAAAACTTTGACTTTGGAGGGTCTCGTGGCTACATGATAACTGGCGCACGGGTCGATCGAAAGTTAACGCGTTCCATGCGTCATGAACAATTAGAGCCATACAGAGTGCGGCGCCCCAAATCACAGTTATCATCATGGTGTGGTGGGGGTTTCAAAAAGATATTCCATAAGTACAAAAGAGGCAAATAATAGACCCGTGCTTAGAATTATGTCCTGGCTGGAGGCTTTAAGTTAGTAGCTTAAGGCAGCCACAGGATAGCTCGGTTAAGTAGTCATGTCCTCCGAGGTCAAATAAGAGAAGCCATAAAAAAAAACCCGTGCGGCTGTTATCATGTAGCCACGAGCCCCTCTCACAGACACGAGCTCGAGATTATAGCTATTTGATATTATATTAATGAGTAAGCACTCATGCTACACCGTATTCTTCAAATTTTTTTAACTAAGCGTAGCAGTAAAATGCGCTCGCGTTACACGAATTTGACGCGAGTGACGCGAGCGTATTAATTTGACAGTAGTGAGCGGTAGAGAATAAGAAAAGCGTTGTTTTTTACTGAAACTTAACTGAAACTATACCACATAAATATACGCGCGAAAAACACAACCCTTCTTTGCGGTCGGGTACAAAGAAATATTAAGCAATTTTCTTTAAAAATACTTAATAAAAAAACAACAGACTTTCAAACAAAAGGAAAATACGCAAACTTTTGTATTTTCGTTTTATTCCACTGGCTTCCGAAATTACAGTAATTTTTCACTTTAACTGTGACTGGATGTTATAAAACATCACCAACATACACCAAGGGGATTAAATACGTATTATTAAAGCTAACTCCAAAACGTAAGCAAAGTTATACGGGACCACCGCGCGAGCTTCCTCTACCAAATGAAAAAAAATACGTAAATCGGCCCAGTATTCCCGGGTAAAATCCTCCTTCTTTTGAAGTCAGTTAAGAAGAAGTACCTAGGTCTGCATTTATTAAATAAAATAATTTTGTCAATTGCATGTTATTCATATTCATATTATAAACTAGCTTCCACCCGCGGCTTCACCCGCGTTGTATGTCGATAAAAAGTATCCTATGTCCTTCCCCAGGGTTCAAAGTATTCCCGTACCAAAATCGGTTCAACCGTTTTAACGTGATGCGCGATCAAATAAACAGACATAGAGATAATCAGACAAAAATTCTAAAAACTGTTGGAACGTGTTCTTTTACCGATTCTAAGTATCCCCAGCTAATTTTTTTTTTGAATATCATCCTATGTACAGACTTTCGACCCTCTTCAGCTTTACTATTATGTATAGAAAGAAAGAAGAAAGAAAAATGCGTTTATTGGCAAATTACACCTTAAAACAAACAGAAAATAATGATTATAATTTTTTTTTTTTTTTTTGTGTTAAAATCCCTACCTACACCAGCGAATAGGTAACTTTATTGGTTCTGCGTATTTTTATATTTGATTGTTTTGTTTTTATGCACTTAAGTAGTCTCTACTTAAGCTGTTTTTATATTTATTTTATTTTATTTTTATTGTTAGTTTTTACTCATATATATTGTATTTTTTTATGCAAACTATGATCGATGCGGACCTTGACGACGATTTTTTCTCCTGTTCTTCCTCTTCTAACAGTTTCCTTAGTGCGGCGACTGGGTCTTCCTGTCCTCTCACTCTTGGCGATCAAATTTCCTCTTTGCTTTCCCGCCTCCCCAACAATCTCAACATAGCCCACATCAACGCCCAGAGTATTCCATGCCATTTCTCTGATCTTCTGGCTTCCATTAACAGTGCACATTTGGATGCTTTGCTTATCTCTGAGTCCTTTCTCAAACCCTCTCTCTTATCCGTCCACTTTGCCCTTCCCGGATTTGTTCTTATCCGTAATGACAGAACTGGGAAGGGTGGCGGTGGTGTTGCCATTTACTTGCGTACTGATATTCCCTACAAGGTTATCAGCACATCCCCGTCTTCCTATTCGGGATCAGCGGAGCATCTATTTCTAGAAATTTCCTTGCATCACGTTAAAGTGCTTCTTGGAGTGATGTACAGTCCCAACCTCAGTATTGATTACTTTGACTGTTTTGATTCGCTTTTAAACGATTTATGTCCTTCGTATGACCACGTAGTCTTGATGGGCGACTTTAATACTTGCCTTCTTAAAAATGACAGTCGTACTCACAAACTTCAGTCTCTCTTAGCTTCTTTTAACCTCAGTATTCTGCCTCTTTCTGCTACTCATCATTTCCCTAACTGCACGCCTTCTCTTTTGGACCTGATGATTGTCTCTAATTCTAATAATGTATCTATCCACGGACAGCTCACTGCTTGTTTTTCCTACCACGATTTCATCTTCTTGTCCTACAAGATTCGCCCTCCCAAGCGTAAGCCGCAATATATTTTCCTTAGGAATTACAAGGGCATAGACCTGGAGGCATTGCTGCGTGATGCTAGTTGCATTGACTGGACGGACGTCTTGGAGAGCTCTTGTATCAACGATATGGTTCACATTTTCAACAACGCAATACTCAACTTATACGATCGTCATGCCCCTGTCCGTCGAGTTAAAGTCAAGTATGTTCCGGCTCCTTGGCTTACTCCTACCATTAAGGATGCGATGGCAAGAAGGGACAGAGCCAAAAGGAGGTTTAAACGCTGTCCTTCCGAACGCAACTTGAGTGCGTTTAAGGTGCTACGTAATCGCTGCAGCCGTATGTGTAGAGATGCAAAGAGACGCTACTTCCATAATTCTCTAGACAACCGCAACTCTGCAGAAGTTTGGAAGTTTCTAAAAACTGTCGGCATTGGTAAGTCTCCAGTTGTTTCCAGTAACGACACTGACGTGTGTGCTCTTAACAAGCATTTCTCACATCCCCCTGTTACGTTGGATCCGCACGTCAAATCAGCTACTTTAAATAAACTTTCCGGTTTGCCAGTGCCGCAGTGTCCTTCTTTCGTGCTAAGTCCTGTAAGTGAAAGTGAGGTAAAAAAATCTATTTGCGCTATCTCCTCCTCTGCAGTCGGTAATGATAATCTTTGCTTAAGAATGATTTCTCCTATTCTCTCTATATTACTTCCCATCCTGACCCACATTTTTAATTTCTCCTTGTTTTCTTGTACTGTTCCTGAGGCCTGGAAACAAGCCCATATTATCCCCTTAGCTAAAATTCCTAACCCGGTCTCACCGTCCGATTACCGACCCATTTCTATTCTCCCCTATCTCTCTAAAGTTCTTGAGCACATTGTTCACCAGCAACTCTCTGCCTTTCTATCTTCCAATGACCTTCTTAGTCCTTTTCAATCAGGTTTTCGACCTGGCCATAGCACAGTAACGGCTCTTTTAAAGGTTACTGACGACATTCGCTGGGCCATGGACCACAAATCTCTCACTTTACTTGTACTTCTGGACTTTAGCAGTGCCTTTAACTCGGTCGATTTTGACATCCTTCTAGGGATCCTTAAATCTTTAAATTTCTCTACTTCTACTATTGGCTGGTTCGACTCCTATCTCACAGGCCGCTCGCAGCGGGTTCGTCTCGAAGAGTCTTCTTCTGACTGGTGCTCTCTTACTGCGGGTGTGCCTCAGGGTGGCGTTCTCTCTCCTCTTCTCTTTTCTATTTTCATTAACTCTGTCACCAGAGTCATCTCTTCCCACTTCCACCTCTATGCCGACGATTTGCAGCTTTACAATAGCTTCTTGAGGCAAGATGCGGAAGTCGCCGTTTCTGCTATGAACAGAGACCTGGATTTTATTAGCGAGTGGTCGCGGTCCTTTGGATTGCAAATCAACCCTAAGAAATCCCAGGCCATAATTATTGGCAGCAGGTATATGCGGACTAGGCTCGACGTTGCGTCGCTGTCTCCACTCTGTTTGAATGGTGTTCAGATTGAATACGCAAATACGGTTAAAAACCTGGGGGTGACCATGGACTCTCACTTATCGTGGACTGCCCATGTTGCTCAAGTCAGTCGCAAAGTCCACTACACGTTCCATTCGTTGAAATGCCTCCAGACCTTCTTGCCCTTGAACACCAAAATCTCCCTTGCTCAAACTCTTATACAGCCCATCATAGACTACGCTGATGCCTGTTATTTGGATGCCACCGAGGAGCTTTTGAATAAACTTGAGCGTTTGCAAAATATCTGTATTCGTTTTGTTTTTAATCTTAAAAAGTATGATCACGTTTCTAACTTTCGCAAGATACTCAAGTGGCTCCCTATTCGACTTCGCAGGAACTCTCGGATATTGTGTTTGCTATTTAACATCCTTCACAACCCTAAAACCCCATTGTATCTGCGGGAACGCTTTTCCTACGCCCGTCCTTTTGATGCACCTTGCAGGTCGCATCTTAGAAACCTCCTTAAATCCCCTCCGCACTCAACCGACTTCTATTCCTACTCCTTCACAGTGCACGCGGTTCGGTTGTGGAATTCACTTCCGCCTGACATTAGGGACTGCCAAACTGTTGCAGTATTTAAAAGAAGAGTGAAAGAACACTATCTTTCCATTTCGTCATAGTTGCATAGTTATTTTAAATTACATTATATTTAAGTATATATTTATGTATTTATTATAGTGATATGTATTTTAGAAGTATTTATGTAAGTATATTCTCATAATGTAGGTATGTTTATTAATAAATTTGTGAATTGTTTTTTTTCTATTCTACTGTTACACACGTTGTCTACATCTCTTTTATGTACTTTCCTATCGCAGGTATGCTGGAAGAGATTTCTTTAGAAATAAGCATTGCCTTTGTACGTATTTTTCTGTTCCTTTCTTCTTGTCTGTTTGTATGTGTGTGCATAAATGGTTAAATAAAAATAAAAAAAAATTATAATGCCAAAAGGGCCTCAGCTCAGCATAATGTCAGATGACAACACAAACTGTACCACCGGACGCTGATTTTCAGCTGCAACCCACAGATACCCCCCGCTATAGATAATATGTATACGTACAGCTAATTGTGACAGAAAAAAGTTATGTATCTGAAATCCGACTTTCAGGGCCACTGTCTCGAAAATAATCACAAAATTAGTGTGATAAATTTTCTGAAAGTTGGATTTCTTATAAATCACCTATTCTCTCACTTTAACTGGCCCTCAGTCATGTCTCGTCAGTAACGTTCAAAGCGCTGCGTAATGGGGACAAACAATGCCGTTCTTGGTCGGGGAGTGGGATCACTCTGCGGCACTAATTTGGCAGGTTCCTTCCTTCCGGCACGAGAGGGCGCTACTGCCGTCGCCAGTGATTTAATCGTAGTGTTCCGTTCGCTCTGCACAGGATCATATCTATTATCTGGTAGTCGTAATTATGGATGAAAAGGAACGCGTTTTGTAATGGAGTAATTATTTTTGAACTTTGTTGTGGATCAGTGTAATGTCATCGGAGGGTGACTGCGTTGACTTGTTCACTGATATCATGAACCACTTTTCCATGGGACCAACTTCGTAATCTTGAAAAAATTATCAGCCTACCCTCCCATACATTTGGGCCAAGTTTTGTATGGGACAGCTGATCATTTTTTCGCGATTACAATGGTGGTCCCATGGAGAAAGTGGTACAGTGTGGTGTCAAGTTTGATGGTCTGTCCCACACCAATAAATTTGAACACACCTTTCAGATACATGCTATGTAGTGCCTTAACGAACCCAACGGCAAAAGAGGGTTACCTTTTTTAAGGCATTTACTTTCGTTGTTATTAAGATAAGATGGATTCTTGCAAGATTTGAAGCAGCTTTTCTTGTCCTATCTAGTTGTCACGATGACAATTCTTTAACCCGCCTACGGCAAAGTCAAAGGATTGATTGATTGATGATTGATTGTAACAGGCAATAAAGGTGGTGGCAGTTATTTTAGTTAAATCTCAGATTTGATGCCACCAACTGCATCAGACTGCTTAAAAAGTGTGTTAAAAAGTGATCTTGTTTTGAACTTATTAGTTGCAGTCGGGGTTTTAGTTTTTTTATCAATTTTCAATGTCAAGTTAATGTTACAACCACAAGATATCGTTAAATAAAAAAGCAGCACATGCAGAAGTACTCTTTAATCAGTTTTAACATTCAAAAGAAATTAAAAAAAAATATTTTACACAAATACAAAAAAAAAAAACATTAAATACACACACTAATACAAACTAGCCAAAGGCTTCGTATTCAACGATTAAAATTTCGAAGTTTGACAGTTCCAAGTTCAAAAATGTCGAGCAACACATAGATTATGTAACTTGTTTGATGGCAGTCCACCGACGCCGTTAAATGATCCGGAACGAGCTCAAAGTGGCTAAGACGAACGTCAAATTTATTTCCGACTATTAGCGAATGTCTTTGAGAGCGTCTCTAATGGGAAGCCTATTATTTTATTTTCCGTTCGCGAAATTGCCTTAATTCACTACAAAGAATTCTGTGTTGGAGGGCGGGTAATTGTAGTATACCCACTCAGGAAGACGGGGACGTTGTGATAATTAAGCGCGCTTAAAAAAAATCCTATATGTAGGTATAACATTACTTTTTTATCCGTCTGTCACAGAGGTTTTCTCAAGATCTATAAAACACAGGATTCAAGCTCTCCTAAGACGTAGACATTTTTATTCCTGTGGAGAATATTCTACTTTCTAACCTTGTGCGAGATTACAAAAGAAAACTTAGACGTCCAAAAAAACACTACAAAGTGTTTTCACTTTGTAGTTACTGGAATGTGGAGGTCAGATAGGCAGTCGCTCCATGTAAAATACTGGTATTCAGCTGCATCCGGTTAGACTGGAAGCCGACCCCAACATGATTGGGAAAAGGCTAGGCAGAATGAGTTCCATCAACTTAGCTGTTCAGGTGGGCAAAATTGGAACTACAGCCACGGCAGCCGCCATTTTGACAAAATATTCTCCACTAGCGACCCTGTCAACTGAACAAATAAGATGGGTTTGAGAAGATGCTCTAACGGTTGAGATTTCATTTTTTTTCACCACAATGGGGAAGCTCTTGTCCTGAATCTCACCTGATGGTAAGTGATGATCAGGCAGGCTGAAGGTGGAAGCGAGCTTCACCCGGAATCCCCAACCACAGAGGAACTGGCTATCCTACCTCTAACTGCCGGAACACAACAATATATGCTGTTAACATTGTTGTTATGGCGACAGACTTAGATACGATGGTGGTAGCTAGCCAGGTGGACTTAAAACAAGCCCTACCACCAACCAAACCGAGCAAACATTTTTGCCCCCACTGGGAATCGAACCCGGGACGTCTGGGTCTGAGACAGGTGGTCTAACCACTAGACCACAGAGGCGGTTAAAAGTTCTAAAGTTCGTTTTTTTATATCCCCAAGACTAATGACAGCCTGACAGGTAAAAATTTCAAACTTAAAATTGGAACAAAAAACAACAATCATTTTTCTTATTAGTCTCTGGCATTCAAAAACGAATTAAGTATAGTTAATATAGTGAGTGTAATAAAATTCATATTGATATGTCGATGTATCCCATGTTTCAAGTTAATAAGGCTTTAACCAATTCTTCTGCTCTACCCAGGGTCTACCCAATGGTCTGGCAGTATGAGTACTGCGGCCTATCCAAATGTCCTTTATTTGGTATTATCCGTCGAGTCATTGAGCTCAATAAGTTCTGAGTTGAGCTCCACGGTTACTGACAAATGCGTGCACTGACTGAACTGGACAGGTCTACTCAAATCTATGTAGTTCTTTCCTCAAAAGACCATTTCAGAGACTAATCTACATGGTCCTCACATGATCTGACTAAGATTATATCTGGACTTTAAAAGAGACTGTGACCTCTGACTCCTCTGAGTTTGTTTCAGTCTTTCTTCTCAGAGTCTCGTCAGATAGGAAACACCGAACTCATCTATTTGTAAAACATAATTTATTTTTGAAGTATTAAAGTGTTTCACGCTTACAGAAATACAATAATGTATCATTTATGAAAGTTGGTAGTAGGTACGCCATTTTTGAATCGCTTGTTTCGAATCAAGTCTTAAATCGATCTTATACGCTTCGTATCGAGTGCGGCTTCAACTCGACGCGTTCCGATCGTTCATTGTGTGCCTAATGCAACATTAATGGACATTTTATACCGTTCATTGTTTAAATCTACGCCTAAGAGACTCATGCTTGAATGTTTTCCACTAAGTGGTTTTGCATTAACCCTCCAATAGGTCTGGAGAACAGCGACAACGACACACGAGTCAATCGCTTTCACTGGATCGAACTTACGGCGATATCGTGTACGTAGGTTCTTATACGTCACAAAACAAAGAAGCAAAGAAGGTTTACTATGTACATCGTCTAAGGCTTTCCAGCCGTCGGTGGGCCTTATCCAGCACCCTAATTGCGTAATACACGATTGCTTCATAAGTTCGAAAAAAAAATCTGCTCAACAACGTAAATAACGCAATGAATGTTGTTGAACTGCCAAATGAAACAGATTAGTCGGAAAATGTTTACGAAAACGTTTTACGCAATTAGATATCTGGTCAAGTAACTTTTAACCGCCTCTGTGGTCTAGTGGTTAGACCACCTGTCTCAGATCCAGAGGTCCCGGGGTCGATTCCCAGTGGGGGCAAAATTTTCTGCTCGGTTTGGTTGGTGGTAGGGCTCTTTCTAAGTCCGCCTGGCTAGCTACCAACATCTTATCTAAGTCTGTCGCCATAACAACAATGTTAGCAGCATTGTAATTGTGTTTCGGCAGTTAGCGGTTCCCCAGCCAGTTCCTCTGTGGTTGAGGATTCCGGGTGAAACTCGCTTCAACCTTCGGCCTGATCATCACTTACCATCAGGTGAGATTCAGGCCAAGAGCTTCCCCGTTGTGGTGGAAAAAAAACGTATATTTCTCCATTGTGACTCATTCCGGCTTTTTCTCTTCATTATCACTTCAACAGTTCATAAATCTTGGTCTATGCCATCCAACCATCTGAGCTTGGGCCGGCCTGAACTTCCCCGACCATGTCGTCCATTTTTGCGACATGTCCTGCCCATCAAAGAGGTTCTATTTAACATTAGGCTCGTCATACGTCTCGTAGAAGCTCATGGTTGTACCATGTTTGCCATTTGTTCATTTTCCAGCACTGGACCGAATATGCTCCTGAGGATTTTCCGTCTAAAGGTATAATGGTAGGTCGAGCAATTTTCAAAAAACCCCGTTTTTCTCATCGCGGCTACAGTCATGTTATCTTTTAAATCTGTTAAACAAGAGCTGGTCAAAAGCGCTATGACAGTTTTCGTCAACAAATCTATACGTATGATTTTGATTTGTCGATTAATCGCTGAGCTGGGAGCTCAAATTCTTCAAATTCTTGTTGTCTGTATACCTACTACATGTAAATGATTTTTTTGGACGAATGGCGTCTTTATCCTTTTACCCTCAAAACGAGCAACTTAAAATACCTCGGGGTAATAATAAACGAAACACTGTCTTTTAGCAAAAAAACATTTTAAAAGTCTATTTAAAAGAGTGCGAAATCTAATGCGTGTTTTTTTTTATTATATAATAATTACTATATAATAACTATATAATTATTTATTGAATAAAATGTTTACAAAAAGTGTAGGTACAATTGGACAACATTAGGACTATCCGAACAAATAAAGTGCCTAAAAATAAACTAAATCTAATTTAATACAGGTGCAAGTAATTACTGTTCGGAATTACGATGTTAGGTAGCGACCCGCCCGATCTAGGTTAAATTAAAACCTGTGTTTCAGGCCATCACTTTACATTACAATTATATAGGAGCACTAAAATTTTAAGTTAGTGATATAAAATAATCTATTAACAACAGTGAGAAAAAGCATATTGGTACATTAATATCTAAAACTAAAACTATGTAAATATACAAGAGTAAATACTTACGCGGGAATAAATTATAATCATGACAACATTTCTAGAAGATTTTCTGTGGCTGTGTAATTGAGTAACGCTAAATATTCTGATAACATTTTACTACAATTTTTATAACTTACACTATAAAAGCTTAGTAACTTGTTGAGCCTATTATACAGAAAAGGTCCTAAAAACACATAAAAACGATTAGCAAACGCATGTCTAGTTTGAGGCTTTATGCAAACCAAGTCCTTCCTTCTCTTGTCGGAAGGTACTAGATAAAAAGGAAGTGAAGCAAGCTGGTGTAGTACTATGCTTAGTATAAATAATTGCCGCACTGTTAGTACATTACATGCTATGTAGAGCTGGTGCGTAGGAAATCTAAAAGGGCGAAAATGGCCGAAGGCCTTTAGAATTGATCTTTGAGCACGCTCTAGAGGGAGTAAAATTGTTTTTGCAGCACCTTTGCATTATGATTATTTGTAGATTCAAAATTAATCACAAAAATTTAATTTGCCCTATATGAATCAATAACTCAATACTATACAGTATTGAGTTATTGATTCAGTTACTCTTGTATTCATTTGTCTTGAAAGAGCTCAGGGAGCAGTTTTAAAGAGCGAAATGTTAGTTTCTTATAACAACTTAATGATCTCCTTAAACAGGGCTTCCTCTCTTCTACCCTTTTGCTGCACCCTACAGGGTCCATAATGATCTTAGTTACCACCTAAGTACACGTTATGGTAAAGCAATAAAGATATTGAGTATTAAGTATTGAGTATAAAGGAAGCAGACTTCCATGCCTTCTTCTTCCCCACACATCTGCTATACAAATCCTGCAACGTACTGACGGTTCGCCAGCTTTTCATTATGCACTAGACTTATTCATAGAGAATCGTTAATCAACGTCGTGAACTATCTGCATGTTTTTTGCTACATAAATCGGACTGTTTAAAGATTGATTGGTAGTTAATTAAAGTAGGTAGGTAGGGCTGAAGCCCAAAAGTCTGACAATCTGTCTTACCAAGGGGTATCGTATTACCCATTACTGGGTTGTGGAGGTCAGATAGGCAGTCGCTCCATGTAAAATACTGGTATTCAGCTGCATCCTACCTATTAAACATGTATTAGTTAATAAATAGTAGGTACACGATAACTAAAATAACTACATAAGTATAAGTGGTGCCGATTCCCTTGTTCACAAACTAAACTAAATTTAAGTTCAGTGCATCTTTTTCTTTCTATTTCATTAAGAAAAGGACAGAAGATAAATTTTACTTTAGTCCTGTCAAATTAATCAGCGCCTGACGTAAATTGAAGTAATTTTAGTAGGCAAGTTTTTAATCACGTCTAAACTTGTATGGAGTAGTGACAGGCGCTGATTAATTTGACAGGACTAAACTATAATTTATTTTCTGTCCTTTTCTTAATGAAATAGAAAGAAAAAGATGCACTGAACTTAAAGCACCATTATGTACAAAAATTACTGACCCTAAAATGTATAAACCTTTTGATTTGCATAGAGTTTTGCCATGGTTTCGTTGCACCTAATGTTGCTCGATAGCGTGGCGCGAGGCGAGTGGCGGCAGCTAATGGATCTGCCATTAACCACTCAATGCTCGTATACTCGAGTTACAGGGCGCGTCTTAAGAGTTGATTTTCTAGAAACCCTGAAACACGTGTGTACTCCTTCATTTGCTATTGTAGAATCTTTTTGATTCCGTATATAAGTTGATATCAGATAGTTAATTGATTCAGGCGTGACTTGGCGGAAATCCATTATAAAATACAATAGAGCGCTGCGAGCGAGCGCTGGATGCTGGTGGTGAGTGAGCGTGTCCAGCGCTCGGCGTGGCAACACGTCGTGTTCGGGTTCGTGAAAAGTCAATCGTCATCCGGAGAATGCCTCGTTGAGAGGTGAAACACGTGTCAATTTCTTACAGAGTTGTTTAAGACAGTTTTTAAGCGGAATAGGTTACTAAATATATCTTATCTACCTCTATTGTAATTTTTGATTATATCACTCACTGGCTCACTACCGCTCCAAGCCGCTCGTGCAGGGCTACCTCACTTACAACTATTTTGCCGCCATTTGTAATGACTGACAGAAGACATTAGTGACAGTAGTTAGAGTCCGCGCCACTACTGAAGTCCATTTGACGCGGCGCTAGTGTCTATGTTGCATTCAAAAAATGTAATTCCACAATTTTCCGCCGGCCTTCTTTACATGATAAATAAATGATAAATGATTTATTTTCTGTAATGAGTTATGTTCTGTGTGTGTAAATGTTATTTACTTGTTTCAATTCAAGTAAATCAACCGAATATCAATGGTAACAAAACTAGTAAAAGCAGATCCTGTTGTTATGCGGTTGCACCAATTAATTTCGAGATGTCGCTACACCCCGTGCGGCTAGCGGGATCGGAGCATCGCTCCTCGCCCGCGGAGGCAACATGGTCGTCCGCTACAACGGACCCCTCTATTTGTGCGCCTATTGCGGCGGCGGATTATCGCGTCCGTGTGTTTAGATGCTAAGTGTAACTCCGTAGGCGCGTCGCGACGCCTATAATGGCGTTACTTTCTTCGGGGCATCGCGGCGGTCTGTGAGCGGTTTGTGTTGTAAAGTACCACCGCCGCTCAGTGTCCATGTGTGTCGCAAGCCCAACTGCGCCGCGGCTGCATACTTTGATGTGAATGCATGTATAGTTAAGGTTGTCTGTGTTTAGTTGCGTAGCATGTCTATATTAACCTAGAGCACGCCGTGCAACAGATGTATATGTACAGTGGCCAGCGCATCAAGCTACTAAAATCTGTCAAACTTTAGTAGATTTTAAACTTTATCGCTAAAGCATTAGGTTCAAGTTTGATTGGGAAAGTTTGACAGTTTTGGGTAGCTTGATGTGCTGGCCACTGTACATCTGTAGAGTCACTATAGTCGAGTGAGGCGCGTGTAATCCAGGTGCGTCTCACTCGTGGCCTCATAGGACGTCGGTGTCATCGTCCGGTATGGCGGAGAGAGGCGACCTTATCCCTAAGGCCGCGGTCATTCCAGTGGTCCACCCCTGATGTTCTAGCTAAGGTACAACGTTAGTAACATGGCCAGACCGTCAAGGATAACGATCTCTACATCCTAACCCTGTCTGATGGCCTTGATTAGGTCCATCAGCATCCGAATGGCACAGGCTGTGAACTCCTTCATGGTATTCTGTACGCCGGTGGCGCCACCACTCGCATTTGCGGCGAACTTATGCGTTCCCCACGTTTTGCCGCTGCGTTTCGCGTTGTTCCATCCAGTACCTACATTAAACCACTCTATCTATACCTCATCTATAGCTAGACGGTGTTGTTCGGATACAAATTGTAGACGGCGCCACTGCGCTTGTTTGCATAGCAATGTCGCAAGAGAGTACTCTTTACCCGGTATACCTAGTAGTAGGTACTCTTTGTTCTAGACACTGAAATCGGAAGAAATAGCGGGACAAGGGTAGCGCTGCCTGTCGCGCCCGCGATATCGCGTCAGTGTGTACGAGCCGTAAACCAATAGAGTTTATGAAAACAATGTTGGTATTACGGAATTAATACATTGTTTACCGGGATTAAAAATACTTACCCTATGTGCTACATAGGGAAAGTACTTTTAATCCCGGTAGTTCGCCGTGGGATATTTACCGACATCCACGCGGGCGAAACCGCGGGCAAAAACTATTGTTGGATAATAATATATTGATTGTTTTCCTTGTAAGTTTCGAAACCAGTATTATAATCCAAGGTCGCGAATTGTTTGTCGTCTACCAAGCACGGAGCGCAAAATTTCGCGTTTTTTTTGGGTCAGTGACAGCTCTGCCCGAGTCAACCTGGACACGACAGTGAGGTATTTCTAATAGGTTATGTGACTCCCTATTACGGTGATTTGTACGGTCAGGCAGAAAATCGATTTTTTTATTTTATATAAGATTTCGATTTTCATCAATTACGAATTTAATCATTTGTTCCGAAGTTTTATTTACATAATAAGGTGGAATACACAATTATCATATACTACAACGCCTATTTCAATTATGATACCTATATAATTAGCCTTTTTTTTTTTTTTTTTTTTTGGGTGGGAAATCATCCAATGACTTCTCCCGCTCTGGGCGGAGCGGGAGGGCGTGTCAGACTCTTACTGACTAAAACCCACCCGTGTTCCTTCCCTTGCCATGCCAGGGGCCACGGTTTCCCCTTAGGACTACCCGCAACCCCGGCGGGCAACGGTCCTAGCGGACCCCGTCCGTTTTGCTGACATCTCTTTGAGGCGCGCGTGGAACACGACGCGCCGTCGACCCGGGCCTGGTCCTTATCGGGGGCGAGCTACCCATTGCTCACCGCCCGCAAGCCCGCGCCTACGGTGGCCGGGAATCCTCCAAGGAGTCCCGACGCCCAGGGCGTCTCCTACGGCGGCTAGGCGCGTGAGGGCGCGAACTTTGCCTCTCCCTCACGCGCTCCGCCTCCTCCTTCGCGAGCATTACTGCTTCGCAGAAGGAGGTGACGGCCTGCCATGCCCTCTCGCTCCGCACCATGGCCTGGACTAGGGCCGGACGCGAGAGGTCACTGCCGCCGATCGCTTCCACGAGGACACGGCGGTGCTCTGCCCAAGCCGGGCAGACCTCCACCGTATGCTCCACCGTGTCCTCCGGACGATCCACACAATGGTGACACCCGGGCGTTTCCTCCCGCCTTATGCGAAACAGGTACCTCCCGAAACAACCGTGTCCGGTGAGGACCTGCGTCAGGCGGAAGGTGAGGACGCCGTGGCGCCTCTCTAGCCACTCCTCAAAGAGGGGACTTATCGCCACGATTGTGGCGTGCCCATATCTGGGTTGCGACAATCGCACACTCCAAGCCGCCATGAGATCCTGCCGGAGCTCTGTCCGCTGTACCGTGATTTCTCGCGGCAGCGGAGTTACACCCCGGCGCTTAGCCTACGTTCATTCGTTTCTGAAATGTACTGGACTAAAAAATACTGGCGTTCCTTTGCTAAGCAAATGACACACATCGGTTATTTATTTGATGACAATAGTAAACTTTTCTATCTCACTCTTGCACATCAAATTGCGATTTTGGGTAAGAATCTATAGATAACCAAAACATCGATATTACCTATTTTGTTTCCTATTTAAATAATAATTATCATTGTTGTGTGTAATATAAGGACTCCGCGTCCTTATATGACCTACCTATGAGGCTTTAATTATTTATATGTCTAGATAGTAAATGTCGCAAAAGAACTAAAACAAACATGCCAACTTTGTTAAGCTAGTGTGCGTGACGGCTACGTCTTACACTCGAGCCAAGTTATTCTGCTTTTCTAGTGTGCATGTATAATGATACCAATTGAAAAATTCCCATTAAAATAGGGAGAAATTAGAAAGAAAGAAAAATATTTTATTTAGGACACTCACAAGAAATACAAACAGTAAAAAAGGAGCATTTAAAACTAACGAAATTAACAGCTAATAAAAAACAAATAATAAAAACATTACGACCTGTGCGAAGCCAAAAAGGCTCATATTATAGTGTGTGTATACATCATAGTGTCGAGTGTATATTCCATCTACAAAAAATATGCTCAAAACAAAAATATAATTTGAATCGGGATAAAATAATAACAATAATTTCATCGTCGAGTCGTAGCTCGGGTCATTATACTTTGCATACAAACGTACTAGTTATTATATACTTAAATACTTAGTAGTTTTTTAAGAAACTTCACGAACAATTTTGATGAAACTAGGAATGTATAATTATTTAAACGGGCAAAATTAATCCTTTTTTTAAACCATAATTACAATAAAAAAATTAAAAAACTATATGCTCAAGAATAATTGACCTCCAAGAAGTACATACAGTACGTTCTTAAGTATGGTCAGCAACGAAAGTCTTCTATAAAAGCATTATGTAGGTATTATTGTATCAACTGATAGTGTAGGTATTCATGGTAAAAATTTGTTAATAAACAAAGTTTAATCAACATGTTGAGTTGAGTTGTTGCAACACTGCGTGTTGCAGAGTTGATCACGGCATGTTGTCAAGTTCTCGCTCGACGAGCGACATCATCTGTTTATCAACAATTGCTGACGTGTGTGGACGTGTTTGCAACCAGCTTATAAACATGGCAGTGGTGTGGAGAAATGATATAATACTGCAGTTAATAGAGCTCTTTCAATCAAAGGCATTATTATGGGATACTTCAATAAAAGAATACAAAGATAAAAACAAAAAAAACGATGCGTATGAAGAAATTTCTCAAGCCCTAAATATACCCCAAAAAGATGTGGAAACTAAAATACATGTACTCCGTACGCAATTTTGTAGAGAGAAAAAAAAAGTGGCGGCAAGAAAAAATAAAGGTAGCGGCGCAATAGAAAAATGCAAATGGATTTATTATGAGCCATTGCAATTTTTGTTAAATGGTGCAACCACTTCTGGTGAATCAGATACTGTAAGTTGTTTTTGTACTTATGTATTTTTACATTTACAGCGTTATAAGTAACATTCGGAAACACACTTTGGAAGCACTGTAGTTAATGGACCGGCGATGTTTTATAGTACTAAGCAATTTTTTTTTTTTTGGTTCCTTTTTCGTGTTTTTTTTAAACCGAAAATCTAGCAAAAACAACGGTGCCGAGAAAAAAATCGCCAGTTTCTTCCGGGATTGGTGGGATAATGGGAGTATTACTTAACATATTAAGGATGGGGAAATTCTAGTGGCGGGTCTAAATTAGTTTCCAAGAAATGAGGGTATGACATCAAGGTCAAGGTCATCACCCTAAAAGTCAAACTCGTACTAAAATATGCTCAAATCTTGGAATATTACTTTGTAAAAAGGTCTGTGGTCAAGGATATTTTCAAGGTTTTTTTAAGTAAGGCTTAGTGGACGGAGCCCCGCTTTTCGGGGTTTCTATTTCTGTCTGCAGAGTATAAAGGAACCTAACACGAAGAGGAAATTAAATGAAAGTTATTTGCAAGAATTGTAGTACATGACAGATGGTCGGGATTTTTTAATAGATTCTAAAACAATTCGCTAAAACTAGCATGCAAAATTAAATTAATTAAATAAATGAATAAAGCTAATAAAATTGGAACATACATCATAGTTATTACAATAAGAATGTCGATCATTTGTCAAATTATAATAGTAAAATGTCAGTAATAAAAATATGTACATACATACCGGGAAGTTAATATTTTAAATCTTTTAAAAGAGGTTTACATGAAGTCAATGGTGGCACATCACAAAGAGAATCGGATACATTGCTTCTAGTCTATAAATACCCTATTTATAAGACAGAATTTGATTTTCTGTTATACAACTGAACAAAGGTTTTATCTGTTTACTTTTAAATTATTATTAAGCCATGTTTTGATATCATTAACCACTTCATTAATTTCTGCAATATAATTAAACATTTTGTTTTCCGTGATAATCACCGCAATATCATCAGCAAACAACGAGTAGAAAGGCTGAGTCATGTTTGGTAGGTCGTTAATATATAACAGAAAGAATAACGACCCTGTAACACTACCTTGCGGAACTCCTGTGGTGTTGCTCCTAATGTTAGACTTACATAATATTTCTTCTTTATTTTAATTTATTTCGGAAATCTATAAAAGCTTTGCAGCCACTTCAGTGCTAGGCTGCGAAAACCGTATAGTTCACATTTAGTGAGGAGAATATTGTGGTCAACAAAGTCGAAAGCCTTGCTCATTTCGAAAACACAGGTACGTGTACGTTTATCTATATTCTTAGTTATTTTTTACAGTATTAAAAGCTGCTAAAGTAGGTAGTCGATTTGCCTTTTTGGAACCCATTTTGTTCGGTTTTTAGTAGTTTATGATTAGTCAAGAATTGGGTCTTACGACAATGCATTTTCTTCTCAAATACCTTAGATAAATCTGGTATTAAGGCGATTGGCCTATAATAGCTTGAATACCCGTTAAACCTTTTTTTTAAATCGGTTTAATAACGGAGGTTATTTTATCGAAGGTGCCCTGAGGCATATTGATAAAATATGTTAGGTAATAATGGAGTAATCAAAGCTGCAGTGTGCTTTAAGATATGTGTCGGGGTCTCAGCATATTATCCCACTGAAGAAGTATTGTATAATGATTGTATTGTTTTAAATGTTTCATCGTCACTAACTGGATAAATGAAGAAACTGGCGTTTGAGTGGTGAAATTTAATGGCAATATCCACCCGCAGATGTTGTTCCATTTTACCGGCAGTTATATCGATCGATGCAATAATTATTAAATGCTTTGGAAATGTCAGTAGTATTCGTCAAAATCGTATTACAACATTTAATTTTTGTGATAATTTTTTTGTCATTTTTTAAATTCTTCATTGTATTAGTAAATATTCTTTGATTTTTAATATTTACATTGAATAGTTTTTGGGCCGCAAAGATAATCTTTTTAATTTTTTTATTGTATTTTCTGTAATTAATTTTAATCCTTGAGTACCCTGATCCCTGAGGCCCCAGTCCCCGTCCCGGTGGTACCCGATTTATTTTTATCTTTTAAACTCAATTAAAAGTTAGTTTGTCTTAAAAGTACCGTCAGCAGATGAATGTTAAATAATTTTTTATTACTTACTAAAATTAAAATACTTAACTTTAAGGATCAGGAGAAAATTATAAAGTCTTACTTTGTTAAGGTAAATATTATAATTAGAGAATACAATATAGTCTCCTAGAGTAATCAAAGGTTTTAATTATTATCACAATAGTTCCTTTTTCAATAGAGAAAATCAAAATACCTACTCTACATGGAACATTAACATAATTTATTTTAAAAAATACGCAAATATAGAAAAATATAAAATAAAAGTTATAAAAAAATGCTTTTAAAAACTCAAAACATGCAAAAAATCAAGTATAAAAATAATCAACATTTTAACACTTAAGTTAATTATTTATAATTACCAAATTAGTGTGAGAAGAATGATTTGATATTACACTGATTTTATATGTTCAGAAAAGACTTATTGAACATGTTATAATTATTTTGGTTTAGAAAACTTGATTGTTATTAAATTTATAATTTTGAAAAGACTTATATTTTCATAATTTATTACTATTTTTAAAGTTAATTATTAATAATTATAACGATTTAAAAAAAATGATTTTGTATGTTTTTTGAAAAGACTGATTGAAAATGTAAATATTTCGTTTTTTTATACTTTTATTAGGTTTCGTTTTTTTATAAGTTGATTATTTTTTAAATTGATTTTTGCATGTTTTGAGATTTTTAAAAGCATTTTTGAATTTCTGTATTGTAAAAAGTACCTACAATGAAAGTGAAACTGATTTTGCATGTTAAAATATTATTTTAGAGTTAACTATATTTACTATGATACATTAAAAAAAAAATTGAGAGTAAGACTGTTTTTGCGTATTTTTTTAATTATTTTTATGTTCCATGTAGAGTACAGTTTTTGATTTTCTGTATTGAAAAAGGAACTATTGTGATAATAATTAAAACCTGTGACTGCTCTAGGAGACTGTATTGTATTCTCTAATTATAATATTTACCTAACCTAACCAAGCAAGACTTAAATTGAATTTATACGATAAAGATAAATCGGGGTCCTCCAGGACGGGGGCCTCGGGGATCGGGGTACTCAGGGAATAACCTGAAGCTTCCGGAGTATTAACTAGTAAATTGATCGATACAGGCATTTGCGCGAGTAGGTTGATTAATATGCATGTTGTAGTGATTTGATATTGGAATTCGATATACCAATCAAAATCAAAATCAAAACATTTTATTTCACATGGGCACTTATGAAACGTCAGAAGCTAGGTGCACGGTTTCAATTGGTCGTTTCCTATGGAGAAGAGCCGGCAAGAAACTCCACGGTTACTCTTTTAAAAATAAATGGGTTTTACAATATTTTCAAAAATGTACAGTTTGACTAGGTATGAGAGGACAGCGTAGGCCTGTCAACAAGATACTTAAAAAAAAAAGAAGAAAATAGTCTGCAAATCGACAGTCTGTTGCGCCTACAACGTTCTCACATTCACAAAATATAAAGGAATCTATATAAAGGTCGAATAAAATAATAAAAACCCTAAAAAACGAAATGGTTGTCACTACAACTTTAACCAATCCGAATGAAAACCCCGTATTCCACAAAAGTCGTAGGCATATAAGTCAAATAATAAATAATAATTTACAGGTGCACGAAAACAGTGTATGTCAAAGTGATATGGAGTTAGAGCCGCCAACACCACCAACACCCACACCGAATGTTACAACGTCTACATCTTCGACGAAAAGGAAGAAGACAGATGACTTTAGAGAAATATTTGATCATATGAAAAGTGCGAAAAAAAAGATGGATGAACAGGAGAAGAAGGATCTGTTTGATATGTATGGTGCATATGTTGCTGCTGAACTAAGAAGTGTTAAAGATGACAAAGCCGAAACACAGGCGAAGTATCACATTAATCATATACTGTACGAATTAAAAATGGGACGATATAGTAATACATATGGACATCAATCTGCAAGTTGTCATTCATCAACAGAAAATAATGTTCAGGAAAAAGATAGACGGGAAATTGAGAGACAGGAAGCAGCACAAGATGAAACAGTAATGGTAAGCGCTAAAATAATGGTCAGTTAAAAAAATTACCTTTCAAATAACAATCACACAATCATGTTGAAAGAAAAATAGCAACACTCAACAATAAACCATAGACAGTCAGCTTGTCGAAATATGACATGTTATCGTTATGACGTCTAAACATGCTGTCAGACGCTTTGAGATATCCGTCGAGAGTATTTAATACCGACGACAGTGCGCTCCCACATTATTATTATACTCTTTGACAGTGCGTGCTTCCTTAACCCAAAGCCAAGTCGCGATTTAGATAAACGAGGATACAAACACTTTTACTCAACATCTGGAAACGAGAAAGAAAACCTTGCAGTTCTTTTGACTGCTAAGTGCTAAGAAAAAAACTACCATCGGCGGTACAAGCTGGCCGGTCGCAGCTTGCACCGCTGATGGTAGTTTTTTTTCTTATGAACGTATTCCATTAAGAAACATCGCAGAAAACATTCCTATTTTCCTCAGATCAGAAAGCGGCTGGTTAATTAAATAATTGAGTATAAGTAAAATGTTAGTTTTTTGAACAATGTTGTGTTATTTTCTTAATAAATGTTTCTTATCGGTATCGCCACATTTAATTTTATTCAAAACTTAACTGGGTGAGATTTGATTTAATTTGCATTTATTTTATAACCATTACTGGAATTACTGGCTGACCATTAAATTAATATTTGTAATTACAAATACTTAATAGAATAAATAAAAAATACTGTTTATATTTAGGTTGAAACAATCCACTAATAATGGTCAGGTAAAAACTTAGTAATTTGTAAAAGCCTCGTTGGTCCAGTGGGCGCAAGCGCTACTGCAGTACATGAGGTCCTGGGTTCGATTCCCAGGTTGGGCAAAGTATTATTGGGTTTTTCTAACAGGAATTTCTCAGTATCAGTCCGGAACCTTGATTTGTGCTTGGTTCATGGCAATAGGCTCGTCCCCTATTACATGGGACTAACATAACTGGCGAAATGTGGGAGTGCTACACCTCTGCCCAACCCTTCGGGAAAACAAGGCGTGATTTTATGTAATTTTGTAACTTCCACAGTTGAGTGGTACCATCTTTTACAAATATAGTGTAAATAAAGTGGAAGCGACAGAAAACAATAACTACTTTGTTAAATGTTTAATAAATATTGTTCTAATATTGACCATGGTTGAAGCGTTTACCTTAAACTAAACTTAGTCAACTGCATATCGCAGTGATGAATCACCATAATAGCATCCGTTTCTTTCGTTTCTCGTGAAATTAAGGTGGATGCTACAAGGTAGCCCGCGAAATTCAAATTTTCTTACGTTTTTTGCAATTTTCTGGTCAGTATCAGGTTGTATATTGATCTAAATATGATTTGCGGCCGTATCAGATATTAATTTATAGAATTATAGTCATAAAAATCATCAATACATCTCTCTAAGTTCATATAATCCTATTGAATGGCTATTTCATGAAATAATGATATTTGAGGATTATTCTAACTGGCACTGGCACTTCTTTAGGTCATGAGCTACCCGAATATCAAAACATATTTGGTCTATTTCTTACGGGGAGGCTGATTTGACGTGAAATCGGATATTAGATTCATTTTGATGTATCTGACGCATGTCTAGAGTTTAGTAAATACATTAGTTTGTGATATTAAACATTGCTTTACAGACTGCACACCAACCAACAATGGACTTTCGAAGTTTTGCTTGGTAAGTAAACAAAACACTTTGTACTTATCCGCTGGTTTTTGTCACTTATTTTAGCCTCAAGGCTCGTATACAATGGCGCGATATCGCGGGCGCGACAAGTGTAGCGCTGCCTGTCGCGCCCGCGATATCGCGCCCGTGGGTATGAGCCGTCAGCCGTAAAAAGATGTAACCTACCTTTATAATATCGTAGAATGATTTGATTATTCGAATTTTCTAGAAAACCCTAGGATATTGCGAAAACACGGATAATGGTGACAACATTTCTCAATCGTGAAATCAAACATTTTCCACTCGTGTTTTTGCAAAAAATCATTGTCTTCTTCCAGTAAGATTGAGAAATGTTTTTCGAAAATTCGAAATAACAAATCATCTTATGACATATTGTATCAATATGAATATTAAATAATTTAATTTCCTTTAATCTTTGTTCCATAATTTTGTATCAACGACAACAACAAAATATAATATTACGTATTGGGTATTTAATTGTAGCTACGCAATGATCTGTTTTAAGGAACAGAAATTGTAGACAATTAAATTCATTTTTAGTCATAGTGTACATCTTTTCGTGACGGACTGTACCTACCTAACTGAATATAATATTATTTTGATTATATCGCGCCACAACACAATAAAAAAAAGAAAAATAAAACCGGCCAAGTGCGTGTCGGTCTACGCACAATGAAGGTTTCCGTAGCTGGGATGACTTTATCCCAAGAACAAACTTAACATTGTAGTTGAAAAACATGTTCTCCCATATAAAATAGAATAGAATACGCGTGTCGCTAATAAAAGGCTCCCGCACAAAGGCGCGACGCGACACCGGTAGAACGCGTCGCGCGTGCCTGCCGCCCCAAAAAACATAATATTGCACAATGATTATGTTGCATAATCATTGTGCAATAAGTGAACATTCCATCTCTTGAGATTTCGCAGCAGAATTTAGATTTGTATTTTCCTTATGTAGGAACACGTGTATTTTAATTTATTATAAATAGCTTAGATTTCGTTATTTTTGATTAGCTCTGTGCCGGTTTTTAAGGCCTGTTCAGATATACTACTTAGGTATATTTATTTTTGCTGACTATGGGCGGATTTGACGAAAGAGGAATAATTGAATAAATATCCTCGGAATAAGATTTATTTCTGACAATTTTCGTATGGGGAAACTGTCAAAAATTCAAAATTTTTTCGGAAGAGAATGCTTATTTCGCGGATAAAATGTATTCCCGTTTGGTCGAATGTAGCATAATTACTCGTAGTTTTATTTTGTTTTATGCACGTGTTTCTGTAGCAGATAAACCATTTTTTTTCTTTTTATCTGCTAATATGTACAGTTGAAAGTTATAAGGTCAAGGACCTTAAGTACTATATTTGCTTGCAACTCTGTGGCTTGCACTTACCTACTTATTATAAACTACGCTTTGCCAAAATTACCTAAGGGCGTTTTTGAACTTATCCGTATCTGGTCCGTATTCGATTCGTGTTGGATACGTGAAAAAGACATAGGTACAGGAAATTCACATCCTAGCGTCTGCGCACACAGTATTGGATTCGTTTTGTTTGATATAAGTTTTGGTACTCGGTTTCGATCCGTCAAAAAACGACTCGAAGTGAGAATTTATGAATCGAACACGAACCGTATAATATGAATGAGTGCACAAACGTTCATACAATTACTATGATGGCCAAACCGGCTCAGAACCGAACACGAATCGAATACGAACCGGTTTTTGAAAGGTGAATACTTGTTGCCGCGATGATCGAGTCGGACGTGTGTACTGATCAGTCTATTAATAACATCACTGATCACAGTACGGTTTTCCTTAAGAACAAATAAGTCAAGAGGTGTCGCGGTAACCTAAGTCAAGGTCACAAATTACATGTTGCAGGTATCAAGCTATACATTTCTAGCATATGCTGATCTCGCATTGTATAGGATTTTCGTACAATGAGAGGTCAGCTTAAACTGGAAATGTATAGCTTGAAGTGTTGCCAACAGTTTAACTAGCTCTCCACCAGATTCAACTTCTAAAACCACCAGAAAACCACTAACAAAAATCGGCCCTAATCTAAAAATCGCCAAAATTCCCACTAAACAAAGTTTTAGTTTTTCAAAAAAAAAGTCAATACTTATATTAGTAAAAAATGTTCTTGAAGTCAAGATCAGGAACATAAAAATATTCAAAAAACAGCTATAAAAATGTTTTTTTTTTTACTGATATTCTAAAATTCGTCGTTCATCGTCCGTTTCACATCGGTACCATTTTGTTTCCACCGATTTGTTTTATAACTTTTAATGGAATTTTACAATCATCATTTTCCTTCCAATCTTACACTTTCTATTCTTCTATTCTACACTTCCTATTCTTAGTATAGCAGTTAAAAAATTCAACTTCCTTCGTTCCTCTGCTTGGTTTTTATAACATTCATACTGCTAAATAGTCTCTCAACATCGGCATTAGAATGAGGCAGTATTAAGAGAGTAATCGCAAAAGTCGCCAATTCTTCAAATATAGATCCCCCTTGAGCAGCTTTGAAATGTAATACTTCATTCCAATATTTTTTGTATTTTTGCTCCATTTCAGCAAATGAATTAGTCGCAATAAATGAAGTAAAAATAATATATTTCATAACGTTTTCGTGGCTTAGTGGTTGAGTAAGATTTTCAGTAATTGAAACTGAAGTCTACTAAACCACTAGAAAAAACCACCAGCCACTAAACCCAATATTTCACCACTAAAAGGGGGGTCGAAACCACCAGTTTTAGTGGAAAATCCACTAAGTTGGCAACACTTGCTTGATATGTAGCCGTGTGTGCAGTCAACCGCACATCAGTGTTTACAATGATTATGTGGCATTGACAGTCTTTATTTTATCAGCAGTAAGGGAGATTTTCGTATTGCAAGTTTTACTAGTGATGTTTCTAATGTCCGTGGGACAAGATCTTAAACCTATAGGTACCTACTTACATTGACATACGCTTGTGATCATAAACAATAGCATGTGTAGTGTCAGAATATTACACTTTTATTTGTTACACTTTTTTTACTTAATTTTGCAAATGTAACGTGCAGTGCGTGCGTAGTTATAACGTGCAGGAACATCGTTCGAAAATTAATCACCGACAATTACCGGTACCTACCTACAACCTAACTTGACCTAACTTGATTTAAGTTGTTAAGGCTAAACGGTTAAGCCAGACGCCTACGAGCGAGTCGCAGAAGCCGACGCGATTCTGGCAGAACAATTTCTATGAAAACTTCACGGAATTTGTTCTACCGGTGTCGCGTCGCGCCTGTCTAGGGGTGCCTTTATGTTAAAATAATATGTTTAATAAATTGTAAACACGTTTATTGCTGGCCGAGTAGAATAAACAAAGTTCTTAACTTAAGCTGAGGATAAGTGTCGCAACAAACTACTAGCAAAATGTGTGCTACTTACCATGTGCCGATGTATTCTATAAAAATATCACTGTGAATACTATTGACAGCTCACTTCACTTAAGTTGGTGAAGTGAGCTGTCAATTGTGTCAATCTTTAGCATCAGTAGTCCTATTCTGTAAAAATCTCACCGTAAAAATTTTGGTAGACTCAGTATGAAGTGAGCTGTCAATCCCTAGATTCAATAGCGTCAGGTAAAATGACACTGAACTGTCACTTTACCTGACGCACCTAAGCTTTCACGGTGAGATTTTTACAGAATAGTCCTTCGTGGAATACAGTCGTGATGTTATGTTATGTTATGTGTTCAGGTGCAAGCCAGACTGGTGCTTCCTAAGCATGAGCAAGGAGACCAACGAACTGCTGCGACAATGTGCGGACATGCCCGAAGTAGAGCTGTCGGACGACGTGGACGAGCTCATCGCACGGAGCAAGGCCTTCCCCATACCCTTCCCTATTGAGACCAACAGGTATATACCGAGTGTTTATAGTAAACAAGCAAGCTGAAGTGGCAGTGTGCTGGCCATGTTTGTCGAAAGACCGATGGTCGGTGGAGCAGACGAGTCCTGGAGTGAAGACCGCGTATCAGCAAGCGTAGTGTGGGACGACACCCAGCAAATTCCCAACGAATTTTAAAAGGTGGCTGGGACAGACTGGATGCGAAAGACGGAGGTCAGGGTGTTGTGGTGCAGCCTGGGAGAGGCCTATGTCCAGCAGTGGACTGCGATAGATTGAGTTGATTGATTAATATCAAACAATGTGTGGACATGCCCGAAGTAGAGCTGTTGGATGACGAAGAGGAGTTCATCGCACCGAGCAAGGCCTTCCCCACACCCTTCCCTATCCGTCAGGTAACCGTAGATAACCAACTACCAAAATAAAAGGAAAATAAACTAAACAAATTGGGTGATAGCAGAGTGTACCTACTAATCTTGTCGCGCGACGCGACACTGGTAATTGTTCAATCGTGAAGTTTTATTAGAAATTGTATTGTTAGTCGCGTCGCGCGACAAGTCGCGCCAGTGTGTACGAGCCTTTATAGGAGAAGAGGCTATTGCCCAGCAGTGGTACAATAGTGGGCTAGCATGTTGTGTTATTGCAGGTTGTCTGCGCTCAAAGCGCGCCGCCCGATAGGGAGGCTGAAGAAGAATATCGTGTCGACGTACCCGCTCATACACGAGCGAGTGTTGCTGCTGATGACGCACTTCCTTATATACAAGAGGTACGCATTTAGGTAAAGAAGCAGGAGCGATGGCACGAAAATAATGTGTAACTCCAACTTACAAAAAAGAGAATGGCACTATCGTTATTATTAATCAAATAATTAAAATAGCAGCAGCAAAAAAAACGGCTGCTGAAAATTACAGCGTCAAGATTCATGAATTTGCGTATAAAAGCAAAATCAAAAGTCAGTTATTCAAACTAGGCTGAGAATCAGCACTTTTCGAACGTCAAAATTACATAAGACAGTCCCCCAAAATGCCCGCCTTTCACCACTCCCTAGTGCTTTAGCTGGGAAGAAGAAGTGGCGGAACAAACTCCCATGCAGCACAGCACGCAAAAACGTAACGCAAAATCATTTAACTTACGCAACACAAAACATACATTTAATTATTAGCCATATGTCAGCTAGCACACGCCAATATACCAACCAAAAACATCGAGAACTAATACTCAAGCAGAAATAAAAACTAAAAGTAAACAGAACTTAGTACCTAGATAAAAGCCTCCAGGCATAATGGGCGTGCCCGCATACATATAGCAGTAAATATATTAGGACTCCTAACGCGTGTGCGATGAATTAGCATAAGTATCCGAGCCATTCGATGTCACACTTTGTGCAGTCTAAACTTGCACAAGTAGGTCTAGTTACGTGTGTGGCCCGCATTAGAACCGACAGATTTGCTGTGGGCCTGTGGCTCACAAAATAAATTAAAAATAGCAGAATAATAGCTACAAGTAAATTCATGGAAATGTAATCATATTGACGGTGCTGGCGCAGAAAAATTGATTACGATATAAATCTTAGATGACTGCCTAAAAGTCCATTTTTCGTCAACGGTATCATTTCCAAAGATTTTGGGGGTGATGTTTTAGCAAATTTTACATTGGAACATTCCAGAGAGTTCGGCAGCAGTATGGAGAAGGAGCTGTACAAGGACATGGGCGTGCCGCAGCTCATCGACCGAATACTCAAGAAGAGAGCCGTCTCTTTCTTAACTGCGGACGACTCCTACTTGTTGCTGTCTGGGAAAACAGGGTATTGTAACAATAAAATCACACGAAAGAGAACAAATTTAGAAAGTGTTGAAATATAAATTTGTCTAATACTTCTAAATAATAATACATAATATATGCCTCTGGGGCGTTGGCGACGCTACATGCTTTTGAGTTTGCTCTTAAATATATTAATACTATCACACCTCTTTATATCTTCCGGTAAATCATTGAATAGTTGTATTCCCTCCACTAAAATGTTACTGCTTTTTTATGTAGTTGTATAAATAAAAATAAATAAAATAAAAAATCTTACGGTTACGGGAATAACCGAGAGCCTCGACCAACACCTCAAGAGGCTCTCATTGCGCGGCTGTCAAGGGCTTGATTCAGAAAGCAGTACTTCTGGAGTTCTGGACACAATATTTTGTAAAGATTATTTATATAAGAGTGTCTGCCTCGAAGGTCTAATGGCTGCAAGCGCTACTGCTGAGCATGAGGTCCTGGGTTCGATTCCCGGGTCGGGCAAAGTGTTGTTAGATTTTTTACCTGGAATTTCTCAGTTGCAACCCGTAGTCTGGATGTGGGTGTAGTATATGATGCCTCTGCCTTACCCTTTATATATTTAAGTACGATGTATCCTAGTTTCAGCGATGAGGGATGGTTGACTGTGGGTACAGAGTACGAGCGCCCCCCCTTACTGCTGAAGAACTGTCTGAGCTACGACGAGATGAAGCTGGCCGCGCTGGTGTACGTGAGCGGACACACCGAGTGCATCAACGACGGAGAGAGATTTAACTCCGGCGTGGTGGAGGAGGAGTGCGTCGAGACACACGCGGTCATCATCGGTAAGAACTGATTTTACTTCGCTAAGTAAGCGTCATACGAATATGAACTTCTATCCACACTATTTAGTATTACTGCAATAAGTACCACTTTTTTAATATAGATTTTTTGGGCCAGAAACCTCGCGGGCGTCCTCAGTACATCCTACCAAAGTTGCATCAAAATCAGTCCAGCCCTTTCGGAGTCCATAGAGGACTAACAAACATTGATTTTTATTTAAATAGCAGAAGATAAAGAGAACTATGTTTGTAATGAATAAACTTAAAATCTACTGAAACGATTTAAAAAAAATCTTTCACCAGTTGAATGCTATTTTATCATTGAGCAACATCGGGTATAAATAATAAAGATATCACGCGGGCGCAAGCTAGTACAGAATCTAAATTAAATTTAGCAGAGGTGATGGGCATTGTTATCTATAAGTCGCAGATGGATTGTTGAATCTGCTGTTTTACATAACCGCTAGCCGTTTTACAAAACAGTTGCATTTTGTAAAATAGCTGAACGATGTTTAGCGATTTTCCATAATTACTTATTTAACAGCGAGTCAACGATTAGAGGTTTTGTAAATGAAACAGCGTGAAATGAAACGTCAGATTGTAGATTTTAGTTCTAAATTTTGGCGTTGTGATATGTTGTGTTGATAAAACAAGAAAAATATGATATTTTTTATGGGGTCAACGACTGGAGCTTGTGGTTTTTGGAAAAAAAAAAACTTAATTATACAAATAATGTCGGAAATCTATTCAGAAACCGATTTTGAACCAACTACTTTCCAGCCTTGCGTTTATCCCGTTACACCTTATATCATGAGCGTGTTTTATTGGTCCCAGGCGTGGTACGTCCGCTGTTCGAGCATGAGTTCCGCATGGAGTACCAGGACGTCTTGATCACTGAGGAGCAGAACGTGCCGCAGAAGGGCTACGGCGAGGAGGTGACACCTGCGAGCGCCCTGCGCATGTGGCGACAGTTGTGGGCAGACTTCTACCAGGTACACACAGCGTCATCAACTAGGTACCGCAGCTAAAGACACGCAAGTTCGATTACGACATAGCTGCTCAACAGCTTTTTGTATTGTTACAAAAAAAATGGTACTTATACTAGCTCTTGCATATATCGGAAATTATGCCACGGGCACGTATTACCACGCAAGATAATAAGTATTCTATGTCCCAATCCTGGTCCTGGTCTGGGTATTTAGCCTGAACGACCCAAACCGAATGGCCCTAAGGCTATTCGACCGCAAACAATAATCGTCTACGTGATTTTTATCCAAATCCGTTCATCCGTGTTATCGTGAAAGCGTAACAAAAAAATTATAAACAAACAAACTCATTTTCGCAATATTAGTTAGTATAGATAGTTAGGATTAACGAGCAACGATACAAAAGAACATTTTATAAATAGTTTCCGTCTAAAGTCGTCAAAATGTAAAATAGGCCACTAGTGAACTGGGTACGAACCTGAAAGAAACAATAAAATAATAATTTAAAGTGTTTTAAAACAATGTTAGTGTTTTATTTCTAGGTAATCAGCTTCTTGGCAATTTTTATGTATGATGGCAGAATGTACATGGCTCACTCCTATCTACTCCACCTGTTTTTTAATGTAACCTAAATTCTTTGCAAATAAATGATTGATTGAATACTTAGATATTGTTGGCGCGTTAAATATTATGGTTACTTCACTAGTTACGTCGCGATGACAAATATGTCAACGGGCCGATTACATTTTGACGACTTTAGTTAGCTTGCAGGTATTAAGATCGCGTGAAGCGGACATGATTGGAGATTAATTTCCCAGTACCGTAGTTTTCTATTTGAAACAAACTCATGTATTTCAATGGGCAGTCTTCTTTCCTACTTTATTTTGCAATATTTATTACACGTTTATCAAAATGTCTACAAGCGTTTCATGCAACAGAGCCAGGCATTTAGAGCTAGGTATAAGACAAGGCGTGGAAAGCTCCTCAACGTCTATTGAATGTAGTTACATTATGTGATCTATAGCGCGTTGAAAAGCGCACGATTGGATTTTTAAAAAGTAGTATTAATAAAGCGCCCCTGCGATCGTGGGCTAAGTTTCCTCTACGGCTTACATTTTTTTAATGTACCTAATATTTCAACAGTATTGGAAATTTTGGAATCAACTTAATTAACACTTACATAAAGTTGACATTGAATTAAATGAAACCGAGACTGTTAATCGAATTTTCTAGGTCCCCAGCTACACTTTCGAGAATCTAACATCGAACGTATGCAGTGACCGCTTTGTGAAGATGTCGAAGAGTAATAAGGTGTTCGACAACGAGGTGTACTACAAGCGCATCAGTGTTCTCATCGAGACCGTGCTGATTGAAGCAGACGCACGGGCTCGTGACGCTGATAAGATGGCCTATGTTAATGTTATCGGAGCCGGTGAGTTCACGCGTAAACATTGAATTTCAAGAAATAAAGCCGCAGGTGTCGTGGGACACCCGTTTGAAACGAAGTTCCTTCTGTATATAGCAATAACATCTTGTATAAGTTTTTAGAAGCTAAAAACACACTAGCTAAAAACTAAAAGCTAAAAACTGTATTAAAAAACAAAAACTTTTGACACTTGAAACTTGAGACCATGAAACTGACTTTTTGGGGCATAAGGCTGCGTTTCCACTGAGAGCTTATGAGTGCATGAACTAACCAATCACAATCCTCGTAATCTCCGCTCCGCTTCAATGGAAACAGTGTAATCGGAGTAGAGCAGCGGTGAACGGACTTCACATAAAATATATGACTACGCGATCCCGAGTGGGATATAATGGAGACGAGCGAAGGGCAGCGGGGCGGTACGGTGCGTAGCGTTGGGCAGCGGTGCGGCCAATGTTACTTCATCTGCTTCGTTATCTTCGTCTTCTAGTAGAGACAGATATAAAAGCGCTGCTCTCTTTTTTTAACAACAACATGACTTAATATCTCTCTGAGAGATTGAGTGTAACTGATCGGCGCATCTTTGCTCAACGCCGCTTCACTCCACTCCACTCCGCTTTAGTGGAAACACTCACCACTTTTCACAGCTCTTCTCCGCTCCGCACCGCCCAGCTCCGATTCAGTTGAAACGTCGGTCGTTTCGTTACGTGACGATTTCTACCAGTCAACAGCTCGTTCTTCGTTCCAATAATTTTCAAAATGGCTGACTTTTACAAAATGGCGGACAGCGGTCTCGTATTTGAAGAAGAGACTGATCCTCAGATGCCGATTAAGACTAGTTTATTTTATTAAAGCTATAGCTATTAGGTTGTTCCATCGCGAATATCTCAGAAGCAGCCCAGAGTCTGAATTTGAGCCTGGTTGATGGCAATAAGCTCGCACGATGTATCTGCCCAACTCTGCAGTACAGGCGTGATGTTATGTTATCATAACCCCCAGGTTTGGGCGTGTGGATGATCTCGCGGCATCAGGTGGACGTGTACGTACTGACGGTCGCGGAGCGCGTGCAACACTTACTGTGCCAGGACTTGTTGCAACATGTCAGTACGGTCAACTTCGCCTACATCACACCCAGCGATTCCGTACTAGGTGAGAAACAATGCAAAAAAAAAACCAAAGCTTTAAACAATTCAATAATACCTCTTTTCTTGTTTTGATGCGTTTTTGTATCGTTTGCAGCGATGTTCCCAAACTCGTCAGATTCGGGGTCATCAAAACACACAATATTCTTCGAGAGTGAGCGACATCCGAAAGGTGAGTGTCAGCAAACATTCTAATTTGAAAACATTCAGGTCTTCTGTTACAGGTATCTCCATACTTAAAAGAAGGGCTTTACAATGTGAAAACCAGTTGATTACGAAATAAAACATCCAACGGGAACGTTACTACCGAGATAAAAAGTATCTTCTCAATGATAATTTTCCAAACACCCTCCTTGGTGCTCACTTTAGCTACTTATGAAACTCTTGTGCAAAATGTCATACTTCTAGTCCCAGCGGTTTAAACTTGGGTTTACCTCCTGTAGTCCCCACAGGAGGTAAACCCAAGTTTTATTATGCCTAAAAGTTTAATTCAATGCAGTAAAAAAAATAGAAAAATATATGATATCCTTCAGGATACCATGCTAGTCAGATGGGTTGAAAACATAATACAACTTTGATAAATTAGAAAAAATCACTAAGACACCTCTAAACATTTCTTTTAACGGTTAAAAAACCATATTATCATACAATTGATTATTATACAAGCAACGTACCTACCTATTAACGTGATAGTGTTATAATATTTAGTTTTTTTTATACAGAATGGATTTTGCAGATGGGGCAATAAGGGTAGCTATCGTTGCAACTATAGGAAAACAGTTTTAGGAGACTGTCCTTAACTTTTTAAGAAATTTTGGCCTCCATTCATAGACATAGACAGTCAGCTGAGGAAAATGGGCAATTTTTACAAAAACTTTTTCTTATGCCAATCGATCCTGTTTCATACAAGGATAAAAAACCTCTGCCTATATGACCAACTGATGTTTGAGTACTAGTAATGTATGGGAAAAGTTTTTTTGCTATTTCTGACTTTTAGTCTGAAGTTAAGGACAGTCTCCTGTAGCTACAACGGTTAAGGTAACTGCCCTTACCAGCCCCATCTCAAAATTCCACTCTGTATAGATAATTGCTAAATATTTTGCAATAAATTACCAGGGTTGTGTCATCGCGCTCCTCTTTTTTTTCTATGCAGTCCGACAGTTCCACGCTTTAGCTTTTGTCAGCCTCTTAAGCTGTGCGTTGCCTGTCAGTGAATGAATTTAAGGTTTAAAAAACAAAAAAAAATTAGACAATTCATGTGCCCGATGAGATTACCCATCCGCAAAAATTACGAACTTCCATAATAAACTTAACACCTGACAAGATTTTTTCAAGATTTTTTAGACATTCTAAGCAATGGTTAATATTTTATCGTCAGGCGGCATCACAGTTCAGATTCAGGAGCGCGAGCCGTCGTCGAAGCTAACCGGAGCGGATAAGGGCAAGCTGCTCGTCATGATGTATGCGTCGGACGGGAACGCTCAGCCCGGGAACGAGTTTTGGTCAGTTACAGTTGTTGTTAAAAGATTATTTTTATTTATTAGGGTTCCGTACTCGAAGGGTACTATTATTATTACAAATGCAATGTAAGAAATCAACCATATTAAATTAGTTAAAACTGACGAATCTTTGACGTTTTTTTCACGCTGTTTCACATAACCTCTAATCGTTGTACCGCTGCATTGATAAAAGTGAAACTTTTATTATGAAAAACCTCTAAACTTCGTTCAGCTGTTTAACATATCGGAGCTCTTTCATAAAACAGCAAGCGATTATGTAAAACAGCTAATTAAGCAATCCATCTGAACATAACGGGTACAAAAAGACGCATAGCGGTTCCGGAGTGTTTTTTCGGTCATTGTGATATTTTTTTTGTACCTAGTCTTGGCTGGTTTCTTGTCGCAAATTGAGTCGATTTTAGTAACAATTTTGGACCATTTTAATATTAATTCTGACATCAAGTCGGTTTCTACATTTGCTTTTTGGCGCCATTATACGTGCGTGCGTGCCGCACGCGCTTCCCACACAACATTGAGAGATTTGCCATGTTATTTTAAAACCATAGACTTCTTGCAGGTTTTTCTGTAATCTATAAGTATAGAACTATGATCTGTATTTTTTTTTATTTTAGGCTTGGTAGTTTCGGGGACGTAAATGGTCCTATAAATCTAGTTATTTTCGAATTATAAACAAAGATATTTGAGATTTGATATGACACGGTACAATTTGCAAAACTATTTTTTTCATTTCTTATTGGCCCCCAAAGTGATAATTATCCAAAATTCATTTATATATTTACGTTACACGTCCGTGTTTGGGTCACAGAAATATAATATGTATGTATGTGTAACAAATTGGTTGTGAGTGTTGTGACAGACGCACAGACAGACACACGAGTGTAGTGCATGTAGATACCTATGCATACTACAGGTATATTTTGGTGTAATAGTATAATTAGTGACCTGTAATACAGGTGTTTCACTACCTACCACAGGCACCAGTGATTCACGATTATGTATATTACTTGTTTATGCCAATAAATATTTTTCATTTTTCATTTCAGCACCATTCATGTTTGGCATGCGTTACATTGCGCGCTACCGTAAATAGTGATTTTACACACCAACAATAAAAGAGTATCCCAGCAATTATGTTTTACAATGTTACTTAGTTTTAAGAACAGAATGTGTTGTTGACGGCTTTTTTGATTATAATCGCTGTGTAAAGTTTTGGCAAGCTTTAAAATAAATGTAAGGTTACCTACACCACAGATCATATAATACTACGCCTACACGGACGTTAATCATGTCTTAACTTCACACAGCGATTATAAGTAAGGAGGTATAAGGCACATGTGCCACCGCCGACCAAGAAACAGTCGTTGATTGATAGATGACATGTCCCAGGTTGGGTAATCTGATGAGCTCGGGCGACCCCGCGGCGGCGTGCTCTACGCAGATCCCGGAGCTGCACAACGCGCACGTCAACCGTGCCGTGTGCGCACACACCGCGCGCGTCGCCTCCGCCACAGGCCTGCGCACGCTGCGGCAACATGTCACGGATCGACTGCAATGACACGTGCGACCACCACCGCCTAGGGTAACCCTCGAAATTTAAAGCTTACGCTTTTTTGCAATTTGCAAGTCCGTGTCAGGTTGTATAATTTATGTTGGTTACGGTAACATAATTATGTATTTACCTGTAATCATCAATATTGTGATCGAAATACCTGTAATCTGACCCCGCGTCCTTATTTAAAACGATCGTCGCGCGAATACACGACTGTTCGAACTTTTTTTTCGGCGAACCTTAACGCGTGGTCGCGCCGACTTTCGGTATTACGAACAAAAAGTGATGCGAGCGGTCGCGTATTCATGCGACGGCGACGATCGCTTTTTTACAGGACGCGGCCTGACATTGACCTGGAAATTGCAAAAAAGCGTAAGCATGTAAGCGTATATTTCGAGGGCTACCTCGCTCATTTACCCTTAATTAAGGGAGTGCTCCTGTTGTAATTTTATAAAAATAAGTAATGATATTATGTACTTACCTACTGATATGTATATTTTGTAAGCTTATGTTTCGATGTACTACTACACTATAATAATTATGATGGTTCATATAATGAAATAAATGATGAAGCTTGTATACAAATATGGTTTCATTTTAGTAGTTTAATTAACCAACTTTCTCTTTATTCAGGGTTATAATTGGTTATAGAGGTCAGAGAGGTCGTTTAAAACCAAATTACTTACCTACCCCTTTTGACTCATAAGCAAATGTCAACAATTTTCGTGTCATTTTATGTTTTTATTTCATAAATTTTAAAATATAAAATGTCAATTCACTCGAAAATGGTTGACATTGGCATAGGGGTCAAAGGAGTAATTTGGTTGTAATTTGGTTAAACGAGTATGCTGGCTCGACTACTGTGTGATTTCCTGGCATAATAAGAACTGTTTTCATTAAAATCATAACATTCCATTGATAGGTATTGAGTAGTGCACTCATATCTTTATATTGAGGGTATATCGAAAAAGATTGTAGAGATCGCAAGATAAGTCCGCGCGCAGTCCGGTAGGTCTAAGCTGAGCTTTGCATGTGTGAGTGATACCCAAAAGTGGAAGGTGCGCGGCGGAGTAAACCGGTTATAAGCCGGTTTAAACCAAGCAAAGGACGCGTCAAGCTCTCGGCCGACCGTTACACCTACACTATCAAAATAATATCATAAATAACGTCTCAGTGACGTCATTCGACGATAAATTATTGCGGATGCTATGTGGCTGCCATCGCAGTCTTTTAGTAAATCCTAGCTGAACAGTATATTATGTTGTGTTGTCTAGTGTAAGTTCGCTCGATTTGTAAATAAATACGGTTCTTAAACATTAAAATAAAACCATTTATATTATAAAAAACCTGTATAATTTATTTCATTATAATACCGTGTGGCTGAAGTATAAAGCGTACGTGAGCCCGGCTGTCCTACATTTCCCCTTGCGCGGTATGCTGGCGGAGCGTGTACAGGCCTGTGGCGGAAGCGACGCGCGCGGTGTGTGCGCACACGGCGCGGTTGACGTGCGCGTTGTGCAGCTCCGGGACCTGCGTCGAGCACGCCGCCGCGGAGTCGCCCGAGCTCGTCCGACTACCCAACCTGGGACACGTCATCAATCAATCAACTCCTGTTTCTTGGTCGGCGGTAGCACAAGTGCCTTATACTTATAATCGCTGTGTGATGTTAAGACATTATTAACGTCCGTAGATGTAACCTTACATTTATTTTAAAGCTTGTCAAAACTTTACACAGTGATTATAGGTCAAAACAAAACACACATGGGTGTAGAAAGACCCATCACAAAACTGAAAAAATTGTCCGAAATTGCACCTAAAATTGACTCATTTTGCGTCAAGAAACACGCCCAGACTACAACAAAAATATCTGTGTAAAAATATCTATATCTACAACCCTGCATGGATCCTGAATTGAGCGAAAAGAGAGTTTACCGCGCGTTTAGCATTTAAATAACATTCCGACATAAATCGTTGGGCAGTTGCTAGACACGACACCCCAGGTCGGAGGATCCTCCCTTTCCAATAGAGGATGAGTGAAATCACCCTGTTCCTCATACCTCTAAATATCACAATAAACGAAAGAACAAGTGACTCTCGAAATCGCTATGCGTCTTTTTACATCCGTTATATTCAACTTTTATGTTATATTTAATATTTTTGTACTAGTGTCATACGTATTATGTCGCAGATGTATTGCTTAATTGGCTGTTTTACATAACCGCTAGCTTTTTTATAAAACAACTCCGTTATTTAAAATAGCTGAACGAGGTTTAGCGGTTTTTCTTAATAAGCATTTATCAATGCAGGGGGTCAACGATTATAGGATAAGTAATACAGCGCAAAATACAACGTCACGTAGATTTTAGTTAAATTTTTTTCGCTTTTTGCTCTGTGTGTCATTAGTTCAAAATTTAGTGCCCGAAACATAAATAAATAAAACACCACTCGGTTCGCTCGCTCGGCTCATGCGCAGTTGGTCACAGTTCCAACCCAATCTAACGCGTTTGCTCGGGGCACCCTAGCTTAGTTACTGCGACCTACTGTGAGAAAATGTCAGAAAATTTAAAAGAGGCTAAACTATTTTAAACATTATTAGAATCCACACCAAACGCTTATTGTGACTGCACATAAGCAATTCTGCATTACGTCTAAACTTGGGTAACAGTTTTGTTAAACGTAGCGCAATGGCAATTCACATATAACGGAGCTGTTTTGTAAAACAACTATCGTTTTTTTGTAAAACAGTCGATTCGGTAATCTATTTGCGACGTATACATCGCTGTCTATCTCTTCTGGGATGTACCCAGACGATATGTCATCACAATTTTGTGATTTCTTTGATGCTGTCAAATGAACGGACAATGGGCAACTGGGCTCCCCATTGTGTTACAAAAATGGGATGCCGAAGCCATGTATTGCTCTCCCTAACAACGGAATCATGATGGCATTAATGATTTAATTTAATTTGTTTTTATTTAAATTACCTATATTTAAACTCGATTTTCATATGATTAAATTTCGCTTTGGTCTATTAAACTTAATTTTATTTTATTACATTTGTTGCATGAAAGTTGCTAAATTATAACTTCATAAATAGGAAGAAGTCACGGGTTCCCGAAATACTGGTACCATAACCGAGCTCTGAAAAAGTGTGAAACCCTGACTGGTTTCACATTTTTTGTGTAACCCACTGTATGCCAATAGAAAATGTATGTATTTATATTTACCATTTCATAATATTATCCTGTTAAGTAGTAAATATACTGACGTTGGAAAAAGAAAGAATAAAATTTATTTGGCAACGGTTTGTGAAACGCAAATACATAAGAAACCGGCCAAGTGCAAATCGGACTCGCACACGCAGGGTTCCGTAGCGTATTAAAACGAGCTTAGTAATAGGGTTCCGTTTGGCACTCTCCGAGTACGGCACCCTAATGACATAAAATTAAAATAATGTTTTAACAACAACAGTAACTGACCAGAAGTCGTTCCCAGGATGCGCATTCCCGTCCCAGGCATACGTCGTGACGAGCAGCTTGCCTTCGTCTTCGCCCGTTAGCTTCGACGACGGCTCGCGCTTCTGAATCTGAACTGTGATGCCGCCTGACGACAAAATATTGACCATTGCTTAGTGAGTCTTAAGAATATACTTTATCTCAAATAGTCTCAAGTTTATAAGGAAATTCGTCATTTTATTAATTAATTTACTGACAGACAACGCAGAGCCACCGCTTGTTCTAGAAAAATTACGTGTTACACAGTGAGCGTTGTTTCCCCGTACTGACTCCCTGTGCTAACACGTTACATTGCGCCCCGTAGCGCCGGTCAGTACCCCGCTTTATGTAGCGCTAGTGAGCACTATTTGTTCGTTTTTGCCGATGGGAAATCCCGTCAGGCACATAGCTTGTGGTCTACTAAAGCGTCGAAAAACAATTCTTACAGTCCGGCCGTCGAGATAATGCGTTCCTTACACCTGTCAGTTGGTCAATTTCTAGTTATACTAAGGATCAAGTTCGCAAAACACATATTCGTTAGTATGAAACTGACAGGTGTCAAGAACGCATTTTCTCGACGGCCGGACTGTTGCTTGCCTTTTATTTATCATGAATTAGCTTTGCTCACCGCTTCACGCGCGTGGACGTCAGAAATTATTCCATGGAAATGTATTACTGGGATAAGAAATATTCTTTTCCCTAACCCAGGTTATCCGGTCTATCCGTATGCCGAATTTCATCAAAATCCATTCAGCTATTAAAACGCATGAAAAGGTCACAAACGAAAGACAGAATTACTTTCGCATTTATGATATTAGTATGGATATTATGGATATTACAGACTAATAAAGTGAGCACAAATACATTTAAATAAAGTTCCCAGGATGGACAAGCCAGCCGCATTATTACCATTATCAGAAACATGACAACGTCACTGTGAATTAATTTAATTAATTATGTAGCAACTTGCATGCTATGTGTATTTGTGCTCTTATTTTTTATAAATCATCTTCTATCCTGTATACTTATGTATATTTGCGTAAAACTCAAAACAAAAATGTCTTTATTTATTAAATGTTTTAAAATTAATAATAAAAAATAAAAAAAAAAATTGTTTTGTAATAAATAAATAAATAAAGTTAGAATAATTGCTCACACTCACCTTTTGGATGTCGTTCGCTCTCGAAGAATATTGTGTGTACCGCTTTTGACCCCGAACCTGACGAGTTTGGGAACATCGCTGCAAACGATACAAAAGAAGAAACGAGGCGTTAGTACATTATTTAACGGCACCGCTATATTTGATTGACAGCCCGTCAATCTTAAGCTTGTGTTTGCTACGAGAGCGGGGGCCGTCACATAACAGCCGTAATGATGGGCGTCACGTCATGAAAATGATTGCATCGGGGTTTGACTTAACTATGTATGTTGTGTTCCTTTTAGTCTGTCTTTATTTTTTTTCTTTATTTCTCACCTACTACGGAGTCACTGGGTGTGATGTAGGCGAAGTTGACCTTACTGACATGTTGCAACAAGTCCTGGCACAGTAAGTGTCGCACGCGCTCTGAGACCGACAGTACGTACACGTCCACCTGATGCTGCGAGATCTTCCACACGCCCAAACCTGGGGGTTAAGATAACATAACATCACGCCTGTACTGCAGAGTTCGGCAGAGGACCCTCGAGCGAGCTTATTGCCATCAACCATGCCTCAAATTCAGACTCAGGGCTGCTTATGATAAATTAATAATGGAAAAACCTAATACTTAATACATTATTCGAGGCAGCCTACCACGTGGATTACCATAAGATCCCATGCACTAGATATTTGAAAGAAAGTTAAAATCGGCATTTAAGGATCCGTCTGTCAGCTTTCATATTGAAAAAAAGAACCGCCATTTTGGCCATTTATTATTTATGTACTGAACTTCAATGTTTACGAGTGAACTCACCGGCTCCGATAACATTAACATAAGCCATCTTTTCAGCGTCACGAGCGCGTGCGTCTGCTTCGATCAGCACGGTCTCGGTGAGAACACTGATGCGCTTGTAGTACACCTCGTTGTCGAACACCTGACTACTCTGTGACAGCTTCACAAAGCGGTCAATGTATTTTTTTGCTGCATCCTTGTCGCTGCCTAACGTTACGTTCGATGTTAGCTTCTCGTAAGTGTAGCTGGGGACCTGGACAATTCGATTAAAAGTGTATTCACATACTCGGTTTCATTTAAATAAATGTCAACTTTATGTAAGTGTTAATTAAGTTGACTTTAAAATGTCCAATACAGTTGAAAAATTTGATAAAAATTGTAAGTCGTAGAGGAAACTAAACTCAAGAACTACCAGTATTGACTGTGGCGACGAGTTCAAAATCAATGCGCGTTTTTCTAACGTCACATGATAACTAGTTAACTACTCAAACTCAAACTCAAAGCATTTATTTCAAATAAACCAATTACAGGTACTTTTGAATTGTCAAGGCGTCGGTCAGTCAGAAAAAATGAAGCTAGTTGCCCATTCCAAAGCGTAGTAGGTTCCTATGGAGAAGAACGGGCAAGAAACTCCACGGACACTCTTTTAAATCAAAATATATGTTACAAAATATTTGTTACATCATTCATGTTGAAATTATACATGTGAGAACAATGTAAAAAGACGTGCACGTTAAAAGCGTCCGTAATAAAAATATAGAAACAATTCAAAAATTAAAATAAGCCGTGGCAGCTAAGAGATGACCAGTCCCTACTGACGGCGCCCGTTCACGAACATGACGCATGGATCAGCACCATTTAGCTCAACCATTTTGAAGGGAACTTAACGATCCAACACACACGCCACCACCAGCGAGACATTTGAGTGAGCATGACATACTCTCAGCCGCCAGGGCACATTCAAGTCAATGAAAGACGTACCCAGTAAATGGTAGCTTTATAAAAAGTATGTGGTCACAGTGCTCACACATGTGCTTTGCAATTATACAATATTAGCAGATTGAATTTATACAATGCAAAGATAGTTTTTTCCCAATTTTCAGCAGCTCCAACAATATTTTCGAATGCTAATCAACTAGTTTATGCGCGCTTGTGGAGCTGGACCAGCATTGAGCCAAGCATTTTTATCAGCGATGTAATCACCCAACGTATAATATGCTTGGCTGCATAGTGTGCGTTTTATACAAGATTTAAATTTCGTTTCATTTAGTTGGAGTATGTGGGGAGGTATTTTATTGTAACATTTTAAACAGTACCCCATGAAGGATGAGTCTACTTTAGCCAGTCTGAAACCAGGTTGAACTAATTGGTCCCTATTTCTCGTACTATAATTGTGTCTTTCACCTCTTTTACTGAAAAGATTAAGATTTTTCCTTACGTACATGATGTTTTCATATATATATTGACAAGGTACCGTCATGATGTTAATACTTTTAAACAGTTCCCTTAGAGAATCGCGCCTGCGGAGGCCATATATTGCTCTGATGGCTCTTTTCTGCAGAATAAAAATAGACTCGATATCTGCAGCCCGTCCCCATAGTAAAATACCGTAAGACATAATACTATGAAAGTAACTGAAATAGACTAGCCTCGCAGTATCTACATCAGTAAATTGACGGATTTTTCTTACAGCATATGCTGCTGAACTTAGCCGTCCTGCAAGAGATGTTAAATGAGGACCCCATTGCAGCCTTGAGTCGAGCGTAATCCCCAGGAAAACTGTTTTATCCACGAATTCTAGTTTCTCCCTATTCAATACTATATCACAATCATTACTTTTAACATTCGGTAAAGCAAATCTAATGCATTTAGTTTTTTTCCCATTTAATACTAAATTATTAGCAGTGAACCAATTTTGAACCTGCAGTAGGGCGTTATTTACGTCGTCAAGATTTGATGCACGTCTATTTATCTTAAAAATTAAAGAAGTATCGTCAGCAAATAACACCATTTGTGGTTGGTTTTTTAATAAATTGGGGAGATCATTAATATATACTAAAAAGAGGAAAGGACCCAATATCGAGCCTTGTGGAACACCCATTTTTACTTTTAGACCCAATGAATTGATACCATTTATTTGAACTTGCTGTTGTCTATCATTTAAATAAGATTTTACTAAACTGAGCGCAAGTTCACCTAATCCGTAATGCTGAAGTTTCAAGAGTAAGGTTTCATGATTTACGCAATCAAATGCCTTGGAGAGGTCACAAAAGATTCCTATGGCATCTTGAGCTTCCTCCCACGCTGCAAATATGTGTTTTAATAAGGTGACACCGGCGTCAGTCGTACAACGTCCTTTGGTGAAACCATATTGCTGATCGTGTAAGATTTGGTTGGTGTTAAAATGATTAAGCATTTGATTGAGCATTACCTTTTCGAATACCTTGCTGAATACCGGCAGCACGGATACTGGTCTATAATTGTTTGTGTCTTTACTGTCTCCAGATTTAAAAAGTGGTATAACTTTACTGTATTTCATTAAATCCGGGAAGACCCCTTGATCCACACTTAAATTAAATATTAAAGCTAAGTATGGTGCTATAGTCTCGATTATGGATGTACAAACTTTGATAGATAATCCCCATAGATCTTCGGTCAATTTTATTTTGATTTGCCGGAAAGCTTTCATAACTATCATAGGGTTTATATGCTTAAATTGAAATTCAACCGGGCAGCCTGGAACGTTCGCTTTTAATAAATCAATTGAGACATCGGGTGAAGAATTTAAAGCTTCCGTCGTTTTAGATGGTATATTAGTAAAGAAATGTACAAATTCTTGAGCTACTTCTAAGTTAGAGCTGATGGCACCACGTGAAGTCTCCAATGCGTAATCACTGTTTCGTATTTTTTTCCTATTAGTTTCACTATTAATAACTTTCCAAACTGTTTTTATTTTATTTTCTGCTGATTTAATCTTGTTGCTAATGTACAGGGCTTTAGCTATCTTGCAGGTATTTCTAAAAATTTTGGAATATGTAGTAACATACTTGTTGAAAGTTTCTGTGTTAATGTAAGGCTTAAGGCCATACAGCTCGAACAGTCTTTCCCTACTTATCCTAATACCTCTAGTTGCCCAATCACTAAATATAAAATTAGGGCAAATATTTTTTGTTTTCTTTTCAAAAGTTTTATTGAATTCAGTGTGCACTACTGAAAAGAAATCCTCATACAATTTATTTGCATCGTGCATATTATGGTCCACAACATTTAACTTATTATTTAGGGTTCTATTGAATCTATTTAATTTGCCAGCTGTTATTGGTCTAAATTGTATTTGCACTTTTTGCAAAGGTATTTTATACTTAAAAGTTACAGTTTGTCCGCTATGATCAGACGGCAAATAATTTACGATAGCTTTAGAAAAAGAATCACAATCGCAGAAGACATTATCGATACAAGTAGCAGAAGTTGGAGTTACTCTAGTCGGTTCTGTAAAAATATTAGATAAATTGAACGATTTAAAAAGGCTTAATAATCTACTGGTATTTAAATTATCTTCCAGAATATTAGTATTAAAATCACCACAAATAATTGCGGCTTTGTTACTGGATGCAAGTTTCGCTAGGACATCTTCCATTATTGACTCAAATAAAGAAAAGTTCTGATAATTAGGGGGTCTGTACACGCACACTACCACATGCTTATCCAGCTCAACACAGGACAGTTCGATGCAATGTTCAACTGATAAACCAACTATGTCGTTACGTTGCTTAGTTTTTAAACAATTTTTTATCAAGATTAGAGAACCTCCACGTAGCATAGATTTACGGTTAAAACAACTGCCCATACTATAGTTCTCAAAGTTAATTAGCATTTGGTAATCTTTTAACCAATGTTCTGTAAAACAAACAATGTCAAACTTTGTTTTTTCTAAAAACATTTCAATTTCTAATAATTTGGAAGAAATACCTTGAATATTTTGATGAAATAATTTCAAGGCATTCTGCTGATCTCCTTTTTGGTAATTACTTATTTTAGAGCCAGAAGAAACCTTGTTGAAGTTAGGTATAAGAATATTCTTACTGGTAACTTCTGTTGTCTTACAAACTAGTTTAAATGACTATCCGGAGTTGACCCCAAGACCTCAATGTCATCACCAGGCAGTGAGCTCATAGTGAGTGAGGGTAATGGAACCTCCTTCGTACAATCTGTATACATACTTATAGCATTTGAGCTACATTTATTCTGGTTCACCACCTTATTATTAGTAATATTACTAACCATTGTGGTGTTAATAACACAAGACTTCGACATACTACTTATGTCTGAGTTTATATAAAATGATAATAGCCTTGCTATTATGTGTCTAAAACTAACAGGCAGATACACAGTATCCCTAGTCGATTTTAAATGTTCAACAAAAATGTTGGTGTCAAGAAATATAAACTTGTCACTATAATGACTAACTAAGAAATGCATATGCTTATTAAGCATATGAATATAATTGTTTTGTCTATTTGTCAATCTTTCAAAATATGGGAAAGCACACAATATTATTTTACTACAATTTAACTTCAACAACTCCGCTACACAGTCAGTGATTTCATCTTTTTTTACTTTAGAACTATTACCTATGAATACAGTAATGTTAGTTTTAGGATTATATACATTTCCTGTGACCGATGCCATTATTTGTTTGTAGGTTGACCCTGGCACACAATAATTTTGAGTAGAATAACACAGGTTGTTACTAATTAATTTACCTAAACCTCTTCCTATACTATCTGAGAACATAACTGAATGATAACAGTCATGACTACTGAAAGATGGAGAACTACCAATCTCAGGCTTCAACGAATCTTGGTTGAGGATACAGTCTTGAGACAAACTCTCAGTCTGGGACGGGTCCTCCGTTACCTCAGGCTGGACAGCATCAGGGTTTGGAACCACTACGCATGTCATCTGACGTCACACAAATCCTGCGCCCACCAGACACAACGCCAGCCTGGTCGAAAGATCCTCAGTTTCAATAGACGATGAGGAGCTTTCCTCATCTTTCCTTATACCTAGCTCTAAATGCCTGGCTCTGTGTCTGTCTGTGGCATGAAGCGCCTGTAGACTTTTTGATAAACGTGTAATAAATATTGCAAAATAAAGTAGGAAAGAAGACTGTCCATTGAAAAACATAAAGTTTGTAATTTCAAAAATTTGCTGCGGTACCTAGTTGATGAAGCTGTGTGTACCTGGTAGAAGTCGGCCCACATCTGTCGCCACATGCGCAGGGCGCTCACAGGCGTCACCTCCTCGCCGTAGCCGTTCTGCGGAACGTTCTGCTCTTCAGTGATCAAGATGTCCTCGTAGTCCATGCGGAACTGACGCTCGAACCGCGGACCTACAACGCCTGGGACCAATAAACCACGCTTATTATACGAGGTGTAACTAAATAAACGCAAGACCTGCACCCTAATTGCGAAACACACGATCAATCACAATAAAACATAACGAAGCTGTTTTACAAAACAGCTTAACAAAGTTCAGCTGGATTGCCATTGCGGAACGTTAAACATAACTGTTTAACGTTAGACGTTTAGACGTAATGCAGAATGGCTTATCTGCAGTTACAATAAGCGTTTGGTGTGGCTACTAATGCCGAATCGGTCGCTGCAACTAAGTTACCAATTGATACCCTGACCAATTGGTTTAGGTTAGGTTAGAACTTTCAAGTTTCCTTTCACGCTGTTTTACATCACCTTAAATCGTTGACCCGGTGCATTGATGAATGCAAAACGTATATGCAATCCTGTGTGTTAAAGTTCAGTAATTAAACATAAACATAGTTCAGCTGTTTTACATAACGGAGTTATTTTGTAAAACAGCTAACGGTTATGTAAAACAGCGGATTGAACAATCCATCCTAATTATACTAAAAGTATGCTAAATTAACCAAAGATGTTAGTCTTATAATTTAACACTTTAGCTAATTGGGGTATCCGGCTGTGTGGAATCATGCCGACCGGAACAAGCTCCTCGCCGTAACCGTTCTGCAGCACGTTCTGCGGCACGTTCTGCGGCACGTTCTGTGGCACGTTCTCCGGCACGTTCTGCTCCTCACTGATCAAGATGTCCTCGTAGTCCATGCGGAACTTACGCTCGAACCGCGGACCTATCACACCTGGGACCAAACGGACTATGCTGATCGCCTAGCCTTTTTCCAACTATTTTACGGAAGGCTACCAGTCTAAGTCAATTCAGCTGAACACCAGTATTTTATATGGAGCGACGCCTATCTGACCTCCACAACCCAGTAATTAGGTAACACAATACCCCTTGGTAAGACTGGGATACGATCAGTGTCATCATCTGCCTAGCCTTTTCCCAACTATGTTGGGATCGGCTTCCAGTCTAACCTGACTCAACTGAATACCAGTGTTTTACATGGAGCGACTGCCTATCTACCTTGCTCGATCGGTGTATCAGTAAGTAATTTTCCCACTGCACTGCACTGTTTTTGAATTAATTTATATTTTCTATTTAGGTATACTAAAATACAATAGACGTAGATATTAGGTAATATTTAGTAACCTATTCCACTTAACTATTCCTAACGAGTAATAAAAAACCGTGTAAGAAATCGGAATCTCTGCGTCCAGCGCTCGGCGTGGCAACACGTCGTGTTCGGGTTCGCGGCAAGTCAATTATCATCCTGAGGATGCCTCTTTGAAACACGTGACGATATCTTACGGCGGAATACGAGACTAAATATATCTACGTTTATTGTATTTTGTAATGGATTTCCGCCAAGTCACGCCTGAATCAATTAACTACTTGGCGAAGTAAAATCAGAGGGGTAATTCCCGTATTTTTAAGAACGTTCGCATTCGCATTTCATTCGCAATCTGTCAAAAATACAATCAATTTACTAACATTTTTGACAAGTTTGACAAATTGCGAAGAACGTTCAAATACGAATCTCATTCGCAATCTGTCAAAAATACAATCAATTTACCAACATTTTTGACAAGTTTGACAAATTGCGACTTGAATGTGATCATTTTTTAAGTACGAGAATTGCCTTTAGTTCTTACCGATGATGACCGCGTGTGTCTCGATGTCCTTCTCCTGCACCACGCCGGAGTTAAATCTGTCTCCGTCGTTGATGCACTCGGTGTGTCCGCTCACGTACACCAGCGCAGACAGCTTCATCTCGTCGTAGCTCAGACAGTTCTCCAGCAGTAAGGGGGGGCGCTCGTTCTCTGTACCCACACTCAACCACCCCCCATTGCTGTAAGTAGGATACATCGTCTTCACACATACATACTCAGCAGGCTGATTCGTCTCTACGACGGAAGAAAAAAATTATTTTATAAAAAACAAGCAGAAACTCGGCCGCGAAAACGACATCCCGCCTGATTGCCGGGCGAGATCTCGAATGGCTATTCTCTGGACCAGAGTTAGCACACGAGATCTCGAGTTGCCAATGTCGACTCAAGGTGGCATACCCTAATCTAGTTGAAACGCGATAAGACCATTTAACAGAAAAAGTGTTGTAAAATGGACTAAAGTCGTCAAAATGTAAAATAGGCCCGTTGACATTTGTCATCGCAACGTAACTACTTTGCGATGACAACGTAACTTTAAACATGATTTTGTTAATTTTATATTTCAACAGTTTTTATTCATTTGTACATAATGTTACAATACCCTATGTTTCCAGACAGCAACGCATAGGAGTCCTCCGCGGTGAAGAACGCGACGGCTCTCTTCTTGAGTATTCGGTCGATGAGCTGCGGCACGCCCATGTCCTTGTATAGCTCCTTCTCTATACTGCTGCCGAACTCTCTGGAATGTTCCAATGTAAAATTTCCCGGACAATTTTACAAATAGACAGGTGGTCTAACCACTAGAACATAGAGGCGGTCAAAATTTTGATGTTCCCGGACGTAAGGGAACATCAAAGAAAAATCAGGAGGACAATTTTCTTACTTAAGAGGGTTTATTCTGAAAGTTGGCAACGTCGCAAATAGATGTCAAATATTTCGCTGTTTTGATGAATTTGATAATATTTCTGTATGGAAATAAAAAATGTGGCTAACTAGCGAACTAGAATATTGATTATGAAATGCAATAATTAATATCGTAACACCGAATAGTTAGTTTTAGATGTAAAAAAAGTATTTGGTAACTTTCTAAATGCTATTTTTTCACATAAAACGGGTACAACATCAAATTCAATGTTATAATTGCAATTCATTATTTATTCTAGTCAATTGGTTAGCCACATTTCTTATTTCCATACAGTATTATTTCCAAATTAATCGAAACAGGTAAATATTTGACAGCTATTTACGACGTTGCCAACTTTTAGGATGCACCCTCTTAAAAAACGTTCACATTCAAGTCAAAATCTGTCGAACTTGAGCTAAGAGAACTAATCATATATTATGATCAACATGCAACCTGACGCTGACCTGCAAATTGCAAAAAACGTAAGAAAATTTAAATTTTGCGGGCTACCCCGGGGCATCCACCTTAAACATTACGGGAATCGACCCTCAGGTTAACATTAGTAAATCTGCTGTTCACTGTTGAATTCGCAACTGTCATCGTGATGCAGGTCTTAAATTCATTCATTCATTCATTCACTGACAGACTGATAATACACAACCTAAACAGATGGGTCTACAAGAATGAAATGTTGCACAAAGTTCCATAAATTATTATATCGAAAGTGAGCAGTAAGAAAAGATGGATGAAAGTTAGAATGGAAATACGTATTTTTTCCGATAGGATACCGTCTTGGCTTGTAATTAAATAAATGCGTACCTCTTGTATATAAGGAAGTGCGTCATCAGCAGCAACACTCGCTCGTGTATGAGCGGGTACGTCGACACGATGTTCTTCTTCAGCCTCTCTATCGGACGACGCGCTTTGAGCGCAGACAACCTGCAATAACACATTTCATCATCATCGTCATCATAATCACCATCATAATCGTCATCATATCATCATCATAGCCAGTCTTGTTCCACCCACAGCTGAAGTACTGTGTATATGCCTCCTCCCGTTTATGCCATGCTTCCCTGCACCCTAATTGCGTAATTTCCAATCACAATCTGAATGATTATGAGGAACATTGCTTATCCATAGCTTCATACAGAAATTAAATAAAATTGTCTGCTCAACAACGTTAAAAACGCAACTAAGGGCTCAAACACATAAACACGTTGCGACGTCGTAACGTGTTTATGCGTGGGAGCCCTAAAGCTGTTGAACTGTCAAAATGCTCAAGCCGGTGTAAGTGTGTTCTGGTTTGTGGGAGTCAATAACTTAAAACATTTACCTAACTTAATTACGTATTTAGTCTCCAATGATTAGTCATCTCGAAATCGCTCGTTTAGTCTAGAAGTACCTAATTTGTTTTCAGTACCGTGGTGTAACTACTTCTACCACAGAGTAAATACTAACAGTGGTTATTGTCTATAATATAATTCGATAGAAACGGAGACATGTCAAAGAACTTGTAATTTCTCAATATTTATTTTATTACTTTATACCTATTTATCTACCATACTGCAATGAGGGACATAAGCACTTCTAACTCAGTCCCCCCCCCCATTTGGGGAAGACCATGCTGCGTGCAATGAGCTCGTCCTCATCGTCCGACAGCTCTACTTCGAGCATGTGCACACATTATTGCTATCAATCAATCAACTCAGCCTGTCGCAGCCAACAAGTCTGTCTTTTTAAGGTAGTCGGTTCATCCAGCTGGGGAGCGTCCCACACTACGCTTGCCGATACGCGGTCTCCACTCCAGCACTCGTTTGCTACACCGACCATCGGTTCGACAAATTGCCACTTCAGCTTGCTTGTTTACTATAAACACTCGGTATATAACTGTTGGTCTCAATAGGGAAGGGTATGGGGAAGGCCTTGCTCCGTGCGATGAGCTCGTCCACGTCGTCCGACAGCTCTACTTCGGGCATGTCCGCACATTGTCGCAGCAGTTCGTTGGTCTCCTCGCTCATGCTTGGGAAGCACCAGTCTGGCTTGCACCTGAACACATAACATAACATCACGCCTGTATTCCACGAAGAATAAGGCAGAGCACAGCCGCAGTACCTATAGCTGAAATGACAGCCCTTCTAAAGTACCTGTCCGAGTCGGGGTGCACCAATTACCGAGCTCGCTTCGCTCGCTCTTGCATCCTAAGTTCTCCTATCAATCTTCCTAGCCTTTTCCAAAGTATGTTGGTGTCGGATTCTAGTCTAGAACCGGATGCAACTGAAAACCAGTATTTTACATGGAGCGACTGCCTATCTGTCCTCCACAACCCAGTAACTGGGTAATACGATACCCTTTGGTAAAACTGGTTGTCAGACTATCTGGTTTCTGACGACGCGTAACGACTGTCAATGACCCACGAATGACAGCCGGGACCTTCCGAGACACGGAGGAGTCTCGATATGTAAAGATGATCACCCATTTACGGACCAACCCTGGCAAGCGTAGCTTAACCTGATGGATCGACCCGTGCGGCTGTTATTACTTAGCCACGAGCTCCTCTGAATTGTCCTAGTAAAGTAATATTGCATTTTGTACCGATCCCAAATATTTACAACAAACGGCAGGTCGGAGACAAAAACACCAAGAAGCTTTTATCCTTATTATGTACTAGCTGCTGCCCGCGGCTTCGCCCGCGTGAGGGTCGGAAATTATCCCATACATCCCCATGGGTTTTAAGTATAAATATTGAGTTTCGAGTTAATCGGACAGCGCGTTAAAATTCTTCCATACAAACACTGACACCCCCCAACCTCCCCTAGGTTGGGGGGTGTCAGTGTTTGTATGGAAGAATTTGAATTTAGAAAAACTACAAACTTTATAATTTATTTAGATAACTATTCGTGCGAAGTTTCATGTTTATTACCTCAAGGAATAAGATTTTTCATACAAACTTTCATCCCTTATTTTACCCCCTTAGGGGTTGAATTTCGAAAAATCCTGATACACGTTATTCTTCATTTTTGGGTTTAAGTATAAATATTGAGTTTCGAGTTAATCGGACAGCGCGTTAAAAATCTTCCATACAAACTTTGACACCCCCCAACCGTAGGATAGGATACTTTTCCGGGATAAAAAGTACCCAGTGTGGTGCCCAAGATATTAAAGAATAATTATACCAAGTTTCATCGTAATCGAACCGGTAGTTTTTGCGTGATGCCTGAACAAACAGACAGACAGACAAAAAAAATTGTAATCACATTTTTGGGTTCGGTGTAAGTCTAGTAACACCCCCTGCCATTTATTTTTTTGATATTTTCAATGTACAGAATTTTCACTTCTACAGATTTATTATAAGTATAGATGTGTTATAAGATAGAATCGAGAAAACAATACTTATGCAAAATAAAAATAAATTGCCTAAAAATTTATTTTTTTCTCTGTGACCTCCAACCAACTCTTCTGCTGACAAAAAGACGATAAAACTTGCAATATCACTCACTACTAATAATAAAAAATAACTTTACTAAATACTAATAAAATAAGGGCTCTGTCTGTCAACATTCGGCTACATTTATGAAGCTACACATTTCCAGTATAAGCTTACCGTCATTGTACGGAAATCCTATACAATGCGAGATCAGCTTATACTGGAAATGTATAGCCGTGGGTACCTACAATATGTAATTTGAGACCTTGAATTTGTTTACTACCACAGCACCTTTTGACTTTTTTCTTCTCGTGATAAGGAAAACGGTAGTGTTGTTATTAATAAACCGTGCAGTATTTATACACATTCGATTCACTCATCGCGGAATCATAGTGTTCACATACAAATTAGGTACGATTTTTTCATTCTTAGGTAATTTTGAAGTGCAAGCAAATATAGAACTTAAGATCCTTCACTTTATAATTCTTCGAGTCAAGGATCTCGTGCACTAGACGGCACGACATGGCCAGTAGTCGTATTGTATGGGCTGCGACTGGTTGGCTGTAGCGAGTGTTGCGGCCAAGTATGCGATTAGCCCAAGAATTTGGGTAGTAGGTATCCAACTAAAGACTCCCGCAGACATGGGCGACGCGAAAGTTAATAATTAAAGGGGGGGTCCTTTAGTTATTAACTTTTACTTTTTTAACTTTTTGTTATTATAGCGGCAATAAAAATACATTGTCTGTGAAAATAAATTATACTGTTTACCTATTACGGTTCATGAGATACAGCCCGCTGACAGACGGACAGACAGCGGAGGTTTAGTAATAGGGTTACGTTTGACACCCTTCGGGTACGGAACCCTAAAAATCAGCTGATAATTACGAAGTGTTCATGTTTACTTACCAAGCAAAACTTTGAAACTCCATTGTTGGTCGGTGTGCAGTCTGTAATGCAATGTTTATATTACAAAGTTGTAGAACTAACAAACATACCTACCTATTATTTTTAATTATAGCCGAAAATATATATCTACTAGTAACTAAAGCTTCGTCCCTTTCTTTTCCACCATTCTTTTTCTAAAATAAAAGTCTAAGTTACTCCCTGGGCCATATAGGCCTGTCCACATCTCCACGTCACGACGACGCAACGTGGCACGTTGCATTTTTTCATTATTGATTTCTGCAGAAAACTATAATGAAAAAATGCAACGTGCAAACAAAGTGCAATGCAACGTGTATTATTTTTAAGAAATTTTAGACTTTCACTTGGATCGACCCTGTGAACATAATTCTCGACGTAACGAGTTAAAATCTGGCTGGAAGGTGCCTTGCCAGGCAAGGCATCTTCCAGCCAGATTTGAACTCGTGTAAAAGTGTAAAATTTCTTGAAAATAATTAATAGAGCGACATTTTCTGAACTGTTCAGAATAACCCAGCTTTTAAATTTTTGAATGATAGGTGGACCCCTTCGCTTTATCTCATTTGCCTTTGTACCACTACGTTTGAGACACCGTGTATAATAAACACTAAGTAATTCGTATTAAGAAGATGGAAAACAATAGAGAATCAGCTTGAAGAGCTGACAAGCGCTGTAAAAATAACCTCTTTTCATTTCATTGAAAATCCTGAGGATACGGCAACCCAATTACGTAACACACTTCAATCACAATCCGAGGGTTTTCAAGGATATTGCTAATCCAATGCGTCATAGGTTCGAAAAATTGGTCAGCTCAACTACGTAAATAACGCGGAATCGCGCGCGCGCGAATCGGGCGTGGGTGAACTGTCAAAATGAAACCCATTGCGATCAATTACTTTGTTTGAATTTCTGCGCATTATTTGAGAAAAATACTTAGGTAAGTACTAGGTATAAATGTGATGTGATGTACTATAAAAAAACAGAATACTATCGATGTTTTGTTATAGATTATTTTCTTACCCAAGATCGTCAACACTTCCCATAACAACAAGATCGAGCAACGCACTCACAGATTACTATATATAAGTCGGAACGCACTTATCTATAGCTACGACCGGCCACAGATAATATAATACAATACTACGTACTATATTGAAAGCACTACGATAATGTATTAAGTGTTTGGATTAAGCAAAATAAACATACCGACAATATTGGAGCACAATTCATTATATTACAAAGTCACAGGACACGACATACAACACACAATTTTGTGAGATGGAAATCTGCGACGATTAAAAGTTCCGCGAAATTTTGCGCGTCGTGATTATACGACAGACAATTCGCGACTGACTGCATTGGAACTCACAAGGAAACTATCCACTTATAAGTGCGAAAATAACTCTTGTCTGTCTGTTAACTTTTCATGCCTTAACGGCCTGAACCGATGATGTCGATGAAATTTAGCACACCGGTAAATAAATAATAAAAGGATTTTTTTTTAGGTACTAGTATCCTATGTCATCGCATAGGATACTAGTACCTAAAAAAATTACCTGAAAAAAAAACTACTTTCTTTGGAATTAATTAGAGGAGCTCGTGGCTAAGTAATAACAGCCGCACGGGTCGATCCATCAGGTTAAGCCACGCTTGCCGGTGTTAGTCCGTGGTAGGGTGACCATCTTTACATCGAGCTCGAGCTCCTCCGTGCCTCGGAAAGCACATTAAGAAGTTGGGCCCGGCTCATTTGACAGTCGTTAGGTACGGGTCGGCGGAAGCCCGAAAGTCTGACAACCAGTCTTACCAAGGGTTATCGTATTACTTATTTACTGTGTTGTGGAGATCAGATAGGCAGTCTCTCCATGTAAAATATTCTGCTGCATCCGGTTAGACTGGAAGTCGACCCCAACATAGTTGGGAAAAGGTTAGGCAGATTTTCTTTGGAATTCCAATGTAAGTAGATTTTGTATAGAATTAATTAATATTTATTTGACAACAGATAAACAGGTCAAGCACAAAATACAAATAATTAAAATTGATAAACTTCTTTTTTTTTAAGTCCGTTAAAGAAAGTGGAATTCTTTAACAGAAAATGTGTGCCCACGGCTGCGCAAAAAAAGGTCCTTTTCAGCATCTTATGCCAGACAGAATCCAATAAAAACACGGCATCTGATGCTGTGTGACGCTGGTTTTCTATTGGATGACTATTACAGTGTTATCCCTTCTGTCTTGTTTTCTTTTCAAATGTCTGAAGTGTTGAGTGAGAAAAATGCACGTAAGGGACGGCGAAGACCTTTCGAGGCGTGACCAAAGTCAAATAATGTATTTCAAATAGGCACATAAATATAATGGCACTTTTGAATGTCGAAATTTACAAAAAATAGAATTGATTCTAGTCGCCTATTCTTGTAAATAGCGCTTTTCGTATGTAAATTCGCTGATGATTCAGTCTAGCATCTATTTAGCCGAAAGCCGCTTAGCATCCCGCGATTGGTGTATTTGTAGCCCAAAGTTAAGGTTTTCTAGAAGAGCGGTGACCGTCATGATGATAGCAGGGTTTGACTTCACGGTGTCATAAAACGCTCTCTAGGGAAACGCGCCAACTTACTTACCTAAATAACGTCTCAGTAACGTTATTTGACGGCACATTGCGAACGCTATGTGGCGGCCACCGTAGTCTAAAGAAACTCTAACTTAACAGTTGTATTGTCTAGTGTAAATTCACTCCGGCTGTAAACTAATACGTTCTTACACAATTAAAATAAAACCAGTTATATAAAAAACCTGTATCATTTATTTCTTTATAATAATTATTATAGTGAGAACATCCGTACATAAGCTTACAAAATATAAAGATAACTTTATACAGGGTGGATTTTTGGGATGGGGCAGTAAGGACAGTACCGTACAGTCGGCTGCCGAGTTGCTGAAGTATTGCGCGTTCTGGGCCGTCCCCCTACGTGTCGGCCTGCGCGGCGTGGCGGCGCAGCGTGCGCAGGCCTGTGGCGGAGGCGACGCGCGCGGTGTGTGCGCACACGGCGCGGTTGACGTGCGCGTTGTGCAGCTCCGGGACCTGCGTCGAGCACGCCGCCGCGGGGTCGCCCGAGGCCGTTAGACTACCCAACCTGGGACATGTCATCAATCAATCAACTCCTGTTTCTTGGTCGGCGGTGGCACGGGTGCCTTATACCTCCTTACTTATAATCGCTGTGTGAAGTGAAGACATGATTAACTTATAGGTAGCCTTATATTTATTTTAAATCTTGCCAAAACTTTACACAGCGATCATAGGTCCAAACAAGACAGACTGTAAAAAGACCCATCAACAAAGCCGTCAACTACATATTCTGTTCTTCAAATCTTTTTATAATTTATTTTAGAAATTTATTTAAATTAATATTCGTCTTTGACATTTCTCTGGACCCTGGGGTCCCGGACCTTTGTAAGGCGTACGAGGGGCCAAAGACAACTCAGAGTGGACCGTCGACGATTGTCCCTGTTCGCACTATCTAAGTGCAGCCAAGGACAAGCCCCGGTTGCCCGCCAGACACGACACCCGTCTGGTCGGAGGATCCTCCCTTTCCAATAGAGGATGAGTGAACTTTACACCCTGGCTCATACCTCTAAATATCACAATGGCGGAAAAAACCAGTGACTCTCTGCTTCGCTATGCGTCTTTTTACATTCGTTCTGTTCAACTTTTATTTTTACGTAAGTAAACATAACTGCCGAGAAATGTGCTTGTATATGTTGCAGATGGATTGCTTAGATGTTTTACATAACCGCTAGCTGTTTTACAAAACGCTCCGTTATTCATAATATACAACCCGCTAACAGACAGACCGACGGACGGACAGCGGAGGCTTAGTAATAGGGTTCCGTTTGGCATCGTACGGGTACGGACTCCTAATAAAACAAAATAAAAATAATGTTTTAACAACAACAGTAACTGACCAGAACTCGTTCCCGGGATGCGCGTTACCGTCCCAGGCATACGTCATGACGAGCAGCTTGCCCTCGTCCTCTCCGGTTAGCTTCGACGACGGCTCGCGCTTCTGAATCTGAACTGTGATGCCACCTGACGACAAAATATTGACCATTGCTTAGTGAGTCTTAAGAATATAAATCTAAAATCATTCAATAGATAGACAATATTCTTTTTTATTTAATTAATTATATAACATCTTGCATGCTATGTGTGCTCTTATTTTAGACAAATAAATCATCTTCTATCCTGTATACTTATGTATATTTCGCAAAATACAAGTTTATTTGCGTAAAGCTCAAAACAAAAATCTCTTTGTTTATTGAATGTTTTAAAATTTCAATTATTCCTCAAACTCACCTTTTGGATGTCGTTCGCTCTCGAAGAATATTTTGTGTACCGCTTTTGACCCCGAACCTGACGAGTTTGGGAACATCGCTGCGAACGATACAAAAGAAGAAGTGAGACGTTAGTGCATTATTTAAGGACACCGCTATATGATGACAGCGATGGCCGCCACATTACGGCCGCAGTGATGGGCTGCTTTTTGTCTGGACTTTCAATTTTCGAAATAGTAATAATGTACGGCGCCATATTGCAGCCGTTTTGTGGCACCGCCTTTCGTTCAGAAGCTTTACAAATAAAACATGTAGAGTACTATAATGATCTTTTGGAGCCTGAATGACATTGACAGGGCGGCGTTGTTGGTAAACATTTGTGTAATTGTTACAGAAAGTGTATCAAATTGACAAAACAAGATAGCAGCGTTAGTTCCACTTTTGGCCACTCGCAAAAAGAACATAGTAGCGTTGTATGTGTGGAAGGCCTCCCACAAGGTGGATCGATGACCTTGTGAAGCCCGCAGGAATCCGTTGGATGTCAGAAGCACAGAACCGGTCGAAGTGGCGGTGCTTGGGGAGGCCTATATCCAGCAATGAACACACACGGACACACACTTTCCTGTGTTTTTAATTCTAACGTATGGCACTCGTGGGTTGCAGCTGAAAATCAGCGTCAGGTGGTACACTTTGTGTTGTCATCTGACATTATGCTGAGCTGAGGCCCTTTTGGCATTATTATGACTATTTTCTGTTTTAGTTTTTAAGGTATATTTTGCCAATAAACGCATTTTTCTTTCTTTCTTTCTTTCTTTCTTTCAATGGACGTCAGTTGGCTGAAATGATGACGATGTTATATGTGTGTAATATGTTGTGTTTATTTTAGTCGGTCTGTATTTCTCACCTAGTACGGCGTCACTGGGTGTGACGTAGGCGAAGTTGACCGTACTGACATGTTGCAACAAGTCTTGGCACAGTAAGTGTCGCACGCGCTCTGAGACCGACAGTACGTACACGTCCACCTGATGCTGCGAGATCTTCCACACGCCCAAACCTGGGGGTTATGATAACATAACATCACGCCTGTACTGCAGAGTTCGACAGATGTTTATAAATCGGGCGAGCTTATTGCCATCAACCAGGCTAATAATTAATCATGGCAAAACCTAATACTCTCCACTTAATACATTTCTCGAGGCAGTCTCCCACGTGGCTTACCATTAGGTTCCATGCACTAGATATTTGACAAAAAGTTATCGATTTTTTAGAAAGAAAGTCATAATCGGCATTTAAGCATCCGTTTGTCCGCGGTCAAATCTATACTTATAATAAATCTGTAGAAGTGAAAATTCTGTACATTGAAAATATCAAAAAAATAATTGGCAGGGGGTGTTACTAGACCAACACCGAACCCAAACATTTGATTACAATTTTTTTTGTCTGTCTGTCTGTCTGTCTGTCTGTTTGTTCAGGCATCACGCAAAAACTACCGGTTCGATTACGATGAAACTTGGTATAATTATTCTTTAATATCCTGGGCACCACACTGGGTACTTTTTATCCCGGAAAAGTATCCTATCCTACGGTTGGGGGGTGTCAAAGTTTGTATGGAAGAATTTTAACGCGCTGTCCGATTAACTCGAAACTCAATATTTATACTTAAACCCAAAAATGAAGAATAACGTGTATCAGGATTTTTCGAAATTCAACCCCTAAGGGGGTAAAATAAGGGATGAAAGTTTGTATGAAAAATCTTATTCCTTGATAATAAACATGAAACTTCGCACGAATAGTTATCTAAATAAATTATAAAGTTTGTAGTTTTTTGTTTTTCTAAATTACCCCCCTAGGTTGGGGGGTGTCAGTGTTTGTATGGAAGAATTTTAACGCGCTGTCCGATTAACTCGAAACTCAATATTTATACTTAAAACCCATGGGGATGTATGGGGTTATTTCCGACACTCACGCGGGCGAAGCCGCGGGCAGCAGCTAGTTGAAAAAATAAAAAACATTTTGGCCATTATTATATTTACTGAACTTCAATGTTTACGAGTGAACTCACCGGCTCCGATAACATTAACATAGGCCATCTTGTCAGCGTCACGAGCGCGTGCGTCTGCTTCGATCAGCACGGTCTCGGTGAGAACACTGATGCGCTTGTAGTACACCTCGTTGTCGAACACCTGACTACTCTGTGACAGCTTCACAAAGCGGTCAATGTATTTGCTCATTGCGTCATTGTTGCTTCCTATCGTCACGTTCGCTGTTAGCTTCTCGTAAGTGTAGCTGGGGACCTGGACAATTCGATTAACAGTGTATTCACATACTCGGTTTCATTTAGATAAATGTCAACTTTATGTAAGTGTTAATTAAGTTGACTTTAAAATGTCCAATACCGGTGAAAAATTTCATTAAAAATTGTAAGTCGTAGAGGAAACTAAACTCAAGAACTACCAGTATTGACTGTGGCGACGAGTTCAAAATCAATGCGCGTTTTTCTAACGTCACATGCTAACTAGTTAACTACGAATGTCATCTGACGTCACACAAATCCTGCACCTACCAGACAACTCCAGCCTGGTCGAAAGATCCTCACTTTCAATAGACGATGAGGAGCTTTCCTCATCTTTCCTTATACCTAGCTCTAAATGCCTGGCACTGTGTCTGTGGCATGAAGCGCCTGTAGACGTTTTGATAAACGTGTAATACATATTGCAAAATAAAATAGGAAAGAAGACTGTCCATTGAAAAACATAAAGTTTGTAATTTCAAAAAGAAAACTACGGTACTTGGAATCGAACCTCCAATCATATCCGCTTCAAGCTATCTTAATACCTCCGAGCTAACTAGACGTGAACAATTTAAAATTGTCTCCTATAAAAAATATTTTTGTAAAAATGCAAAAAGCTCAATCTATCTAGCCTTTTCCCAACTATTGGGGTCGGCTTCCAGTCTAACCGGATGCAGCTGAATACCAGTATTTTACATGGAGCGACTGCCTATCTGACCTCCACAACCCAGTAACTGGGTAACACGATACCCCTTGGTAAGACTGGTTGTCAGACTTTCAGGCTTCTGATGGCCCGTAATGACTGTCAAAGATCCAAGAGCCGGGACTACCGGTTTAACGTGCTGTCCGAGGCACGGAGGCGTCTCGGTATGTTAAGATGGTCACCCATCCACGGGCTGAACCGCGGCAAGCGTAGCTTTTCCGCGCGGCTGTTATAACTTAAAGGTGAGCCCCTCCGATACAAAAAGCTGCTATGTCGGATTCGAACTTGCGTGTCTTTTACTGGGATACCTAGTTGATGAAGCTGTGTGTACCTACTTGGTAGAAGTCGGCCCACATCTGTCGCCACATGCGCAGGGCGCTCACAGGCGTCACCTCCTCGCCGTAGCCGTTCTCCGGCACGTTCTGCTCCTCAGTGATTACGATGTCCTCGTAGTCCATGCGGAACTGACGCTCGAAGCGCGGACCTACAACGCCTGGGACCAATAAACCACGCTTATTATACGAGATGTTACTAAGCTGCTAAGGGAACCCTGACCAATGGTTTAGGTTAGGTTAGAACTATGAAAAAACTAGCGCGAGCCGAGCGATCGTAGCGAGCAGTGCCGCGGTATCGGCCTGCGAGCGCTACTTCCAAGTTGGTCGCAGTTACTTTTCGTTTCATAAAACTGTGATAATTGTATATGTATAAAAATTGACCTCACTGAGTTTTCACTTGAGTTAGCGTCATTTTCACTCATATTACTAGTTTTATTTATTTCTGTTTCTGACGCCATTATTGCTGTTATGACGCACAGAAACAGAAGCGTCAAAATTTTGAACCAAAATCTACAATCTCACGGTTCATATCACGCTGTCTTTTATAACCTCAAATCGTTGACCCGGTGCATTGATGAATGCAAAACGTTTATGCAATTATTTGTCCTAATGTTCAGTAATTATGGAAAATCCCCAAACGTCATTCAGCTGTTTTTACATAATGGAGTTATTTTGTAAAACAGCTAACGGTTATATAAAACAGCGGATTCGACAATCCATCTGCGACACATACTGTAGCGCCTAGTATAAATTAAAGTCGATTTTCGTGTCTGTCTGTGTGGCCGCGTTGTTCTTTACTAAGCAACGGATTTTGATGGGGTTTTCACCATCATTTAGAGAATTTATTCCGGAAGATTTATATGTACCTATATCGTTGAAATTCTCCCACTGCAAAACAATGTTTTTGAATTTATTTATATTCTCTATGTAGATAAAGAAGTTCATATTCGTATGAAACCTACATAACTTGCCCTGGCGGTGTAGTGCGACTGACATGTTCGCCGTGAGCAACGTTGCCGGCTTTTCCGCGCTGCTAAGTAAGCTCAGAGTGTCATTCTACACAAGGGTTACCCTGAGTAGGAATGAAATTGTAAAAGCTGTGTACCGAGTCGTCCATCTTGCAAGAGAGGCAAAAGACTTTTAATATCGGTTTAGTTTTTAGTCATTGTTATTGTATTTGTCTATCTGTGTTATTATGTTAATGTATATTGTATTTAACAGTATGTGTCTGTATGGTATGGGTTTAGTAATTGCCTGAAATAAACGATATTTAATTTAATTTAATTTAATAGCGAAAAACAATATACAATAGACGTAGATATATTTAGTAACCTATTCCGCTTAACTATTCTTAAGGAGTAATAAAAAACCCTGTAAGAAATCAGAATCTATGTGTCCAGCGCTCGGCGCGGCAACTCGTCGCGTTCGGGTTCGCGACAATTCAATCGTCATCCTGGGGATGCCCCTTTGATTTTGAAGTTTATTGTATTTTATAATGGATTTCCGCCAAGTCACGCCTGAATCAATTAACTACTTACCGAAGGAAAATCAGTTCTTACCGATGATGACCGCGTGTGTCTCGATGTCCTTCTCCTGTACCACGCCGGAGTTAAATCTGTCTCCGTCGTTGATGCACTCGGTGTGTCCGCTCACGTACACCAGCGCGGACAGCTTCATCTCGTCGTAGCTCAGACAGTTCTCCAGCAGTAAGGGGGGGCGCTCGTTCTCTGTACCCACACTCAACCACCCCCCATCGCTGTAAGTAGGAGACATCGTCATCACACATACTTACTTATACGGCGCTGTCGTGCGAGCGAAATCGCGTTAGCTGCCGAATACTCGTCGTAAGCACTCGTCGCCAATAAATTTCGCAACTCGCGCATTATGTGCGTCGTGTCGTGTCGTGTCTCTCACGCATGTTTGTAATATCTATCTCGCTCTCACAAACATGGCGAAGAAAACATTAAATACAAACGTTCAACAAATTAGTATTTTTGTAATTTGTATTTTTGTTAATCCCGTGTGTCTTATTTTTCCGGAATCATTCATTTTTCCGGATTTCACTATGGAGCTGTTTGATCAACGATATCCCGTGCGCGACTGAGTGTGAACTGCGGGCCATCACGTAGTTTGATAGCACCAGGCGCTGTTACTAAGCCCCGTATCTATCGCTTTTAATACATCAATGACTAAACATGATTTTGTTAACTTCATATTTCAACAGTTTTTATACTTTTTATAAATTTGTAGGTACATATTGTTACAATACCCTCTTTTTCCAGACAGCAACAAGTAGGAGTCGTCCGCAGTTAAGAACGCGACGGCTCTCTTCTGGAGTATTCGGTCGATGAGCTGCGGCACGCCTATGTCCTTGTACAGCTCCTTCTCTATACTGCTGCCGAACTCTCTGGAATGTTCCAATGTAAAATTTACCAAAAAAAAATCGGTACCTCAGGGTCTGAGACAGGTGGTCTAACTACTAGAACACAGAGGTGGTCAAAATTTTGACGTTCCCGGACGTAAGGGAACATCAAAGAAACATCAGAAAGCCAATTCTATTACTTAAAAAAGGTTCAAATTCAAGTCACAATCTGTCAAACTTGTTAAAAATGTTGGTAAATTGATTGTAAGTTTTGTTTTTAATTGAATGAGATGCGAATGCGAACGTTCTTAGAAATTACGGGAATCGCTCCTCAGGATAACATGAGTAAATCTGCTGTCAACAGTCGAATTCGCCACTGTCATCGTGAACAGGCTTGCATCACGATGACAGTTGCGAATTCGACAGTGGATCCGATCTACCGTTGTGGACACGATGGGTATGCCCACAACCCTAATAGACTTGTGACATCACAGTATATTGAGGTCGATAGGCCGATGATATTATATTCATACCAGAATAGAGATTTGAATTCGGTTCAGTAGTTTAGAGTCTAAATGTGACACTGTGATGTGCTAACGAACACACATTTACTTTTGTAACTTTCGTGAGCGAACAAAGTAACATTTTACAGGTTTATTAATTTATTAGTGTTCGCCCCACGGCTTTGCTCACGTGGAACTACAGACTGACTTTGAAAACATGCAACAATATTGAAGGGAGTGTTCTACTCATCAATATGAACAACTTTTACTATGGGACCAAATAAGAATTCGTAAAAAAAAAATAGATCTACAAAATTGTCCATTTTTTGAAATTTTGTATAAGAAGGTCGATTTTTTTAGTAAAAGTTGTTCATATTGATGGGTAGAACACCCCCTTAAATTTTGTCGCATGTTTTCATAGTCAGCCTGTATACACTGTCACTGACAAAATCTTGGTCAGGGCGTGATATATTTTGTAAACATCTGCTTTGTAGAAATGCTCTATATGGATCATGAACGAGTTCGTACTCTGACTCGTACTTGGCCGATTTTCTGGTGGCTGTAACCACAACCTTTTTAGAGGGCTGAATCATAATGGTCCTAAATTCATTCATTCATTCATTCATTGACAGACTATACCTACACAACCTAAACAAATGGGTCTACAAGACTGGGGCCTAAGTCTACTAATTTATAAACGTCACAATGGTGTCATAATGGTTAGTTTTTGACAGTTTTTGTATGGCAAATCTGTCAAAAACTAACCATTATGACACCAAGTCTACAGACTAATTTATAAACGTCACAATGGTGTCACAATGGTGTCATAATGGTTAGTTTTTGACAGTTTTTGTATGGCAAATCTGTCAAAAACTAACCATTATGACACCATTGTGATGTTTATAAATTAGTAGACTTAGGCCCCTGAAATGTTGCACAAAGTTCCATAAATTATTATACTTATCAAAAGTAAAAAAAATAACATATGAAAATATGAATATGAATATGAAAGTGAGCAGTAAGAAAAGATGGATGAAAGTTAGAATGGAAACACGTATTTTAGCCGATAGGATACCCTTTGGCTTGTAATTAAATAAATGCGTACCTCTTGTATATAAGGAAGTGCGTCATCAGCAGCAACACTCGCTCGTGTATGAGCGGGTACGTCGACACGATGTTCTTCTTCAGTCTCTCTATCGGACGACGCGCTTTGAGCGCAGACAACCTGCAATAACACATTTCATCATCATCGTCATCATAATCACCATCATAATCGTCATCATATCATCATCATAGCCAGTCTTGTTCCACCCACAGCTGAAGTGCTGTGTATATGCCTCCTCCCGTTTATGCCATGCTTCCCTGCACCCTAATTGCGTAATTTCCAATCACAATCTGAATGATTATGAGGAACATTGCTAATCCATAGCTTCATATAAAAATTAAGTACACACGTGTTGGGGATAAATCGAGTAGATTACGTGTGACTCCGGATTTTCAAGGTCGTCACCTTTTTAAGGTCGTTGGTTCATCTGGCTGAGGGTCTTCCCACACTACGCTTGCCGATACGCGGTCTCCACTAAAGGACTCCTCTGCTCAACCGACCACCGGTTCGACGAATTGTCACTTTACTATAAACTATAAACTTGCTTGTTTACTATAAACACTCGGTATATACCTGTTGGTCTCAATAGGGAAGGGTATGGGGAACGCCTTGCTCCGTGCGATGAGCTCGTCCACGTCGTCCGACAGCTCTACTTCGGGCATGTCCGCACATTGTCGCAGCAGTTCGTTGGTCTCCTCGCTCATGCTTGGGAAGCACCAGTCTGGCTTGCACCTAAACACATAAAATAACATCACGCCTGTATTCCACGAAGGATAAGGCAGAGTAACCTGAAGGAATATTCTGTAAAAATCTCACCGTGGGGACTAAGGTGAAGTAAGCTGTCATTCCAGCTGATGGTGGGGTCTAAGAGCCCGGGGTCTGGTCGGGGTTTTGTACGGAGGCCTTAGTGTAAGTTTGCAAGTGAGTAAACGTAACTATCGCGTTTGCGTTAAGATGTTTATCTCACCTTTATATTCTTAGCATTATGATCTATCAGTCAAATCTTAACGCAAACGCGATAGTTACGTTTACTCACTCGCAAACTTACACTAAGGCCTCTGAAATCCTATACAATGGGAGAGCAGTACCTCCTAGTCCTCCTACAACATGTAATTTGTGACCTTGACTTTGTTTACCTCCACGAGACACCTCTTGACTTTTTTGATCTCTTGATAAGGAAAACCGTACAGTGATGTTATTAATAAACCGATCAGTTTTTAAACAGGTTCGATTCACTCATCGCGGAATCATAATGTTCACATAAAAACCGGACAAGTGCGTGTCGGACCACGCACAATGAAGGGTTCCGTAGCTGAGATGAATTTATCCCAAGAACATTAACATTGTAGTTGAAAAACATGTTCTCCCATACGAAATGTATGGGAGAACACGGAACCCTAAAAATCAGCTGATAATTACGAAGTGTTTATGTTTACTTACCAAGCAAAACTTTGAAAGTCCATTGTTGGTTGGTGTGCAGTCTGTAAAGCAATATTTATATTACAAACGTGGATTTACCAATTCCTATTTAAGTTGTAGAACATAATATCATTATTTTTAAATGTAGCCAAAAATATACTAGTAACTCGCTGGTGCCCGCAACTTAGTCCCTTTCATTTCCCCTATTCTTTTTCTAAAATAAAAGTAGCCGAAAGTACTCCTTATAACATCAAATATATGCTACTGAAAGTCCCGTCAAAATCGGTCCAGCCGTTTCGGAGATTAGCCGGAACAAACAGACTGACCGAAAATATACCTTTCATATGCATTTAGAAGCAAAGCACCATTTTGCCCATCATATTTAGATCAACATACAACCTGATACTGACTAGCAATTGCATTTGAATTTCGCGGGGTACCTTGGAGCATCTTAAATGTTTGGATTTAGCAAAATAAACATACCGACAATATTGGAGCAAAATTCATTATCACAAATCACAGAACACCACATACAACAAAACACAAAACACGGACAAATACTTATTTTGTGAGATGGAAATCTGCGACGATTAAAAGTTCTGCGAAATTTTGCGCGTCGTGTTTATACGACAGACAATTCGCGACTGACTGCATTGGAACTCACAAGGAAACCGGATAGCCGCTTAGCATCCCGCGATTGGTGTATTCGTAGCCCAAAGTTAAGGGTTCCTAGAAGAGCGGTGGCCGTCATGATGACAGCTGGGTTTGACTTTACGGTGTCATAAAACGCCAACTTACTTACCTAAATAACGTCTCAGTAACGTTATTTGACGGCACATTGTGAACGCTATGTGGCGGCCACCGTAGTCTAAGGAAACTCTAACTTAACAGTTGTATTGTCTAGTGTAAATTCACTCCGGCTGTAAACTAATACGTTCTTAAACAATTAAAATAAAACCAGTTATATAAAAAACCTGTATCATTTATTTCATCATAATAATTATTATAGTGAGTACATCCGTACATAAGCTTACAAAATATAAAGATAACTGTATATAATAGAATTCGCTACAATTTTACATAACAATAAAAGTATTTAAAGTCATATTTTAACAAATGTTTCTAAATAATATAATATACTCCTATTGGCGGTAATAAGACAGTGTATATACCTACCTAGCATAATCAGCCTATAGGCCTGTGTTCCAACAGTGGGGACACCCACTACTGGGAAACAGGCCTGCTCTCTTAGATAGGGAGTGGGCCATAATCCACGACGCGGGCCCAGTGCGGGTTGGTAGATGTCACATGTCTTCGAATTGTTGGTTCTAGGACATGCCGGTTTCCTCGCGAATTTTCCTATCTATCTTAGTTGTAATAATGGCGAATGAAAAGATTCCTTAGAAATCGGATGGCCTAAGCATTGAAAATCTGGATGCTATGTCGGTCCCTGTGATAATAATACCAGCTGATTACTGTCCCACTGCAGGTCAAAGGCATCTTCTCATAGTAAGCACGAGCATTCACCACGCTTGCTCAAGACGGGTTGGTGATTTCAGACTTACATTAATTATTATAAGTCCAGGTTTCTTCATGATGTTTTATCTTCACCAATATCAGTAATGTCCAAGATATACTCAGTAAGAGAAATGGAGAACAGAAGGGGAACAATTAATTGCAAAAATCACATTAGTATTTGAACCTACATGTACTTTTTTACATTGTTTTTGTATTTTTTTTACATTACATTTTCGATAATATTTACTGTAATGAGTAAGTATACTTATATAAAGGTAGGTATATACTATACTGAATAAACATTAAATATTATATACAATAAATACATAGACGCAGGTTACATACTGTAAAGATACCGTATGAAATGCGGAAAGCTTTGGTATCCTACGAAAGCGGTTCCGTCATGTTATAACGGCCGTCATGTTATAACGGCCGTCATGAAAATCGGTCGTTGTCAGCAGTAAGGTACAATAGACGTAAACATATTTAGTGTTCTATTCAGCTTAATTATTCCTAAACAGTCATCAAAACCCCTATAAGAAATCGACGTGTTTCACCTCTCAACAAGGCAAGCTCAGGATGACGATGGACTTGTCGCGAACCCGAACACAACGTGTTGCCACGCCGAGCAGACGCAGAGTGAAAATCGAAACGGTGAAACACGTGTCGATTTCTTACAGGGTTTTTTATGACTCTTTAGGAATAGTTAAGCGGAATAGGTTACTAAATATATCTTCGTCTATTGTATTTTATAATGGATTTCCGCCAAGTCACGTCTGAATCAATTAACTGTGAATAAGTTGTCAAAAAACGCTCTGTATTTGGACGGCCATTATTGTGTTTCCATTCACCGCTTTCTTAGGAAACAAAAGTACCTAACCTATTGACCACTTGGTGTCCAGTGGCCAGCTCGTAAATCGAGTTTGAAAGAATAGGGTCGTCCAATGACATAAAAAAATAAAAAAACGAACATAGATTCTCAATCGAATAATCGTCGTTTGATCCGATCCAGCCTGTCCCTTGCTGCCCTCCCCTTGCGACGCCTTTAGCAGAGCTCCGTACCCCACAGTATTACTACACGCTAAGGGCGTGCTAGTCGCTTAATATATAAGTTTTATGCCCTGGCTGAAGGTCTTAATAATTTATTGAGGCACTCACAGGAAAGTCCGGTCAAGCACCCGACTACTTCCTAGCATGACATGCGAGATGAAATAAACATATTTTTTTTAGAGGGCACGAAATCTTTTGTCGTATTAATCCGACTGGGGCGGTCAATAGGTTAAGTCACCGTTTAAGAATACGTGCTTACGTCCATACGTCCATACAAATTGTCAATACAGTGTGTAAACTGCGGCATCTATATAGTTACAACGTAACAGCTACATAATACATTACGGCACAGACTTTGGATATAAATAGTACATATTCAAATAGTATCCGATCTAAGGCAGTCGGCAAAGTTCGGCTTCTCCCGTAAACTTTTGTACGAATCGAAAACTGTAACTAGCGAAACTCCTCGAGACGCGGTGGGCATCAATATCTACTGAAGATAAACAAAAAATCTAAACTCTTAATTTTAGAACCTACAGCTGACTACGGGGTCAACGGCCGCTGGTACTGTAGTTAATTGAAATTGTTTTTTTTTGCTTTTATTTATTTATTTAAGTATTTATTTTATTTAACCATTTATGCGCATACATATAAACAGACGAGAAGAAAGAAACAGAAAAATACGTACAAAGGCAATGCTTATTTCTAAAGAAATCTATTCCAGCATACCTGCGATAGGAAAGTTCAAAAAGAGATGTGATAAAGAGGTGATGATGCTTTTATCGTTATTAGATATCATTCCTCTTTACATCTGCGGAGTTTCGCTAACTAATTTAATTTAACCCTGTACTCAAACCCTTAAGATCGAAAACTAAATGAAACAAACTACAATTCACTAAATAAACATTCATCTAAGTACAAATAAAACTAGGCACAACATTTCCAGTCTAATATTGTCTTACTTTACTCATAAATATCTACATTCATATAGGATAACATACTTCATTATAATCTTATAGGTTTAAACAACAGAACGAAACGAAAACATTTTTTTGAAATGAAGTAACTTTTATAAATCATGTGGTATAGTGCGCCCAGTGTCTTTTGTTCAACTCTAATACCAGCCAAGATAGGAGGGACACGGTGTTTATTGTGTTAAGATTTTACATTCTAAAACATACATATTCTACCAATAATACATGTATATTCTACTAAAACTATAGTTGTCACGTTTTAGCATGACAATAACGGTCATTGACCTATATTTTGTAGCATTTTTTATTTCAGAATCAATATCTATCGTGATCTTCAACATATTCCAATAACGAAAAACCATACACAGTTTATTGATTGGGTTCCTACGGAGAGATATTAGGAAAAGGGCAATGACCGCTGCTGCTATGCTAAAATGCAACAACTATAGACAAAACTATGTAAAATGTGTATCAAAAAGTTACTTCATTTCAATATAATCATACGCTTATAAGAAACACTTACACTAAACTGGGTATTCTAATCTTCTGGCAAACAATTGACGCCTCATTTAGTCAGGTCTTATATTAATACTAGGGAATATTACGAATAATATAGAAAACGTGTTATAATTGACAAGGCAGCGTATACACGATGAGTGATGATGTAAATGCGAACGAATGGCCGGCTTGCATTAGCCATACATTTTGTGTGAATATACAGCGTGTACCAGAAAGGTGTGGTCAAATTTAAGGACAGACCATGAAACTGAACAAATTCTCCATGGGACAGACCACAGACCTACACAAAATGGACCAATTCAAATTAAGTTTGGACGAATTCCTAGTTGCAAAATACTATTCAATTAATGATTATGAAAGATATCTGATTTGATCTATAATGGCACCTCACATGTAATGTATGATTATTGATATTTTAATTTGACATTTATATTTTAATGTAATTTATTCGGCGATTAGTATCTAATTTTTTTTTTTTAACATCTCATTAAAGGTTATAATACAATGCACCTTTTATACCTGTAACAACTTTTTAACATGTATTATGCAAATAAATTATTTGATTTCATTTCATTTTTGATTTGGACCGACATCGTCATCGCGATAAAATTATCAGCCGTCCCATTCATTCGGGTCGAGTAAGTATAAAGTTGTACAGTTTGAACACAGGTTTCTGGTACACGCTGTATTTTTAAATACAAGTGGAATTTATGAGTTATTTAGATCCATTAATTGGTCAAATAAAGGACCAGTCATAAAGAGTCAGTGAATAAGTATTATTATTTATTTATTTAATTTTTATTATTTTCAGGAATTTTAATTAAGTCTATTTTTTTTCTTTCGGATATATCGAAGGCAGAAATATTTGCTAAATGCTGCTAGCTATCTGGATGCGACTTTTGTGTTTCAACGTTCAACTTTTATAAATATACATTTTATTAATTTGGCTACAGTTAAACAGCTGGAAGTGTATAATGTTATATTAATTTCATCTAAGTATTAACTACGGCGCCTTTTTTTTTAAATCTATTTGATAGTGACTATCCACTTTCAAACAGATAAAAAAAAAATTGGAACCCATCCAGAGGTGACACAAGTCGTATTAATGTGGCGAGAATTTGGCAAAAAACTAAGTTTTAGGAACTAAACTCACGGTACATTTTTGCATTCGAAGATGCTTCAAGCGGAAACCGCAACATGATTAATATTTATTATTTATACCGTGTCGTAAACTCGTCCCCGGAAGTTTATGGGACCAAACCCACGGTGCGATATTGTGCGCAAACGCACGGGTAAATATTGAACCCTGAAATAGTAGCGGCCGTTCATACGGCGCTGTACTGTACGATTTAACAGTAAAAAGTTAGGATCACACGTTAGCATCCCACTATTCATATGGTTAAAAACATTAATGCAGGATGGAACAGTCGTAAGATTCCAAGTTTTGGTCTGAAATGAAATCACTTTTACAAGTCATATGAAAAAAAAAACATAAGTTAGATTGAGTCGTCATTTCCTATCTGATTACCCCCGAGAAAAATGATGAAATAAATTCAGGGGACAGACTAAGTAAAAAAAAATATTGTGTAACAAAATGCTAAGGTTACACCCTGACTGGGCTTTTGAAGAAAATACTAGAAACATTATCTCAGACAATTAGTCTGCATGGTCCTCTTATGGCTTGAGCAAGATCATGTTTCGACTTTAAAAGAGACTATGAACTCTCGAGTTTGATTTGCTTTTTCTCTGTTCGATCGTAACGTACAGTTGGTCGCCGAGTTGCTGAAGTATTGCGCGTTCTGGGCCGTCCCCCTACGTGTCGGCCTGCGCGGCGTGGCGGCGCAGCGTGCGCAGGCCTGTGGCGGAGGCGACGCGCGCGGTGTGTGCGCACACGGCGCGGTTGACGTGCGCGTTGTGCAGCTCCGGGACCTGCGTCGAGCACGCCGCCGCGGGGTCGCCCGACGTCTTCAAGCTGCCCAGCCTGCAACCAGAACATTCAAACTCAAACTCAAACTCAAACTCAAAGCATTTATTTCAATTAAACCATTTACAGGCACTTTTGAATTGTCAAGGAGTCGGTCAGTCAGAAAAATGAAGCTAGTTGCCCATTCCAAAGCGTAGTAGGTACCTATGGAGAAGAACGGGCAAGAAACTCCACGGACACTCTTTTAAATCAAAAAATTGTTACAAAAATTGGTTACATCATTCATGTTGAAATTACTTAAGTATACATGTGAGAACAATGTAGGAAGACGTGCATGATAAAAAGCGTCCGAAGATATAAACAATTCAAAAATTAAAAATAAACCATGGCAGCTAAGAGATGACCAGCCCCAACTGACGGCGCCCGTTCACGAACATGACGCATGGATTAGCACCATTCAGCTCAACCATTTTGAAGGGAGCTAAATGATCCAACACACACGCCACCATCAGCGAGACATCTTAGCGAGCATGACATACTCACAGCCGCCAGGGCACATTCAAGTCAATGAAAGACATAAAATTATCCGGTAAATGGAAGCTCTATAGTACATAGTACTCACACATGTGCTATGCAATTATATAATGCAAAGGAAATTGAGTTTATACAATGCAAAGATGTTCTTACAATCTTCAGCAGCTCCAACAGACTTTCCAAATGTTAATCAATTAGTTGTGGTTGTGGAGCAGGACTAGCATTGGCCCAAGCATTTTTATCAGTGATGTAATCCCCCAACTTATAATATGCCTGTCTGCATAGTGTGCGTTTTATACATGTTTTGAATTTCGTCTCATTCAGTTGAAGTATGTGGGGAGGAATTTTATTATAACATTTTAAACAGTACCCCATGAAAGATGAGTCCACTTTAGCCAGTCTGAAACCTGGTTGAACTAATAGGTCCCTATTTCTTGTACTATAGTTATGTCTATCACCTCTTTTACTAAAAAGATGTACATTTTTTCTTACATACATGATGTTTTCATAGATATATTGACAAGGTACCGTCATGATGTTAATATCTTTAAACAGTTCCCTTAGAGAATCGCGCCTGCGGAGATGATATATGGCTCTGATCGCTCTTTTCTGCAGAATAAAAATAGACTCGATGTCTGCAGCTCGTCCCCACAGTAAAATACCGTAAGACATGATACTATGAAAGTAACTAAAATAGACCAGTCTCGCGGTATCTACATCAGTAAATTGACGGATTTTTCTGACAGCATATGCTGCTGAACTTAGCCGTCCTGCAAGAGATGTTAAATGAGGACCCCATTGTAGCCTTGAGTCGAGCGTGATCCCCAGGAAAACGGTTTTATCGACGAATTCTAGTTTCTCTTGATTCAATAATATCTCACAATCATTACTTTTTACATTTGGTAAAGAAAATTTTATGCACTTAGTTTTTGTTCCATTTAATACTAAATTATTAGCAGTGAACCAATTATGGACCTGCAGTAGGGCGTTATTTACGTCGTCAAAATTTGTAGCACGTCTATCTACCTTAAAAATTAATGAAGTATCATCAGCAAATAACACCATTTGTGGTTGATTTTTTAATAAATGGAGTAGATCATTAATGTATACTAAAAAGAGGAAAGGACCCAATATCGAGCCCTGCGGAACACCCATTTTTACTTTTAAGCCTAGTTTTCACATAACCACCTACGTGGGCATTTATGAAACGTCAGAAGCTATTTCTCGATGCGCTGGAATGTGCTCTGTTGGATTCTCAACACTCGGCTCAATACAGAGAGTTAAAAATTCAGTGTGCGAAAAAAAATCTCCCGTGCGACCCTGGGACCAACCGTGATACTAACCAGAACTCGTTCCCGGGATGCGCGTTCCCGTCCCAGGCATACGTCATGACGAGCAGCTTGCCCTCGTCCTCGCCCGTTAGCTTTGACGACGGCTCGCGCTTCTGAATCTGCACGTTGATACCGCCTGCACATACATAACATAGTTGACCTATAATTTGCTCGGCAGTTACAGGGTTTCTCTCTGTGAGAGGTCGCATGCACAGTGCGCACAACATTGCAACGCGTTTTTTTTTTTTTACGAGATCGCTAAAGGGACCTAATTCCTGATACACTGAACATAAAAAATAATTATAGACCTGCACGCGTAACTTGACCACCGTAGAAACGGGTTTTGTCGACGGAAGAATAGACAAAATGACAGAGTGTGTTTATCTGTTATTCTGTATTTTCTTCCGTCGACAAAACTTATTGAAAAAGTGAAATTATTACATCAACACAACATAACAGCACGCCTTGTTTCCCCGAAGGGTTGGGCAGAGGTGTACCTATAGTAGGTACACCCACATTTCGCCCGTAAAATGAAATTAATAGAATAGAATAGAACAATAGTATTGTTAGTACTTATCTTTATGTACTGTACACTACTATATAACACCATTAACTACCCTTACCCAGTGTTTTTGAATGGGGCAGTCAAATTTTTTTAATAATTATTAATTAATTAATTGTGGGTGTGAAATTATTAGTACTAAATTAATGACTTAGCTGGGCCCACGTGGTGGGTGACGGCCCACTCCCTCTCACAGAGAGGAGGCCTGTGTGACGACAGTGGGAACATTATGGGGTACCTATAGCACACCCACATCGTAGTAAAATAAATACCATACCCTACTTACAGTGTCACCATGCCCTACTACAAACATTTTTACCACGGCATGAGCGACATGATCTTTGACAAAACACGATGACGGCGTTAGTTCAGATTATGGCCACGCGCCAAAAGATCTTTCTAGGGTGCGTTTCATCAAATAGTTCCTATGCCATAATGTTGGCTCCACTGTTGTAGGACGAACACGAATACGCTACGGCGCTACCTAATAGGTCCGTTGATAAAATTTAACAGTAGAGCCAACGTTACAGCAAAGGAACTATTTGATGAAACGCTCTCTACCTACATTTTTTAACAAGTTTTTGATATTCTTCTTCTTCATTCGAGTCGATGGTATACATGTATTATGTTAAATAAGTTGGGCCCAGTAAGTGGCCACGCCAATCACGACTTTAGCGGCATTTTAGGTCCTCAGAAGTGCAAGTGATATGAGATGAGATTGCGACTAGATTTTGAATGTTTTTTTTAATAAAGTTCGATTCAAACTTAATGGCGGCTCGGAAGTGCGCTACTAGCTGCGCAGTACCGCACAACTCACCCCCGCTGACACATGAAATTGTTACTGCGCAGCGACTCGCCTCATGTTCAGAGCCGCCATTAGGTTTGAATCGAGGTATACGAGGTATGGCCTGCAGATTCATGGACTCACCTTTCGGATGTCGTTTGTTCTCTAAGAACAGTTTGTTTACCGCAGGTGCACCAGAACCTGACGAATTTGGGAACATCGCTGAAAGTGTAGAATGACAATAGTTAATTTAGATGCACATTAAAAGAAAAACCACAAATGTCTATTTAGAGGTATGAGGAACAGGGTGTAAAGTTCACTCATCCGCTATTGAAAAGGGAGGTTCCTCGGAACGGCCGGGTGTTGTGTCTGGCGGGCAACTGCACAACAATTAATGTCGGATAGTCTTATAAATGTTAATCGCGCGGTTAACTCTAATAGCGCGATACAGGATTTATGTGACGTCAGGTCTTTGATGCGTAGTTCGCATGTGGCGTTGTAGATGCCGCCACAACTGCATTATTCAAAGTCAATAACCGACACGGTTATTGTGTGTTTCAATAACGAAATTATCAGCTTAACAATTAACCCTCTTATTCATCAACGTTGCTTAAAGTTAAGAGACGTTTAAACAACAAAAATATATGGTTATACAGACGCTAATCATTACTTAACTTTAAGCAGCGTTTATGAATAAGGGGGTTAATGTACAGTCGAGAAATGTAACCATAGAAATGAGTTTTAAAAACCGACACGTAGTGCTGCTGAGAAAACTTTGCTTAAACTTTTCAGTCTGCAACTTTACGTATGGCGCGCCCTGAGCCAGTTAGACCAGCTAGATAAATATCAGCGGCTGACTGGCAGTTGTAAATAAAACTAGTTGTCTGGCATTTTTGCTGAACTGGGCCTTTTTGGCGCAGCCGGGAGGCACACATTCCTGCCAAATCTTACAACGCACTTTACACTTTTAACTTGTTTTTATTTATTTTTTATTTTTTTATTTTAATATCTTTTACTTGTAGTACAATATGTTTTGTTGTGTGCCTTTGTCTGTGTCTGTGCTAAATAAATTTAATTTCTTTCTTTCTTTCTTCTTTCTTTCTTAAAATGTATTGTTTCCCGTGTTTACTTTTCTCCGATTCGAGTAGTTTATGAAATAAAAGGTCGATTTACAGATATTACTAACTATTGTGACGAATTCATGTAAAAAGCATGTTCAGACTGAAAAACATATTCGTAACTGTTTAGAGTTACATGAGTAACTGGACTTAGGATTACGTGCGCCACGGCTGGCCTAGGTAAGCATTTTTTGCTCTGGCTTACCTCTCCCAAAAAATGCCCACCCCCCTCCCCCCCTGATGATCCCTTGCTGACTGACTAATATGTCTACAGCGAGCGTCATGAGTTTATTCTCTTGTTCGTGCCGATGAGTACTTTCCTTCCTCTCTCCGGTCGTGTCGGATTGCCGTCTCTATGAGAGTGAGGGAAGAAAGAGTGCACCTGCGTCTGCGCACATACTTGTGCAGTATAATCACCGATGAATACAGATGGTTCACTCCTAATTTTAGGTATGAAGCTACAAGTACGCGGCGGGCCCATTCAGTGGGTGTAACGTAGTCAGAAGATCTATGAGTTACGCGATAGAAAGAGAGGCAACTTCTAGTTGAATATAACTGTAGGTAAATAGCGCTGTGCGACCTGGATTGAACTTTATTGTGTCGTAGCAAGAGTCGCTTTTTATTTAAATGATTTTGCGGCGTGAACCATCTGTAGGTATTCATCTGTGCTATATTATGTCCCGCGTAGATGGCAAGACTTTTCTAGATAACGAAAGATTTCGAATGAAATGTATATGTAATATGTTGTGTCCCTTTTAGTCTCTACTAAATAAATGTATCTTCTTTCTCACCCAGTATCGAGTCGCTGGGCATAATGTAGGCGAAGTTGACATCGCTGACATGTTGCAACAAGTCCTTTCGCAGTAAGTGTCGCACGCGCTCTGTGAACGACAGCACGTACACGTCGATCTGATGCTTCGAGATCTTCCACACGCCCAGACCTGGAGGGAGAAACATTGACCGCATCTAGTTAACAGAAGAATATTTACGAGTTTTGGACTAAGAGTTTGATGGGTCCTTATGTTTTTAATATATTGAGCGCGCACTTTTAGTGTAACGAAAGAAACCCTGAAAAATGTCATGCAAAAAGCCAATTTTTTGCGGAGGTCATTATTTATATATATGTCATGTACATTCAGAGAAACTGATTGTTCAGCATGCATGCGATTTGGATGAATTTCATGTGTATATTTGAGTAGATCCCTGGATGGTTTAGATTGACAATTGGACCCGGTAGGTGGCACTGCGATCGAGTTCTTGGAAACAGGCCAACGTTTATCCGGTCAGCTAGTAAAGTGTAATTTTTTATCATCGACATCTATCTTCTTGCCCATGTCCCATGTTACTAGGGGTCTGTGCAATATCTCGTTTCCTTCCTCCAATATCTCCCGTCAATCGTATAAAACGGCAACAACGCGGCAAAACAGACTATCAATCTGAAAATTCAAAATGAGCAGTGAACTCACCGGCTCCGATAACATTAACATAGGCCATCTTGTCAGCGTCACGAGCGCGTGCGTCTGCTTCGATCAGCACGGTCTCGGTGAGAACACTGATGCGCTTGTAGTACACCTCGTTGTCGAACACCTGACCCGGTTTCGACAGCTTCACGTAGCGTTCAATGTATTTACTCGCTGCGTCTTTGTTGCTACCCATTGTGATGTAAGAAGTCAGCTCTTCGTAGGTGTAGCTGTGAACCTGCGTTTTTTGAAGAGAATGAGAATTTATTTATTGTTTATGTACAGTCAGGGAAATGTTATGTTTGGCAAAGTTCAGTTTACAGCAATTTTCGTTATCAGGCGACAAAAATATTTTTTTTCGGGATATATTAAAATACGGCGGCGGCGCAGTAATTTATTTGGAAAACATAAGTACAGTGATTGTGATTTTTTTCAAGAAGTTTTTTCAGCCTGTTTAATTTCTCAACTAAAGGTCCTAGAAAAAAAAGGCTGAAAGGAAACTTGGCAAAATTTTAAAGAAAATTGAAGTGATATCAAAGTAGAAAAAAATCACCCTGTATATTATCAGGAGATTGTTTATAAAATGTCAAGTTTCTAAGTTTAGTCAAGGTTTTCAAAGGTCAAGAATACCTGGTAGAACTCAGACCACATCTGCCGCCACATGTGCTTGGCGGACGTGTTGTTCCTCACGTACGTGTTCTTGAGCACGTTGAGGCAGGTCGTGGGCGTCACCTCCTCGCCGTAGCCGTTCTCCGGCACGTTCTGCTCCTCAGTGATCAGAATGTCCTCGTAGTCCATGCGGAACTTACGCTGGAAACGAGGACCTATCACGCCTAAGACAAGAAAGAGAAATAGAATAAGTCAGGTAGGATGATTGCTTAGCAATTTGACTATCAAACTTTGTAAGTATCTTCATTTTTATTTTTGAATGGCAATAATAATAAGGCATAGTCGACGACCCTATGTCTGGGTGGTTTAATAAAAAATAACCACGAAGGGGATGGCGGGGTCTTCAGAGGTAGTCCCATATCAATTTGATTACCATTGCTTGGGTAGTTTTAACTTCATTAATACGTATTTTTCCCACTTAGCCGTTGATAGATGTTATAACTATTAAGTTCCTGTCACGTAGGTTAGGTTCGTTTTTGACCTACATTGGTTTAGGGCAGACATGCACAGACCGCGGCCCGCTAGCGGTATGCGACCCCCCGGCAATATGCCAGTCGCCCGCCAGCAAATACAGGGTGTAATTTTAATCACCGTTTTCCTCTTAAGGGGTCATTGTACTCATCATTATGAACAACTTTTACTATGGGACCAAACCTGAAATCGTGAAAAAGAAATCAGCTGTTCCCTACATTTTGACGAGTTATGCGAACATAAATGTAGGGAACAGCTGATTTTTTTTTCACGATTTCAGGTTTGGTCCCATAGTAAAAGTTGTTCATAATGATGAGTACAATGACCCCTTAAGAGGAAAACGGTGATTAAAATTACACCCAGTATAATTCCCTCGTACATCAATATTTTTTTGAAGGAAAAATATTGCTGAGGTTTACAAATAATTGCGCGCGTTACTAAGTGCGCTCGCTGTGCCGTACATGATGCGTACTCGCAAGATTGTAAGCACAATGCAGTGCCACGCTTCAAACTAGTACATTATTTTTTAAATTATTTTTTTGGCTATTTACATGTTTTTAAGCTGGTGGCCCGCCATTCGTTCATTATTTGTCCAAGTGGCCCATGGTCAATAAGTCTGTGCATCCCTGGTTTAAAATCAAATCAAAATTAAAAGTCATCTATCCAAGTAGGCTGAGAATCAGCACTTTTTGAACGTCACAATTACATAAAGTCCCCCAAAACGCCCACCCTTCACCACTTCCTAGTGCTTTAGCTGGGAAGAAGAAGTGGCGCAACAAACTCCCCAACAGCACAGCTGTCTGTTCAGTTAGAAAAATTTATTCTATACAATAGTGCGCAAAATCATTTACCTTTCGCAAAACATACCATAAATGATCAGCCATATGTCAGCTAGGAGCAGTTTAGGGGCTTGTATACAAAATGCGTTGCGAAGTCACATCTCAAAAATCAGCGACATCTCCCTTAGATTTTCTTAGGAAATCCCTTGGAGCTGTCGCTGATTTGCGATGTGATGTCGCAACGCAGTTTTGTGTACAAGCCCTAAAAAAATGCTTGTTCGCCTTGAGGAAATTGTCAATGACGAGATAATGCTGGACACAAATCTTTCCTTAACAACTAGAAAGAAAGGACTTCCATCACCAATTTGTCTGCCGTGGTTTTCATGACATCATAACATAGCTTCATCTCGCTCAGACTCTACAGCATACAACTCACCGATGATAACGGCGTCCTTTTCAATGTTCTCCTCGTTAACAACGCCGGAGTTCTTCCTCTCTCCGTCGTTGATGCACTCGGTGTGTCCGCTCACGTACACCAGCGCGGACAGCTTCATCTCGTCGTAGCTCAGACAGTTCTCCAGCAGTAAGGGGGGGCGTTGGTTCACTGTGCCCACGCTTTCCCAGCCCTCCGTGCTGTAATATTGAGGGGAAGAAAAATACTGTGACTTTTCTTGATCAAGGATTTGTCGATGACTTTGGCTCTTACATTCGTACAGAAATATCATCTCACAACAAAAGGTAAAAATAATTGCAATGTGCATTGGATTTTCGCACCTTCTCGAGTATTAATAAAGTTGATAATGCACATTTTACAGATATTCATTAAAATACAATGCATGCATGTCCGTGAAATACGAACTTAGCTTTCAAATTTGAAGCATGCCACCATTAATCTACAAATATACTGACCGATAAAAATGCCTATGGCATTAAGTCCGCCTCTGTACATTTCTGTGCTTGAAGTATTAAATAAATAAATAAAATGGCAGTATATTTGCACCTACTTACAAATAATATGTAGTAGTAATTATAGTCTCATCAATAAGTAATTATTTTGCCATTGTGGAGTTATAAGTGAAACATCCCTCCAGTAAAAGTTTAGCATTAAAAAAAAAAATTGACGTGGTGTATGTATGCACACCGACTTCCGAACTTAAAGTAATTTTTCACTTTGTAGTGCTTTTTTTTTGAAGTCGGTTTTTTTTTTTGTAAAAAGTTTTTTTATCGGTACCCATTTCACTTCATCATGTTTGATCTACCAAGAGAATCCCATACAAAATGACCCAACTTTTTTTGGTTCAAGGTGACATCGCATACGTCAATCATGTCTGCTTACCTCCGGAAGTCTTTACCGCGCATCTGCAGTTTCTCGCCGGCTGACAGTCCTTTCACCAAGGATCTGTACAGAAGATACTACATGCCACTAACTAAACCATACTAGTGTACAGTCGAGGCATGAAAGGGTTACGCACTTTAAGGGACATTTTTACGTGCAATGGGCACCATCTTAAGGTATGATTTCGAATAACGTAGCATACAGCAGTGCCGCCGCGTCACCAGTCACAGACTACTGGTCCCCATACATTTTCCATGCGTTTATATGAGATTACATTTCATTAGTTCAGCTCGTGGCTAAGTAATAACAGCCGTACGGGTTGATCCATCAGGTTAAGCTACGCTTGCCGGGGTTGGTCCGTGGATGGGTGTCTTTATATATCGAGATTACTTCGTGCCTCGGAAAGCACGTTAAGCCGGTCGCCGTGGATCTTTGACAGTCGTTGCGGGTCGTCAGAAGCCCGAAAGTGTGACAATCAGTCTTACCAAGGGATATCGTATTACTCAGTTACTGGGTTGTGAAGATCAGATAGGCAGTCGCTCCATGTAAAATACTGGTATTCAGCTGCATCCGGTTAGACTGGAAGCCGACCCCAACATGATTGGGTAAAGGGTAGGCAGATTGATTGATTTGAGATTACATTCCGGGCATGGCAGCATTGTGCCGCAGCAATGTCGCTCAGCACTGTGCAGCGTTGTTCGGAATCATACCTTTAACGATTGTCGATGGCAAATATCTTTGGAGAAGAAGTAAGACTTTTTGGCCCTGAGAAGAGCCGATCGGAACATACAATAGACGTAGATATATTTAGTAACCTATTCCGCGTAACTATTCTTAAAGAGTCTTAAAAAACCCTGTTCCTAAGAAATCTACACGTGTTTCACCTCTCAACGAGGCATCCTCGAGGACGCTGAGTCAGCGTCCAGCGCTCGGCGTGTTAACACGTCGTGTACGGCCTCGCAACAAGTCAATCGTCATCCTGAGGATGCCTCGTTGAGAGGTGAAACACGTGTCGATTTCTTACAGGGGTTTTTAAGACTCTTCAAAAATAGTTAAGCGGAATAGGTTACTAAATATATAGATCTACGTCTATTGTATTTTATAATGGATTTCCGCCAAGTCACGCCTGGATCAATTAACGATTGGAACATATCATTTTCTGCCTTTTACCACGATAGTAAGTATTATTTCCAACCGGCAATGGGCATGACTTATTATATTTCGACTTCGTCAGCGTTATGAAATTAACATTTTGTAAAGTTGTCGTCATCTTGATATGCGAGAAATGAAATGAATTTGAAATTGCTTAACCTTATCATTCCGCCACTGTATCTAACAAACTACCAGGTAAACAGTCAGGGATATTAATCGTTTCGCAGATTGAAACACTACGTTAGTTTGCCATGTTATAGCCATTTCACAACAAAGAATTACAGTTAGAAGAAAAAAAAATAGGTTAATTTAGGGACAATTCAAGATGATAGTCAATTTGCTAAGCAATCATTCTCCTTGACTTTACTAGCACACATACTACGAGTGACAAACTCACAACACACACTACATGCTAGACATTGCAGAAATCTAAACAACAAGACTTACGACTAAGATACCAAAATATAAAGAAAGATACAAAAATTGTTAATTTAAAAGCACCTAGATTCACCTTCAAAAGCATCCTGGACATCGCCCTGTGGAGGCGGATTTCATTCCCCAATTGGCGTTAAGGTAGGCCGCAAGGGTAGCCCGCGAAATTCAAATTAACTTACGTTTTTTTGCAATTTGCAGGTCAGTGTCAGGTTGAATGTTGATCAAAATATTATTCGCGGCCGTAACAAATATGTATTGACAGAATTATAACATGCGCCCGTTATCCAGAGGTATACTTATAGTACGACCCACATAATTATAATTATTTCCTTTATTTTATTGATAAACAATATACAATTTTCATTTTTAAACATTAGAATTATAAAAAATATAAAAACATACTTATATCATAATTTCGTTTATTAAGATTTTAAAAAAAATATAAAGACATTTTTAAATATTTAAAAAAAATATATAAAAACATTTAAAAATAAAAAAAATTGTGTTCCGCCGGTATCGGGAGCAGGGTCAAAGCTACCGGAGACAGGAACCATATATTACAATTATTAATAATACATCTCGTCTAAGTTAGAATATTGGTCTCAAGTGTCATGATTTCGTGAAATAGTCATTCAATAGCCTAATATTTATCTTACAGAGTTGTATACATGGTTTTTATGATGCAAAAAATGTAAGAAAATTTGAATTTCGTCGAGGATACCCGCTTTTGCCTTCACTGATTCTTTTTTTCTTCTTTTTTTTTTAAAGCTTCTTTACAGTAAACTTACCCTTCTTCTCCCGAGAGGAGCATGTACTTGTCTGCTTGCCCCATGAACGTGACGGCTCTCTTCTTGAGTATTCGGTCGATGAGCTGCGGCACACCCATGTCCTTGTACAGCTCCTTCTCTATACTGCTGCCGAACTCTCTGGAATGTTCTAGAATTATTAACATGGTTCACTGGCATGTTTTGTGACGTCAAGCGACCGCCATATTGAATATGTGACGTCATACGATACATTTTGGAGTAATGTTAATGACAACTCATTGTTGAAATCAATTCAGTACTTCAGAGACCTTTAAACTTGAGAGTGTAGATGAAATAGACTATCTTGCATAGCTACATAATGTACAGTAACAGAACTAGATTGTTGAGCAGATTGACACCCTCCGTCAATTTACCTTTTAATACTTTTACGACGGGCAAACAATGACAGTGTGATTTGAATTTAGGGACAATTTCAGTTGATAGTCATTTTGTTTATCAATCAAGTTCCCGTGTTATCGATTATAAATGGTAAGGTAATTGACATCGACCGAGCATAACTTGACATAATATTTGAAAAGCAATTAAATCGCGGTCGGTCCATGGATTGGTTACTGTCTTTACATACCAAGCCTCCTCCGTGCCTCGGAAAGCACGCTAAGTCGTTGGTCCCAACTGTCATTCGTTTTTTTTTAATTGTTCCAAAAACAGTGTTACAGATTATTTTTCCATCAGTTATTGATAAGCAAAAACTATACAATTCAGTACTTAATTTTAGTGGAAAAGATCACCTGTATCCTGTACTAGTTAAAAAAAACTCTTTTGACAGTCGTTACGGGTCGTCAGAAGCCCAAAAGTCTGACAACCAGTCCTTACTTAGCAGTATCGTATTACCCAGTAACTGGGTTCTGGAGGTCAGATAGGCAGTCGCTCCATGTAAAATACTGAATGCAGTATTTCAGTATTTTACATGGAGCGACTGCCTATCTGACCTCCTGAGCTGCATCCGATTAGACTGGAGGCCACCCGAACATAGTTAGAAAAAGATAAGGCAGATAAATTAATTAAAACCCCTTCACCCAATCCCCCACTATCGGACCACCAGACTTACTAGGGGTACCATCCACACTTGGTCGATACACCGACAAGCCGTACTAAGCGCTTCTCACCCACGTTTATTATGCGCACAGCCAAAGTGTGGAACTCTCTGCCAGCGTCTGTGTTCCCTTCAACGTATAACCCGTCGACCTTTTAAGATTGAACAGGCATCTTCTGGGGACGCTCGCTCCATCATAGACCTCATCCATCGCTTTCCATCAGGCGAGATCGAGGTCAAGAGCTGGCCCATAACTAAATTTAAAAAACCGGCCAAGTGCGTGTCCACGCACAATGAAGGGTTCCGTAGCTGGGATGAGCTTATCCCAAGAACAAACTTAACATTGTAATTGAAAGACATGTTCTTTGCAATTTTATTGTTTGCATGTTTTTGCAACTGCAAATGTAAGTTTTCCGTTTAATTTCGTTATATTTAAATACTACAATTTTTATTCATGACTAGCTGCTGCCCGCGGCTTCGCCCGCGTGAGTGTCGGAAATTACCCCATACATCCCCATGGGTTTTAAGTATAAATATTGAGTTTCGAGTTAATCAGACAGCGCGTTAAAATTCTTCGATACAAACTTTGACACCCCCCAACCGTAGGATAGATACTTTTCCGGGATAAAAAGTACCCAGTGTGGTGCCCAGGATATTAAAGAATAATTATACCAAGTTTCATCGTTATCGAACCGGTAGTTTTTGCGTGATGCCTGAACAAACAGACAGACAGACAAAAAAAAATTTAATCAAATTTTTGGGTTCGGTGTCGGTCTAGTAACACCCCCTGCCATTTATTTTTTTGATATTTTCAATGTACAGAATTTTCACTTCTACAGATTTATTATAAGTATAGATAGATATAGATTTTATTTTACCACTTAATCGGCGTCATTATACGTATACTCATGACAAATTACAGCTTTCTAGTACTAACAGTTTCTGCACTAAGCCGGGGACAGACAGACAGACGGACATGGCGAAACTATAAGGGTTCCTTGTTCACTACGGAACCCTAAAAAAGGGGGTAAATACAGTAAATTCGTACCTCTTGTATATAAGGAAGTGCGTCATCAGCAGCAACACTCGCTCGTGTATGAGCGGGTACGTCGACACGATGTTCTTCTTCAGCTTCCCTATCGGACGACGCGCTTTCAGCTTCTCCAGTCTGTAACAAAACACGTTGATTTTGTTGTGCGGTTTGTGGTTGATATTAACACCGTCTGACGGCCTGACGGTCTGACGTAGTTAATAGCCATCCGCAGTGGTCGAACGTGCAATAAATCATTTCCTCAAAATAAACCATTTGACGCAAATAAACGAAACTCCAGTTCAGAACGCGTTTTAAGCGTGTTTATTGTTCTACAACTTTGGGGGCGTATCATACGCCCAATTTAGCTTCTGTTTAGTCGATACACACCATTTGTCCTACAATGATAATGTGAAGAGGAGAAGAGGAGCTCGTGGCTAAGTAATAACAGCCGCACGGGTCGATCCATCAGGTTAAGCTGCGCTTGCCGGGGTTGATGTGTGATCATCTTAACTTACCGAGACTCCTCCGTGCCTCGGAAAGCACGTTAAACCGTTGGTCCCGGCTGTCATTCGTTGATCTTTGACAGTCGTTAGCCCGAAAGTCTGACAACCAGTCTTACCAAGGGGTATCGTGTTACCCAGTTACTGGATTGTGGAGGTCAGATAGGCAGTCGCTCCGTGTAAAATACTGGTATTAAGCTGCATCCGGTTACACTGGAAGCCGAACCCAACATGGTTGGAAAAAGGCTAGGCAGATTGAATTTATTATTATAATAATTTGAAAGTTGTTTGGATGTTTGTTAATCAATCACGCCCTAACGACCGGACGGATTTGGATAAAACTTCGTATATACATGCGTATATACCGGCGGTATGTACCTACTTGATAAAAAAGCTGTATATACCTGTTGGTCTCAATAGGGAAGGGTATGGGGAAGGCCTTGCTCCGTGCGATGAGCTCGTCCACGTCGTCCGACAGCTCTACTTCGGGCATGTCCGCACATTGTCGCAGCAGTTCGTTGGTCTCCTTGCTCATGCTTGGGAAGCACCAGTCTGGCTTGCACCTGAATAAACAACTCGGCTTAAACACTAGTATTGTCATAAGCGTTGCTTATGGAGTAAAATTATTTTTAAGAGCTGTTCCATACGCTTTATGGCGCGTTCACATGAGTGCCAGTTTTGCGCTCGCACGCTCTCCTCAGAAACTTTTTTAGTATAGAATTATGCTCTAGCTGGAGGCTCTAAGTTAGTAGCTTAAGGCAGCCACAGGATAGCCCGGTTAAGTAGTCAGGTCCTCTGAGGACAACTATGAGATGACATTCATAAAAAAAATATTTATGGTGTACATAATAAAGAGTATTCTATCTATCTATCTATCTATCTCTGTTACAGGTCACCAGGCCCAATAGGTACTTAAATATGTAGGGACATATTAATTTTATTTAGATTAGATATCAAAACTATGCGATCAAGTTAGTAATCAGTGAAAATTGCTTTTAAACTGCCCGTTTTAACACAATAATATTGTTTTTCAAATGTCTATTTACATTGTGCTGTGGGCTGTAGAGTACCTATTCTATTTATCACACTAAATATACGGTAAAAAGCGGATGTAGCTGTATCATATGTGATCATATTTATTGTTCATCCATTACACAATACAACTACGTGGGTGAGCAAGCGTGGTACCCATAAATGATTCATAGTATGTTTTATAAGTTCAAATGTTATTTGTGAAGCAATACGGTTATAATCAGCTCTTTAAGAAGGTGTATAGTCATAACTTAACAGTAATTCATATTAGTACTTAGTGATTCACCACGTTTCTCTCAATAAGGAAAAATGCATGTTTAATTCTTTGCAAGAAAATACACAGTAATAATGTATTTCTATGCTTATTTCTACATTAATTAAGTACTATGCATAACATTGCTACTTAAAAACATAACACTATTTTTCATCAGAAGTTGTGTAAACGTCAAATATGCTGAGGATGATTGCAAGATTTTTAAATGCATTATAATTACATAGTATATTATTTGATCCACAGTAGCTCTAAATAGAGAGAAATTAGTAAGACAGGCCTCCGCCCTGCAGTAGGACAACTGCCCGCCAGACGTTGCTCTGTCCCAATAAATGCAAAAATCCCATAGAAAAAAACACTTTCAATTTTTCCCTGAAATTTCCAAATTTCCGGGCAACTTTTCCGATTTTTCATTCCCATTTTTTTTAATATCTCACTCTGTTTAGCTGTTCTCAAGTCATGGCCTTACCAACGCATTGACAACATGAAAATTAAAATCTTTAAACTGTTGTGAAATTTTAACAGTTACAGGTAGTTTAGATTGTGAGGATAACATAATCATTAATCATAGTGCAATAAGTGTCGAGGCACTTGAGACAATTATTGGGTTTTCACAGAGTCAACATGTCAGTAACTGTGTGATGAGAAAAACAGTAAATTTTTACCTCATTATTTAAATATCAAGAGAATAATGTCATGGGAAAAGTTTCAAGTTATTTAGAAAAGAGTAAAGATTTGGTTAATGCTTCAGCAAACAATTAATTAACTATGAATGGGAAAGAGAACACATATTTTTATTTTTAATGTTTTAAATTTTTTTTTAGTAATAGTAAACTATTTGATTATTTCTAAACCAGATTAAAGGGTCAGTGGGTCTTCTTAGGGGTGGAGTTTTAGGAGTTGGGAGTATACGCTTAGAGGCACTATGAGCAGCAAAGAAAACTTTTTTTTTTTGATACAAAAAAAGTTTTTGCGACAAAAATGTTTGATGTTTTTTTTTTCGGAAATCTTCAAATTTTTTTGCAGTATCAGCTTAGCCTTCATCTTCGTAGGACCATGCTTTTGGGAACCTAAATGGTTTCTATGTTCAAGGATAAACCGATGCTGCAATAAAATTTGAAGAAATCCGAAAAAAAAAAGTCAAACATTTAAGTCCCAAACATTTTTTGCTCCATAACACCCCTAAGGCTCCAACACTCCAACCGATTAAAGCTATGTTTTTACTTACCAAGCAAAACTTTGGAAGTTCTTTGCTAAGTCCATTATTGGTTGATGTGTGGTCTTCTGTCTTTTTTTCTGAAAAACAATATTTACTTAAGTACTTATCTAAGTTTCATCAGCTATTATTGTTCTGAGAAAAGTTGTACCTAGTAGGAATAAGAATATTTCATTCAATTGGGAAAATTGTGTCCCAGTTTTCCGTGTATCGCACTAAATTGATCTATTATTTACACAATACAACTTACAGGAGGCATCTTATTTGATCCACCAACAAGAATCTAATCAGAAACTGTGGCTGTCCACTCCACTTTCAAGATTATTATTTATTTGCGATCTTCAGAAGTTTGTAGATTAAAAAGATATCATTTAGTTAAGAAACAAAAATATTAACGGTATTTTTTATATCAGATTCTTTGCTCAATTTGAATGGCAGACACTGTGCTATAACTTTCTGATTCAGACTGATGAAAAACAGTACTCACATTCTTTTGACAGCAGCGATAAATGGCAACAGGATCGAACAAGTTCGTACTTGCAGCTAAGGTGAAAACACTACGCCTATGTACTATGTGCTTGTTGAAATTACGGTGAATCACCAAAACCGACCGACACAGACATTGCACTTCCACGGACATTTGTTTTGACAGTTTTTGTTTTGACACATTGAGTTTGACAGCTAGTCAGTGGATGCCATGGACCAGAGCTATAGGTACTGGGTACTGCTGTAGAACGTTTAGTTATCCAACGCTGCATATCGTACCGCGCATCTGTGAGCTAGTCCATTGTGAAATAATTATTATAGATTATTCTAGCTCATAAAAGTTGATCCTGAAAAAGCACAGCAAATAAGAAAAAACTGCATGTGGTATCAATGAGTTTATTATGAATAAATAATTTTGTGTGATGATGATAATTTGATATTGATGACCCAGTTACTCAGAACAGTCAGAATAAATCATTTTGTCTTCAAGACGTTGAAATTACCTAAGTTGTTTGATCTTATCAGGCGCAAAAACCACATGAGAGGATTTAATACTAAAGAGCCGGTTCCTTTCAGAATTATTTTTAAAATAAAATGTCTCCTTGATTATTTATCTCTGGCCGCGTTCCGAGTTACAATGTAATCGATTTGAGCGTGCTAACACCCATTCCGAATAAGCGTTAGCGCGATAATGCCGACCTATGAAACGACATAGATGACGTCATGACATGCGCCATCTTGCGATAACGCCGACCAATGACCATGCCTTTTACTAATATCACCGTGATTTCTGTCAAAAATGACAGTTGACTGAACTGTCATTTTTGGCAGCGATGTAGTTTTGAGTCGCATATATCTATAAACTAACGTGGCTTTTTCTAAATTGTGCTTCTGGCTACCGTCGCCACTTAACCAAAGAAGAAAAAGACATTTCTGATGTTTATACAAAGACTTTAAGTAATGTTATAAGTTTTGACGTTGAGCAAGCACTGTAGGCGCGTTCACGAGCGTTCCGAATTGATGACAGACCTCAGCTGTCATAATCGTAATATTTAAATCGGAACGCAAAATATTGATGTCAGCGCTGTGAGCGATTATGGCCTAACTCGGAACGCGGCCATTGTTTGCTACCTTTTTTATGTATAATCTTATGAATTTTGGACTTTCGAACGTTTACGATTCGAAGCTTGTTTGGACCAATCTATTTTGAAACTATTTCATCGTTGTTACAATGAATACTCTTTCAATAACTTTTCATTAGTTTACATTTTTATTATAATTTATTTACTTGTGAGAATGGTCAATAGTTCTAGTTCTATTGTTGTAGTTGTAGTAGTTTGTTGTGTTGTAAACAAGTTGTAAAATAAACTTTAAAAAAAAATCATTATATTTAGGCCGCGATCCGAGATAGGCCATAATCGCTCACAGCGCTGACATCAATATTTTGCGTTCCGATTTAGATATTACGATTATGGCTGCGTTCCGAGTTACAAATGTAATCGATTTGAGCGTGCTAACACCCGTTCCGAATAAGCGTTAGCGCGATAACGCCGACCCATGATTGCCCATGAAACGTCATAGATGACGTCATGACATGCGCCATCTTGCGATAACGCCGACCATGCCTTTTACTAATATCACCGTGATCTCTGTCAAAAATGACAGTTGACTGAACTGTCATTTTTGGCAGCGCTGTAGTTTTGAGTCGCATATATCTATAAACTAACGTGGTTTTTTCTAAATTGTGCTTCTGGCTACCGTCGCCACTTAACCAAAGAAGAAAAAGACATTTCTGATGTTTATACAAAGAATTTAAGTAATGTTATAAGTTTTGACGTTGAGCAAGCACTGTAGGCGCGTTCACGAGCGTTCCGAATTGATGACAGACCTCAGCTGTCATAATCGTAATATCTAAATCGGAACGCAAAATATTGATGTCAGCGCTGTGAGCGATTATGGCCTAACTCGGAACGCGGCCTATGACAGCTGAGGTCTGTCATCAATTCGGAACGCTCGTGAACGCGCCTACAGTGCTTGCTCAACGTCAAAACTTATAACATTACTTAAAGTCTTTGTATAAACATCTGAAATGTCTTTTTCTTCTTTGGTTAAGTGGCAACGGTAGCCAGAAGCACAATTTAGAAAAAGCCACGTTAGTTTATAGATATATGCGACTCAAAACTACAGCGCTGCCAAAAATTACAGTTCAGTCAACTGTCATTTTTGACAGAACTCACGGTGATATTAGTAAAAGGCATGGTCGGCGTTATCGCAAGATGGCGCATGTCATGACGTCATCTACGATGTTTCATGGGTCGGCGTTATCGCGCTAACGCTTATTCGGAACGGCCTCGATTACATAATGGCCGCGTTCCGAGTTAGGCCATAATCGCTCACAGCGCTGACATCAATATTTTGCGTTCCGATTTAGATATTACGATTATGACAGCTGAGGTCTGTCATCAATTCGGAACGCTCGTGAACGCGCGTACAGTGCTCGCTCAACGTCAAAATTATAACATTACTTAATTCTATGTATAAACATCAGGCATTTCTTTTTCTTCTTTGGTTATGTGGCGACGGTAGCCAGAGGCACAATTTAGAAAAAGCCACGTTAGTTTATAGATATGATGCGACTCAAAACAACAGCGCTACCAAAAATGACAGTTCAGTCAACTGTCATTTTTGACAGTGATCACGGTGATATTAGTAAAAGGCATGGTCGGCGTTATTGCAAGATGGCGCATGTCATGACGTCATCTATGACCATTGACAGACCAAAGTTAGCGCACTCACGCTAACTCGGAACGGGTTTTAGCGCGCTCAAATCGATTTCATCGTAACTCGGAACGCACCCAATATTGTAACTCGGAACGCGGCCTTAGTCAGCTGTCAGTCTGTCACCTGTTTGACAGTTTCAGTTTCTTTAATTATAATTTCTTTTTGACATAAAATTTGGCGCGCCGCGCGCCCAACTCAACAACACTGTCGAGTTTTCATTTGGCAAACTGGTAAATTAATATTATTAGACTGAAAAACATGGGAGATGTGCAAAGAATGCGTGGAGAAATTAGTGGAACATTCAAACTCAGCGGATTTACATTACGAAAGGATGCAGGCACATTTCTCGCTGAACAGCTCTTACTGTTGCCTGCAAATGATCGCTCCGTCATGCTTGAAAAACTCTCCAGACATTTACTCCATCAGTGTATATCTCAGCCTATTTTAGAAAAAAACCACATAGAAGTAGCGTACAAAGAGTGCTCCACAGCAGGCCTTGAAGAGAACGAGACTGTTTTGAACGTCATAGACGCGTTCAGTGTACCGAAGCTGTGTTACAACCACGAGCTTAAGAAATTCGTGAAAGATGTAAATCATGTGAAATGTTTACTGCCCGACCCTAAATGGAAGTCTCGCTTCGTCATAGACAGGTACACAGTTATCTGGCAGAGAACTCTCAGAAACAAACTGTTTACATTAGACTCAGTGCATTCTTCAGAAGCAGAGAAACGTTTTCAGTTGCGCAAAGTGGAGTTTTTGTTAAGTTGTTCAAGTAGAGTTGATGATGTTGTGGTGTTAGGCCTGCTCACTCAGGTTGTTGAGAGAAAGTATCATTTAGAAGACCCTACAGGCTCAATAGAACTTGATGTGTCAAATGTCAGGTATCATTCAGGCTTGTTCACAGAAGGCAGTTACGTTCTTGCTGAAGGTTACTATGATGATAAAACATTATATGTCACTGGTCTAGTGCAACCACCCGTAGAAACTAGAGAAGCATCTGCACCGTATTTCGGTAACCTCAACACTTTTGGAGGAAAGTCAAAGATATCTCTAAAGAATTCAAAAGCTCTTTTAAAAATAGAAAATGAAAACAGAGACGGTGTATTTGTGTTTGTGTCTGACGTATGGCTTGATAGCCCAAAAGTTATGGATAATTTGAAGAAACTATTTGCAGGCTTTGAAGACTTCCCTCCCATAGCCATTGTACTTATTGGTGAATTTCTATCATGTCCGTACACTTATAAGTTTCACATGCACCTGAAGAATGGATTAAACAGTTTAGCAGACATGATTTGTCAATTCAAGAAGCTACGTGAAAAGTGCAAGTTTATTTTCGTGCCAGGAAAGACAGATCCTGCAGCTGCTAATGTGCTGCCAAGGCCACCATTGCCGAACTACCTAACAGACACTATACAGAACAAACTCGGTGACAATGCAATATTTACAACGAATCCATGCCGAATACAATACTGTACACAAGAAATTGTTGTTTTTAGACAAGACTTAGTGATGAAATTATGTAGAAATACGTTGCATTTTCCAGACAGTGGGGACATACCGGATCATTTAACAAAAACGTTACTTAGTCAGTGCTGTTTAACACCACTGTCCATTGGAGTACAACCTGTATTTTGGAGGCATGCTAGTGGGTTAAATCTGTATCCGTTACCGGATTTAGTCATTGTAGCAGATCATTTCCAGCCATTTGTTAGGAATTATAAAGAATGTCAGGTTATTAATCCTGGTTCATTTCCTCGTACTGAGTTTACGTTTAATGTGTATGTTCCAGCTACAAGGACAGTTGAAGAATCACAGATACCAAATGATGATGATATGTGACCAATAATTTTTGTAAATAATAAAAAAGTAATTGTAAATCTGTTAGAATTCAAATGATATTTGTTTACAATTTGCTGTTTTCATAGAATCAAAATGTAAACTTACAATATTTGCCACTGCCTTAAAACATGTATTCAATTGAAATAGGAGACTTATTTATATAATTGTGATGAAATCTTGATAATAAACATTGTATTGCGCAACATTTCTTTTTCTTCTATACTTCTCTATTAATCGTTATCTCATGATCTAAGTACTCTCTCCCTTTCTAGCCACAGTTTTCACAGCCATTCAGATTCACACTCAAATCACTCACATCCTCAAAGCTTTCCAGACTGTTTGCGCCTGATACTAGTCATTGATAGTAACATTTTCGTTTTATATTTTCTATGTTGTATAACGTCGCGTGGGTACCTACCTACTTCTAAAATTTTATCGAAATTGTCAGTGAAAAATTTCTACCTTCAATATTATTATTCACCTACCAACAACAACAGCAACTAACTCCGCTAAGTAATTTCTTTTAAAATAATCAAATTCTTTTGTAAAATTTATCAGTAGGTACAGTCTATAAAGCTATTTGGTATACAGGCAAAATTATTCATCCCTCTACTACACTGCCAATATTATTTTTTATTGTGTGCGTAATCACTTTTTATGCATATGGCATAGGTACTTAAAGCAAGTAAAAGAATTGACTACCCAGCATACTCACAACATTTTTTAAAGTAGTTTAAAGTTAGCTGCCTGCATACCAAATAGCTTTGTTGACTGTACCTAAACCAGTTATTGTCTTAATGAAAAACTATTGGTTTCTTTGAGCTCCCTGACTAATGTATACATATACACAATTTTCATTTGCGCAAATAAAATGTGCATATTCTATCACATGATAATCATGTGATATGAATTTCAGCATCTTTTCCATCTTCAAGTTCATCATTCACTCCACTATTGACATTGAGATACTTATAAAAAGTTTGGTTCTTCTGCAAGTCTCCTTTCCGATTTGATCATGCAGGGAAACTGAACATTTAAGTTAGGTACTTACCTATATCTTTGTAAAATCAAGTAGACCAGGTTATATCTTGTGAAAGCATAAGTAGGTATTTGTACTAAGTCAGGGCCGGATTTAGAGGTCTGGAGGCCTCGGGGCAACAAAGGAGTGGTGGCCCCCTGGCCCCAAATTATTTTACAAATAAAATTAACAATTTTTTCAGTCGAGTTTTTCAATATATAATTTATTGTGAAACCAATTAGATTGTTTTAGTATTTAACTAACTTATATAAATATAATCGAAAACAAGAATTAAGTATCTGAAATTAAATTTTACATGTTTGTACGAAGTACTGTAGGTAAAGGTAAAACAGGGAAAAGTTGATTACTAGTGTTTACTAGTCGGAATTTGAATGGTTTTTTTTTCGAAGTCTCTATTGTGGGGGCCCCTCTTTTGTGGAGACCCCGGGGCTGTAGCCCCGGTTGCCCTCCCCTAAATCCGGCCCTGTACTAAGTAGCGAACAAATAAAACAAATAAGCCTTACTTACATTAAATTTTTAATTCTCCAGCTATATTTACATTATTTTCTTATAACAACATTGATTAAATTATACAACAAACACTCTTTTAACAGTTTGTTCTTAACAATATGCTTTTTGATCTTACACTAAGGACGGATTCATAACTTTGCACAGAAATACCGAATTAAAAAAAAAAAACTACTTTTTTCAAATTGCTGTAATTTCCATTTAAACGAATATCAACTTTATAAAAGTGTAAATTAAGTTGATTGCAGAATTACTCGGGTACTATTGCAAAAGTCATAAAAATGTTTGAAGTTGTAACGGAAACTGAACTTTACATGCTATTAAAGTTGATTTTCCAAAAACAAATATGCTTACAGTAGACATTAATAATCACACTTTAGGTACCTACGTTTAACTATCTACAAATATTTTATTCTTGAAAACTCACGCAATTGCGCCATTCATGACGACAGGATATGGTTGGTCGAAAACGAAGTCCGGCCTTTCAACCATATCTACAAACAGCATTTGTGCAAACAGTTACCTACCCTAACATTAATATTTAAAGCCCAGCCATTTAAAGCGCTCAGCAGACAATGGACAATCTGTCCGCGACGATAGAACGTATTGAAATCTATGCAGTTACGCAGCATAGGATTGGCTTAAGCATAAATAGACTCAGAAATAGAGTAGGAGAAATAGAGCGGTAATTTCTATCCTCCGGACAAAGTCCATCATCTGCTCAGTGCTTTCCTTATTGTTTTCAGATAGGTTTTAGAACAAAATTGGGTAGTTCCATTCAGGCGCCCATTATGTTGTCGTAAGTTTGTGTGATGGGAGCCAGCGCGACGAGGCAGACCATGGCAATGGTGAATAGTAGAACGATTGGTGCGTACACGCCCAGCAGCAACCGTCTGAAGCTTGAGAACTGGAAATAAAAGATCGAATTATTGATTTGAATCTCCGTAGGTAGGTAGCTACTGAGTAGGAGGGCAGCACCGGCCCTATAGCCCTTGATTAGCCATAATAATGGAGTAACACATCTCGTAAACGATTAGGTACACACGGCTACACATCAAGCTATACATTTCCAGTATAAGCTGACCTCGCATTGTACGGAAATCCTATATAATGCGAGATCAGCATTAACTGGAAATGTATAGCTTGATGTGTAGCCGTGTGTACTAATCTGTTTCATTTTGACAGTTCAACAATATTGATTAGGTAGGTACTTACCTACGTTATTTACGTTGTTGAGCAGTACCTATTCTTTTGTCGCATTTATGAAGCAATGTGTTTCAAAACGATTCAGATTGTGATTACGCAATTAGGGTGCAGGGTGGAGCGAGATTGTCTGTCGAAGCCCTGTGGTCGATGCTTTCACCACACTATTATTTTAGTTTTAGTATTGTAGTGGCTCTAATTCCTGCTTCTTTAGCATAGACAAAGTTCCTACCGATATATTTAATTAGTAAGTGCATATAGCATAGCATAGTCAGCCTATAATGTTACTGCTGGAACACGGGCCTCCTCTCTTCGAGAGAGAGTGGGTAGCTATAAAGTAGGTACCACGCGGGCCCAGTGCTGGTTGGTACATGTCTCCGAATTTATTGTAGTTGCTGTAGTTCACAAGAAGGTAGGATATGTATCTACAGAATGCTATTATTGTGCCTAAAACAAATAGGTACCTACCTACCTAGAACCTCGATCCTTCTACCCAACTCTTACTGCACTGAGTAGGTAGGTCGATATGTCGTAATGTTAAAGTTTCATTGGTGTTTTCCCCAAGTAAGTAGATACCGATAACACATCCCGAGATGCTGCCACACTATTGACAGTTCACATCAATGTTCACTTCATCTTTGTTTTCACGGCGAGATTTTACAGAATAGGTGCGCAGATAGGAGTGAACTCCCAAAATTGTAACGTCATCCCATGAATGGCGAAGCTGTTACTGTCAAGTAGGTAAGTTGAGGCTCAAGTAGGTAACTCACCGGAGCGTCCGTGCTGCGGTCGACCTGCGTGGGTTGCCGTGTCTGCCCGAGCATGTCCTTCATGGGGAACGCATTGATGCGGCCGTTGCTGATGCGACCGTCCGACACGCACACCGTCAACTGTGGACGAAAAGGTAAGGAGAATGTGAATTTGCTGAGTTGTTCCAGGAAACTGTTTAAAATGTCTTCTCTCTCGTGGCGTTTTTGCATCATAGTAATATTTACGTTAAGTAATTATGTATAGGTATTTCCATCGCTTTTTGTCGGACTTTTTGTGTGACCGAATGGAAATAAGACCGAGGTAGGCGAAATATTTTTTTATGTTATTTTTATACTTTCGTTATTCAAAAAATATAAAAAAGTTACATCGTTTTTCCTTTAGGTGCTAGACTGTTGTCCCCCGGTTCCCCTACATCTTTAACTATTTATGACCGTGATACTCACAGACAGCACGAGATGCATCACGACGTGGAAGGCCACGAACGCGGCGAGGATAAACACGCTCCACGAGGGGAGCTCTGCCTTCTGCAGGTAGACCGCTAGGAAGATCGTCACGACTGAAACAAAACAATATTACGTTAGCAAACTGTCTATCTACAAATATATATTAAACAAACATGGTATAAATCGTTTAATTTAAAACTGCACGCCCCTCGACTAAAATTTCATTGGAAATGTGTATGCAACAAGCAGTGGAGGGGCATGCAATTTTAAATTAGACATCAATCTGCCTAGCCTTTTCCCAACTATGCTGATGTTAGCTTCCAGTCTAACCGGACGCAGCTGAATCCCAGTATTTTACTTGGAGCAACTGCAACTGACCTCCAGTAACTGGGTAATACGACACCCCTTGGTAAGACTGGTTGTCTTTGAGTTTCGGGCTTCTGACGACCCGTAACGACTGTCAAAGATCCACGAATGACAGCCGGGACCAACGGCGTAACGTGCTTTCCGAGGCACGGCTCCTCCGTGCGTCGGAAAGCACGTCTCAATATGTAAAGAGCTTAACCTGATGGATCGACCCGTGCGGGAGGCTGTTATTAGGTACCTACTTAGCCACGAGCTCCACTTAAGTATAGAAGTAAATACTTTGTACTTATATTTTGAAACTGTTTGTATGTTTTGAAAGTGACACCGGTGACTGAAAAGGTATGTAGAAATGGTTGTCATGGTATGGGCATGTGATCCGGAAGAATGAGGGAAATGTCGTTAAGTTTTGAGTATGAATGTGGATGGCTATAAGAGTAGGGGAAGGTCAAAGAAAGGATGGATGGACTGAGTGAAATGGCTAGACAGTGGTGATTTCCGAGATGACGACTAATAGAGAAATATGAAAAGAGACATATTGAGGCATATCTATGTGATAGCATGGCTGTTAGTATCCAGTGAACAGGAGCTAAAACTCAACAAAAGCTACTGTATTTACGTAGGTAATACTCACTTCCAAGAATATGAGCAGCATTTCCGAGACCCCAGTGAGCCCAGTTGAAGATCGGCCTCTTGTTAGTGCCTGGGTGCGGCCTGAAGTATGCACCTGTAAACACATAGTCGGATAGTTAATTGATTCAGGCGTGACTGGGCGGAAATCTATTATAAAATACAATAGACGTAGATATATATTTAGTAACCTATTCCGCTTAACTAACTAAGTTAATAGGTTAGGAATCGGTTACTATATTATATCTACGTCTATTGCACATAGTGGGGTCATTCTTAAGGTTTCATAAAAAATAGCACACACTTGGTCTTAACACACATGAACACTTGCTCTTTATGATTTGGGAACATTGTCTGCATTAACTTCTAAAGCTCAGTCAGACTAAAAAAATATCAGAAATTAAAACGTTGCTAGCAGTCGCTTCCACGTCGGCCGTGGTACAGGTTCCTTATCCTAAACCAGCCTAAAAGTAGGGTGTCCTCAATCAATTTATGTACAAGTGGATCCAAAAAAGAATGGCAGCAGCTTTAGAAGGTTATATATAGGTACTCACCAATGGGCTGAATAAAGCACAAGATAACGGTGACGAGGCCAGTGATAGCGTGAGGGTTGTCTCCGGTGGTGGTATAGCCGCCTACATCGATGAGGATCAGAATGAAGCCGAGCACCGTCAGCAGCCAGGTCACCACCATGAAGATGCGATGATACTGTAATCAAATAATAATTATAAAATCTGTATTTATCTCAACATCATAATTACAAGCACTGGTTAATAAAATGCACAATCATATAATAGAGACAGGTGTCCAGGTAGCAGGGTCCTGAGTTACAGATCACCCAACTCTCTTAAATAAGACATTTTAAGTTACAAAACGGTTCGGTATAAAATCGCAACGGTACAAAAAAAACATAAAATTAAATAATTATGTTTTTGATAAACATGGAACTGGGGCAAATTGCAAATTAAATTGACTGATACATCATTATCAGTTTGATACGCAATTATGCATAAAGCAGTAGAAAAATAAGAACTATAATAAACCTATTAGAGACAATTATTTAGGTTTTTGTAGTCTGTATGATGAAATTCTCAAACGCAACACAATCGTAAGTACATACTGTTATACTTAAATGTCATGCTATCACTGTTAATAGAGCTTGAAAGACTTGAAAACCGTCTTAAAGATGTTTGAAACCATGGGGAAGGTGACCTTAACGTAGGTATGCTACGACTTTCAAAGTTCAAAATTTTTTTTTTCTCGGCTTAGATGGAACATAAATCTAGGGCTAAACTTACCGCAAACCAGATGTCCTTCCCACCCAACGTTTTACCGACCCAAGTCTGCCTGAAGTACCTGTTAACACATGAAACATAAGTACTAAATTAACTACTGAACAAACTGGGTATATAAATAGATTCGCCAGCTAATTTTACATGTGATAGCTATTTCCATAAGGGAGGGTCTACTATCCAAAGCTATGAGGTCTTTGCTACATTATTGGTAAAGATACAATAGTCTTAATTTTAACCAATAACGGTCCGTAAATTATGGGAATCAGTCATTAGTCATCAGTCATATCCTGCAGTTGGTACTTATTTCTGTTGCTGTTTCGCACACATACCTAGCTAGCAAGATGCCTAGTGAGGAGGTTCCGAGCCAAGCAATCAACATGAAGCAGCCGTGCAACTTGAGCAGAAGTTTGGAGCTGGCGGCGGCGGTGCCAACCGAAGCCAGACGCATTGGCACTCCAGTCGCCTCGTACGCTAAGTCGTGGAAACCGACGCGGTTCGTATCTGGAAAAAGAAAGTGTCAGTTTGTACCTCGATGTGACTAGAAGACGTAAAACTATCTCGATAAATGTGGTAAACTTGAAAAAGTTACGTGCTACCCCTTACATACTGTGTGTAGGGAAAACGCTTTCGATTATCGCCTTCTGTACCTTCACAGACTTGTATATATGCTAGCGCAGATTGGAGCGGACCGCACCGCAACGCAACGAAATGCAAAAATCCTCATTAATTTCATCACTTTCATTCATTTCCAGCACCGCACTTTTTTGTATGAAAATGCGTTGCGCTGCGGCTCGTTCCGGCTGTAATATGCGTTGACTTTACTCGTAGACTATTCATAAATATAGGACTAATGAACACTATAATGCTTACCTTTCATTTTACTTCCAGAAACCACCATCAGATTGTACATGTTGCTCGCCAAATCAAAAGTCTGTCCTTTAACAACGGACACTACATCCCTCGAGAACTTGCAATACAGCTTGCCATCAATGACCGAAGACTCCTGCAGCTGCACGATCTCTTGCGGAGAGTCTGACCGGCTGACATACGGCTCAGCCTTTGGGTAGGTCCAAGACGTGAACAGACTGACTCTTCCATTATCGTTTCTTACACACTCCATTGCACTATCATCTCCCATCTTGGTGTCCATACTTAAACCAGCTGCAACGTATTTCGGGTTGCCAATGCCTTGCAGTTCGAAGGTGTATTTGTCTCCGGAGACGAAAATGGCAACTAGTGCTGTGCAGTCGCCTTTAGGAATGCAGTTTTGGGGGACGCCGAAGCACAGTTTTGTGTCGGCGCAGCCGTCGTAGATGACATCGAGAGGAGTGGCTTCTTGTTTTGGCTGAAATTAAGACGTAAGTAGTGTGTTACATTCTGATTTGAGGAAGTACCTACGATCTATGAAGAAAAGATAGCATTCGTGTGCAAAGTTCGTATGGATATATTTAGTTCAATCACAGATTTCATGCCACCAAGTGCATCAGAGTGCTTTAAAACGTGAACTTGTTTTGAACTTTTTAGAAGCAGTCGGGTTTTATGAATTTTAGCTTTTGTTTTCAACCTTATACTGTGATTTTACTACTTGAGTTTATTTTCATCCGTGACTGTACCGTTGATTGATTTTTGGCAGGGGTGTCAGATGAAAATTTTTGTAGGTATAAATGCGTGGGGGATGAGTCTGGAAGGGGGATGAGATGGGACTAAGTCGTTACATTTTTGGATACCTCAAGCCCTTTTTTTATATCCAATTTTTTTTCAATGCAACCTTTTTGACATCTAAAAGCTGCCATTTTAATTTTATAAAAAGAAAACCTAGTCCATAACCATTGCGCGACCTAGACGAGTCGATAGATATCTCATGTATTAAAATCCAAGCAGCCGTTACGATGCTTTGATTTTATAGTATCCCACATACAAAGATACATAGACAGGCATGAAAAAAAAACATAACCCTGTCTTTAATGTTGCGTAGTCGGGTAAGAAGGTACCGATACGCCAAGTTTTCGTATAGACATACCTTACTCTCCATAATGACAGGTGGTGGAGGCGGCGCGTTCGTAGCCTTTGGTGCGGCTGCGGGCGCGCTCACGACGGTGTCAGGCGTCACCACCTCCACGAGCGGAGACTCCACGTTCTTCCAGAACGTCGCGTAGCTCTGGGCAACTGTCGCTCTGTGGATAAAAGATTACTTATTTTCATAGGTTCGCTCTCACAGTCTTCTCTATACATATATTATGCATCACGAATATAAATGGTTAAACCTTGGATGAAGTAATAAATAGTAACGATGCAGTGGTGCTTTGGATAGCTACATGGAAAATTTGTATCTTAGCTGACTATTCCTTCCTATGACATATGTTTCCTACCCTATCGAACTAACAAGAAGAAGCTTGGAACTCTTCAAGTAACAAAACTTTGTTACTTGAAGAGTTCCAAGCTTCTTCTCCCATTCCCATTGTGTTATGATCAAAATTGATTCTATTCAATCACTATAATTATACTAAGTTCAGTAGGTACCCTAAGTGCGTAACACACGATCAATGTTTAATTTTGACAGTTCAACAACATTCATTGCGTTTTTAACGTTGTTGAGAAGACAAATTTTTTGAACATAGGACGCAATATCCTTCAAAATGATTCAGATTATGATTGATCGTGTGTCAATGGAACTATTAGACATTGAACCACAAGCTCTTCGAGACTCGGACTCTTAACTGTTCATCTGCAGATCTTACCTGAACTCAACACCTCCGAGGAAGTCAGTAGGCGCCTGCCACTGGAACGTCATGGCGGGCTTGTCTTCGGGCGAGGAGTGCGTCACCGTGTCATTGGGGTTACTGCAGGTCGTCACGTGTGTCAGCGACGCGTCCGGCACGCCCACGAACTTGCCCACTATTATGTCTGGGTTCTGGAATGAGGTAATAAGTGGGGTTAAAACTTGCTGGGTTTAGCTGAATGTTTTTATTGGATACATGTGATGGAGGTATGGCCACGTGATGCGGAGAAATTAAGAAAATGTCCTAAGCAAAGTTTTGAGTAAGAATGTGAATGGCAATAAGAGTAGGGGAAGACAAAAGAAACGATGGATGGACTGTGTGAAAGATGATATGGCTAGAAAGGGGGAGACTACCGAGGTGACGACTAATAGAGAAGTATGGAAGAAAAAACATGTTGCGCAGGAGCCAAATAAATTGGGATCCTCAGGAGGATGATGATGACTTGTGATGAAGTTTCGTATTGGGTGTCAAATTATTATGAAGTTTTAGCATAATCAGCTTAAAATAATGTTTCCACTGCTGGGATACTGGCCTCCTCTCTGTGTGGTGAGTGGGCCATAATCCACCACGCGGGCCCAGTGCGGGTGGTTGGATGACACATGTCTTCGAATTTTTGGTTCCAGAACATGTTTTCCTTCACCGCTTCGAGAGCTATGGTGATGAAATTAAATAAATAAAGTAAACTGCCTGGGTTCGAACTCACGACCTACTACACGATACCACTAGGCCACCAGCACCACCGCTTAGTGAAGCTTTACTAAATCCCAATTACATGTAGGTTACCTAGGTACATTATCCCGCAAATACTATATGAGGTTCTAAGGTTTTTGTTAGGTGTTCAGAGTTTTCTCTTTACCTAGCTCACAATCACTAATTGTGTAGCCCTAAAGCACTCTCCTATTCTGGCATCCTGACTTGTTGGTATTTTTAATCCATATCGCCATGAGACAATCTAATTTTAAGTCCATCCATAACGCCATCCCAATAATACGCAGGCATTTCATACGCAAGTTATAAAAATATGCATTCTGAGAAGAGAAACGTAATAATTACAACAATATTAATTATTTATCACCTCTAACACACAGTATAAATAAGTAACAGTATGTCTCAGTGCTATCAGTACGCAACAGTATCGAGGGCGCGGCAATTACTCACGGACGCGGAAGGTTTATCTACCGAACGGCCGTAGGTAATTATTTCAAGGTCACTGCCGAGATATAATACTGTTACTTTATTATACTGTGTCTCAGATCTCATAATAGACGCAATTAACAGAAATATGTGATTTGAAGAATCATCAAGCGAGGTTGTAAGCCTATACTATTGTTTGCGTATAATTTACGTATCCGACAGACCATAAACAATTAGTTTATAATATTTTTTCTTTTGCTTCAACTTTCCTAATAAAGGAACAAACAAAATTCTTGGTATATTTTCGCAAGCATTGTGCAGACTAATATTTCCAACGCATAAAAAAAAAGGTTTCATCGTGAGATTTTTGAAGAATGCACAGAATGAGCACGGAGTAAACAAGATAATTCCATTATTACAAGTCTCAAGTCAATATGCTCTGCAAAGACTCCCACAGACAGGGACGACGCGACTTTGGTGGAACATTTTCTATGAAAACTTCACGGTAGAACAATTACTGAAGTCCCGTCGCGCCGTTGCGTCACGCCTGTCTGCGGGAGTCTTAAAACGAAAAGAAAGCGTAGAACAAACAATAATTATTGCGTCGCACTTACATCGACGTTTTATTACTAGACCTATTACAAGTATAGCGTAATACCCAGATACTCTCGGTGGGTGTACAATAATTGTACATACATTAAGTGTTAAGTAATTTGCTGGTGAACCGATTATGTAGAACAAACTGCTTAATATTCAGTTTCTAGGCAACTGGAATGACAGATGCAGGTCAAGTGAGTCAACAAAACGAAACGGTTAAACTGGTTCGGCTGGTTCTTTGATAATGCATGAGTTTACATAAATCAATCTACATAGTAAAAATCCTTAATTCGTTCATACACTGACAGAACGCACAGCCTAAACTGCTGGGTCAAGAAGCATGAAATTTTGCACAAGAGTTCCTAAAATAGATAAACGGAACACTAAGGAAGGATTTTTGAAAATTCATCCCTTAAATTTTTAAATAGCGGACGAAAATTTTAAATTTTGCTGATGGGAAATCGGAATTGCTAGATAATTTTACTAACTTTGATAGCTCCTCCCAGAACAGCGCTAAGTCAACTCCAATTACGGATATTACGGTTTGATTGGCGATTCAGAACATTAGGCGAGTCCCTGCGCAGTAACAATTTCATGTGTCAGCGGGGGTGAGGGGTAGGGTACTGCGCAGCGAGTAGCTAACTTCCGAGCCGCCATTATATTTTGAATCGAACTTTAGCATGCCTGTGACAGCCCCATCGATAAAGAGTAAGGAAACACTGGAAGTTTAGGTACGTCCCACGACTTCTTGGCCGATTCAAACAGCCTTTCCTTCACGATTATTCTACTGCAGGTGAGTGAGATTAAAATCATATTTACGCCCTCACATAATGATTGTTGTGTAGCAGCCAAGGGCCTTCTATAAATATGGAGAGCTTTGTGATTGCTTGCACGATTGTGATTTATGAAGTTATGCGACCATTGTATCTGGGTGCAGTGAATGGCTCATGGAGCAAAAATGCATTGTATTTAGCATATTAGTGTGTGCTCTGCGAGCACAAAGACGAAGAGAAATACCTAAATGAGTTTTAAAGGATCTGGCACATTACTAAGCCCTACAGCTGAAGAGTAGTCTCACAAAATAAAAAGCGTTAGTTCCAAACCTTGACCCTAATTAAGTAACATGATCGATCACAATTTTTCATTTTGACAGTTCTACAACTGTCATTGAGTTATTTACAATGTTGAGCAGACTTTTTCAAACATGGATTAGCAATATCCTTGTTTTTTTTTTAAATTTCTTTAATGATTTATACAGTGTGTCCGGACATGGACTATCGATATTCTAAATACTTAAATATAAACTATTTTAAAGTACAATTATTGGTTGAATTGCATAATTTTTCGTATTTTTTTTCGACTTTAACAAAAAAAAAAAGAAATTGATAACGCATTGATTTATAATGCTGACGGTAAACGATATTATTGCCTTTCGAATAAGCCTATTTGTATCTCAGTATGATTAAAACTTTGAGAGATATTATTTATTTTGTACTCGCATAGAGAATATTTCAACAAAAAAACTTGCGCTGGTACATAGCGAGGAAGTGTATTGGACCCAAGATTAGAGTGTAAATGTACTTTAAAATAGTTTATATTTAAGTATTTAGAATATCGCTAGTCCATGTCCGGACACACTGTATATTACATATTAACATAAAAAATAATCAAAATGATTCAGATTGTGACTGATCGTGTGTTACGTAATTAGAGTGCTGGTTTTAGCTAATGGTTGTCCCAACCTCCTTACAAGGACTATCAAGTACTTATGCAGAAGAAAAGTGAACGTATAAATAAATTACCTGTATCTGCCGAGCCTGTAAGATGAATCCACCGATCGGCAGCGGAGCTCCCGCGGGACTGCCCACAGTCACCTGCAGAGTGTCCCCCTGCCTCACTTGTGCGGATGACGTGAGGATGAGGTAGGGCGGCGTGGATGACTGCGCCGGGATGGACTCGTGGCGCGGCGTCTGGTCTATGCAGGCCTGGAAAAGAAGAATTTGGTAATTATTGTCTATTCCAAGGACCGGAAGTCTGACAACCAGTCTTACCAAGGGGTATCGTATTACGTAGTCACTGGGTTGTGGAGGTCAGATAGTCGCTCCGTGTAGAATAATGGTGTTTAGCCTCATACGGTAAGACCCCCCAACATAGTTTGGAAAAGCCTAGGTACAGTTCGATTCAAACTTAATAGCGGCTTGGAAGTTAGCTACTCGCTCCGCAGTACACCACCCCTCACCCCCGCTGATACATGAAATTGTTACTGCGCAGCGACTCGCCTCATGTTCCGAGCCGCCATTAAGTTTAAATCGAACTGTAGATGATGAGTCAATTAAAGAAGTACCTACGAATGTGCCTTTGCCACAAAACCATTTGGTCACTTGCCTGGCGTCGGCATCGTTTGAGCTCGTGGGTAGACATTGTCATTATCAAAACAACATGGTGTTAAGACCCTGACCGATCAGTATAGTAATTTGTATAGTCCCACACTACACTGATTAAAGACTTCTCTTTCTTTGAGAACAGTGTTTTCATTGAAGACGTTCCTTTGTGTGCATTCTTTGGGTCAAGGAATCATTCATTCATTTATGCGCAAGAAGTTAGGATGTCTCTATATGTATAATTAGCATATTCAGCCTATTGCTGGGACACAAGCCTCCTCTCAGTGAGTGTCACTTATGTTTTCGAATTTTTGGTTTAGGACATGCCGGTTTCCTCACGATGTTTTCATTCACCGTTCTGAGAGCTGTGGTTATATAAAGTAAAGCGCCTGTCTGGGTTCGAACCTACGACCTTCATTATTCACCTCGTTACCACAGGGCAACCACTGCTATATAAGTATGCTTTGTTCTTATAATATCATCATTCTCCTGCCCTTATCCCAATTTATTTGGGGTCGGCGCAACATGTCTTTTTCTGCCATAATTCTCTGATTAAACTTTGTTCATAAAATATAATTATGATGTTTATTTAATGACTTACCCCTGAAGGCGCCCCGGAGCCATATTGCTCGGTCTGGTGTATCACCATCACGACGAGTATGCTGAACAGCATCACACTTCTTTTCCTCGGCAACATTGTGACTGCTTCTGGAAACAAAAAGAACATTGTAAATGAGCAATTGAGCATTTTAAGTCTATTTAGGGTAGAAATGAAATCTATTTGCGAAATTGTACACAGTTCAGTTGTGATGTTTTGTGACGGTATTATTATAGGTATATTTTTTGGTACGGCGCCAAATCATTATAAATGGAGGATTAACATCATATATAAGAAACGGACGTACTAACGCCACGTGAAGGTAAGTATGACACAGTTTAAATTACTGCTAACTTAGTCCATGTTAACGGCGAGCTCTGTCCGTGATCTGAACTGACATTACCACAGAAGAAAGAGACGGCCATATACAATAGAAGCAGGTTAAAATAGGACGGAAGCCCACATTTATGTCATGCACAAGGAAGTAAGGTCGGTGAGCGAAGTGAAGGGAACTGTATCACGGTGTTGTGGGATGACGTCACCGGTTCATGGTCCTTAGGAACTGATAGACATCAGCTAGAAGTAAAGAACGTACAAACGAATACACAATTTGTCGATGGGATGCACTCTGTTGGATTCTCAATACTCGGCTCAACAACTAGGGTTGAAAATGCAGTACACGATAAAAAATACTCTCCAGAAAAAAACACTCATAGGTACGAGGACTTAGACATGAAACAGATAAGTGAACATACATGTCGGATACTGTCAACCGCACACGTAGTAGTGACCAAGTAAAACTTGAACTCCGAAAAACTACTACGAAATAAAGGTCAAACTATTACCATGGAGATACGGTTGATTGTACTACGAAGGTAATTTTATTGTTAGTGTATGGGGAAACATATTTAAATACAGTACATGGTCAGATGATAAAGCCCAGGCCATTCAGCATATAACTATTCATTTACTACAAAGTTGTAGTTGGCTGGCTGTGAGCTTTATTTGTATACTATAGTTAAGGTGCAATTTGCAGGCGAAGGATACCTCCTTACCGACAACAATTCCAAGCAAGTCCTTCCGTGGATATCACAAAAAGTGTTATGGGTCAGTACAGTGCATTTGATAAGCGTGGAGATTTCTAGATAGAATACTCTATAAGTACACCATAAAAATTATAGACATAAATTAGGTATATGGAGTGCACAATTTGCGGTCTTATCGCTAAAATCGATCTTTTACAGACAACCTTTGGATGGATTCGAGGGAGAAGGAGAGACAATACTGCAAGTAGTCAGTGGTTTACCATTTACATATACAATACATACATACATACAAACATAAAGCATATACTTATCTATATAAATATACATGTACATACATAGATATACATAAAATAATAAACATGAAACAACCGCAAGGAACTATATGTAATGATGATGTTTAAGGAGAGGAAGTGTTTCTTCACCGGAATTTTAAAAGTGGACGATGATTGAGCACGCCTTAACTACACACATTTTTACATACCTACCGTGACATTTGAGCATGTTGATTGTGACTCCCTTTCTTAGGTGGTTTTAGAGAAATGTTTCGTAAAAGAATGACCAGAATTATCACTTACGGACGGTAACTTTTTCAACTAACAAAAAAAATTCAAAAGCTCTGGTGTCTCAAACAAGAATCAAGCTTCGACTGACCGAATTACAACCCGACGCCTTGGTTAAATTCCGGCGAAACTTTGTATTAATCATGACAAAGCTTTTCTGCTACGACTGACTGCTATAAATTCACTAAAACTGTTAACACGATGACATGTCACAAAAGTTCATAGTCACGAATATACGCGTATGAATAATAAATTATGTTGTCATCGCTTGTATAAAATCCACAACCTCAAGATACAATCATCCATCACTCATCGGTATAGAGTATAACCGTCTAGCAGGCGGATTCTGAGGAAGTATTGTTTACTTCCTCAGGATTCTGAGGCTGAATGGTTTTTCTGCTAGGCGTTTGATCTCACCTTCTAAGTAGGTACGTAGATCATCATTATATCTGCAGCCTTACTTTTAAAATCAACGTCAATAGGGTCGCCAAGTCGCGCTGCCAACTAAATGTATATAGATACCTATAAAGTGGGTGGCTCATCTGGAGTCCGCTTGGTTACGCAGCCAACCATATACAGTTTGGTGCCGACGCGACCTGGCTGCGTCACCATAACGTTCCGATGAGATACCTATGGCTGACTTTTAAGTTAAATTGGTCCTTTGATCACACTCTATTCGTTACACTTTCATTTTTTTCTCACAAACTTCAATACAAATCTATGTGAATTCCAATAGTGTATATTTTTTTATTTTCCAACTTACATCTATCATTACAGGGTAACCTATTGCGATAGTGTACTTGTGTAATTCTTATCCAAACTTGTGTTAACACCGTCATAACCAGTTGACCTTAGAGGTTTGTTTTTACATTCCGCCGCGGATTGGAGCACCATAATCTGCGACAATGTTATTTCCTCGAGCATTCGTTACCCTGCTGCGCGATTGGTTATTTCCTATTGCTGAGTTCTCAAGGAAAATGCGATTTATCGTCGTTTTGAGCATCTGCAATTGTGTGTGTCATTGAGTCTGTGGTTTTATCTGGTGGTCTTGGAATTTAATCCATATACATTGTTCGGAATTGAAGCTTTACTTAGTCTTTTGCGAGGGTTTTCACGAGCAGTTCTAACACAACTAAAGTTACTAGGTGCTCCTGTCTTGAAAGGCATTGGAACATGAATACATATCATGAACTTCAATATTTTCATTTCGACATCTCAGTATTGCTAAAGCATAATATTGCCTATTAAATTGCATTGTGTTTTTGGAATTGATATGGAAAAAGCTTAATTCAATCTCCACATAAAAGCTCGCACAGACAGGAGCGATGCGACTTTAGTGGAAAAATTTCTATGGAAACTTCACGGATGTTGTTCTACCGGTGTCATGTCGCGTCGTCGCGTTCCGCCTGTTTGCCTTTAGATGAGGCCAGATATGAAACATACAAAAAATCGCGGGCAGTAGCATCAAACTCAAGTATTTCACCGAAATATAATCGGAACATTAGGACGCAATAAAATTGCGTGACAACATAAATTGCTCTTATAATGTAGTACAGCACGCATTCCAGTTTCTTTACGATGACGGTGACATTGCCAGCTTCGGACGCAAGGTTACCGGTGACCTAACACTTTGCTTCTAATTGCACAACTATGAAATGATTTCATAGATATTTAGACACGTACTAGCTAGTGGCTAGTAACTAGTCAATGTTAATTATAGCTACAGGCGACGACAATGAAGGCGAAGGACTTCCGGAACGGAAGTTAGAGACTGTTAATGAAGATAGCATAAATATCATTAGATTACCACACTCAACAAAGTTCAGTTGAATAGAATGCGTTAAAAACGATGACCTCATTAGAAGTGAAGAAGTCGACAAGCAAGGAAGGCTGGAATAATCTGGGGCTGAAGAATATACTCTTCGCTAGTCTGTAGATAACGCAATAAAATACTGGTGTTAGTAGATAAGTAAGTAAGTTAATTTAGTGCACATAGGAAGACAATTCAATATTGTTGAAACATATTATAGGTACCAACTACTCTACTCACCTGGACTAATGTATGCTAAATCCTTACTAGATAACATATCTGGTGAATTAAAGAATACTCATAGGTATTATGCAAATCCGATAAGTGTCTCTCGAGTTATAAGTGGGCACTTACGGACAGACTTACATGTTTTAGTTGTATGATGTGCTCTCGAGTAGACCGCCTGTTTGTTCCAGGTATTGTTGTTACCAACCAGCTGGAATTCCGTATATCTATTGGGTAAGACGTAGAATGTATTTTGAGATCATGATCTACCTATCATCTAGCTATCATGTAAACTATTTACTCTTTAAAAGATATGCTATGATTAGGTACCTTTTATCTTAATTTGACCGAGATCTATCTTTTGAGAGTACTTGTACGAATGTACGCAAAGTCTAATGGCAACACCCAGATTCCATAGAGTCCATCGTTCTTTGTGGAACCAGCTAGCTGCAAACACTTCTTGTTTGAGTTTAAATTCAATGATAAATTGCCCAATCAATTAGGTTATAAAGCAGGAAGGTAACTCGAAGCCGGAAACCTCGTCATCCCGGAAAAATACGTTTTTATGCGCTCCACGAATTCGGATTGATAATGATGACAATGAAATCGTTTTGATATTTACCTAAGAATATTTTCGTAAGCAAAGTGTTAATTGTCGATGCTAACGTAGGTATAGACTTGTAAATTAATACAACTTCCTTTATTTACTTTGCTACCTGCGTAGGATATGTTTGTCGGCTTTATCGTTAAGTCCTTGATATAATTTTCTACGTAAAAGAAGTAAACGTAGGGTAGGACGTTCTCAGATTAGGTGGAGTGACGATCTTTGCAGGAGGGTTGGCAGTAGCTAGAAGATAGTAGGCGAGGGTCGTACTGGCTTTGCAGCTGGAAAGAGTTACGTCCAGCAGTAGACTTCTACAAGGTGGAAACGACAATACAACAATAAATTAAACTGCGTATATCTAACTAGCTGCTGCCCGCGGCTTCGCCCGCGTGAGTGTCGGAAATTACCCCATACATCCCCATGGGTTTTAAGTATAAATATTGAGTTTCGAGTTAATCGGACAGCGCGTTAAAATTCTTCCATACAAACACGTCAACACCCCCCAATCCCCCTTTAGGGGGTAATATAGAAAAACAAAAAACTACAAACTTTATAATTTATTTAGATAACTATTCGTGCGAAGTTTCATGTTTTTTACCTCAAGGAATAAGATTTTTCATACAAACTTTCATCCCTTATTTTACCCCCTTAGGGGTTGAATTTCGAAAAATCCTGATACACGTTATTCTTAATTTTTGGGTTTAAGTATAAATATTGAGTTTCGAGTTAATCGGACAGCGCGTTAAAATTCTTCCATACAAACTTTGACACCCCCCAACCGTAGGATAGGATACTTTTCCGGGATAAAAAGTACCCAGTGTGGTGCCCAGGATATTAAAGAATAATTATACCAAGTTTCATCGTAATCGAACCGGTAGTTTTTGCGTGATACCTGAACAAACAGACAGACAGACAGACAGACAGACAGACAGACAGACAGACAAAAAAAATTTAATCACACTTTTGGGTTCGGTGTCGGTCTAGTAACACCCCCTGCCATTTATTTTTTTGATATTTTCAATGTACAGAATTTTCACTTCTACAGATTTATTATAAGTATAGATGACGTTCCCAGTCTGCATACAAAGATCTCCAATAGTTTAGCCACTATAGCTAGTCCAAGATTGGCAAAACCCACAGTCGGCACATCACTACTATTTACTTTGTTAGAAAAAATCACTTTTTATTATTTTAATATTAGGATTTATTTGATAGTTCCTAAATACTCCTTAATATTGCCAGTTTTTTTCATTTATTGTTGTATTGTCGTCTCCACCGTTGTAGCTGATTATGATTTCTCTAAAAGATGGGAAACAGTATGAGTGTCAGTATCATCCTGGTCACGAGCTTTAGTGCTACAAATTAAAACCATTGTACCGATTTAGGGTGATTGTCAATTGTTTATTTAGATTGCTATTCTTTCCTTCTTTCAGCAGTGCTACCCTTTCTGAAAACCCAAACAAATACCATCACGCCTCTAATCCCAAAAGGGTTCGCCAGAGTTGTACACCCACATTTCACCAGTTATCTTCAAGTCCCATTGTGTAGTTGGGGGCGAGCCTATCTCCATCAACCGGGCACTACAATCCAGACTAAGGGCTGCTACTGAGAAATTCCTGATGGAAAAATCTAAGAATAAGCCAGGCCAATAATAGGATGGTGAATTGTTTCTGTAACTTAGAAAATTAAATTTTCATAGACTAAAGGATGTATTCCACTAAACGGCTCGCATCGCACCGGGTCGGAACGGATTTAACAATCTTTGAACGATATTTTTAATCGTGTACACACTATTTAAATTCTATAATACCTAGCTTGACTGCGGGCGTCTTCCGCGACACGCGAAGGTAGCCGAAAGTATGCTGCGACGCGCGATCGGCTCCGTTCGCCTGTTGTTGTATCCGATCGGATCCTTTCCGCTGCAACACGGTAGGCATGAAACTATTTGCCTAGGCGCAAAAACGTATACATTCGCAAACGACGGTACGGAGCCGATCGTATGCGTCGAAATCCTGCCGGACGCGATCTTCTGTCGCCGCATTTGTTCGGATCCTTTGCAATCCGATGCGATGCGAACCGATTGGTGGAAATCATCCTTTATTATGCCATTACATTGTTGTTAATAGGCACCATTAATTATAAAACTGTGTCGTTCGCGTGACCCGTCAAGGGGCTCGCTTGAAGAACGATGTAGGGCAAGAAAACCGAAGGACCAATAATTCTTGTTACTGACGAATAATTAACCGACTTATTCAGGTCACCCGTTTCGGGGTTAACACTGTTTAAGTTATTCATGATTGGTATCTTGAAGAATTTTTGTGGTGTATAAGTAACCTGGTTTTATAAGAAATTTGTAAAGAGTTCGATGGACCTAAGTGTTAAAAAATGTCGTAATTTTTCTTTTGGTTTCACGAAATTTATAGCTCGTTGGCATGGTTTTGCTCGTGCATAATATTCTTTTACTTGTTGGTAAAGCAATCGATGTGAGGTCAACGAACATACAATAATTTAGTCTAGTCTCAACGCCCTCAATTTATATACTACACTACCGTCCAGTCTGTAGTACTTCATCATTCTCCTGCCCTTCATCACCATGAGCTTACGCCACTGCTGGACGTAGGCCTCACGAATTGCACGGCATTCAACTCAATTCTCGGCAACTCTCATCCAGCAGCTACCAGCCACCCTGCGAACATCGTCGCTCCAACTAGCCTGAGGGCGTCAAGAACACGTCTTCCCTAACGGTTATCGGTTCTACGGCTAATATAGCCGGCCCATTGCCACTTCAGCTTGCTTATTTTCTGAGCGATGTCGACGAATTGCCAGTTCTCTGCCGGATCACCTTGTTCCGGATTCTATACCTCAGAGAGATTCCAAGCATAGCTCGTTCTCCTGCCCTTATCCCAATTTATTTGGGGTCTGCCCACCATGTCTTCTTCTTCCTTACTTCTCTATTAGTCGTTATCTTGGTAGTCACCCCTTTTCTAGCTGTATCATCTTTCACACGGTCCATCCATCGTTTTTTTAGTCATTTCCGACTTCAATAGTACTTAATAAGTATAATTGCCCGTATCATATAAATGCCCGTTTACATAGTTAAATTTGTCACAAGTCACACTCGATTAACTTAATGGCCTTTTAACTATTGGACCGAAAACCTATACCTACATAATTTATTGGATTTTCATAGTGGAAAATAATTGGGGAATCTATTTAGTACTTGAATTATGCTTCGTACAGACTGGCACCTCGCAACGGCGTTACGCGACTGTAACCGCCTCGTCGGTGCCGCGTCGCGCCAGTCTGCACCAGGCTTTATTATCGGATCTATTTACCTACTAAAAGGTAGTTTAATACGCATAATAGATTAAAATAATTAAATGCTTGCGTGCTCCTAAGTATGATTTAATTTTAACTAGCTAGCCACAGGCAATTAAATATGCAGTCTCTAGATGTTCGTTGAGGTCATTTAATTTCGCACCTATAAATACTGTGTATTGGACAAATTTCCGATGTCTGACTTTTGTAAAGAGGACAATAATGCAGATACCGAGGCATGTTCATATTTGATTACTCAAGTGATTGTTTTAAGCCTCCTCCTTCCTTACAATTTCTAAGAAACTTTCACGGTAGAACAATTGCAGTTATCACGTCGCGCTAGTCTGCACAAGGCTTTATGTTCTCCATTTATTGAAAGGAAGTGGCAATTAAGGCATGTCTCATGCTCGTCATGCGTCACTTTGGGATTGATTGATTGGGTCCTTTGATCCGAAAGGCACCGGCCGGATGGAAATCGGTTTTGTTGTTGATTCTATTTTCAGAAATGAAACAAAATCTTTCCTTAAATGTGCCTATCCATTACCCTTACCTAAGAACATCATTTATATAAAGCCACTAATGCCTTTCATGGACATGACGTTCAGTAATGCAGTACGCGACCAAGGAGAAGACCATTAGTTATACGTCTTGTGAAAGATGCTGGCACTAATAATGAACCTATTTTAATGATGCAAGTTTTACCTACTTGGTCGGTCCATTTACGTAATTAAACAAATTAATAATTCAAGTTGGTAATGACCTAATCACACGAAATACTTAGTGATACAATTAGTTGTGCCAAAGCAAGATGGTTGCGTGTTAAAAATTTGACTCCTTAAATTATTTTAATTGTTTTCCGCATTTTTATGGTGTTTCCTTTTTACTGCCGAAAAAGCGGCCGGTACGAAAAAACTAGTAGGTATATTAGGTGCTAGGAACACGTTTATAAATAAACAAATAACTATTTAATTTGAAACTGGTTTTGCCTAAATATGCATGATGTTTTTTTTCTTGAACTCTGTCAACATTGGGAAATCCGTTCGATAAAGCAATGTCATTGCACTTCTTTATGGAGTGAGGGGAATTTCAATGGCAAGTCATTAAACTCATTTCTAAAAGAATCCTCTATTCTCTCTTTAAAAGAAAATGCAGAATGTAAAAGAAAATGTGTTGGCACCATCTGACGGCCAAATGCAGAACCGCGCGCTCTCATTCAAATCAAATAGCGCCCGCATCCGCGGCTTCCTGTTGCGCACTTCCGTCTCTTTGCATGAAATCACTCCCACAGACTGCAGGAAAGCGAGAGGAAAGATGTTACAAAACCAAATAAAAAATGCGACCTGAACCATCCACCATGTAACACCTCTATAACAATATTCTTACAAATAAATGGACTATTCTATGAATGTTTCTCAGGATAAGGAAAAAGTTCATAAAATAGATACCATAAAATAGTTCACCACACATGACGTGTTGAACTGGAATGTTACAATTTATCAAGTTGTGGAAAGATTCGATGCGCAACCAGTTATAATTACGAAGCAATCTTACTCAAGCGCAGAGCTTAGACCATTAAATAGACGGATACAGAAAAACAAGTCTCCACTGCGTAATGACATCAAACTTACAGCTAAAGTGCACTTTGTGCCTGCAATCAGTTATTGTCCTCGTGACCTTTCAGAGTTTGCGATTAAATACCGCTTTAATGTGTTAAACCACAACCTGAACTTAACATAAACATAACATTGTGAACATTAACATCACGCCTGTATTCCCCAAAGGGTTAGGCAGACGTGTACCTTTACTATACCCACATTTCGCCAGTTATGTTTGAGTTCCATGTAATACGGAGCGAGCCTCTTGCCAGCAACCGTGAAATAAATATTCTCACAATATGCGTAAGCTATGCAAAATTATTACCCACAAATCCAGCTTAACCGGTTGTCAAACTTTTGGACCAGCTGCTTTTTAACATGACGTGGTCCTTTTAAGCCTTATACGTCTTGTTAACTTGGGGTTTTCCCAACACTTAACTGCAGCCACTATTAAGTACCGGTGTTCTCGATACCGTTTTCCTTATAAGAATAATGTTTCTGTATTAACGTGGAAACTAACATGCTTGACTGGTTTAGCCGGTGAAGCTGTGACGGATGAGATTGCGATCTCTCTTTATGCTATGTGGTGCCTATCCGTCATTCGTTTTCGAGAAGTTTAGGCTCGTAAAGTCATACCTCAAATGATTCAGGAATGTATCACTAAATGGTTATGGCATTGCCTTGTTGTGGCTGTCGGTATTAAAATCAAGCAATAATTAATGAATTTATGAATGTATTTTAAATGGTTTTTCCATCTGGGATTTCTCAGTAGCAGCTCGGAATCTGAATGTTGTGCCTGGTCGATGGTAATAGGCTCGCCCCGTATTAAAGCCTCGTGCAGACTGGCGCTACGCAACGGTAGGACGCGACTCTAACAATACATTTTCTAAGAAAACTTCACGGTAGAACAATTGCCGGTGTCGCGTCAAGCCATTCTGCACGAGGCATTCTGTTGTCGTAATCTAAAAAATCATTTAATGGCCTCACAAGAAAAGGTCAAAATTGGCAATTTATCAGTCGACACAGACATCTTTACAATCACAATATTTAAAATAATCTTCAAACCACAACTACTTCTTAAGTAATAATAACATAAACAAAAGCCACAATAATAACTTCGAGTTTTAGAATCCCACGCGTTGAGATCGAACGTTTCCGTGAGTCACAGTTAGAGGCCATACCTTGAAGTTTTGGGTCTCACGGTAACACTACAAGTACAGTCCGTCCGCTGAGAGAATGCGTTCTTGCCACCTGTCAGCTTCATACTAACAAATATGTGTTTTGCGAATTTGATCTATAATAGTACTAGAAATTGTCCAACTGACATGTCAGGAACGCACTTTCTCGACGGCCGGACTCTAGGTAGGCAACCACACTATAAAGAACAGCCTACATGCGTGACTAGTACGATGTATAATAATGATTGTTTGTTTGGATATTCACACTTCCATCATTTGTATCATTTGGGAAGGTGAACGGTCGATGCCAAAAATGGGAACCTTCGAGATAAACTTTATAACTTTTGACAGCCTCGTCGCTCTAGTGGTTGCATGACGTCCCGATCCCCAGGACGGGCAAAGTGTAATTGGCTTTTTCTATTAGGATTTTTTTAGTTACAACCCGGAGTCTGGATTTGTGCCCAGTTGATGCTAATAGGCTCGCCCCTTGTTACATAGGACTTAAACTTAACTGGCGAAATCTTGGCGTACGTGTGTAGTTGTAGGTACGTCTCGACCCTTAACCCGGCGGTAACCCTTTGGGAAAAATAGGCGTGATCGTATGTTATGGTTTCTATTTTTTCTAGCATAATACTCGTAAGTTCATAACATCTTTTGATACGATTCAGTCACAAAAACACAAAAAAAAACTTGGTCCTTCTAGACGATTGGCTTTCAATGTTCAAAATTACAACTTTATTTTTATATTATAGCATCCGGAGAGCTGACTCAACAAAAACTTAAGGCGAGGGCGACAATGACATAGCAATAACACCGATCTCGAATCATACAAACATGGAAATAGAATATGACGAACTTGTGAGAAATCCAACAATATTAGATTTGATTATTGAATCGCATATTTATTAGTGGTACTTCAGTACTACTTTACATTTCTATTATCTTACAGCAAAATTATTTAATCAATTAACTCAATTTAATTTATTGCAACCAGTGAAGAGATACAATGATTGCAAGTCATTGCCAAACGTCCTTCAAAATGGTGATAATGTGCTTTGTCAACAAGGCCATAATGCATACTAAAGAGGTTGCGTATGGTGCTGATTGCAGAACCAATAGCCATCAGTTTGGCAACCATTTATCTACTTTTTATTACACCCGTATCTCAGAAGGGGTCCCCGAAACAATGAATTGCAATTTTATTGATCAATTGCCATCAATTTGTATTGTAGCAATATTGTCAATCGCTAGACGAACAATTTGCGCATCAATGTTTATGGATCCAACAAGATGAGAAGGAAGGAAAAGCAATTTTTTTTTGTTTGGGAAATTGTCAAATCACTTCTCAGGCTCTGGGCGGAGTGGGAACCCGAGTTCCTTCAGTTGCCTGTGTGTTACCAAGGGCCACGGTAACCCTTTCGGACTTTCTCGCGACCCTGGCAGGCATCGGCCCTAGCGGGCCCCGTCAGATGTGCTGACACCTCTTTGAGGCGTGCGTGGAACACAACGCGCCGTCAACCCGAGCCTTATCGGGGGCGAGCTACCCATTGCTCAGCGTCCGCAACAACGCGCCTACGGTGGCCAGGAGTCGGCCTGGGATGCCCGACGCCCAGGGCGTCACCTGCGGCGAAAAGCATGCGACAAAAAGAGTGATGCATATAGAGAGAGAGAGGAAGGTCAAAGAAAAGATGGATGGACTGTGTGAGGAATGATATGAAAGAGAAGGGAGTGAATAATAGCGTGACGTTTGACAGGGGATAGTGGAAAGAGAAAACGTATTGCACCGATCCCAAGTAACATGGGATGTGGGCAGGAAGATGGTGACGATAATGTTATGTACTCAACTATTTTTCAAACTTTATCATAATCGCTTAATAGGTGGCAGGAGGCAAGTGATACGACAGGTACCTAAATTCTATAATTATGTCGAGTAGTCTACGTGTTTCGGAAAGCAAGTTAAGCCGTTGGTCACGGCTGTCATTTGTGGATCTTTGACAGTCATTTCGGGTTGTCAGAAGCCCAAAATTCTGACAGCTAGTCTTACCAAGGGATATCGTAGTACGCAGTAACTGGGTTGCGGAGGTGAGATAGGCAGTCGCTCCATGTAAAATACAGGTATTCAGTAGCATCCGGTTGGACTGGAAGTCAACCCCAACATAGTTTGGAAAAGGCAACGCAGATGACTCTTAATCTCTTATTAGCAGGGACGGAAACCGGTATGATCAAATCGAGAATTTTTCGGGTTACAAATATTTTTTACAGGTATTTTTAAAGGTTACCTTAAATTGAATAGCACCAGTATAAATACCGGTTATCGAAACATTCGGCCGTCGGCATTAGTCAGAGGACGGGCATCGCCTATATTTGTGTAACCGGGCATTAAAACGGTAACCTTAAAGATGTGTTTCCTCTTCGTGGGTTAAGCAGATTATAGCGGCAACCTAAGTCGTAGAAGTAACCTAAATTCTTCGATACAGCTGTACCGTAATTTATAAAGGTTTTCGGTCCCTGCTCAGTAGGTGGAAAGAATGTCTGCACATCAAGTGTCACGATAAGTGAATTGTAGGCATAATTATGTTGAATAGTCGAAGGTTATTAAGACAGAATACTTATGAACATGATAATGTCTAGTGTGTACTTAACGCTAGGTTGTATTACGATACTCACAAGGTGATAACATCACTCAAAAAGGTAAGGGCCAAATATGCGGTACCAGAGTAACATTACGTAAGGATTTATTTGAACAACAACTTAACACCTCCAACACAGAGCCGTTTTTGAGGAAATAAATTATGGCCACAATCAGCACGATCAAACATACTCTAGACCGTATAGCATTCAAAGGTATGATCCTACATAATCTCTTCACCTTAAACATCGTCTTTTATCACGCAATCCTTAAAAAGTGGCCAAGTGCGAGTCGGACTCTCACATGAAAGGTTCCGTCCCACCGTACCTACTATACTTTCTATTATTAAGATCGACCAAAAACACCGGAAAACACGTTTCTTCTAGGAAAACCTTTAATATTCATATTTAATATTTATTACTTATTTATTTATTTTATTTAACCATTTATGCACACACATACAAACAGACAAGAAGAAAGGAACAGAAAAATACGTACAAAGGCAATGCTTATTTCTAAATAAATCTCTTCCAGCATACCTGCGATAGGAAAGTACATAAAAGAGATGTAGACAACGTGTGTAACAGTAGAATACTTACTAATACTTACACACTCTGAAAATTTCAAGTGTCTACCGATAACGGTTCAAAAGATACAGCCCTGTGACAGACGGCCAGCGGAGGCTTAGGGACTACTCACACTTATTCAGCTCTATTCAGCGTTTGTCCATAGAAAACGCGCAAACGCGTACGCGTCCTTTCAGCTATCCGCAGCTGAAAGGACGCGTACGCGTCTCATACAAAATCGTAGTGTTCTATTTTTTGCCTGTAACGCTGAATAGAGCTGAATAAATGTGAGTAGTCCCTTAGGCCACTATTCCACTGGCGATTTACGAGCGTTGGCGCTTCCCAACGTCGCTTCTCAACCCCAAGAAACTCGCGACGTTAACGTGACGTCTGCGCAACGTTGCATTTTACCACTAGAAACTTGCGTTCGTTACTTGTAAAACGCCAGTGGGATACCGGCCTTAGTAATGGGGTTCCGTTGGCACCTAAAAACGCCCTTAAAACCGCCAGCGTAAGTGAAACCAAGCATTATAGTACTTTCAAATCATTATGACATTGGAAACAGAAGGGAAGGCGTATCTAACGTGTTTGCCTATTTATACTAGCGTCCATTTCTATCATCGTCAAGTATTGGAAAGGACTCCGTTAACCTTCACTCAGAGTTTAGACCTACGTTAAGACCCACTCTATTCTTAGTAATCCTTGTGTTCGACCTGCAAGTTCACTCTCTTCCGCATTCTATTTGTGTGCGGATTTTACTGGATACCTTCTGAGAATTTGGGTGACTAGGTGGGTTTAACAGAGGTTGGAGTTTTAGATCGTGGGTTCGAATTCTACCCAGCTAGGCAGTGCTCTAAAACCTAGAACCAAAATTTGGAAGACATGAGACTATGGCTTGCAAATATTGCCCGTTTGGTGGTTGAGTGGTTACCGATTTCTAGATCGTGAGTTCGAACCCAGGCAGGCGCTTTACTTTGTGTAAATAATTTAATCACCACTGCTCTGAAAACGGTGAAGCAAAACATTCGTGAGGAAACCGGCATGTCCGAAAACCAAAAATTCAAAGACTTTGATGCATACGCTGGTAGATTATAGTCCACTTTTTCTGATTGAGAGGAACCCTAAGTCGCAGCAGTGAAAACATTAAAGGGCTGAATGTGTCATAGAGGTTTCATACCCAAGTTTTTATAGCTAGCCCATTAAGCCTTGTGTTCACCAAAATTTAAATCAACTGATTAGATATTTAATCAGTTCTTTATATAAAATTTCCTTAGGAATTTTGACATAAACCAACTGTTTAATACCTAACCGGTGGTTTGAATGTTGGTGAACACAGGCCTAAGACTAATCTATTGGTCCATTACTTAATGCACAAATATAATTAATCAACAACTGTCATTATGTCCTTGCCATTCTATTGTCATAGGAATCGACAGTGTTTATTCATGTGTCGACAGTTCATTAACGCGAGTAATTATTAGATTCTTGATAAGTACCGATGATAATCGATGCTTTGACATGCAATAAGCGAGAGGTATTTGCATCAGGAAAAATACCATTATTAAACCAACTAGCTATAGGATTCCCTGTGTTTGTTGTTTCCATATCACAAACAAATCACGTACCGAATGTTTCGTCAAATGTCCAGAAGGTTATATGAGAACCTATTTGTTGTGACGCATGACGTTAGGAATGAGTTTGCGACATGTTAAAGCCTAATTTAGGTACGAATACCTATGTTGTTACATTTTTTTTTTAATATAAAAGGGGTTTTTGTCCAATAAGGATATGTGAACCCCATCATACCTTATAACAATGTAAATACACTTTGAAATAATATACAAGGAGAAAAAAAAAAATAGGTACATTATAGTAATACTAAAAAGCTGCTACTCACTGCTGAACGACTAATACTAAATGCTTCCGATTTAGGGTTTGTCATAATGCTTTGAATCAGACCTACATCCAGCGTATTTCACTTTAATCCGTACGGCAGCAAGTTGCGTTCATCTTGATTCCGGACACATTCCATCAGTTGAAAGAAATGAAAAAGTGAGTTGATTGAATGATATTGAGTTTCTTGCCCGTTCTACTTCCATAGAGATCTACATTTTGCAATTGTCAACTAGCCAGACCTTCTGACTAACTGACCGACTCCTTGAGAATTCAAAAGTGCCTGTACATGGTATAATTGAAATAAATACTTACTTTGAGTTTGACAAAATTAATGACAATGTTACCCAATAAAGATGTCAAATTACTAATTAGTCCATGTTTAATCGTCTACACGATTTGGGATCGTGTTATATGACTGTAGCTGAAATACATTCTTGATCGGGTAATTTTTGTAAATGGGTGAAAGTTTCATGTTCATGAAAAAGGTTCAGAATTAAATTGTTATTTCTAAAAATTGAGTGCCTGGAATTCGGCGTTGTTGAACTAAAGGACCAAAAAATATTGGAGTGTTCGGGCGTGGATGAGAGGACCACTAAAAGTGTGGTGGATGATTTCCATTGCGACATCGTTTACCAAGCCTGATGGCTAGTCTACGACATAACACAGTTTTCTCCATACGTGCAAAATCAACATGTGGGTAAATAAATGTGGAATGTTAGCATGCAGTGCGCGGGAGAAAGTGGCAGCGTGTCGAATAACTTAGCATTATTGCCCACCAGCCGTGAACGCGGCAACTTGTCGATATGTTAGCATCTTCACGCAATGCCCTAAGAATTACCACTGTTGTTATATTGCCTGCTATCATTGTTGCGTTAGTTTTTTGTCCAGTCAAGGACCAGTTCATATTATTATTGTTGTCTGCGATGGCTCATGAGATGCATGTACAGCGTGAATCAGAAACGTGTGGTCATACTGTCCCATACTTTTGACCACACCTTTCTAACACACGCTGTATTAGCTCAATGTTCTGCTTTTCATATTCGTCCAACCCCATATTACATGGAAAGGTTGCTAAAACATTTTTTCCTCAAACTTTTTTCTACCAGCCTGTAATGTAACGGCACCGGAAATCGGAAAAGAAACTGCATTTCCGTCTCAATTAAAAATATCGACAGTTCCGGCACTGTTCGATCTGGTTGTAAATACTAAAGAGCTACGTAAGCAGGTCTCAGAGTTGAAATCCTTGAGTGAGCAGGTTGCGCTCGCGTCACGTCCAATCGTTGTTTTTGCCGAGAACAGCCGAGGTCACCCGAAGCTACATAAAAACTTTAATGTCCTTCCTGTTTTTATAGGATTCCGATGTAAGGTATATGTAACCAAGTCATCAGACTGTTTAAAGACTTGGAGTGCTGAGTGCGTTGAACATGGGCCTCCTAATGGGATTTCACGGTTAATGGTCGTGGGAAAATCTAGCAAGTATGTTCTTATTGGTGATGTTCTTCAGAAAGGTCAGGTGCGTATTATACTCGCATCTGGCGTGCGTGTATGACCAGATGTATGAATGTAAGCTAAGGAGTATGTAAGGATCGTAGCAAGAGCGTTCTGTAGTTTAGAATAGAATAGACCGTGGGGAGAAGGCGTGAGTTTATGTAGGTATGAAAATTATCCAAATATTTAACGCAGCTCACGCGTTAAATATTGCCTGCACCTATCACGCATTCTAAAAAAGTGTTTTTCGTAGAGTGGATAATTTTGATAGGTGTGCTGTGCTCAATTACTCACATATATAGGCATGTAATTGTCAGAAATCAGAATGCGTTAAAGGGTCTGTAGCTGGTAAACACTGAACGCGCGCTCGCTACGCTTCTCTTCTCATTATTTTAATTTTAAAATGGATATTCGTAGTATTTCAAGGATTTTTCAGTATTTCTAATTCAAACTAGTTTAAAAAATATAGATAAGGCCCACTCTAGAAGCTATCTCTCACCGATCTAATCGAATCGTGCGCAGTTTTCAACACGCAACATTTTTCTCAGGACTAATCGCTCAGAAATACCTTTAACTGGGTGATGAGTTAACGCTTCTCAAACGTAACATAACGCTTCAATACTGCTACCATCTAAATTGTTTAAAAAAATTGTCAGTAAAAACCGCGCGTGTTCTCACTTCGAGGTATATGTATAATAAATATTCTGTGGTAACAAAGTGTAATCAAACAATGCATGTCTGCCACTTCCGGATGGCAAAGCTTCCCATGGCATACAATAATTATTATATAAAAACACAATAATTATAAAGTTCTAACCGGCATTGGAACAGCAACATGCCTGCCACAGCAATGCCGGATACAAGGGCAGTCCAACCTTTCGGCGATTATTGCCAGGATGTCATTAAGGCTGGCCCGCTCCCGGCGCATAATGCACATTAATGACTAATTATTACCCGAATTAAAACTTCGTTTAAGTGAATGGCATCTGGGCTATCCTGTGATTGCCTTAAGTTACTAACTTAGAGCCTCCAGCCAGGGCATAAAACTAATACCAAAAGTTAGGCGAACGCTCGCTAAGGGCACCCGCTGTGGGGTACGTTCTTCGGCTTAGGGCGTCGCTGGTGGGAGGACAGCAAGTTGGGACAGGCTGGATCATATCTGGGTAAATATTATTAATCGAGGAATTTAAAGCTACAGGCTCAGCTTCGGCGCGGGCTGGCACTTCAACCAGCATGAGTCGGCGGGTGTATTTCATCAGGGTCGCGATCGCGGAAGACTGTGGTGAGCTCGTCTGTATTTGAGCACTGTACTGGTGGCCCTACTGCTCTCCTGGAGGAGGCTTATGGGGTCATCTGGGTCGGTGAGAAACCAGCAGGTTCCAGAATACCTAGCTTAAAATATTTGGACCCTTTTAAGGGTTCCGTACCCGAATGGTGCCAAACGGAACCCGTTTGTTTGTATTTGAATATTTAAAGCTAAGTCTGGGTTACAAATAGTTACATATTTAATCAGTGCAATAAATAAAGGAGACTGAAACGATTACATACAATCTTGGGCCTAGGTGTAAGAAGATGAAAGTGGTGTCAATTAATAGCTTATATATTATCAACCTTTCACTGAAAATTCTGCGGATTTTGTCAATCTGAGAACAGAGATATAAGAGATAAAGAGATTAAGTAAAAGTGAGGTTATGTTACAATCTATAACTAACAGCTGATTCCTGAAGTGCAAAATGTGTTCTTTTGCACTAATAGTTATTATATTTACTAGAAAATGTTTGAAATATCATATGAATGAACGTCAACGACTTCAAGCGATAGGTAGGTAACAGGTAAGGAGATAGGGAAAGGATGTCTAAAATAAAATAAAAAATCATTTAATATTGTGTTTATTCGTCCTCTATTATAATTAAAATGTCGTCTAGAAATTGTGCAGGTGGTACTATATGATCTTGGTACCTAGCCCAGCTGAGGTACCATATAATGCACATTATATGAGCGCAACAGCCTACAGTTCGTTTCCCTACTATACAATTACAGTAATGCATTACTATAGCCTCCCTTCCTCTACGAGAGCCGCTGACAGAATTGTTTCATCGTGTAAGGGTCGTCGGCCCAGTGTATTGCAGTGACCATTAAATATCCCACAATTCACACAGCGATCCATAGGTACCTATAATATCCAATCCACAAGCCGGCGGTAAAATCCAAAATAACAATTCCAAGTCAAACGTGTGAGCGATCTTCGGTGTCCAAGGTGAAAGCAAGGGTCGTACAAGGTAGGCAGGGTCAGAATCCGTAAAATACAAAGCAGTGGTCGTGAAAAATGGCGAATAATCGGGAAAGCACTCAAAACGCATCGGAAAACACTAAACGAGTGAGCAAACAAGAACAGTCGGCAACTGTCTAGTGTCAATGTCAGTCAGCTGTCATGTCAGTGACATAGACTAAAAATATAAGAGAGATTTGAATCGATATGAAATCGATAATCATTAATATTGGTTTTTCAGTAATTAATTGATATTTGATTTATTAATATGACTGTAATTATATGCACTATATTGCATATAAGTATATATAGTGCATTTAATTACTTTGAGTTAATTGTTTAGTGCAAAAGTTTTATTTTCGTAACTGTGTAATCGATTATTGAATCGATAATCTCACGAAAACTATCTTTCTCATATTTCTCCGCTTCCAGATTGAGAATTGAAGTGATTTTTCATATTCTTAGATAAAAAAATATGTCTAATTTTTTAGATCATATCTCAACTTATTACATTTGGGCCCACCGTTTTCCATCTCCTTTCGCCTGTCACAATGCAAGCCATTGATTATGATTGCGAGTGTGCTGCAACATAAATGTAGTTTATTGAGTAAAATACGAGTTTCGCAGATGCCCAAGCATTACGACTTATAATTTATGATGCAAGTATGTTTACAAACAGGTCTTAGATGAATTAATTGATGACATAATCAACTTGTGGTAGAAAATCAACAAACGCATTAAAACCAATACTCACGATTTCTAAGATGACTGCACTTCCTTTTAAGTGGTTACACTAATGGTTGGTGAACATGATACGATATTTATCAAGACTGTAATATTTATTTGTCATATTAAGCTAGGGCTTCCTAAGACTGCCGGGGTCGGCTTCCAATCTAACCAGATGCAGCTGAATACCAGTATTTTAGATGGAGCGACTGCCTATCTGACCTCCACAACCCAGTAACTTTGTAATACGATACCCCTTGGTAAGACTGGTTGTCAGACTTTCGGGCTTCTGACGACTCGTAATGACTGTCAAAGATCCCAGAATGACAGCCGGCGCGAAGCACGGAGGAACCTCGGTATGTAAAGATGGTTACCCATCCACGGACCAACCCTGGCAAGCGCAGCTTAACCTGATGGATCAACCCGTGCGGCTGTTATTACTTAGCCACGAGCTCCACAAGCTTAGAGCGGCTCTTATTATTATTGTATGCCACATTATGTTTAATTCCTCATCGAACAGTTACCGTGAAGATTGATGCTATAATTGATGCAAATCGTGTCAGTGCAGTGAGCAGTCGGTTGCATGATAGATTATACAACCAATTTCTTGTTACACATCTTGTCGTTAACAAATTGTGGGAATCATTAACTGTTTCGATTGAAATTCAATAGAATTGCAGATTTTATGGACTGATTATTGTCTACTGTTTCCGCTGCTTAGATAATAAAGAAGGTAAAGAAACGAAAGGAGTATAAACAGCTCCAAAATCTCAGTCATGGACTGAATATCCCTCCAAACTCGATTTTTGGGTAGTCGTTGAACGTTATCATCGTACTTTAGCAGTCCACACAGGCCACGAGCCTAGCTTAGGCACCAGTCTCTCACAATATATACTTACCTGAATTATTGTGTATCATTGACGAATCTAATGTAAAAGAATTATATTGTGGTCAGAAAATAAAAAATAAAAAAGTTGAAGTTGAAAGTTGAATACTTAAATGAAAACATTTGTCTAATAAATAAGCCACCTTGCGAAGGGACAGGAGAGCAGAGAGCCCGGACGGCCCGGAGTTCAGAGTCTGGTTTATTCACTAAGAGTACAATGATTTCTTTCAACCACCACGCTACAAATGAATTTGGTGGAATCATTATGGTGCCCATGAAACAGACTGTGCCTACTGATTACTCTAAATTATAATTTTAATGTTGAAATTTAATTTACTTATGAGCTCCAGAAGAGTTTCTTAAAGTAGGAATTAATAAACTTGAAGTCAATGACAAGGGAAACTCATGAATATTACATGGTTCCAGGAAGTGGTTATGGTTTCAGTTCAATTGTTACAAAGAAAAATACAGAGCTGATAAACATGTCATGAGAATCTGTCGAACCATAACCTAATGTCACCAGAATGAGATAAATAATAACAGTTGAATTATTATTCAAATTACATAGGTAATATACGGAAAAAGAAAACCCCGGAATGAATTAGTCCTTATCTCTCTGCAGTGTAGACTGCTATGTAAAGTTCAGTCATCATACTGACTCAGAACATGCTATTGAGAAATAAAACCATAAGACTTTATAATGCATCTGGTGAAATAGTGAACTAACATAAATGATAAAACGGAGTGCTACAAGGATCTTTTGGCTTCTGAACGACATTGACAGGGCAGCATTGGTAAACAATTGTCAGAAATGGTCATAGAAGAAGAAGTTTAATAAAACAAGATGGCGTTAGTTCCGATGTTGGCGTCGCCTCATAAATACCTTGTACTGTATACGGGATTTTGTCCTTTAAAACCAGCGTCATCATTAAATTCACAAAGGTAGTTATCGGACTAAAAGTGAGAAGATCCTACGGAAAGTTACTACTGAGCACGAACAATCCTGAGGCCTTAGTGTAAGTTTGTAAGTGAGTACACGTAACTAAGTTAAGATTTGATCATAATGCTAAGAATATAAAGGTGACAATAAAAATCTTAACGCAAACGTGATGATAGTTTAGGTTTACTCACTTGCAAACTTACACTAAGGCCTCTGATTACGTATGTGATTGCGATATAAGTACTAGAGCAGCAGGATTGTGAAATAGTTAGTCCTACACACGGTAGGCAGTGCAGGATAAAGATTGGATAATAAAGAAACAACTTTGCAATCTCCAATCGATAAGCAACGAACGACCTTGACAATGAAGTCTAAATAGTAATTACTGATAACGATATCTTACATAAACTATGTTACAGAAACTTAGCGTCATACTTTCTATGACTCCTATGATAACGGATGATTGAGTAACCTCCGAATAGTTGTAGACAAGATGAAAGATCATTATATCTTCAGTATTGTGAGAAGCACTCATTTGAATAACTTGGAGAATTCGGGGAGTGACAATGGATATAGAAATTCAATAGGGATTTAGGATTAAAGGAGACAGCTAGAAATAGTGGGCATATAAGAAAAGACGGTATGTCCACGAGCTTTACGAATTTCACGAGAGTTACGAACTGCAGATAACGCTTTAGGTAGGTATCGAGAAGGTTCATTAATGTAATGAATTGAGGAAAATGAGGATTTATGAATGAATCTTGGAAATATCAGGGACATAAATATCTTGGCCTTATCGTTATTGCTAGGAACAAGGTAAAATAATGAAAGATGTCCAAATACCGCCAAATGGGCATTCCTTATTGGAGCGGATTCTTGACATTTATTACAATTTTGAGTTTTTGATTTTGTTTCTTTATCCAAAATTGGTTCGAAAACGTTATCTCATCATTGAACATATATTATTCGAATTGAACTGTCATCATTTATGTTGTGGCTCATCAAAATCTGTTCTTGAGATTTGGTTATTTTGTATTCTTTAGGGATTGTTTGTTTCTTAGAGATTTTATTTCGTGTCAATCATTTCAAAAAGCGACATAAATTTAACATAATTGTAGCAAGTTTGTCAGTTTTCGATTAATTGATACTTCGATAGTCAATTGGTGTTAGATGATTAACGCATTGAGGTATTGTTCTCTCAGATCTGTGTCATTGACACTCGGAACTGGCGGCAAGTACCGTGACAACGGCGGCCTTCGTATTATGCGACGCTTGGTCAAATCCACACAATAATGCACTTTTTGTTAAAAGCCTACTGGCTGACAAATTAACACCTCACAAATGCACTTTTTGTTCACGGTAATGGGTGACAAATTGACTAGGCATTATAATCACATTATTACGTTTAACCATAGGTTAGTAGCTATATAGATAGATAAAGCGTTTATTTGGTGCACACAAAAGACACAGCATAACATACAAAAACTTGATAAAATAATAAGTAAGTAAGTAAATATTGCCGTCACGACCACGCGTCAACGTTGCGATTTTTCGAAATTCGAAAAACTGCACTAATTTCTTTTTTCTTATCCTTTACTTTATCTGTCTAGGTATATAATAGTATTCACTTTTTTTTATTTGGAAGAATAATTATGTGGTTCTGGGCCTATGACCTGTTATATTTAATAATTAAAGACAGTGAAAATAATTTGAACGTTGTTTTACTTTGGGAGATTACCAGAGACTACCACTAATACAGAGTTATGTAACAATAGACAAACTAAATAAGGTCTTAAATTTATAACTACAACACCTACAAGGTGCTATAATATATACAAATTAAAAAATAAACAAAAAGTAGAAAACAAGACATTAATTGTGACAGCATTGGCTATGGCACAAGTGCGGTGTGCGTCTCAAGGTTGCACCAAATGGGAGTCCAACTCAGCATGTGTCAGGCAAATCTGGATCCCTGCAGTGACATACTGACGTCAAGTGGATCCGATAAATTAGGGTTGTGAAAAGAATGTGCGGAGTGAATAGTTCACTCCGCAAAATCGTTTCAACAAAAACCGACTCTTGCTGCGACACAATAAAATCCAATTCAGGTCGCACAGCGCTAATTACCTACAGTTATATTCACATCGAAGTTGCCTCTCGCATAACTCATATATCTTCTGACTACATTACCCTCACTGAGTTGGCCCGACAAGACGAGCCAACCGCATACTTGTAGCTTCATACCTAAAATGCGGAGTGCGCCTTCTGTATTATTCTGTGGTTTAACGAAATAGGTACTGCCTGTTTATTACCCGACTACGGCGAAGCAAAAAGGAGGGTTATGATTTTGACCGGTATGTATGTATGTATGTATGTATGTATGTATGTTCATTTGTTCCCTCATAACTTCTAAACTACTCATCATAGTTTGACAAATGGGGTATCGTTGGAAGCGTCTCGGTCGTCCGATGGTTATAGGCTATGTGACGTCACATTAAATTGAATATGGCGCCCTCTAGAGGACAAAAAGTCATGAACTAAAAAAAAAAGTTTTTTTAATGGGGTCGTGTTGGGTATCAAATGAAAGGGCTTAATTAGCACATTTCAAATATATATATATTATAACCCTAAAATAATTTAAATAACAATAAAAGTACCTAAAAAAACTAAAACTCAACTATGGCAAAAGAAATGGGGTACCGTTGGAAGCGTCGCGGTAGTCCGATGGTTATAGGCTATGTGACGTCACATTAAATTGAATATGGCGCCATCTAAAGGACAAAAGTCATGAACTAAAAAAAAAAGTTTTTTTAATGGTGTCATGTTGGGTATCAAATGAAAGGGCTTAAGTAGCACATTTCAAAAATATATATATTATAACCCCAAAATAAATTAAATAAAAATAAAAGTCATAAAAACTAAAACCCAACTCCGGCAAAAGTCAACTAAAAAGGTATAAACAAGTCATCACAGACAGACAAATTAAAAATCCGGAGTCACACGTACATAATCTATTCGATTTATCCCCTAAACACGTGTGACTCTGGATTTTTAATTTGTCTGTCTGTGATGACTTGTTTATACCTTTTTAGTTGACTTTTGCCGGAGTTGGGTTTTAGTTTTTATGACTTTTATTTTTATAGGATGTTAAGTTTAGGAAGGTATTTGTGTGATAATTATGTTTTAGTAGTTTTTATTTTTAGATGCCGTTACAGCTTCTCTCGCATAAAAAGTCTTAATTTACTGGATTGAAACTGCTTCGTTGATCTAGTAGTCGCTTGCGCTACTGCTGAGCATCAGGTCCTGGGTTCGATTCCCAGGTCGCATAAAGTTTTATTGGATTTTTCCATCAGGAATTTCTCAGTACCAGCCCGAAGTTTGGATTTGTGCCCGATTGATGGCCATAGGCTCGTCCCCTACTCAATGGGATCTCAACGTAACCGGCGAAATGTGAGTGTGCTATAGGCACCTATACCTCTGCATAGATCCCATTCGGGGATTACAGGCGTGATGTTATGTTATTTTATGTGAAAACTGTAGTTTTTATATTTACAAGAGACAGATAAATGTATCATATGATCTGAATGGTTGGTTGTTTCTCCCCATTATACACTTCGTCAACTTACGAACATAATATTTTCGAGTATTTTCACGACTACCCTCTAATCATTTCTGTGTTATCGCACGTTTAAACTATTATCACCTTCTATGTTGTCGTGTCGTAAACTACTAAGTGACTGGGATACACGAAATACATATTAGGCAGCCACTGAAAGTAGGTACTTACAACATTATAAAATTGCGTATTACATACGCGTACGCGTATTGCGTACTTTATTACACACTAGCAGCGCCCCGCGGTTTCACCCGCATTAGTCGCGATCCCGTAAGAATATCGGGATGCAAAGTATATATACCTATAGTAATCCAGGTTATCTATACATATAATAAAGCTGAAGAGGGTCGAAAGTCTGTACATGGAAGATATTCGAAAAAATATATTTATTTGACCGCGCATCACGTGAAAACGGCTGAACGGATTTTGATGCAAACTTTACTAATCTGTCGAGGGATTCCCCGGCCAGGTTATAAGCTATGTAATATCACGCCCTTAGGAACTAAGCAAAATGAAAAAAGTCTGAAAAAATACTAAGCGAAAACGTAGTTATTTAGCGCGGGCGGGGTGTAGGGATGCGACGCGGTGTTCGGTGGTCCGAAATTTCACGCGGACGTAGTCGCGGGCATAAGCTAGTAAACTATAAATGTGTGCATTCAAATCCGTTCAGTCGTTTTTGCGTGAAACAGCAACAAACATCCTCACAAACATTCGCATTTATAATATTAGTAGGATGGGAATGTACGACACGAGAACCTCGAAGGTGATAATCGTTAAAACGCTCGATAACACTGAATTGATTAGAGGGTAGTCGTGAAAATACTCAAAAATATTATGTTCGTAGTTGACGAAGGTCGTTATTAAATAATTTAGGTTGTGGATAAATAAGTGTGCTGCAACATTGAAAAGCAAGTCTGTGGTTTTCAATACAGCTTTATTTGGTTATTTGGTCTACAACTATTTGGTCATTCTTTAGTCTTGGTTTAATGTTCGACTGATCATTTGACTCGCCCGAGAAAATTGCGTCTTTTACGTTGATGCTGCAAATTCTAATGCTGCGTTTTGGCGTGTTAGTTTTTTTACAGTGATTTTATATTGCTTTGCAAGCTCCACACTTCAAAAGTGTTTTCGTCTTTATGGCTTAAATACTTGAAAGTAAAATGATACATAATAATTTTGTTATTATGTGCTTAAAATACGTTCGTGTCACGGCCAGCAGCGTGCGGTAATGTGTTAATTAACCTTTAAGGCTGCATTCCAGCAGTTACCACAAAGATTTGTTGTTTCAGATTTACGTAGGGCTAACTTTGAAAACATGCAACAAAATATAAGGGGGTGTTCTACCCATCAATATGAACAACTTTAACTATGGGAATAACTAAGCATTCGCAAAAAAAAAATTGACCTTCTTATACAAAATAGTCCAATCGGGTATATTAGGTATCGGGTACAGGAAAGTCATTTTTTTTGCGATTTCAAGTTGGCCCTAAAGTAAAAGTTGTTCACATTGATGGGTCCAACACCCCCTTAAATTTTGTAGCATGTTTTCAAAGTCAGCCTGTATACTTCGTATCATATGATGAAATCTTCAAACTTCTATAGACGGAAGAAATAAATTAGGTAGGTAGGTACTAAAAACTGCTAATTATTTTTATAAGTTATTCATGTCTACCTTCATTGTGAAGTATAATGACTTTAATTTTAATATTTATACTTGCGTGTGGCGTAGTATTTGAGGTTTTGAAATTAAAATATTATGAATCAAGAGTCGCTTAGAATTATTATGCAACAAATATACCGGTCACGGTCTCAAAGCAATTAATTTAAAATATCTGCATTAATGTTGAGCTGGTGACCATGCTGGCACGTAATTGAGCGCCAATTAAACTTTAATCGTGGTGCTTAACAATAAAATCAATTCTACATTTGGAACATACTTTTTTTTTTTTTTTTTTTTTTTAATTTAATTATCATATATACAAAGAACACAGGATTAAATAATAGATAGCAATCAAAAACCACTAAGGTTTAAACTTATGCTATCGTGAGTCTATCTCATTATCAAACTATACAATTAATAAAATATTTAGGTCATTAAGTTGTTACAAAACAATCATTCCTTTAAAATACTTAAGTAATATTGCCTAAGTTTACATTTTATATTTTTAGGTGTAATACATTTATTTATTTCTGAGGGTAGACTGTTTATAAGTCTCGGTATAATATAACCGGTAGTTCGCTCGCCATACGTATTGTTGGCGGGCTGTGTACGAAGCCTATTCTCAGAAACTGCCCGTGTGCATACAGGATGCTCGATTTTATTTCTTAAGGATTCATTGAAAAATTGTTCTTTCAATAACAAAAAATTTAATTGTATATGAACTGGTAAGACATTACAGTGTTTAAAGAGGCCATTTATATTGTCGTAAAGTTCGTTTCTAATTTTAGGAGATACTATTGTTTTTAAAATACGAAGTTGAAGTTTAAAAATACTATCAAGGTAAGTTTTATAGGTACGACCATAACTGCTTAGGCCATACTGGATGTAAGAGTCAGCCATTGCGAAATAAAGCATTATCTTCACTTTGAAGGGCAGGCGGTTTTTTAATATGGTCATAATAGCGAGAAATTGCCGAAGTTTATCGCAAACACGTTCTATGTGATAACTCCAATTAAACTTATCGTCTATAATTACTCCAAGATATGTTTGTTTACTGACAACATCTATTTGAGGACAGTTACAATTAATCGCATTAACCGTATGCAAGCAGTCATGGTCATGGGCTATTAAGTTCCGTAAGGGCAATTTTTTAATGTATGGAGATTTAATAACCAGAAGTTTAGTTTTACTTGCATTAAGCACTAAGCCAGCATCGTGACACCATCCTGTTAAAGCGTCCAGGTCGAGTTGTAAGCGTTCGCATGCTATTTGAGGATTTCTATTAGCAACTTAAATGCGTGACTTATTTCTTTGCGTTTATCTTGTAGGTAGGTAGTTTTTTTCTGTGTTACAATTTATCAGAAACTGAGGTACAAGTTCAAAGGTACTAGTTAACCAATTAAGTAGGTACCTAGTACCTATGCCTCCAATGACTACACTAGGTATACTTGTAATGAGTCTTCCACCACAAAAGAAACGTGTAGGCACCTAAGACTTGCACCTTAGTTCTAAGCCAAATGACACATTATTAACTACCACAGTTAGTTAAATAGGTAAGGTATGTCTCCAATTACATACTACGTCATCATAAACAGTTTGTTACACAAAGTTTACCAAATAAATATCAGTTTCGATTCAAGAACACGACTCAAAGTTACACAGGTTTCGTTACAAAAGCGTGTGTACCGTGTGTATTTACATTCCGAGTGCGTGCGAAGCGATACTTTTACTTTCGATACTCACAAATAACCGGTCAAGCAAGGTTGCTCCGAGATACTGCCGCTGACTCCAAACAATTTGAACAAAGTTTCTGAACACAGATAGTGAACCAAATAATTAATTTCTCACAAAAACTCACAATAATTTCACACGAGACACCACGGCCGTTTGTTTTTGTCCGGTAACGGTAAAACTTTATGTTAGTAACTTAGTTGTCAGAATTAATTTAACTAAGTTCCGAAAAAGTTATCACTGGGTTAATTTATTAAAATATTCACGAGTTATTGTTTTATTTTACAAGTTTAAAAGTTTTATTTTCGATGATATTATCGCGGAGCAGGCGCGTACAGTCACCACCAACAGCCTTTCGTGACTGGTTGAATTGAATGAATGAAGTTGTTCGACGACGCGCGACATGGCTCGCACACCTGTGCAAGTTCACTAACACCCCGGCAGAATACGAGTGAACGATACTCGACACTACCACAACTGAAGCTCACTTCCTAACTGGTCGTGGGTTTTTTATAAAACCCAATGATTCACGCTGAGTAAGAAACTGGCGTCTGTCAGACTTCGTGGTGACTGGTTTTTAGATCTATCATTATTTTGTTATTTTCCACATTAAAAAATATGAAATAAGTGTTATGTATTGGGTTTTCCCATCTGTTTCAGTGGCAGCTCGGATTCTGGATTTGTGCCTGGTTGATAGCAATAGGCTCGCCCCTGTTACATGTGACTTAAACATAACTGCCGTGATGGCATTATGGGTGTACTATTGGAACACGTCTGCCTTACCCTTCGGGGAATACAGGCGTGATATTACGTTTATGATAAGAAATTCTCAATCGCCCACTGAAAATCAGCGCTGTGGGTCCTCCATAGCACAGCATCATGCTGAGTGGAAGCCTTCTTGTCATGACGTGCAGCTGCCGACTATGTCTGTTTTATGCTCGTGATTATATATTTTTTTATTATTTTCTGTTTACCCATCTTTTTGTATGCACGTGTTTCTGTGATAAATAAACAATTTTTTTCTTTCTTTTCTTTATTTGCCTGTTCGAAAAATTGAATTTGAAACTTGTTTTGACGGTTCAACGACTTTCGGACGGGCCTGTGTCTTTGTTGATGAACTTGGAGAGACCCCCAGGGTTTGTGGCGACCCGGTAAGTGGCGATATTATAAGCTCACCCTCTATTATATGTATATCATAGCTAGGTACTAAACATACTGGCGTATTAAGGCTGTACAGAAACACTTTTGACCTCTGCTTATTCCATCTGGAAATACGGGCTTGATGTTATCGAAACAAATAAATAAAATTGAAGTGTCTGTTTGTAATGGAAAGTATATTCGGTTCGGTTTTTGTCGGTCTGTCTGTATGTTCCCGCTAATATCCAAAACGGCTGGACCGATTTTGTCACTGGCAGATAGCTGATATTATAAGGAAAAATGTAGGCTACTTTTATTTTATTTTAGAAAAATAATTAAAGTCCCCGCGAGGGAAGCCGCGGGCAGCAGCTATTGTTAAATATTAATTACGATGTCGGAATCTGCTAATTGAATATGCCAACTTTTAAAGTGTTTGCTAATTGTTTTGTGCATAATAAAATCATCAGGAAGTCGGTCCTTTTAACTGCAAAAATATGCGGCTAATTTAATTGAAGGACGAAGTTAATTAATTCTTACAAAAAACCTGACGCTTTTCGCGTTTCTTCAGTTCGCTATTTCAGGCTTCAACAAGTTAATTACCAATGCCAATAAATTAGTTGCTTCTTGTTTTGTTTACAGGCATTGATTTTCAAAATTTGCACTAAGTAGGTAGGTAGGTACTTACCTGCCTTACCACTTCTTCGTTTGTCGTAATTTAAAAATTAAATTAGAACATTTTTAAAAACAAAAGTGTTATTTCTGACTTTTTTCTTTTTGCTCGGCTCCTAAGTGTCGTAGCGTGATGGTAAATAGCCTATAGCCTTCCGACTAGTAGTTTCAGAGATAAACGCGCATTCAAACAAAGACAAACAAACAAATTCAAATTCAAAGAAATATATCTAAATGTCGTGGCACTAAGGTAAAACGAAAAGAAACGACTCTTGCCGATTTTGCCCGATTTGTTAATTATCCGACGAAATTAAGTTATGTTACTCAGCCACTGGCTAGGGTTCATAGTTGTCAACGTCAAATTTTACTCTCTTACCTGCGTTATGTCAGATAAAATGGTGTACATAATTATGAGGCAGTTACGTGCTGGGGTGTTAATACATTAAACCACCAACTTTTCTGCAAACAAATGATTCTTATTCTTACCGAAACAGGTTTCGCCTAAACCACCGATAACGGTCGGTTACGGAGCACTCGTCAACAACAAACGTTGGGTCAGTGACCTCTTGGGGCCAATTACCATTCACAATCAATTTCGAACCAAGATTACCTTTTGAGGTACCTATTAAACATTGCACAAGGATTGTTTGGCTCTCAAATGACGTTGCCAGAGGGCGCTGTTGGTTAACTTTTGTGAAATGTATTAAAAAAAATGGCGCATGTATACACTGCTGGGATACAGGGCTCCTCTCGGTGAGAGAGAGTGAGAAGTAATCCACCACGTGGGCCCAGTGCGGGTTAGTAGATGTCATGTCTTAGAATTTTTGGTTCTGGGATATGCCTGGTTTATCAATAATCGCCGCAATTAAAGTTTCACTTCAAAAACAAGATGGCGGCGTTAGTTCCGAATTCGGCCACGCGCCGAAACTTCCTTGTACAGCTACAGTGAGCTCAATATAACTTGTCCCGTGACGCGATTCGGTAGTACTGTTCAGTCAGTCGCCATTTTGAACTGTATTAGTAGGTATTAAGAGGGTGCATCCTAAAAGTTGGCAACGTCGTAAATAGCTGTCAAATATTTACCTGTTTCGATTCATTTGGAAATAATACTGTATGGAAATAAGAAATGTGGCTAACCAATTGACTAGAATATTAATAATGAATTGCAATTATAACATTGAATTTGATGTTTTACCCGTTTTAGGTGAAAAAAAGGCATTTGGAAAGTTACCAAATACTTTTTTTACATCTAAAACTAACTATTCGGTGTTACGATATTAATTATTGCATTTCATAATCAATATTCTAGTTCGCTAGTTAGCCACATTTTTTATTTCCATACAGAAATATTATCAAATTAATCAAAACAGCGAAATATTTGACATCTATTTGCGACGTTGCCAACTTTCAGAATAAACCCTCTTAAACTAAGCTTGACAAGCAATGGTGCCAACCTGACGGCAATGAACAAGTTATAAGGAACGGTCTGTACAGCTACAAACGTGATGAAGGATGACAAGCCATAACCGTCATCAAATATTGAAAGAAGTGAATAAAAACATCTCGCCAGTTATGTTTATGTCCCATCATGTAACAGGGGGCAAGCCTATTGCCATCATCCGGACACAAATCCAGGCTCCGAGCTGCTACTGAGAAATTTCTGATAGAAAACTCAATAATACTTTGCCCAGGACCCAGGACCTCATGCTCAGCAGTAGCATATTATAGGCACACCTCTGCCTAATCCTTCGGGGAATACAGGCGTAATATGTTTATATTATGAGAAAAACCAATGACTGTCATTATATTTTTATTGATATAATTTTGTACAAATAACGGCGTATATTACATCGGACAGGTCTCACATACAAAACTAATGCTAGTCAAGCTATGTCACAAGTAGTAACTACGTATGTATCGATACTCTCAACACACTCACGACTCACGCTTGAGTTAACTGAGCACGAAGGTATGACGACACAGAAAAGGTGGAGCTTGCCGCTGAAAACTGTTGCCAAAAACTTGGCGGAATGCGAATCATGTAGCATTTTGCAGGAGATAAAAGTATCTCTCCGTTTTTAACGCTACATATGAAGGGGGCGATGCAAGACTGGTTCGTTCCACGATGTGCCCAGCTAATTCAACCGAGTCAAATGCACTGAAATATGATTCATTTACAAAAATCTCTTTATCAAAAGCCAGTGGTTAGCTAATTTAGACAAATGGCGACAAGCGCAGGGATCAGGTCAACAGAATGACGTATAATAATTATTTATTATTGCATTTATCATTATATTGTTTCGTTATAAAATTTATTTTTTATTTCGTTATTTATTTTTATTAAATAATTTAACAATTTGTTGGTTCTGATACGAGTATATAATTCCAAAAGTTCATTTAAAATAAGTTACATTTAACCCCATTAACCGCGGTTAAATTAAATGAACTAGCAATATCTTCGCAAATTAAAATGTTCAGTCAAATAATGGGGAGACCACAATAAAGATATGTAGATATTTATGTAAATAATTTCCACACCCTGTGAAATACTATAATTGACGAAAATTATTGGTGTAAATGAAATCCCAGTGAAGGGCATTTAGGGTTTGTATCGAATTATTTGCTCATCAATTGTTGAATGGCAGATATAATATTAATGACTAGCTGACTATCTAACGTCATTAAATCATCGTTGAAAGTACATCCCAAATCGATGAAATTGGTATTTCCATTAAATTAAAATGGGTTTATTTAGCATAGTCATTGTCACTCTAGATGCGAAATGACGTAATTAGTTAAGTCTTTTGATCATTTAAATTAAATTCACACAATTTAACAACATTACGCTACTTTACATTTAAACATAGGCTTAACTTTACACATTCATCAATTTAATTATAATATAATCTTTCATTTAAAATTAATCATTTCATATTAAGTCACCCAAGTTGTTTTAAAGTTAAAAGTAATACAAAATGCACATAATGGCCACCATTGAACAATTGATAAGCTCCGATACCTATCGTTTATACATACAAAGCGCGTAACACTACCGATAGATATAAATATATGTATCGACTATATTATGACTAATGGTGCTAGGTCCGAAGCAAACCAACTCGCGAAACAAAGCAAGACAACACACACCCGGGAACATACAGCTTTTATTTGCAAATATATTACACAACTGGATGTCACATTCATCTCTTAAGTAGTCATCAAAGTCCATCCATATAGTATATAATATGGATGGACTTATATGACGGGTAAAAGGAACTCCCAATAAAGACAAGTCAGTTAGTATAACAATTTCTTACTTTTATCTTGTATTTATGACGCTATCGCTAATTTTACCATAAATATAATTCAGACTCAGAACTTGTATCAGAAATTCAGAATACAACAGATTTGTAAGTACACACAGCGGCAGCAACCGGAACAATTATGTTGAATCTACAGTCACTTAACAACCTGCGTGACAAAGTGAATAATGACAGTAATGGTGCAGAGCTTTTAAACAAACCGTGATGTTAATTTTAGTTGTTTTTTTTAAACAACAAGTACGTACAGACACATATTTCAATAACATTATTTAGGCTGTTAAAATCAGCAGTTCAGATTAATTTACACTTTCATTTAAAACCATTAATTTTGTAATTACATCGAACCAAAGTTTTGATAGAAACACTGGCAAACAAAACCGTTCCCGGGCTTAAATATAAGGGCTCAATTAATCAATTAATATTACAATATCATCAAACTCTATTGTCCTACTTACAAATGTTCTAAAACCACGTTCATATGAAAATGTTTTCGATATACAAACGCTATGTATGTATACTTATTGAACTATTTTACATGGACACAGCTAGGATAACATTTTGAGAGCTATTCACAAGGTTGTTGTCGCTCGCAGGTTTGTTTTTATTAATTTTTCCTGTTAAAACAACTTGAAAACTTGAATAAATACTAATATTTAACAGTACTTGATTAGACTGAAAGCCGACCTAAGAATGTTTTAAGGTGGCTAGGATTAAGATTATGGATTTTGATAGGAGTTTTAGCTCACATAAAGCTCGACCACTCAAAACCATCCCAGCTACATCTGTGCAATAATATAAAATACACCCACATCGTAACAAATTGTGATTAGCTATGAAACAAAAGGTTCCTTACAAAATGATACTGCGTGCAAACCACTCGTACGACTAGAATTTTATTTAATTTAACATTACAAATAGTTTTTTTTATATATCTACTAGATAGTAAAGCACTTTGAAAAGTTATTCCATCGTACATGGAAAATAAATTAAAATTATAGTATACTTTAATGATAAAAATAAATAAGAGTAAAAAATTCATAAAAGGTGACAAATTTAGAAACCCGCAGTTTACTTATTCTAAATTGACTAGAGTATTCATTTTAAAACTAAAACTCAAACCATCGATTTATCAGGAAACGTTCAGAGATTCATATCAAAAATGTTGAAAAAGTTCGTATTGTTATTAGTTTATTGCCTCCGACATTTAATTTACATTGATATGTAGCCACGGAGTGATTGGTCGTTACAAATCGAAAGCAACTTCTGACGAAAACGAAGACAAAATCTATGAGACACACCTAACACTAACTTTAACACTGTTTCATTTAACATTTAACGAGTTTAAATGAACTTGTTAAATGTAAAATAAAGCTGGAAGGTAGTAACAAATATTTTATTCACTTAAATGAACTTGGTCGGTTCATTTAAATGAATAGTGCATGTTTTATGGCGCGCATCGTCCCACGTTGTTGGTGATGGTGTGCGGCAGCTTGGACAGCGACAGCGGGATGTCGAAGTCGCCGCTCAGAGAGATCTGCGATACACAGCCCACCAGCCCGCGAGCGTACCTGCCCTGCGTGTTCAGCTCTATTGATGGTAGACCACCTGGCAAAGGAAATTATTATTTTAAGTAATACATCATTATTTTCCAGTAGCGGTTCAAGTAGAGTAAGGCAAACACAAACTTTTTCATAGCCATCTGTGTAGTACCCGTGTGTTTTATGTAAATATTTCGACAGGCGTTAACTGTTATTTTGGTTTGAAACAGAAGTAGTACCTACTTACAGCTGGACTTTGAAAATTTAAACGTTAAAACAACATAACATAACATCACGCCTGTATTCCAAGAAGGGTTAGGCAGTGGTGTACCTATAGGACACCCACATTTCACCAGTTATGTTTAAGTCCCATGTAATAGGGGGCGAGCCTAATTGCCATTAACCGGGCACAAATCCAGACCCTCCGGGCTGCGACTGAGCAATTGACAACATTTCAAAAATGACACGGCCATAAAACAAAAATACCATTTCTTTATTTTCATATCCTGAGTTCAAATATTTTTTTAAAATATTTTTTTATTTCTTCATTTCTGAGAAAAAAAATTAAAATCAAAAAACACGTCATGACGTCATAGAAATAGTGGAATGAGGTAGTTACCTTTGCCTAAGCATTCCAATGTATTAGATGAAAACTTGACTTGTCAAACAAGACGTCAATGTCAAAAGTTTGTTTAAAATCTTTTTCTTAGGAAATTAAACTTTAAAATACACACGCTGCTTACTGTAAATATTGCCAACTTTTGATTGATATTTCGCCAATGAGGATAATAACACTTGAAAATAAGAAAATTTACGAATTTAATTGAAAACAAACAAACAAGTTTAGGCACCAACGAGTTTGACACATTTGACAAGATGACACCAGTGACATCTAATAGTTTTTTTTTTGACGATCAAAGGTTTTAACGCTATTCCACTATATGTTTGACGTCATTTGGCGCTTACGTCTTTTTAGAATAAACCGAATTTCAAAGTTAAAACTATGAATGAAAAGTACAAATCATTTTGAAAAACGGAAAAATACCGGTGCCCTAGTTTTGGATTTACTTTTATAAAACGTAATAATACACGCAGGTTAAAAATATGAAATGTTGTCAATTCCCCAATGGAAAAATGGGAAATGCCATAGCTTTAAAACAGTAGGTAACACGGCAATGCCTCTTCGCTATAGATAGGTATGAGGAAAAGGGTGTAAAGTTCTCGTATCCTATATAGAAAAGGGAGGATCCTCCGACCAGACGGGTGTTGTGTCTGGCAGACAACTGCCCAACGATTGTTGTCGGATAACCTTATATATGTTGATCGCGCGGTAAACTCTAATTGCGCGATGCAGAATTTATGTGACATCAGGTCTTTGTTGCGTAGTTCGCATGTGGCGTCGTAGATGCCGCCACAAATACACATCTACTTCACAAAAACTTTCACCTACTAGTAGGTAACTCAACAATACTGACTGGTTAGGCCCACTCAATCTGTGTGATTCTTTCCTCAAAAGACCATTTCAGACACGAATCTACATATTCTTCACATGATCTGACCAAGATTATGTCTGGACTTTCAAAGAGACTGTGACCTCTGAGTTTGTTTCGGCCTTTCTTCTCAGAGTAGTCAGATAGGAAACACCTCATCTAGTTTTGAAACATGTGATTGACGTGTAAAAGTGTTTGTACAAACCTAATTACAGAAAATAAATCATGTATCATTAATATATGTATAGCTGTTTACCTATATACAGTCCGTTCTCAGTGTTGAGCTGCTTGAGCTTTCCGGGCGACACCTTGCCGACGGAGCCCAGTCCGTCTACCTCCAACACGCCCGCTTGTCGGTTTCTATGAACAAAAGAAGAACATTAGATATCTTTAAACCTTCGAACCACACGGAGTAGCCTAAAGAAGACCAAGATCAGAGGCGTAGCGTAGAGTAATATACACATGGGCGAAGTCACATCCGCGAGGGCTCTTTTCTTTCGTTCCCAAGATCTACCCAATAGATATACATACGTAGTCATGATAGTGAAAAAATATAAATGCGCGGTGGGAGAATACTGAAAAGCATTAGCAAGATTTAAATTTCTTCAAACTCTGTCGACACACTCGTATCGATTGTGATTTGAGTATGTATCTCTTTGCACAGACTTCCTTCAAACTGGGTATCAGTGTGATGTCACAGATTACCAGATAAATCACTCACACACTCTACAATCGCAGTACTTACGCGCGCTAACTACCGGCCGCCGGGTCGCACGCGACCCATATCTCGCGGTTGCCGACAGCCGCGAGACGCAAAAACTCACTTTACGCTTGTAAGGTTAGGTACATTTTCGTTCGCAGTGTCTAGCGACTCGGAGGTGAAGGCTTATAGCAGTAGGTATTGAATTTTTTTATGGAGTCACTTTTTATCTGATATTCTGTGGTGATGTCTCTAGTAAACTCTAGTTTTAACTCAGAATTACTTTTTACATCAATTTTAGAATGAGAGCCGGGTTGTTACAAATACATATCCGATTTGGTTTTGGATGTTTTAAATTATTAGTTGGTGTACCTGGTGGCTCGCGCTCTGTGCCACAGACCGTCGTCCACCTTCGTGTGGTTCGCGATGATCACCACCTCGCCGCTGCCCAAGTCGTACCTGAAACATTCATCAATATATTTTATCAACATCTACAAAGGTTCACAAATTAGAAAAAGCTAAAATACTATAAAGGGTGACTGGTAGTTAGTGACCGATACTTAAACACAAGATTTTACTCATCATGATGAACAACTTTCATTATTGGAACAACCCAGAAATCGCGAAAAAAAAAATCAACTGTTGCGTACATTTAAGTTCGCATAGCTCATCAAAATATAGGGAACAGCTGTTTTTTTTTTGCGATTTCCGTATTGGTCCCATAATGAAAGTTGTTCATAATGATGAGTAAAATCACCACTTATTACCAGTCACCATAAACAGGGTGTCTCAAACGTAGTGGTCCAAAGGCAAATGAGGTAAAGCGAAGGGATCCACCTATCATTAAAAAAATTAAAAGCTGGGATATTCTGAACAGTTCAGTTTCGCTATTATTATTTTCAAGAAATTTTACACTTCTACTTGGATTTTTCGACGCTGTGGATATAATTTTCGACGTAACGAGTTCAAATCTGGCCGGAAGATGCCTGTCTGGCAAGGCATCTGTCAGCCAGATTTGAAATAAAAATGTAAAATTTCTTGAAAATAATTAAAATAGCGAAATTTTCTCATTATCCAGGGAGGATTATGAGCAGATTTGCAGATGATCATGTGCAAAGTGGTTTCCCCAGCGAGATTATATTTTAAGGCAGCATGTCATTTGGCAATAGCAAGGTCCAGCTCAGCTCCCCCGGCGCGTTACCTGAACACGAGCACTCCGTCCTCGATGGCGAGCGACAGGAAGTCTGGCGGGCGGCGCGCGCCGCCGCTCCACACGAGCAGGCCGCGCGCCGACACCGAGCGGAAGCGGATGTTGATGTCCAGCGAGTAGCTCACCAGCCTGCAATGTATCACAGGAAATTATCTACTTGATAATCTATTTTTTATTTTTTTTATATAATTTTAATTTTAATTCTTGTTATTTTTACTTTAAATTGTAACTTTATTTCCAAATTGATTGTTTGAAATCTTAATGCAAGCTGTGGTCTCCTATAATTGAAGATGCACAAGGATTTGTATCTGTTTATGTTTTATTTTTAGCATGTAAGGTGTAATCTTTGTTGGAGATCCAAATAAATAAATAAATAAATAAATAAAAAAATTAAATTCACTGACAGACAACGCACAGCCTAAACCGCTGGGTCTAAGCATGACATTTTTATAGCAAAGGTGAGCACGAAGTAAAGATTTCTGAAATATTATCTCATAAGGTGAAAGCTTCAGGGTAGCCCGAGAAATTCCAATTTTCTTACGTTTTTTACAATTTTGAGATCATTATCAGGCTGTATGTTGATCTAAATACCTATGATTCGCGGCCGTATCAAATAATTATTTAAAGAATTATTCTCATAAAAATCATCAATACAACTCTCTAAGTTCATAAATATTCCTATTGAATGAATATGTCATGAAATCATGACATTTGAGGATTATTCTAACTTACGGAGTTCTATTGCTGATTCTTATGATTATAATTTTGTAAAGCCATATTTGTTGCGATCGCGAATCATATTTTAATCAACATACAACCTGACACTGACGAGCAAATTGCAAAAAACTTGAATTGCAGTTGAATTTCGCGAGCTACCTTAGCGCATCCCCCTTAAAGGAGACATAAAAAATGAACGTTTCTATGGAAGTTCGTCATTTTGAAGTTAGAAACATGAAAGTTGATGTTTAGAGTTCTGAGTATTTACGTAAAAGTAAGTTTTATCATCGATTTCTAAAGCTCCTTCGAAGTTGCCGAAAGGAAATCAAATCGGGCACAAGGCTTGTTATAAATAAACATTGATGTGGTGTAATGGTTTGCTCAAGTTAAATCGTAAACTAATGGAGCATTGGTGACTAATTAAAAAAAAACTGACGTGAATGGATTCGGGGATATCAAGATTTTTAATGCTGAAAAGCCCACTGTCTCCCATGTATCCTAGTACGACAAACTAGGGGCTAAAAAGGATGCAACAGGTTTATGTAAACCCAGAAAAACAAATTACAAAGTGAAGAGGATAACCATGAATACAGAAATAAGGGCAGTCTCACCTACTAAAGTTAGATTATGTTTCACCTGATATTTGAACGCACTTTGAAAGCCTTATTAGAAGACACTCGCTTTTCTCTCAAAGTAAAATACATTACTGCCTCGTTGGTCGTATGGTTGCAAGTGCTACTGCTAAGTGCTAAGCATGAGCTCCCGGGTTCGATTCCCGGATCGGCAAAGTTTTATTGGGTTTTCCATCTGGAATTTCTCAGTAGCAGCCCGGAGTCTGGATTTATGCCTAAGTGATGGCAATAGGCTCGCCCCCTATTACATGGGACTTAAACATAACTGGCGAAATGTGGGTGTACTATATGTACACCTCTGCCTAACCCTTCGGGGAAATACAGGCGTGATGTTGTGATAAGTTGTAGAATACATTAACAAGATAAAATTTAAAAATTTAAATAACCCCCGGTACAATTTCAGGTGATGCTGCGGTATCGGTTCTTCTGGTATCATTGAAGTAACAGAATACTACCTGTGGAAGATACGCACATCCAATCATCCACTAGAAAAGATCTGATAATCTTCAAACGGCTGAACCGATTTTCTTGAATTGTAGCTAAGAACACTCTCAATCAAGACATCTTTCAAACAAAAAAATTATAATCAAAATCGCTTCAGCCGTTTGGGAGCTACGAGGGAACAGACAGATACACACGTTAAACTTATAACACCCCTCTTTTTCCGTCGGGGGTTATAAAGAAAGACTTACCGTTTCATAGTATCATCATCATCGATATGAATGAAGCTGTCATCACCAGTAAAACTAGGATACGTGTTCATATCCCCCCAATTGACTTCATTATCACTCAAATACTTCACTTGCATATACGTCTGTCCGTCGTACGGCAAGTCTGTTGCCACGTCATTGTTCCTCTCGAGCCCTTCGAGGAGGAATTGGTGCTTTTTGCTGATGAAGTACTTCTTCTTCTTGAATTTGTCTGTGTGTGTGTGCTTCTTGTGACTGGTCTTATGGCTCTTTTGTTTGAAGCCTTTCTTTGCAACTATTGAGTGGTGGACGTCCGTCTCTGATATGTTGTGCGGGTAGACTGGTATCGGGTCTAAAACTTCTTTACAGACATTCTTGTTGCTGAAATATGAGATTTATATATTGAGGTAGCTTACGAAAATGGTGTGATAAATCATATTTTGTGAAGGATTGAAGCTTTAAACCAGTACATGCGAATTACCTTTACCGTTATTTATTAATACATTTAATGATGGAAACGTGAACTTGTGTTCATCTTTCCTTTGTGTACCTACAGCAGCAGCAAGCAGTTGAATAATGAAACGACAAAAATCTCAAATCAGCAAATGTGTTATGTTCATTTCAGTTCTCTTCATGCGTGAGACTCAACAGCTAAATAGGACTTGATGAAGCTACCAACACCATGGGACTATCTTCTCATTTAGTGTTTTACATTGTTATTGATAGTCAAGAGTACTTACGTGCAGTTACTATCCGCGTCATCACAGTTATCGACGTTCAGTCCGCCCAGCGCCGCCGACACTACTGAGAGCTCCTCGTCATTTATAATCAGCTGGAAACAAAACGGACATGCATTAGAGATCTATCGATCGGTCCGTGGAGTTTCTTGCCCGTTCTTCTCCATATGTACCTACTACGCTTTGGAATGGGCAACTAGCTTCATATTTTCAGACTAACTGTCTCCTTGACAATTCAAAAGTGCCTGTAAATGGTTGAATTGAAATAAATGGTTTGAGTTTGAGTTTGAATTGCTTGTTTATGTGCTGCAGGCTCTTTGCTACCATTAGTAGTAGGGACCGAAAACAGGATGATTAATATGGGTATTTTGTCGATAACAACATTTATATTTTTTACACGTATATTTTAAGGTTACCTTAAATTGAATACAAGCAGTATTAATACCGGTTACCGAAATATAAATTACCTCTATCTTACGCATGCCATCATTAGTCAAAGGACGCGCATCGCCTGTGTGTGTGTAACCGGTATTATAACGGCTACCTAAAAGAGGTAACATGTTTCTTCTTCTTGGGTTACCCACACGGTAATCTTAGTCGTAGACGTAACCAAAATGCTTCGATACTTGTACCCTAATTTATATAGGTTTTCGGTTCTTGATTATTTGGCACAACGATATTCAAATACGTTTGGTAAACTTTGGTAAACTCTCATTTGGTATCTTGCTTATTCTGAGACTCCGGTTTCAAAAAGCTGGTTTCTGATCAGCAAATATGCTATCGAATGATCAATCTCGTGTCTGTGTGAAAGGGAGTGGGTCATAATCAACCACGCTGGCTCATTGTGGGTTGGATAATGTCACAACATGAATGTTATAAGCTTAATAGATTATACGATTACACGGGTATAGTTTAGGAGGTTTATTAGGTTTTGTGTTTTCAGGTAATTTGGTGGTTCTAGCAGTTTTAATGGATTCAGTGTATTTAGCACCTATGGCGGATTTAGAGAGAGATGTCTTAGAACTAATATCGAATATTTACTTGGTTTTGGGTTTCCTCACAATATTTTTCCTTTTCATAAGTCACCGTTTCTTTTATGAGCTAGCATTACTTCAATAATAGGTCTTAGAAATCGGGAGACTCCTCGCTTGCTTTGGCGTTGTAGCTGGATAGTCATGATGAACGGTCTACCTCACCTGTGACACGCATCCATTGAAGGACGTGTCGAGCGCGAGGCGCGCGGGCAGCGGGTGCGGCGCGCCGCCCAGCAGCAGCGGCTGGCGCAGCGCCAGGCGCCGCCGCGCGCCGCGCGAGCTCACCGACCGCGCGCTGCCTGCGCCGCGCACGCGCAGTGTGGCACGCCGCCCGGCTCGGGACACGGACACCGAGTGCCATTTGTTAGGTTCCACTGGGTATGCTGACCTGTGGGTGCACGAATTATAAGTACACTGCGAAGGAAGAAGCTTATGGCCTTATAATAGTAAATCAATTGACCTGCAAAGGTCAACTGCGATATCTGCTATCATTATAAAAACACCATTACAGCATTGGTTCGAAAAAAGCACTACTTACTTCTTTAAATGCGTCTCTGTTGCTATTAAATGCTTGGTACTACATGAATTAACATGATGAAGATGTTGTTGACTGACTTAAGAATAAGAAATACGTAAACTTAAAGGTACCCATCTTGTCATTTTGCGAATAGTGGCAGAGTTATACATTTAAGCATAGAAAAGTAGTATTTTTATTTATTTACCTAACGAGAGCGATGCCAGCTCCTAGATCGAAGGCGAACTCGACGAAATAGTCCCGAAGGTGCAGAGAGAAAAAGTCTCCGTCGCCATCGGCACGTTCAGAGTTGTACAACACCAGACCCTCGCCACTGCTGGGTTTTAACGTTATCTGGAACATAAAGTATTAATGGAAGTTATTTGCATAAGTTTCTTTTTAGATTGCATCGTCGGTTTAGGATTCTGATTTCAAATCTCAGGACGAGCAAATCCTAAAACAAATAAGCAAAGAAACAAACCAACCAAAAACAAATAAACAAACAAACAAATTACGAAGGTTGCAAATCAATGATACTGATCCGTTTGAGGTAAAATAAATGTAAGTATTTAACCGACCAAAGGTTATATTATAAAAAAGCACACGCGATGATCGCTAATCGTGACCTAATTGCTCAATTAATATTAAGTATTGAAGTTATGTAAAAAATGCTTAGTCGTTGGTTGTGTATGGTTTCCCGGTACATGATGGTCCTTCTTTTGGACCAAAAAAGTTGGAGGACCTTTATGAGTAGGTATATGCCACTTTTTTTGATGTTCGAAGGCACAAAGTAATATAATTTGAACGGGTGGTCAACGAGTAATAACAATATTGGGTTTTTCAAAAGTGTTAATTTTTTTTGCAAAACCCGGTACAAATCATACAAAATACTAACGAGTTTTGAACTTCGCAAACGTTCGTATTGCTAGTTACAATAACCAAACGCAGTAAACTAAAACTCATTGCATTGTATTGAATATTTTTGCATTGAAACCCGCCCGCTTGGAAAAGCTTTGTGAAGCAATACCGCTGCAAGTTTCTGTAAACTTTCAGAACAGAAGGTTACTGGGATTCGTTTCAATAATCGATTTCGTGTCGTGTTTTGCTAAAAAGTTTTATTTACTGTAGTTAGGACCTCGTGGCTAAGTAATAACAGCCGCACGGGTCGATCCTGTAAGCTCAACTTTGTCTTAAACGGAGCTGTAAGAAATAGTAATTACTCCTTAGCGATACAAATTACAACTGTACAATCAACCAAACGTCAGTAGTAACACTTGGACAACTACTAAAACGCCTTACTGCTACAAAATAAAGACGCTGTCGAAGCCAAATTGCTACCATCGACGAGCGGCTGACTGTACAACTTTAGTGTTGCAGTTGTAATTAAAAGTGTTGCCAGTATAACGAGCGCAGTTCGCGTTTCATTGCCGCGCCCGTAATAAGGCGAGCTCGTAAATTATCGTTAGAACAACGCTTATAAAACTCTTGAAATTAAGAGAAATTTGCCGCAAGATAATGCAAGAAGCGGGAGTGAGGTAGACACGAATAAATTATTACAGGACGCTTTCATACTGAACGTGGCAATGCTGCCAGCCTTCTGGGCACCTTTCCTGTTGACAGCGACGCGGACGAATTCTTTGACGCCCTATGATTCTTTCCCCTCCCATTTTTATATACATTTACATAGTTTGTTAGTTAAATTAGTATAAGAAGTTTATCCAGTGGTTTTGTGTAGCATGTTTTCAGTTGTATATTGCTTATATTGCTGCAGCTGTATATTCTGAACGCGGAAACTATTAAGCTTTTAAATTCCGATGTACTGATAGGGTAAGAAAATAATTCTTTAACAAGGCAGAGGAAATATCTAATCAGAAAAGGAATAAAAAATATATAAATAAGATACGTACTTAACAACGAATAGACTTCTTAATTAATTAAATTAAATAACAGGATGAATTAAGTAAAACTATTCAAAACCTAAGATATGGCGTCGAAAAATTCATCGCATCTCTGTCGACTGGTAGTGTAGCTACTTGCCAAGAGTGTAATAATTCTTTGATTTTTAATATAGGCCTATTTAACCTCCTTCGAAAAAATTGGTATGTTGATTTTTTTCGTTTTATTTAAATGCTCCTTTTTTATTTCCTTTGCGTGCCCAAAATATTTTTTTTTTTTTCAGGCTTGAATTTTCAAAAATTTATTGTTCATCGTCGTTATACAGGGTGGCAAGGACATCGACGCACAACCTGTTACCATGGATTCAGTACTTGATTCTGGATCCCAGGCGTTGAAACTTTTCGTCAAGTATTAAAATAAAATCAGCTGTTTTCTATAAAAGTGCAATACCAACGCGGTCAAAATGTATGGCATAAAACAGCTTTTTTTAATTTTTATAACCGACCAAAAATTTGAACGCAGAGGGATCTAAAATCATACACTGAAACCATGGTTACAGATTCCGCGTCGATGCCATCCTGTATAAGGAACTTTTGTGCAAAATTTCATGTTTGTCAGTGAATTAATTTAAGATTTTAATTAAGTAAATGTTTGAACTAAATGCACTGCCAGGTAAATAATAATACCTTCTGAATTTAGTACTAGGATAACATCGATAGCTCACCGCGTTCCGATCGGAAACCTATTTGTCTATGACTGTCGTTATATAATTTATCTAAGACGGCCCGGAGCAATGGCGCCGATTGTGTTCAACTGCCGACTGATTCTTGTCTATTGATTGTAGTAAAACGTGGAGATATTCAAATTATCTGACTGTTCATATTCAAAGTTCGGTTACGGTGGTAGTATTGCTATGAGAGTGTTTGATATTTAATACTAACTTGGCTGAACCAATATCATCAGTTATATAGGATATGGATCGTTTTTTTAAATCAATCATTGTACTAAGTTGGTTCAGTTTTTTCTGCTCGGTTTGGTTGGTGGTATGGTCCAAACTATTGGATATATTTGATTGAATTTTCGAATACAGACTGGGAACGTCATTAGATATAAGTACGCAGTTAAATTTATTATTGTATTGTCGTCTCCACCTGGTATATCCGAACTAGTGAACTACACACTCGCTGCTCGTTGCACGCCAATTCCTTTCTACTTGCTAGCTCCATTCGCTTTGCTAATCATCGGCGGAGGAACAGGTGCCTGAGCGGTAAAGTTTTAACTAAGTAGTAATGGTAGGTTAGCCATAAGGAACGTATAGGTATTTGGCGATGCTACCTGTTAAGTAACATTTTTTTTATTTCAAAGAGTGTCCGTGGGGTTTCTTGTCCGTTTTTTCCCATAGGAACCTAATACGCTTTGGAATGGGCAACTAGCTTCAACTTTCTGACCGACCCCTTCACAATTCAAAAGTGCCTGTAATTGGTTTATTTGAAATGAATGCTTTGAGTTATGAGTTTTTTTGTTTTAAGTTAAGCTTTTACTTCTACATGTTACATGTTCGTTTATGTTGTCTTTGTGATCAATGGTCTCGGAAACACGTCAACCTACCTACAGCTTAGACACAAAGTTAACATGTCCTATTTCCCTTAAAACCCATTAGAGCATGAACAAGCTCGTATAGGCAATCCTCTGCACCTGAGGCTATTAATTTATGACCTAACTTCTTAAGTGTCTGCGAACGTTAGTCTAAATTATATTTGGTTCGAAGTTTCGCTGAAAGCTTTTAAAAAGAAAAGTTTGTTTAGAAATATTAGCGAAATTCCCGTTTACACTTTGTTAAGAGATCAACACTGAGTTGGAGAGGATATTTCCAAAGTTAGTTATTTATGAGCTTATAGGTTTCTAAAGCCCAGTGAAGGGCATTGGCCTTCCGACTTGCTGACAACTCGGACACAATATATTCAGACACCGTGTCCGAATTGGACACAATATATTCAGACACCGTGTCCGAATTGACACATTTTTTCACTGACAATTCTGACACCATCAAATTATTGAAGCTGCTTAATACTAAAAAAGTTTTAAAATATAGTATGCGGCAAAAAAGCATTACGAAAACTATTTTAAGGTGGCTTTAAGGCGGCATGTTTCGGTAATAAATTTGCTTTGTGGGCGTGTATCACTGTAAGTCACCACATTAGACAATATTACATAGATGTTAAAAAACAAACAAAAATATTACCCGACTACCAAGGCGCGTATAAGTGGGTTTGTAATATTATTTATTATAAACGGCTGCTGTAGTTAAAATCCGGTTAAAAAATGTTTTTTACAACTACAGGCGGGCGGACGACTGATTTCTACAATTAAGGTATCGTTAGAAGTTTTTCATCTGACTGTACAAAACGTGTCCGAATATATTGTGTCCGAATCCTCAGCAAGTCGGCCTTCCTTCCCTATTACCATATTCCTCGGTCGATTGATGACCTTGAGGCAAAATACAATAGACGTAGATATATTTAGTAACCTATTCCGCTTAAATATTCCTGTAAAAACCCTGTAAGAAATTGACACGTGTTTCACCTCTTAACTAGGTATCTTCAGGATGACGATTGACAAGTCGCGAACATGAAAACGACGTGTCGAGATGTGAAACACGTGTCGATTTCTTACTGGGTTTTTTATGACTCTTTAGGAATAGTTATGCGGAATGCATTACTAAATATATCTACGTCTACTGTATTTTAAAGAGTATCAAATTCAAAGCCTATAAAACAGGATACAATTACTTACGACAATTGATATTTACAGAGCACCTAAAGGTATACAACCATGACGTATCATATCACAAACACACAGATACACAAACACACACACATGGAACAGATTACCAAAAATACTTTACTCTAAAAACAACAGCTTTGCTACCGTACCTGTACATCAAGCCAGGATTCTGCGGCACTCCCCAGCCCGGGTAAACGCAAGTACGACGACCCGTTGAACCGGGGAACCTGAAATAATATCAAAAGTCGACTTCACACAAACAAGCACGGTCCCAGCAATGAAACACAAATATTGTGCAGCGCTCAAAGGGAACTTTAAAATAAAATTGGCGGACGAATACGGCATTTAATTTATTCATTGGAAACAGTACTGTGTACACATGTCGAGCTTCATTTTAAGTTTCGACTTTTAGTTTTGTAACTTTGGGTCTTCAGCAAATTTTTATTGAGTAAGACAGTTTTCTGGGATGGGATGCAGTTAGCTATATGAACCAATATTCAAAAGCAAAATGAAGAAACACTGATGGTTCCAAAAGGGACAGTGATTTTGAATCCACAAACCTAGTATACGGTTATGATTTTGAGATAATATAGATTGATGTGAGAGTGTGAAATAGTCAATATACTGTTATAGACTTATAAGTTGTGCAAACAAATGTAGTGCATATTATTACTGTCGTGATAAAGGACCAAACTGTAAATAAAGTTACAAGTTGCATTTATCTAATTGGAAGACAAGGACCAAAGAGCAAATATCAATTGATGCAATTGTACTCATTTGCATGAACGCCTCAAAGGAAAATGGGTCATTCTGGAGACAGACGATAGTGCTAACTAGCAGCTTGTTGCCAAGTTGTTAAATTAAAAGAAACACCTTATTCACTACGTAAGTACGTAGGTAGTTGAAAGACACTGCGCGGGTGCGGAAGTTCACAAAGGGTTTTAATTTCTTTTAAATAAAATATTCTCCTGGAAAACAAACTCAATTTTCCACAAAACGGACTTATTAAAAACTAAGTACATAGCGGGGAGAAGAAACTATCAGTTTTCTTCAGTTCCACAAAGTATTCAAAGAGCTACAAGTCCAGACGAAGTGGAGAAACATTTTTCAAACAAAGTTGTAAAAAAAGACAAAAACCGTTCTTCCCGGCTCATTTGATTTATGAAAGGTGTAAAATAAAAGTGAAGAAAGTACTTGTTTCTGTGAACACGTCCTTTTAAGACGAAGTATTGAGAAAAGTAATGGTTCCGTTCCAAACTGCCGTTTTGGTAATGAAAGACAAGTTATAGGAGAAGATGTAGTCGTTATTTTTTCTTGTATTGACGTAAAAATTTTGCGGTAAAAATGTTTGAGTACTTATTGTATTAACTGTTCATTATTTATTGATTGTCTCCGAAATAACAGATTATTATAAAATCGTAACTGGGAATTCACACTTGAATATTCGTTAGGATGCATATAGGTTAGCGTACACTAAAGGGTCCCGAAACGATAAATTGCATTTGTCAATTTTTACGTGATTGATACACATTCGATCGTTTACCAAATGCAATTGAAGCGACTGACAATGTTACTACAAGAAAAAATTATGGCAATTGATCGTTTCGGGGACCGCTAATAACAAATAGAAATGACTCGAAGTTCGTATTCTCATCTCTTATTTATATCTCTTAAGTTGCACAAAGAGAGATTAGGTTTAATTTTAGTATCATGCAAAAAAACTATAAATAATACTTTTCTTACCTTCAAATCCAGAGTTATCTCGCACTTGACGCCTGCGTACCCGAGGGGACACAGACACACATTAGCAACACATCCACCTCCATGCTGACACTCACAAGACTTATCCTCCTTCCTCTCATCACTCTTCAAATCATTATCCACATCAGCCACGACCCCAGAACTTTTATTATCTTTTCCAAAATGAGTCTTAACGTCGTTGTAACTAGAGTAAGTTTTGAATGGGACCACAGAGTTATCTAGTTTATTGTTGTCATGTATTTTGGCTCGTTTGGCGTCCCTCATGACGAGGTCGTTGTCTTCGAAGTGAACTATGTCGTTGATGTTGTATATTGCGTGTGATTCTGAGTCTTGTTGGTGTTGCGTTGCTTCGCTCGTTGTTACTTCTACTGGTGGTTTCCATGGTGCGAGTGTTGGTGCACATTCCGCTGTAAAGAGACGTCAAGATTTATACATTCACGTTAGAAGTTTCGATGTCGCCAACACATTAGCTTTTACAAGTATAGTCTCAAACAAACCATATGAAAGGTGATATTTATATGGTTTTACCACACCACACCATATGAATATGACCAAATTTATTTGGTTTTCGTTCATATTTCGACATACCCCAAGAAAAGATAGAATTTTGACTGAGAAACTGGTCTTTCGATACCTATCACCGAAGGACCAAATCCTATGACACAGTTTTCTACCGCAACCAACCTTTTAGACTGGATATAAAATTATAGTGTTTCAGTAGTTTAATAAAGTACACAAAATTAAACAAACTAGAATGCACGATCAGAACACATACAATAATAATACAAGAACAAAACAGACGAAATGGTAATATAGGAGTTCGTGACGAATGATTACGTATTCAATACGCGGCAAGATGGAATTTCATTATCCCAGTGAGCGTGGTATTAGCGATAGTAATAAAATAGGGATGTATGTAACTACATAGTTGTGTATGCTAAGAGTAAGCTTCTTATGTCGAGAATGAATTCTCGCGATAAGACTCCAATTTCTCATATTTACATGTCGATCACTGGATACGTAAAGTAAAGACAAAGAAAGTAAAAGATGACAAACGTTGTTCGAACATTGCGTCGCTGTTCAATAGAATCCGTAAAGATATTTCTATTAAAAATGTATACAGTTGATTTCTACAGAATTTCGATACCTAGTGCTTTCTGTTTTGCAATTTAGTTCTAGTTTTCGGGCGCCATTTATCAGGCGATCGAGGATAATTTAATTAAAATTCATATTTAGGTAGTTACTGAGAGTTTTGCTTCAGTTATTCACATCGAACCTACAACTTTCTCATCGGGGATTTACCCACAGAAATACGGGTAAATCCCCAATGCCAATTCAGTGTTATAGTTTTAAACTGTATATTTCTACGTAAGAACAGCAAGCTTGGTCACGTCTTAAACGTCTCTTAAAATTATAACTAATACGTTCAAAATAACGTGCTTTAGCTAGAACGGATCGTAAACAGCCGCGCTGAACTGTGATGACGTTAAAGATCAAAGAAATGATAGACAAATGAACTGTGCGAAAGAGTGATATGCCTAGAGTCGGGGTGAATACTGAGATGACAAATGAAAGACATAATTATATTGAAGAAATAGACAAGCAGCGTCGATCCCAAATAAATTATGACAAGGACAAGACTTAGGACAATGATGATGACGATGACGGCAAAAACACGAGATCAGAGGGGCAATAGCCGTAATTTTAAGAATTTTCGTCAGCATTCTAAAATTCAATAGACGTAGATATATTTAGTAACCTATTCCGCTTAACTTTTCCTAAGGAGTCATAAAAAACCATGTAAGAAATTGACACGTGTTACACCTCTCAACGAGGCATCGTCAGGATGACGATTGACTTGTCGCAAACCCGAACACGACGTGTTGCCACGCCGAGCACTGGACGCTGAGTGAGCCACACCGTTTTTTTTTATGGTATCCAGAGCCACACCGCCCGACAACCTCACTTATACAGTGTGGAGACGACAATACAACAATAAATGAAAACACTGGCAATATTAATACATAGAAGTATTTAGAAACTATCAAATAAATCCTAACATTGAAATTAAAAAAGTGATTTTTTCTAACAAATTAAATAGTAGTGATGCGCCGACTATGGGTTTTGCTAATCTTTGACTAGCTATAGTGACTAAACTATTGGAGATCTTTGATTGAATTTTTGTATGCAGACTGGGAACGTCATTAGATATAGGTACCTACGCAGTTTAATTTATTGTTGTATTGTCGTCTCCACCTTGTATAGGGTTAGCCCGAGCGAGGTGGCCGAGCAGTAATCCTATATAAGTGAAGTGGTAATCTCAGTCTCAATCTGTTTTTTTGACATTGATTGGCGCTGGGATGAGATTGTGATTTGAATTTGAACGTTTTTTAAGTTCGAGAATTGGCCTTCAGTTGAAAACCAGTGACTGAGATTGATACCTGCCTCACACAAAATAGTTGCACGAAGGCTGCGCTGACGTTCATATTCGGGGTCACCAATTTAGGGGTTTGAGGAACAGGGTGTAAAATTCACTCATCCTCTATAGAAAAGGGAGGATCCTCCCACCAGACGGGTGTTGTTTCCACGGGCAATTGCCTAAGTATTGATGTCGGATAGTCTTATATAATTATGTTAATCGCTCGGTAAACTTAAATAGCGCGATGCAGGATTTGTGACGTCAGGTCTTTGATACGTAGTTCGCATGTGGCGATGTGCGGTTGCGGTTGCGCCACACATAGACAACACCTCAGTGAAATGAGTTTATAACTCAGTAGTTTGGTTGTAACTCATTCGTCTGCACGGTTTACGGGACCACCAACTGCATTAGCGCCCCATAGTTCATCTCGATATTCTTTACTTTAAAGTTTTCGACTCCTCCAAGCGCATAGTTACGTAGGTACTGCCGCATTAAGCGGCGTCTCCTATAACTTTAAAAGAAATCTCATTTATCACACCCATACTTAATCTTGGGAGTTGTCTGTCGTCTTCGATCGGGTGGTGAAACAAATGTGTTCTTAGTTGGATGCGTCGCTGAAATTTTCTTTGAGCTATCGATTTGGTGAAAGACTGTCTGTTGAGCACATTATGGAAACGAAATAGTACCATAGTTTTTTTTAAACGTTGAAATATTTTGGACTGGGATTGTTCGATAAAAAGAGTGCTTTAATTTCGGGTGGTATTTTTGATGGTTTTTAAACGTAGCAATGTAATCAACTTTTACGGCAACGCAATGATTTGCATCAACTTAAAACTAGCCTTTTCCCAACTATGTTGGGGTCTGCTTCCAGTATAACAGGATGCAGCTGAATACCAGTATGCAATGAAAAGTGTGCAATCTTGATAATTTACACGTGACACATGAATAGTGCGATTTATGTCATCATTCCGCATTAATTTAGAAAATAAATCCTAGTACGAGTGGTTCCTAAAGTAACCTACTTATTTCTACTCAAGTGCCTGTTTTGCGTTCCTATTTAGCAATAACCATTCACATAACACTTGTTTTTACGCGTTTGAGGCAAATAAAGTTCAGGGAATCGCCCGCATGTGAGGTTACTCGATCTTTCAAACGAACTTCTGACTACTTAACGAGTTTCAAACAAATACTTCAAGATAATTTTCTGAGAATTAATCTCCGTACTTCATCTGCGAGTATAAAACAGACACGTCATATTTCACTCTGGATTTTAAAAGCCAAACGAATCCACTCCATTTGACGTATAATTAATTAGCAACAGAAAGTTTGAGAAAACATCTTAAGGAAAATGCTTAGGTAGAAAAATAATTGAAACTCAAAAGTTTATTACAAAGCCAGCGATATAAAGCCAATACAGACTTGAATGGAGGTAATCTGTCGGGAAATTACAAATAAAGTGAGTTCTTACCCTTTGTCCAACCAGTGTAAGGCATAAGCCTTTTCACTATTGTACGGCACTTCCTTAGTACGGCAATCTACCCTAAATCTTTCCGCCAACCTTCACTACATCAATGACCAGCGGTGAACGCAACCTTTTTCAATGCAGAATAATATACATGCGTCGACCTACTTGTGAGAAGTTTCGTAGTATAACAAAATGTGGCGACTTTTTAAAAGAGAAATGGAACGTTTTTTCTTAAGATGTATATTATGTCGATGTGGTTGCGAATGATTTAGATACATAGCCTAGTTTCCGTGTGGTATACCAAACTAGATCTGTATGTGCCGTGATGCCGTCTACATTCACAAAAGCCGAATGGGATGGCGTTGCATCCTGTCGTTTCTTTCAATGCGAGACAGACTCGGGGTGTTTGCGAGAATCGTAAACCGATTCAAAACGAGACGTAGGTATTAGAATAGACATATTAGAATTATTAGACGTACAGACAGCCTAGACGGCAGGCGATCTAAGACAATTTTAGACATACCTAGCAAATACTGATAATTAACAACTTCAAGTAACGCCCTGGAAAATCGCAGCAAAAAAGCCAAAATGGAAAGTAAAGTACTGTGTACGTTGATAAATTCAAATTCAAGGGCCGTACCCTAATGTCGGCACCATTCATCACCGGAATTCCGCACACGTTCCCTAACTAATGACGAGGGGAACCCTACGTTTGCTCAGCGCGAGGAACAAGTCAAGGCGGCCATACTCTTAAGAATAGAATGTGATGTGCAAACTTCAGGAACGAACTTTACTTCTTTGATGTCCTTTCTTCGGGATTTAATGTGTTCTTCTTAGTTATTTTCACACAAAATCTTTATTAATAACAACATAATATTTATTCACACTAAGTTATAAGTCTAAATTAGGTATATTAAATTAAATAAAAAATCATTATAGTATGTACAGTTATGTTCATGTTTTATTTATTTTCATGATATATTTTTAATTTTTATTTATTAACACAAGGTTTGTTTATGTTCAGGTTAAGGTATTTTTCTATGGGCCAGTGTCACCTGAAAATAAATGGTTATTATAATTACTAAATTTATGTGCCATCTCTACTATTAATTTATTTTTTCTTAGACCCGGAGCCTGGCTCACCCCCTATTACATGGAACTTAAATATAACTGGTGAAATGTGGGTTTAAGTACACTTCTGCTCAACCCTTCGCGGAAAAAGGCGTGATTTTATGTTTTTTTGTTCTTTGATTTGATATTGTTTTTGCATGCTGTGTCTATAGCTTATTTATATATTATATAGATTATTATTGTGCAATTGGGTTGTGTAACGATTGCAGTAAGACCAATAAATAAATGGTAATTGAAACCATAGTATATATAAGATTTATTAAGCGAACACCAAAAGTACAGACGCATTGTGTAAATCATTGATGTCATATTGAACCTGTATGTAGTCATTTATAGAGGTAGATTGGCGGCAAAAAGGTTCAGAATTAGAAAAGATCTAAAACATGTTGCTCGTCGGCACACTTACAACAAAAGATATCCAACTAGCCAATTCCACGTTCATTTGAACGATCTTGCTGGCGATTTTAGATCTTATTCCGATTAACTCAGGGTGTACAAGTATAAAACAAGATTTTAAAAAAGGGGAAGAGCTCATTGGGCATCAAAAAATTCGTCCGCATCGCTGTCAATGAGATTAGTGCCCAAAACGCTGGCAGCATGGCCACGTTGGATGGCAATGCTAATTCTTTGGGCTAAAAATAGGCTGCAGGGCGGGCGACGTAAAGAGCCGAACAACCGCTTAGCGATGTCCCGAAATACAAAAGATAATATAAATGAAAGCCTCAATTTATAGTAATCTATATGACTTAATCATAGCCCTAGTAAGGGAATGAAAAGCCTTAGAAATAAAGTCTAGAAGAAAGGGTAAATAGTTATGAATATGTAACCAAACAATTCATATTGAAAGGCATCGAAATATCTACGTAATAAGTTATTTCGTGGCTTACAAATAACAAAGAAGCGCACGCTCTGAACGAATCTATAAAAAAAAGTTACTAGGCCTCGTTGACTCGGTGAAAAATCAAGTAACTTATTGCGAGTTACGATGAAAGGAAAAATTTTATACGCTTCATCCAAGCTCGGATCTCGAATACCTTACCTTAATATGAAAATTATAACAAGGGATCAGCTATATAGCAAGTTTTATACCCCAATATTGGAGTTTCTGAACGGTTGAATACACACAATTTATTCCAAATTGACTAAGAACTATACTGGAGAAATAAAAACGAAAACAGAATGTAAGTTACGATTTATGAGGGCCTCATAACATCTGATCTCAGTAGAATTATTGATGGGTCCCTAAATACATTTCGTCGAGACATTCGATCCGATAAAGGTAACACAAATGTACGGAGAAAAGACATCGACAGCATAAAAGGAATAGTCTTATGATTCAGTCGTTCTCGGCGACAAATCCTCTCTATTTGCTGAATTCGATCTTGAAATCTTTGGCTCGCATCACAATACATTTCGGCGCGCAAACATGGCTGGCAGCGGATTCTGTTTGTCGTGTCAAATGGAACGTTTTAAATCCAATCGCGGCACAAATGCTTTGCAGATTTACTCCAAAATTGTTTAACCGAGCCAGTTCGCGCTTAGGAACGATGAAATCGGAAATACAAGATGCATTGGAATAAGGACACGGATTTATGTTTATTCATAGTTGTGTTTTAGAAATTCAAATGGGGCGTTGTGATTTGAATTTGTCAACGTAATATTATTGGTACATTGATTGTTTACTTGGAAAGACCTGTCAGAATTAGGTCATCAGCTTTGTGAGATGCAGGTGGATATTAAAAAAAGTGGCCTGTTTTTTGGCCAAAGAATCAGCATTGCCACGTAACGTGGCAATACTAACATGTCAACAGGAAACGTTCGTATTAGCTGAAGAATTTTATTAGAAGCAGCAATTGACAAACTGTAAGTAAGTAACAAATTGGCAGCTGGGCCCTGTTTAATAAAGCTGTCAATCCGACAAGTCCGTCATATGTCAAAAAGTGACAATTCGCCAATTTTTCTGTATAATAAAACTTACAGCTGACAAAATTGTCATGGTGGAAAATTCACAAATATGTTGGATTGTTGCGAGAATCAAAAATTGTAAAGGTTTTATGTGCTGTTTTTACTGGCAATTGACAACATTTCAAAACTGACACGGCCATAAAACAAAAATACCATTTCTTTATTTTCATATCCTGAGTTCAAATATATTTTTTTTAATTTTTTTTATTTCTTCATTTCTGAGAAAAAAAATTAAAATCAAAAAACACGTCATGACGTCATAGAAATAGTGGAATGAGGTAGTTACCTTTGCCTAAGCATTCCAATGTATTAGATGAAAACTTGACTTGTCAAACAAGACGTCAATTTCAAAAGTTTGTTTACAATCTTTTTGTTAGGAAATTAAACTTTAAAATATATACGCTGCTTACTGTAAATATTGCCAACTTTTGATTGATATTTCGCCAATGAGGATAATAACACTTGAAAATAAGAAAATTTACGAATTTAATTGAAAACAAACAAACAAGTTTAGGCGCCAACGAGTTTGACACATTTGACAAGATGACACCAGTGACATCTAATAGTTTTTTTTTTGACGATCATAGTCAAGCATAGGTTTTAACGCTATTCCACTATATGTTTGACGTCATTTGGCGCTTACGTCTTTTTAGAATAAACCGAATTTCAAAGTTAAAATTATGAATGAAAAGTACATCATTTTGAAAAACGGAAAAATACCGGTGCCCTTGTTTTGGATTTACTTTTATAAAACGTAATAATACATGCAGGTTAAAAATATGAAATGTTGTCAATTCGTTGCATTGAAATAAAAGCTATTATTATCCCGCGTATGAGATTAAATTGGTCGACAAAAATTTGTGTTTGGCGGGTTTGCGCATGTGATGGCTTGACCTATTAATAAATAGACACGGCACCGTTTTTGATGAAGATTTTTTTGAAAAATGTGACATACTTATATTAAAATGTGTTTCAATTGATTCTGCTCGTTATTCTGATGAATCTTTTTTCAGGTTTTGCGCATTTAACGTTACACGTTGTACATACCAACGACATCTTTTTGATCCAACAGCCTGAGCTGGGATTGAGATTTTATTGTAGTTGCACTGAGCGGGACGTGATCAGAATATGGCTGAGAATTTAAATACAGCTCTTGGGAAAAGTTTTTTTTGTGATTTCTGACTTTTCTAGTAGGTACTCAAACCTCAGTTGGTCCAATAGAGGTTTTTGATCCTTATATGAAACAGGATCGATTGGCATAAAAAAAGTATTTGCGATAATTGCCCATTTTCCTACTGACTGTATTTTTTTTTTTCAAAATCTGTGAATGCAGATCAAACTCAAAAAGTTAAGGACAGTCTCCTAAGACCATTTTCCTGTAGCTACAATGGGTAAGGCCCTTACTGCCCCATCTCAAAAATCCACCCGTCTTTATAATATAATTATTTAAAGATTTATATTAATAAATAAAATGCACTTTAGGTTATGTAGGTCTCTCGTAAATTGCAAACAAGGAGGATAAAATAGCGTATAAAAGCTTTCTAGTGAATCATTTCATTAGGACTGATCTATACTCCATTTATTATAACATTACACACGTTATTTCGATATAAACATATAAACTCCGTTATTACACGATAAGTATAAAGCTATCTATTTACAATTTACATTAGAAATGTAGTTCTAAAGTGCAGTCATTTCAACATTATTGCACAATAACTGTCGTGGTGTAGCCGGTTTTGTCTATAGCTCAAATAAATAAGAATAAGAATAAGAATAATTTATTGGTCCATTGTTACAAAATAACTTCCAAAAATAAAAATATTGAAGGCTTACTGTAACTAGAGTAGAGTATTAACATAGTTATTAAAAACAGTGGTCCCCAAACTAGGCAGCGCCTGTATCTTGGGGGCCTGAGTTGCGTTATCTTAAAATTTTACATCGAGACATGTTTTAGTTTGAAAATGGACAGAATAATATGTAATTGGTAGCGAAGAATCAAGATAAAATAAAATAAAATTGAAATAAAATAAAATTGAACAAAATAAAATAATTCTAAATAATGTTAATGTGTGTGAGGGATTGTGTGGGGGGGTGTGTGTGTGTGTGTGAGTGTATGAGAATGTGTGTGTATTTAAGTGCAAGTGTGGTGGTGAGTTGTAGGTGTGAGTTTATAGTGTTTTGTTAGTGTATCTGGCTATAACTATGTAAAGATCTTTCAAAGCATAGACCACCCTTCCTATGGTGGGATTGGTTTAAAAGGTGGCAAAGGAAATGGGAAATGGAAATCCTCAATGTAATAGGAAGAATAATCCCATTGCGGACAGCAATCCATCTGCTAAGCAAGATGACAATGTCATGATAATATAATTAATTATTCGATTCGATAATAAATGAAGATGGAAGATCTTAATAATATCATCAATAATATACGCTACGCATGTTTGACAATATAATATTTTAATCTTTTATTTTTTATTTCTTATCTTTTTTTTTCAAACTTTTTATCAAAACTTTCAGAACATATTATTTTTTATGAGTAAACCGTGCCTAATGTAAACGTATTATATACCTACTCTACGAAATGAAACGAAGAGGAATTTTATCGAATTCGTCGTGATGGGAGTGTTATCTGTTTGATTCGATTTGTTTCAACGAGCGGTGGTGACATTCGCGCCTACGAAATAGGAAAATTCCAATGAAATAAACATATGTATGTATGTATGTATGTATGTATATGTGTTTTAGGACTACTCGTAGCCGGCGGGAACATAGGTCAACGAACTTAGAGCCTAATAAAGGGTCTGTGACCGGAAATTATGACCCAACTTGAAACCTCTTCATTATGTACAAGAGCAGCTAAAATAGCTGATCTGAATAAACATTTTGATTAACGAAATTGTATTTTTGCCGACCAATATTTTTAGGGTTTCGTATCCGAAAGGTGCCAAACGGAACCTTTTGACTAAGCTTACGCTGTCCGTCTGTCTGTCAGCGGGCTGTATCTCATGAACCGTAATAGGTAGACACTTGAAATTTTCATAGATTGTGTATTTCTATTTCCGACACAGCAACAAATAAAAATAAAGTTAAATGCAAAGTGTTTTTTTTCGGCGTTTTTTGTTAAATATTGCACGGTGGTACGGAACTCTTGGTATGCGAGTTAGACTCGCACTTGGCCTTTTTTTAAGCAAAGTAAAAATGGGGAACTCTTCTAATCAAAACTTCGCTAATTAACAAAAATAATCCTTGGAACGAAAACTTATCAACAGGACGAAAGTCAAACATCAAATCGTGATTAACTCCAGTCTCTTTGTCGTGAAAACTTTAGTGGCACAGAATTATCTCCGGCTGATGCCACACGGAGATCAAGCTGTCAAAAGAAAGATTATTATGATTAATGTAATGGCACACTTGTCTTGTTTGAAACTAGCTTACACCCGCGAGATTTCGCGGTTTTTTTAAAATATTTTTAATTCATATTACAATACAATACAATAGTAATAGAAAATACAATAGACGTAGATATATTTAGTAAACTATTCCGCTTAACTATTCTTAAAGAGTCTTAAAAAACCCTATAAGAAATCGACACGTGTTTCACCTCTCATCGAGGCATCCTCTGTACGGGTTCGCGTCAAGTCAATCGTCATCCTGAGGATGCTTCGTTGAGAGGTGAAACACGTGTCGATTTCTTATAGGGTTTTTTAAGACTCTTTAAGAATAGTTAAGCGGAATAGTTTAACTCAATTTATCTACGTCTACTGTATTTTATAATGGATTTACGCCAAGTCACGCTTGAATCAATTAACGTGTCTTAAAGGGGAGGCGTGACCATTGAGTCGCTGTTACATTGTATAATCAAAATCAAAATCAAAAGTCATTTATTCAAACTAGGCTGAGAATCAGCACTTTTCGAACGTCGAGAAATAGATATGTGACTATTAGCTGCGCCCCGCGGTTTCACCTGTATGAGTCTCGCTCCTGTGGGAATATCGGGATAAAAACGTATAACTAGTATTACTCTATTTTTTAATCTAGGTTATAAACTATCTGTGTGTCTCATCCAAATCCATTCAGCCGTTTTTGCGTGATTGAGTAACAAACATCCAAACATTTTGATGTTTGTGACTAGCAATAAATCAATCAATCTGCCTAGCCTTTTCCCAACTATGTTGGGGTCGGCTTCCATTCTAACCGGATGGAGCTGAATACCAGTATTTTACATGGAGCGACTGCCTATCTGACCTCCACAACCCAGTAACTGAGTAATACGATACCCTTTGGTAAGATTGGTTGTCAGACTTCTGGGCTTCTGACGACTCGTAACGACTGTCAAAGATCCAAGAATGACAGCCGGGACCAACGGCTTAACGTGCTTTTCGAGGCACAGTGGGGTATTCGGTATGACAAGATGGTCACCCATCCAGGGACTGACCGCGGCAAGCGTAGCTTAACCTGATGGATTGAGCCGTGCGGTTGTTATTACTTACTTAGCCATGAGCTCCTCAATCCTAAACCTCAAACTTCGAAGTTAACCAACAAAGTATCTTAATTACATATTTCGTTAAACACCAAAATAAAAGCAACAACTTGGCAGTTAATTGTTGCTATTATTATCACAGTCCCACAAAGTCAAAATTTCGCCCCAAAACAGAGCAAACTGGGCGTTATCTCACCACTCATAATAAACACCTACTAAATCAGCCTTGAATAAAGATAACATCGGGAGGAAAATGTGACGGTGGTGGGACGAAGCGATCGTCCATTACTTCACGCCTCTAAGAACGAAGAGATCTAATCACATTATTATTCTAGCGACATACGTTAGCTGAGGTTCGGGGCCTGCCTGACTTAAATTATGAACTATATTCTAGTTAAGTTTCTACAGAAGGAACAATTTATACAACACTGACACGTGACCCGCCCCTGCTTCGCACGGCTTTTACGATTTTACAAAACATTGAGATGTCTTTATTTTAACTTTATTTGACATTAATGTATTATACATAAAGACAGTAGGTATGCTGGATATAAAAAAGACACAAAATAAGAATTATTTCAAAAGCTACAGTCGCTCTATTCCATCCTGAAAGATAGTTAATTAATTCAGGCGTGACTTGGCGGAAATCCATTACAATCAATACAATAGACGTAGATATATTTAGTAACCCCCTCCCCCTTAGTAGCCCTTTAGTAGGCCCCTGTATCGCATTGGATCGCAGATCTGTAATGGTAGTTGTAGGTAAGATAAATAAAAAAATAAAATAAATAAATAACCTATTCCGCTTAACTATTCTTAAAGAGTCTTAAAAAACCCTATTATTGTCTTAACAAACCAAATTAACTAGTAAGTATCTTAGCATTAAAATATTATTTAAGTTACCAATACATAATATATACTCGTACTATTGTTTTATTTTATTATTTTAAAGAATAATAAGTTTATTTATAAATTTTACTGTTTACTTAAAGGTCCGCATAAAACAGGTCGGCGGTCCGGATCCGGACCATGGTCCGCAATTTGGCGACTCCCGAGACCTTCAGGAATAAATTATCCAGATAATGGTGAAAACCGCATCGAAATCCGTTGCGTAGTTTAGAATAACAATGCGTTCAAAAACACAGACCCGCGAAGTGATTTTAATTTACAATATGTAGGATAAAGGGTCCCGCAGACAGGGGTGACGCAACAGTGCGACGTGATTCTGGTATAACGTTTTCATAGAAATTATTCTATTAGATTAGCATCGCGCCTGTCTGCGGGAGCCTTAAAATGTATTGATGTGTTTAATACGCAGAAAGTGGACTAAAACATTAGAGAATTTATTGCTTACGACAAATTATTTCGCCTTTTCAAACTGTTGATTCAGTCTATTAGTTCAAAGTTGTGGGTTTGTTCAAATGTCCGAGTTTCAATGAAAACGCTTATCCTGCGGCAATGTAGTTGAATGTTTGTCTTTGATAAAGCTTAGTCGTTTTCAATCCGCTTCGTGAGACCACGTTCACAGTAGATCAATTCTCAATCCTTAGTTGTATTAACTAAGGGCGGATTTCACCAATGAAACTGAACGCGATCAGCACATTTAAAGCGCATTCAAGAGCTGTCAGTGTCATCATTGTTATGAAATATTTGATACTGACAGCTCTTGAATGCGTTTAAGATGTGCTGATCGCGGTCAGTTTCTTTGGTGAAATCAACCCTAAGCCATGTTAAGTACATACTACACTTGTCAAATAAATTGTACAGTGACAAAGACGTACGCAATATTGAATTTCAGCACTTTTCTGTATTTTTCATAGCATTCACCAGCCGGTATATTCTGTAAAAATTTCATCGTGAAAACTTAGGTAAAATTAGCTTGAAGTGAGCTATCATTCGACCCAATGCTAGGGATTGACACTATTGACAGCTCACTTCAAGTTCACTTCACCTTAGTTTTCACAGTGTTAATTGCGTACTGAATAGATTGGCTGATCTAAGAGTCAATGTTAGCCCCAGATTGTAGAAATAACATAACTAAAACAAGACTAATAAAGATTTAGGTACCTGTAATCTAGTATTTTTAGTAGCACATAAGCCTCAAAAGACAAAATTATGCAGCCATTAGATATCGGCGGCGGAGTGCAAAAAAGTCTATTTAAGTAAAATAAACGATGTTATTTTAACACTAAAGACATACCTACTTACTTAAGCTTTCAAGAGAAGACTGATTTAATACATTAGCCTACTTCACTTCACAAAATTAGGTACTTTTTTTGTGTAAACTAAAAGGAGAAGAAGCCTAAGGCCAACGCAGACCGAGACGGGATGGCAAAGGATTTTGCCTTCAGTTAGCGCACACTAGCCGCTTAGATACCGCGGCATTCCACCGCCTTGCGACGGCATACCACGGCGTGCCGCGGCATGACAAAGCATGATAAATTCTTGTACACTGTCGTCAGAGACGCGGGAGCAAATGGTGGTATGTCACAACGCGCGCCGGCGTCCTCGGCATGCCGTTGCCTACCGCAGTACGCACGGCATCCCGCCGCGGAAGCCCGTGGCGCGTCTTTCAATGCCGTGCAATGAAATCCCTTTCGATGTCACGGCACCATTATAAAGCATAACAATTTATGTCGTATGTCTATATCGATACGTTTGAATGTCCATTGGTAACAAATTAAATCCCTTGCCATGCCTAATTCGGTGAAATGAATAATATGTAGAATGCGAAAACACTCGGATATTCTCTAGTACTTGTACCGTAGGAATCAATGAAGAGAAAGCTGAAAAGTGTTCAAGGAATGTAGGGGGTCGACTGTATGGTGATGCAACGAAATAAGTATGCATTCCAGCATTGTGTTCTCAGCGTCACTAGCGTTAGACTTAAAGCATGACTCTCTATTGTGTGCAATGCTACCTACTCAACATTCGATCTCCGAAACGGCACAATGTCACACTATTAGATGACACGTGGAAGTAAGACTCCATGTCGTTATTATCGGGAGCGAAACAGAGGCAAGACGAGGAAAATGTGGCTAATTAAAAACTGCCAAATTTTTACGTGCCACTTGTGGATCGTGTTTAATAACCAATCTATCTCGTGGCTCGTTTTCGATAAGGAAAGGTAACCTGTGTAGCAGCAGACCTATTCTGTAAAAATCTCACCGGGAATCAACCGAGAAGTGAGCTGTCAATTTTGTCAATCCCTAGCATCCGATGGGAATGACAGGTCACTTCATCTAAGTTTTCAAGGTGAGATTTTTACGGAATAGACCGCATAATAATTGTCAATTCTTATCAACATTTTTTGCAACTATTAAAAAAATTGCTCTGTTTCTTCGCAATTGAGGGACAGTAACCATGGCTTAAGACTGCACCTGCGTCATATCCACAATTTCTAGGTTACATACTCAATTCAGTTCCATTTACAGTGTACTCACAAATATCCAGGGTGGCGACAGCGTCCTTCATGAGCTGGTAGGTGTCTCCGTTGATCCTGAGGAAGTCGACGCAGCCCAGAAGCCCATCAGACAGGCCCAGCTTGCTCTGAAGACCTGTGGTATTGCCGGCGCCACCCACCCATACGGGTTCGCGGAATGTCATGCGAGAAAATAGGCCCTGCGGACAATAATGACAGCATTAGATAATCAGTCAAGGGTAGATACGTTCTTCGGGGATGTTTTGCTACGGGGTTTATGACCGTTACAAGCTGTGTGCCCGATGGCATTTCCCATCGGCAAAACTGACGAACTTCCATACAAAGTTTCCCCCTTTAGGGGGTTAATTTTAAAATATGCTTCCTTAGCACTCACTTTCGCTATAGTAAACTCTTGTGCAAAATGTCATGCTTCTAGACCCAGTCGTTTAGGCTGTGCGTAATTGTCTGTCAATGAAAATATGAATTTAAAAAAAAATGGATCTTTTATAAGGCCAGTCAAAGGACGGTTTAAAGAAATCATAAGTCTTGGCAAAAGTTGGTTGGTAGCAGTGCTGAAATGCTCAGTTTGAGTTTATATATACATCCCTTGGAGATTCGTTTCTTGCACTCCAAGAACTCATTAGGACATCAGTTCTCAGAAACAGAGTTGCAGTTTCTCGCTTAGTATTAAATTCTTATATTTAACCTATCTGGTTACAAAATAAGACAATACTAATATGGATGAGCTCATGATGATTCTTAGGTGGAGAAATAGGGAGTGCCCTATGCTCAGCTAGATAGAAAGAATTATCTCTCTACATCTAACAAACTAAAACATTATGCACCAAAGAGATTAATTGTCTTCTACTTTCTAATGTCTCTGCTCTAGCATCGCTTAAACTCCTAACCACATTTAGGGCTACATCACACTGGCGATTTGCGAGCGTGTATCACGTTTCGCGTGCGTAGCGAGCACGCCACGTGTACAATATTGTGAAAACGCGGCGAACACCTCACGTGGTTTCGGCTGGCTCGCTTCACACCCGCGGAGAGCACACTCTTAAAGCGTATCCCACTAACATAATCAAACCATCTACCTACAAACTGACGACATTCTTAAATCCTAAATTAATATGCGCTCTAAAGTCGTGCCTTCAAGTGCCCCAAGTTAATTTACGCGTTGATGACCTTCCATTAGATGGAGGCGTGGTCGTACGAAGGGTTAGTATGGCGAACGTAAGTTACCCCACTGTGTGGCCCAGACGTATGTAAATTACAGACCCAAGTTACGTATTTCTTTTTTATGTGACGTCATAAGAGAAAGTATTATGAAAACCGAAACCGAAATTTGAACCGGAAAACTCAACGCAGCAAGCCAAAAGGAATTCATAAATAAAATATGTCTATCAAACCACAATCTTCGAAGATCTGGAAAGTCTGATACGCAAAACCGAGCAAAAAGACAACTTTGATCACCACCCTATTGTTTTAATTAATCCCAACAAAAGTTTTTAATTAATTCTAAATTTTAAGATTTACAGCGGCAAAGCCTATTCCACGATTGACCGACCATTATCGGGGGAACTTCCAACTGGAACCGTTAGGGTGGCAGTTTTAACAGGAGGAATTCCGACAATTCTTCTGAGACATTAGCCTCGACAGTGTTGAAGAAGGCAATTATGTAAAACTGGAATGGACGCCTCCAAGGTACGCTCGGAGATATGACAGAGAAAACGCGAAATATTACAGGAGATCTAAAGTTTTCTTTAAGATATTCGACAAAGATTTATGTCTCAAAAGTTTCTATGCTTAGTCGTAAATTCTCTTGAGTTCCTTTACGGGTGTAAAATTGTATTTGAAACCTTTTGTGCAGTCAATTTTCAGTAGTTTCCGAAGTAGGTATAAAACTCTCAGTAAATTCTAAAGGTGAATGTTTCTTCATCCAATTACTTCCACTTCACAGCCTTCACAGATTATCTACCCTACGTAATAAGTGTACCTTTTGAAGCCCTTTATAAAATCTCAGATTTTACTAGGCCTTTAAAATTCATAGCCGAATTTTTTTACTGGCGATATTATCCGGCGGCTGTTACCCCGACGTGCAAAATGTATAAGGCTCGTTTGTTCCAACATTCCCAACCCTTTAGACGCGAATGTTCTTAATGAGTCAGATCCGCTTTGGAGGAACGATTTCGGCGATGTAGATGTTTTTGTGCCTTATTTTACACCTCGTGAGGCAATTTATGTTTGAGATTAATGGCACACGCGGAGAAATTGCGGTATCGTTATCTGCCAGAGAACGTTACTCTACAAGAATATTATGTCTACTTGGCCATCAATTTTATGCTACGGAATGAAGCCGTAATGACTTGAAACGGGCTGTATAATGAAGTTGATTTTTATACAGAAGGAACAGCTTCAGTTTGTTGAATATATCAGACTTTCCACTAAGTAAATTCTCGTCTAAAAGAACATGAAATGTTTGAGCGTTTCGTCAACATCAGTTGTACAAACTACATTACTTCTAGACGTAATAACATTCGCAATGAAAAGAAAGTACGAGAAACACAATATTGACGATGCCGACTAAATAGTTGGGGAGTTGCGCGAAAGAAGGCATGTGACGTAGCGCAGCTGTCGGGGAGTTGTCTGCAAACATACATTACCCGCACCCTTGCAAGCTCCTGTGCTATATGCGGCCACAATATTGATGTCATATGTTGGCGTACTTGCTCTAATAACAACACTCTGTGATCACGAATTCGTATGATTAGATCGCGGATAGGTGTAGCAAGTTATATGAGGTAAAGTAATTCTAGAACCACAATTCGTTGGTGAATTTCGTAACTTTATGTTTATCGACAAATTCTCGCTTGTCTTAGAAGCAATACGGTTTCAAGATAAGCCCTATTCAGATTTAAATCGGTAGCGATACTGGTCCGCCTTCTGTTTAGTCACTCTGGACCAGTATCTCTACCGAGTGCGACAGTGATATCGCTTATTTAGTTAAAATTATCATGGAACACTGGACTCCCTTGCATACTTACTCTCACAGAACACCAGACACATACGCATACATTTTTCTCCATTCATCCGCAAATACATCACATTCAGGGTTGTCAGTCAGAAGGGCGTTGAGCATCTTCAAAGTACGACACATTTTTATATCTGAACAGGCCTTTATTGTCGCCCTAAGGCACGTAAAAAGGACAGAGGCGAATTTTATGTCGAACAAAAGTTTGATGGGCCAAATACCAGAAACTAACAGCTTCAAAATATTTGATCAGAAAAACTGTAGCAGAAAATTCTGAACGTGCATAACAACATTTTCATTCACAAAACTTGTTACGCTCTAAATTGACCTCAACAGGTTACCTGAATACCGCTGCGTTTCATACACAAACACTCTCAGTTTATAGCCGGGATTGGAGTTGCGCCCGATAATTGGCAATAGGCGCGCCCGGTATTGGGCCAGTGACCTAATACCGTCATCGACGGGCTGCGCTGCCCCCGATAGCTGTGATAACATCACGCTGTGAGTACTACGGAGTTTAGCGACGCGATGTAAATAGTTTGTGGAAGGCTTGTAGAACGAATATAATCGCAAGTTTATTAAACGTTTAGGTATATAAACATTGAAGATTTTGGAAACGAGGGTGAGAGTCGTGATCGTCATGCCTTCTCTGTATCAGAAGAGACCTTTGCCCTGCAGTGGGACAGTAATAGACTGGTATACGTTAGTTTATGGAAATGGAGTGATATCTCAGGTAAAATGTAACAAATATTATGCACTTCTTTTGTCGTTTTAGTACGAATTATGATAACAGCTCGAGCCGTTGAAAAAATATTAGCCAGTGATCAACGGGTAGCAAGTAACTCATTCGATTTGTGGATTTTCGTTTTAGACGGAAAAAGCTGCTCAAGAAAAACACTGAGTTCTTATTTATTTATTTAAGGGACAAAAAAACAGTTACATGTTAAGGTTTAAGTAAAACTATGAGTAAAATAATGAATTGGTAAACATATAACCCACACCATTGTCCACGGATTAATATATGCAGAATTGGAAACGGAAGAGTTGACGAGATTGCTCATCGCATTACAAGTTCTATAATTATTGATTATTGTGATAAAGTTTTTATAGCCAGATATTTAAATTTTTTACTAGAGAGAGAGAAGAGAAAGAGTGCAATGAATGAGTTCTGATTGACAGCTTAAATTTTATTTTATTTAATAATCTGTGCTTCTTTTGTTTTCAAGTTCGTTCTTAAAGCAGCAGCCATTATTTAGTTTTTATTTTTCCTTGCATTTTGAAGGTCATTTGATATAATTATTGATAAAATATTTAAGCTGCATTCGCTGCCAAGTTTTTTTTTAGTAGCAAATAGGTAGTCGCCCTATAAGTTGTTAGTCGGCGAGTAGAAAATAATTAGCCTATTCAAAGTTCTAACAGCCATGCGTTTCAGTAGAAGACGGACAGTTTCCATTACACAGATTGTGCATCAATAGACAAATGTACAAGATTTATCGCAGCACACGTCTGCCATACGAGTATATTACATGTGTCGCAGACGCCACAGTGCAATCTCGGAATGGAGCTTTCGTCTTGGTGTCGCTGCTACAGTATGAATTGACTATTTGTGGCGTGTTCTGTGTCTGCGCTGGGTTTTAAGCCAGTTACGCTTTATGTATCAACGTCACTTGATGTTTATGCACTGTAGTCACGAGCATAAATGCTTAATGCTCTTCTGACGTCAAGATCAAAGTGTGTTTGCCGGGATATGGATAGATGTCTGTCGTAAGTGTGAGATGATGAGAGAATTCTGTGAGATGATGAATGAAGGATAGATACGTAATTAAAGTTGTACTTTTCTATTTATTGATTTGTATCTTTAAATTCTTTCTTACTAGCCTTAACACGGGAAATTGCGTTTTTCTTTTTTTATTCATATTCTTTATGGCACCTCTGTCATGAGCTTTACGAATATCAAAAATATTTGGCCTAGGTCTTAACTTAACATTGTATACCTACAAGATTGTGTCCTTTTGTAATTGTCGTGTTCAATTTTTTAGTATCTTATCTCTCTTAAATTTATTAAAATTTCTTATGTTGTATACGTATCTTACATTTTTATTTTAAAACGTTGCCCCATACTAGGAATTTCTCCTGTATAGTGGGTGCGTTTACAAACATTTAAACTGACATACAAAAACAGCCAAATATCATCATAAATATCTTACGCAAAACACAAAAGTGTGAAGTAAAAAGTGTAAGTTTGAGAAAAGACCTATTTCAAAATAGTAACTTTGAGAAAAAACCTATTTCACAAGCTGCGCGTGATGGGATTTCCCATAGACAACATTGACGAACTTCCATACAAACTTTCATCCCCTATATAACCACTTTAGGGGGTGAATTTTCAGAAATCCTTAAGGAACTCTTGTGCAAAATTTTATGTGTGCTGTAATTGTATTTATTTGCTTTTACTCGTCACCAGGATTTGGCTTTGGCAGAAATGGGCTACATAATTTAATTAAAGAGACTGTTATTTGTTACAGCTAAACTAAGATCATTGAGATGCTTAACCGGTATTTACTGTTGCTTAAAACTTTGTTAATCGAAAACCCAAATGCAAGCAAAACTACTGCATCTCCTATTGCTCAATAACTAGTACCAAGCTGGTAGAAGTTGTAGGAGGCCTAGGAGGTATTCTTCAAGCGCTCAGAAACGATCCGTTCCAATTGATAGCATTGAACAATTCTTGCAATTGTGTTAAACTGTTAAAACTTGAAGGTCCAAACTGAGTCCCATCGGTGTTTGCTGTGAAACTTTGCTTCTCAACTAGTTAAGCTCTAGTGGTTGTAATGTTAGAGTTCAAGAAACAATTTATTTTAAGCTTAAGCTTAATATTTTTTTATCCCTCTGCAGGTGTTATACGTAATCCTATGTTTTGTGACTAATTGGATTTTTTAGGCGTATCCAGAAATAAATGGATTAAACTTTTTATGTTATACTAAACCGTCAGGGTAGCCCGAAATTCAAATTTTCATATGTTTTTTTGCAATTTGCAGGTCAGTATCACATTGTATGTTGATCTAAATATGCGCGGCCGTATCAGATATTTATCTATACGTATAGGATTTCAATCATAATAATCATCAATACAGCTCTCTAAGTTCATATAATCCTATTCCTATCCTATGAAAATGTATTTTCTTTATTTTCTTTCTTTATGATGATGATGATGAAACACAGCTTTGAAACCATTTAACCATTTCATTACAAAACGTTTCACTTTGAATTGAACTATTATTTGAGTACGAATACGTACGAAAATTTAAGTTGAATAATTATTTAAAAAACTAAATTAATTTGCTTTCGTAGAATGTTTAATGCTTGGAAACGTGCAAAGAGATAATTGTATGGATAGAATACCTCTGCTTATAGATTAGGTTAAAAAGCCTTCTATTACAGCACTAACTAATTTCTGAGTGATATATTAAACTGGTTTCTGTGAAATATCTAGAATTTATTCCTATAAATTGCTTTGGCATTTAACTGGCTAATTATACTATACATTTCTATGACGGGTCAATGACTGTATTCTGTAGTACCTACATATTAATTTATAGGTATGTTCTAATTTGATCTGTTAAAATTGCTTTAGTAATGGATAAATTAATAATAATTCGATGTTTATACAATAGCCTACGTACCTCATGACTGTGATATAATTTAATGTAACATCTTTTGGACAAATAACTTATCTTATCGTATTTTGGACCAAAATCGTAACAATACTAATAGTTACTAGATGGCTCTGTCGTTACATGATCTTTTCACTTTATAATATTAGTATAGAAAGAGTCAGAGAGAGAGAGAGAGAGAGAAAGTCGCACAACGTTTTTGCTTACGTGACGATTTGTACCAGTTTACTCCTACCGCAAGCCGCTATAAAGAAACATCCCACATGGAAGCAAAACAACACATGTACCAAACACAGTAATTAAAACTCAATTAGGCCACTTAAAACGGCTTATATCCTTCTAATTGTGGCTTGTTACAAACAAAGCCAGTGGTTTTCCCGCTCCCTACATTACCACCGACCAGAAAGTTGGGGAGGCCGCACTCCCTATTGAATTAAAATTAATAACGAAGAAAATATTTAATTCAACGCGATCCGGCAAACGTTGCCGGAAAATGCGTGCGGAAATTTTAGAAAACGCTATTCCGGTTTAGACGGTTGTAAAAATTATGAGGAGAGGCATTAATTTATGTAGTTTAGACCAAATTCTGATTTTAGATTTGCTAGTTATTTTTTAAATAACACGGTAAATTAGCATTACAGAACAACACGGAGACTAGAGAGTCATTCGGTAGCTAAATAATTTAGGTACTAGGTTATTTTTCTGTCGACGCCAAATGTCATTTTAGTCTAGGAAATTAAAAACCAGAGTATATATAAACGGTTAATGTCAATTAAGTTTTAGGTGCACGCCATCTTGTGGCCGAAGCCCTAACCTTTCTTTATGAATATTGGGAGTGGTTTATCTAGCTATTACTAGCCTTTGCCCGCAGCTAAACCCGCGTGGATGTCGGATTAGAAAAGCTATAAAACCAAAATTTCTTCAAGCTTTATTCATTTCATCTGAAAATGTGAGCTGATCAATAACACGCTGAATCGCTTCGATAATAGATATGGCATAGTGAACCTGTCGTTCGTTGGCCGTCTTGGCGATTGAACAGTTTAGAGTTCACATCATTATTGTCTAGCGTATGACACAGAAAATTACGTAAATCGTCATACGACCTGAAACACATTTTGAGTTAAGAAAATTCCAAGAACACGGTATTTGTTAACACTCACTCTGCCTAGCCTTTTGCCAATCATGTTGGGGTCGGCTTCCAGACTATCCGGATGCAGTATTTTACATGGAGCGACTGCCTATCTGACCTCCACAACCCAGTAACTGGGTAATACGATACCCCTTGTTAAGACTGGTTGTCAGACTTTCGGGCTTCTGACGACTCGTAACGACTGTCAAAGATCCACGAATGACAGCCGGGACCAATGGCTTAACGTGCTTTCCGAAGCATGGTAACATCGGTTCTAAAGTTTAGTCACAACTTACTTTCATAACATGAAGTAACAAATCTCATATGTCTGTGACGTTAATAGCTCTTGCATTTCACTTTGTCGTCACATAACATCGCGCAAGTTTTCCTGGAAGGGTTAGGCAGACGTGACCTTATAGTACACCCACATTTCACCAGTTATGTTTAGTCTCATGTAATAGGGGGCGAGCCTATTGCCATCAACCATGATTTGTCGTACTATAATGTTTTGCAACCTCATTAGCTTTTTCAACATTTGGCTCATCTATGTGTAGTTGCTACACGTCAGTGTTGCGTACGGAAAAAATTGTCAGCCACTAAATTATGAAGGTTAAGGGAACCAGTTTCTTCCGCGTGGCAATAAAAGAGCCACTGAATTGTTCTATGTGGCCCATAAATAAATAAGTATGCGCTATTGTGTGCCGGTGTGTACCAATTAAATTGCTTGGTCTAGGTTTATAAAAAGCTAGGAAAAAACACGCAAAATTACATTTTGTGGTCGGGGCGGGTCAGGTTATTGAAAAGGCTTCCATTGAGGGTTACACTTTTATATTTTTGCCACACATTTTACAACCAATCCATCTGGAATTGCTCAGTCGCAGCCTGGAGTCTGGATTTGTGCCCCGTTGATGGCAATAGGCTTGCCCCCTATTACATGGGACTTAAACATAACATAACATAACCCTTCGGGGAATACATGCGTGATGTTATGTTGTTATTTTACAACATTCTATTCTATTTTTCTCTATGGCAATGGTGCGGGTGTTGACAATTCTGCCAATGTCAGATGTGTTGAAGAGAAAACGTGCGCAATAATTTAAAAAAAAAAATAGATCCAGTACTAGGTTGACGGATACTCGAATTAATTTGACAAGATAACGTGCCGATGTCAGGTGTGTCGGGGCCTCTTGGCAAGCTCCTGTCATATGTGTCAATCTGTCAGGCGGCCACGTTAGTGACAGTCCGCCACTTGAGGGTTAAACTTTTATATTTTTGTCGCACATTTTACAACACGACGTGCCGTTTTCGGGGCCTCTTAACGAGCTCCTGTCATAAACTGTATCAACCTATCAGGCTGCCACGTTAGTTGAAAGTCCGGTCCGCCATAGAAGTAGTTCGACACGGCTATAATTTTATGAAAATGCCACTGCTTCTAAGTATTATCTGATATATTATATTGTGTGCTTAAACCTGGGTCAAATTAATTAATTTTCTTTCTTTCTTTTCTTTACGAAGTCGTCTTTTCCAGTGGCCTAGGGATGTCAATCAGGTAAAGTAATTTGTTCCAGAAAGTCTTATCTCGTCCAGTGGTCTATAAATGTCACGAACTGCGAACTGGGCTGGAACTTTAGACATGTCATTCATGACCTTAATTTCTTCTTCTTCTTTTTCTTAGTTTCTCGTAACTACTAAGGGCGTATTTTTCACCAATAAAAACTGAACGCGATCAGCACATAAATCACGTTTAACAGCTGTCAGTGTCATTATTTTCTTTGTAACATTGACACTGACAGCTCTTGAACTCGGTTTAGATGTGCTGATCGCGTTCAGTTTCATTGGTGAATTCAGCCCTAAGTCTGCCTTTTGGTTTCCCATCTACCGTGCGATTGGGTCTTTTGTAGTCAGTTCCTTGACCCATTTAGTAGTTACTTATTTAATGGTAAGTATCAAGTTAAGCTTAAAACATTAACAGGCGCATTGTCGCCATCTACGTAAGTGTTTTCCTGTAGTTCCATAGAAACCAGTCGTGTTGCTGCAGTCTGTCATTGCGATTGTGCGGTGTTGCAACTGCGGTTTCGGAATACTACCTTAAGCGTTGTGGTCACCAAAGTGTGAAACAACTGTTTAAATATTTAATCAGTTCTATAAGTACATATTTGACATAAACCAACTGTTCAATACGTAACGGGTGGTTTGAATATTAGTGAACACAGGCCTAAGTCATCCGAGGATGTGCGCGGAGAGTTTTGCCATGGTTCATTTGTTTGCCAGTCTAGCACGGCCGTTGGTCGCAGTCATAGAAATATAAATTATATCTATGGTCGCAGTGAACAATCTCACCAACCTTTTCATACAAAGCGACGCTACGTAAGTATGCGTAGCTTAGCCGAGGGCTGCCGTAGAGCAGCGCCTTTCATCAAAACCCTTTCTACAACGCAGCGTTTTTAACAACGTCAGCAAAGGTCTAAACTAAAAGTAAAAGCCTTTTCCTTGAAATTCCGGAGGCGTGCAATGGCACCCAGATTCCGAGTCCCCGAGTAAAACCCGTGCACGGTCAATTGCTCCAGCCGTAACTCTTGCAATGTGGAGCGAACGGACAAAGAAAATTGAAAACAATTTGACTTTTCTTTTCGTCATTGTAGCTTTAGAAAAAACTTTTTTGTGACGTTTTTCAATCACAATAAATTGGTGGTGGCTCATTGAACAATGGTTACAAGTTAGGCTTGGGCCTGCTGACGTCATTTGGAATCATTTATGCTTTACGAAACAGCCTAAATTCAGAAAAAGTTTTTGAGACACGTAGGACGGAACCAAAAGACACTTTTTTTTAATTTTTTACTTTATCCTCAAACGGCTATCCGTCAATTAAATTAGTTACAGAAAATAAGATTAAAAATTCATACATTCATCTAACAGAGAATTACAGACTTGATCGTCTTCTATTCATTCGTGAACCGTCCAAGAGCGGCTGCGGGCTCGCGCGATGTTTGTGACTCGCAGTCTCGGCGAGATATTGCAGTAGTACCTACCTACTTAGATGGTGGTGACTAGGTACGTATTCAGATTAATGTTGCCATTTTGAATTCAGAAGCAATGCATCTTGAAGTCATGTGTGCACTACCAACTTTCCTGAATGTTTAATAATGCTAAAAATCTAAAGAGCCTTTTAGCTAATAAATGTTACTATAACTTGAATGACGACTACTTAAACGATAATTTTTCCAGTCAAGATCATGTACAATTAATAACACCGTTGTAACAGTGTTTCTCCAAAAATAAATAATTTGAATTTTATAATATTTGACTAATTCGCAAATTGAATGTTATCCTAATTTATTTAATTCAATGTGTGATCTAATTAAATAACCGAAACCCTGATAATGTATTTGTACGCCGGAAACGGCAGAATATTATGAACTTGAACACCATGTAACACCCCTGTAACAATATTCTTACAAATAAATGGACTATTACTATTACCATGACATGACTTACTATCGTATACAATTACTACTTAATCGTCAGGAATGAAGACAATGTCGTCTTTGCCAATAATCTTTTTTTTCTGCCTTGCGAATTTATACCCTACTCCTTTCAAGAGTAACGACCTTACAATAACAATATTCCACTTTCATCGTTTGCCAACAACGAGACCAGTCGGGTAAGTAATTTCGTAACAGACCTACAATGCCTTTCATTATGACAATTCAACAGATTAATTTTTCAAACCTATGAAGCAATGGTTTAGTAACACATAACATAACATCACGCCTGTATTCCCCGAAGGGTTAGGCAGAGGTGTACCTATAGTACACCCACAATTCGCCAGTTATGTTTAAGTCCTATATAATAGGGGGCGAGCCTATTGCCATCAACGGGACACAAATCCAGACTCCGGGCTGCTACTGAGCAATTCCAGATGGAAAACAATCCAATAACACTTTGCCCGACCCGGGAATCGAACACAGGACCTCAAGCTCAGCAGTTGCGCTTGCGACCACTAGACCAACGAGGCAGTTAATGCAATGGTAGGCAATGGTTTAGTAATTTCCTTGGATTATTATTGAAACTGTGTCACACAATTATGGTGCAGAAGAATAAGAGCCGTGTGCCTGATGGGTTCCCTTCGGCAAAAATAAGGAACTTACATACAAACTTTCATCCCCTATTTAACCCCGGGATGAATTTTGAAAAACCCTAAATTAGTGCTCGAGTTTCGCTACTTACAGGAACTCTTGTGCAAAACTCATGCTTTTAGACCCAGCGGTTAATGCTGTGCGTTGTCGGTCAGTGACTGAATTTAAGATTTTTCCGTTCCATCGTTATATTGAAATTACTGCAGCATTAATTTTGAAATAAATATATTATGTTAAAGTTGAGTATTAATGTTAAGTACTACGTTTGACGAAAACACGATTCCATAAAATTTTCGAGATAGAAAAAAAATACGAAGTTACAAAAAACACTTCAAATTAGATCATGAAACTTTGCATAATAACTGAACTAACTATAAAGCAGCGACAACGTTTTTTTTTTAATTACCATTATTTTCGACGTAAAAAGCAATTAACTGAACTATTGGCGCCTTGGAGTCGCCAGCACTCCGTCTAACTCTCTCTCAGTCCGCGAGCAGTATGGTGCGAGCGTGATAAAAAGTAAATTTGAGCTGAGGTAGTTTGGGCTCTTAAGTAAAATATCACAAACCTTGGACCGTCCTCGAACCCTCTTCCCATTGTTGAGCCTCAACCACGCATCCCACCGGTGTCTATACACTGAGATGGTGTTCCAATGTCCCAGTCTGACGGGCTCTGGTGATCTGAGGATGCCGGCGCCACTGCCGCAGTCGAATCTGGTGGAAAATCAATAAGAATTAGTACCTACTGGACTACTAGTTTCAAGATAGTTAATTGATTCAGGCGTGACTTGGCGGAAATCCATTATAAAATACAATAGACGTAGATATATTTAGTAACCTAGGACGCAGAGCGCTAGGCGTGTTAACACGTCGTGTACGAGTTCGGGACAAGTCAATCGTCATCCTGAGGATGCCTCGTTGAGAGGTGAAACACGTGTCGATTTCTTACAGGGTTTTTTTAAGACTCTGAATAGAGGTTACTAAATATATGTACATGTATTTTACTAGTTTCAAGCTTTTAAGAGTTATGTCTTAACCGTTTCCTATAGACATTCACAGTTCCATGAGTATGGGGATAGAGTATATAATAATATGCGTTATTATACCTGTTGTGTCTATTTTGCAAACTGTGAACCTGTTAAAAGGCTCAGTTCTAACTGAATTATTTTGGATCCTCAAGGAGGGCTTTCCCAAAATTAAAAGTTAAAAGTGCGCTGTTCAAATGTTCAGAATTTTACAATTAAATCTCGAAGTCTGTTTTGCTTACTACAAGGATCTTTTGGCGCGTGGCTTAAATGGGAACTAACGGCGCCATCTTGTTTTTTATTCAACACAATTTCACAAATGTCAACATCGCCCCCAGTCAATGTCATTCAAGTGCCAAAATATCCTTGTAATACTTACTCTTTACACTTTTTGCTATAGAGAGATAATCAGAGAATTGTCTTTGCTAAGTACCTAACTGAGACCTAACTGTTAAAGAATATTCTGCTTTTTTTAACAGAAAAATGAAATACCGCAAAGAAACCTCAGTTTCATTTCGTCAGAATTAATCAGAGCTACGTGCAGCCATTGTGGGTTTAAGACAATACTAGTTAATACTGAACCAAGGGAACGTAATCCCGGATCGATATTAATATTGCACTGCAGTCGCCCGGATAATTAGAGCTTTGCTAATTAATACACAGAGTAGTAAGTTACAGTAGGTCGGTTTCAGTGAAGGAGCGGAAATATGTTTAGAGATTATTGTAACTAAGTTCCACGCGGTTCACGGTAGGAGTAAACTGATAGAAATCGTCACGTAAGGAAAAAGCGTTTTGCGACTCCATGCGGCTTTCTCTATCTCTCTCTCGCTGTCTCTTTCTACACTAATATTATAAAGAGAAAAGATTAGTATTTTTGTTAATTAATAACTCAAAAACGACTGAACCGATTTTAAAAATTCTGTCACCATTTATTGATATAATTATTATCTGTTCTTCAGTGATGCGATATCACGTGTGTACACGTGCGATATCATGTGAGCGTGATATCTTTATAAATTCACGATATCACTTTAGATACCACGCGGGCGAAGCTGCTAACGGAAGCTAGTTTATACGAGTGTGTGTGTGCGTGCGAGTATCGCGTAACGAAAGCAACATCGTTCCTGACCGCATACGTTTTTTTATTTAAGCTTGCAGTTTGCAATTGCTTTCATGTTCACCGTTATTTGAGCAGGGTATAAAGCACTAATGAATGGTAAATATCAGTAGAGTTAAGCAGTTAAGTAAGTCTTCGAACATTATCACATATTTATGGCACATTTTTTTTTCTTTCAGAATAGGATATACCTACTCTAATAGATACATCATACGAGTTATAGTTATAAATGTAAAAAAATTACAAAGGGTATGTCACCCTTTGTAATTTAATGGGCGGTCTTATCGCTAAAAGCTAATTTAAAAGTTTTTATTTTTAGGCAGGTTGGGTCCACTAATGTATTGTTACAGTACAGTAAGTCAGTCCAGTGCTGACTTGCAAATGGGCTCGTGTAGACAGTAGTTTCAACCCAGTTTAGTGCTGACTTCGCGCCCTCAAGTCATCAGTCTTTTTTCCTCCTTGATCCTCTTTGGTATAGAAGCTTATTAAATTTTTCTTTTGTTTCAAATCTTACACATATGCGGTCTCCTGAGGATCTTTGGACATGAATTTCGTTACCATTACAAAACAAGTGAAAACCGGGTTGGAACTCTTCAATCCAGATGGTATAATGGCAAATCGGCCAATCGGGCAATCGGCTTCTTTGCTCCAGCGTCTGCGGGGTGCTAAGAATTGCATTCTGAAAGTCATTGCTGCTCGTTTTGACTGCCCCATTCAAAAACACTGGGTAAGGGTAGTGAATGGTTTTATATAGTAGTCTACATAAAGATAAGTACTATCAATACTAACATAATTGTAAGCTAATATTATTGCTAATATACTAACTAGATATGGATTTAAATTATCTGAAATAAATTATTCTATTCTATTCTAATGGATGGAACTGCCGCTAATGTATGTAATGTGTATTTTATGTCCGTAATTTTTATGGTGTATCTATCGATCTACTGAGTAAACGTCAATTTTTAAGTTCGAGTTGACCTTCTGAATTTCTTAATCTATGGCTAATAGGATCCAGGATTCGACTGCAACTGTACTATAGTAATGAATTTGAAATAATGACGATCCGAGGGAATTAATAATCATAGAGAGATAATTACGTTTACGAGCTTGCTAAATTATGTGGTTCATTATTTAAGGAAATTTGAGTGGCAAACAAATATATCAATAATGTGTAGGTAGATCAATATAATAACTTTCAATAAAATACATTGAGGTATTATTGTACTAACGTCAATAATACCTCAATGAATAAATATCGAAATTTCATAGCAATTTTTGTTGTTTGTTTGTGGAAACTTTTGGGCGTACTTAAAATGTACAAAGTACTGAGGATGACTATGGAAGCTTTATTTTCGTACGGTACATACCCGTACGAAAATAAAGCTCAAGGAATTGGCAGAAAAATATAAATGCAAAGAGAATACGAGCAAACCTTTGATGTTTCGACCATCGGAACCAGTGGAAAAAAACAACACTTGTACTATCCCACACTCGTTACACAGGGGGTTTCAGTAAATGTAAATATTTACCCACCTACATACAAATCTACATGACTTCGTATTTTCTTCTCTGTGTGCGTGTGTGTCGTCAACTCGACACCCCCTGGCCCCCATGGGGTGACCACTCGACTAATATAAACATGAGGCACTTACCGGTAAGTGAGTAACCGATATCGCTCCATTCGAAGGTGCTGATGCACTTTGGTAACATGTTACGGGGCTATTGCCCATTGCTGTAGATATTAAAACGTAAGAAATGTTGCAGGTTAGTGTCCGGCGGTATGTTGATTAAAATGCGAGCTTTTAGAGCTTAAATAGATTATAGAATATACCTATAAATATAATATAATGTAAAACTTAACTTTTTCCATTGACAACAAACAAACAAGCCGGTTTAAAGATTTCCCATCAGGAAGAAGGAATCAAAACAACAAAAAGATGAATCTGACTAATACATACCTAAGTTCCACATGACCATTCCTCAGCATGAGCGCCAGATAGTCCCCGGACAGGTCGTCATGTTCTCCAGTGAGCAACAACACGCCACGCGCCCGCTCGGGCCGCACGCGTACTCGCACGCGCACGCGTTTGTACGCACCGCGTAGTGCGCGTAGTGCCAGCCAGGATGTGCCCGAGAACCGAGGCGTTGACACTCGACCATCTGTAGATTATAATGCTGGTTAGAATTGGAGTTGGTGGCACTTCTTCCTCCAGTTGTGATGGAAGAAGTACAGCAGCAGCCAAATTATTTATTCTCGAGAATGTATTTATTGAGGACGTTTTTTTTGTCAAATTGTAAGTAAATCATCAATGGATATCGGCGCATGGAAACTATAAGCTATAAGAGAAAACAGAATACATTAAAATCACTCTAAAACATAAATTCACTTGAAGACTCATGCATGCTGAAGCAGTACATACCTACTACGGTACTTCATGAGCATTTTCTACATTTAGTTTTAATTTCGCCAAAAACTAGGTCCAAGCTTGGCAACATTTGATTGTCATGGCTTTCGCAAAAATGACGCCTGATCGCATAAATTCATCCAGACACGACACTAACTTTAGTGATGTTTCATAAAAAAAGTTTGTTTACTTGTTTATGATGTAAGCTTCTCCATAAAAAGATTCTAAATCTTACGTCTTCCAAACAGCACTAACTCGTAACCAGAGACTATTTAAGAAATATTTACGCATTTATACACGACTTTCAGTACTTACAACAGTCTAAGTATCGTCAAGACGGCTGATTCCCTGAACATTGCTACCACGAACAACAACAGTGCTTAGAAAAGTTTTACTGTTTCACTCTCTTCGACCCTGAAGTTACTGTGGAAACAATTCCACCTTGAGTCGAGCGATAAAAAAGGAATGGAGCTGTTTTAGTTAGGCTGAAGAGGTGGATAAGGAATTGTTAATAGGACTCAAGAATATTGGAGTGAACCAAAGTTGCTGCAACATTAGCTGAAGTGGCAATGGCCAATGGGCCGGCCATATTAGCCGTAGAATCGATGACAGATGGCGTAGACATGTTCTAGAGTAGATACCGATTGGCAAACGTAAAGGTGCTGTAAGAAATCGACACGTGTTTCACCTCTCAACGAGGCATGACGATTGACTTGTCTCTGCGTCCAGCACTCGGCATGGCAACTCGTCGTGTTCGGATTTTTTATGACTCCTTAGGAATAGTTAAGCGGAATAGGTTGCTAAATAAATCTACGTCTAGTGTATTTTATCATGGATTTCTGCCAAGTCACGCCTGCATTAATTAACTAACAGCTAGTATAATATATATCAAATCTATAAGGTTTAAGGCTTGATGATTTTGATAGTAAGCCATGCTATATCGAAGTACAGGGCAGCGTTCGGCTATCAACGAGATTGACGATGTCTACACCCAAAGTGGTGTAGAAGCGTCAATCAATAAAGACGGATCACACGATGGTTTTAATCCGTATCAATCTGCAGTGTTCCGGAAAATATTCATAAAAATAACTAAGTAGCGACCCGCCTCTGTTTCGCACGGTTTTTACGACTCGATTACTTTACTAATTGTTACTTTAGGTACAGGTTACTTTAAGTTCATACATCTGCACAACACACGATCAATCACAATCTATTTGATTTTGACAGTTCAACAACAATCATTGCGTTATTTGAGAAATCGCGCCAGTCTGCATGAGGCGGTTGCAACATCAAATTCAGTGTTATAATTGCAATTTATATATATATATAGCTGCACCTAGTACCATCTCATTGCATTAGATTATTTTTATTTTTTTGAATTTCATCCTAATTCTATTTTATTTATTTTGTATAATTCTATTTAATTTAGTATAAGTGCGAGTACCTATATTTAGTTTGTCTTATTTAATTTCATGATTTAATTTCCGATATAATTTTGTATAATTCTATTTTATTAATCATATTTTAATTTTGTATAATTCTATTTAATTTTGTTATTTTAATTTCATGTTCCTATAACTTGTATGTTTGGTGTCTACTGTTAGTGCAAGTTGGAAATAAATAAATAAATAAATAAATAAATAAATAAATAAATAAATAAATAAATTTATTATTAGTATATTAATTCACTATTTAGCGATATTTCATATATTCATAGAGTAATATTGCCAAACCCTTCGAGTGTCAGTCGATCAATTTATGATCGATAACAACAAAAAATCTATTGTGCTTAATTAGTGACATTTGAGCAAATATTCAAAACGGGTAAATATTTGACAGCTATTTGCGTCATTACCAACTTTTAGAATGAATCACAAAAACTGTAGGTTGCTTTTTCAACCCACAGCTTTTTTTGTGATTTTTCGACTCAGTCTCAATAAAATCCGATTTTCCATCGTAGGTAGCTACTGAAGAGTCTTGAGTTCTCGACTGTCTCTTGTCTAAATTTAAATTCGTAAAGGGTCGGCTTCTTGTATATCAGCTATTTCCAAATACGACTCCATGTCGGCACTGTCGTCAGTAATTGGTACAATCAAGCTCAACAATGCAAACATCTTCCATAAATAATTTGTTGAGACAGCACGTGAAGGGTTCGTCACAAGCGCGTCAGTCGGTAGGAGATTATGTGTCGTACCTACTGTGTCGTACATGAATGTCACACTTGCGTCGTCGAGTGTACATAGCGACTGACGGGGATTTACATGATCTGTGTACAGTCGCGCTGCCTGGATTAGCTCGGAATATATTAATGTTATATCCGCTCATAATCAAACAAAGCATTTATTCGCCATTTTGTGTGCTTTGAAAATATGAAACCCAGATAAAGGGATTCCGTTTGAAATGATTGGACAGTCACGTCACTGTTGATCCAAGTGTGCTGAAAAAAGGTTAAAGCTCCCTTGACGTTGTAAAATGTGACAGCATCATTTATTCTTTCAACAGCAATTTAATCCTAAAATATCTTTGTACAATTCGTTTGAGAGAGAATGCAAAAACATACGGAACATCCCCTGAGCTTATCGAACGTAATGGGAACTTTCAATTTACATATACATCGACATCGTGTAAGTCTCCCTTGGAATAAGAATAAAGTTCAAACATCGGAACAGTAAAACAAACATTCAGTAACATAAGTAACAAAGCAATATTACAAGAACGCTTAGGGGGCATAAACAAATGTGCCCACATCTGTAAGGGCACGAAATTGAGTAATTTCACCGAGAACCGGCGTCGGCGAGATGAAACCTCTTAATTATGACAAAGACACGCCACGCTTACAATAAAAGCAGTCTGCCGCCGTTTGTCACGGCCTACGGAGCTTATAATAAAATGAGGCTGATCTAGAGAGGTCCAGGTCAAATGTTCATTAGGTTCTGTGTTTTGAGCACCATTTATCTTAACTTTGCTTTATACGAAGGCAAGCTAACTAAGGGTTGAAAACTACAAGCCAACAAGGCCTCCATGACTGCATTTAGATTTAGAAGGAGAGGTTGAATACACTATTTTGATTTATTTAAGTGTGGTCAATACATATAACGACACCATAATAAATAAGTGTAAAATTTATAGGTGCCCAGAAAAATGAGAGGTCTATGTGCAGCGGTGTAGCAGTGGGTAAAGTCGGGCTGCGTATTATGAAAATGCTGCCGCAACTTTTTGGGCACAGTTAGAAAAACACCCAACCATAAACTAAAAGAAGATCCGAACAATACAAAATGATGACGAAATTTTTCGCACCCCATAGTTGTCGGGGGTGGATGTCAAGAACTCGGAACACGTCACAATATACGAGTGAAGTGGGTTAGACGATCGCTCCCGTTTCCCATTTATCATATTAATACCCTGACGCAGACAAAGAATTTCATAAAAACTATAGAGTTATTTGCGGCCTTTTCTGATATTAGAAGTCGCATTATACATAGTTGACATCATTAATTTGACCGTTCTTAGGTATGAGCAGTATTGATCTTATGGCGCTTAAATGACATTGATCGGGTGGCGCTGTTGGAAACATTTGTAAAATGGTTTTGTGGAAATTGGATTAAAAAAACAAGATGGCCGTGATAGTTCCGATTTTGACCACGCGCCCCAAGATTCTTGTACAACTTTACAAAGAATGTCTATATTGATAGATGAGAGAGAAAAATAGATATTTAGAAAGTCTGTTCTAACTTTTAGCAGAAAGTGCAGACAGAATTTGTGTCCAAAAAGTTCTCACTGAATAAATACCCACATGCAACACAATTTTTGTGCCCGAGCGCTAGTTAAAATGTTCTATCGTGGAGCTGAAAACAGAAGCAAATTGTAGTAGTATTTCCGCTAGAAAATGTTCATTGACATTGTGTACAAAATAAAATGTTATTCAGAGGTAGTGGCGGTAGATAATTTAGCTATTTTCTCCTACATTCTCGCCCCTCAGTCTGTCTAGGAGTAGGTGCGTTCAGAGGCCGTAGATCAAGATCCCTCGATATTACTTAATATAATTCAAGCTCCCTGCATTCTTCTTGAGATGTCGATTAAGGGAGGGGACACCGACACACCCGGGGTCGCTAATCGAAAAATCGGGGCGACTCGGTTCACGCAACGGCGATGCGAGGCGGTCGGTGTCAAAAGTTGGGATTTCAGTAAACTTTTGCACGTACAGCATGAATTGTACTCGTAACTTACTTTGAATCGATTGTGGAGCGATACGGGGAGTTGATTCTGGTTGTTCCTTTTATAAATCCTTATTTTATTTGGTTGTTTTGTTTACCTAAATGAGAGTAGTAGGTACCTACTTCAGTTAATTTTGTTGATTCGAAGTATGTTAGTGCCCGGGATTAAATTATGTTTAAATAACCGATTTTCCACCATAAATTATTTCGGATAGAATATAATCTTATTTATGTTATACAAACAGCTTTATTAGATTCATCATCAAAATTACAGATATAAAAGCAAAAATAAATGTAGGATATGAAGGGATCATAAGAGTTAAATCAATTGATTAATTATTTTGGCTTGCTTTGTGTATCTAGTGACAATTAAGTAGGTACTCTATCTGCCATAATCCATGAGTCCCTTCTACCACATTACAAAGTGATCATCAATTTCCATTCAATCCTCAAAAGCATCAAGTTTCATCCCAATGCAGGTAAACACGTTTAATTTTAGAGTGAATTCAACATAATCGGATCACGAAGTGCGAGGAGGCAACTCAATAACAACTGTCAGGGTGAAGTTGGGAAGTTGGGGCGTGTTGCGGAAGTGGTCTCTGGTAATGGCGGCGGTGTGCCTTCCGGTTCGAGTTATATAACCGGCTTGGTTGGGCCACATAGCAGTTCTGTTTAGAAGGCTAACTTCCATCTACGGATACTATTACAAGACTGGGTGGTTTGGCTGCGTCTCCGACACGCGCACGCTTCACCTTTTTCCGTCTGTCGCTCCGTTCTGTTCTAAACAACTTCTTTCATTTTTTTTCTGCGCAGTCGCTGACGCAAGACGCGTGACGCATGAGCGAGTAACGATAAGTGATGACTCAATAAAGCAAAGCACGTTTGGATGGTGATAGCAACATACAGTCGTCACTTTCGCTCTTGAGGAAGTTGTTAACTACAAATGATTAGGCATTTCTTTCCTCAAAATGGATGAATGGTGGCAGAAAATCCAGCCTTCTCCATATACTCATAACGTTTTTCGCAGGAAAAAATAATGTCGCACCAGCCGTGCAATTACCATTCGGTTCCCTTCAAAATGGAGCTGAATGATCCATGCGTTAGGTATGTGCCGTCAGTTGGGATTAGTCATCTCTTAGCTGCCACGACTTAATTTAATTACTTATTTTATTTTTGTTTATTGAGAAGCTCGTGTCTAAGTAATACCAGCCGCAAGGGTCGATCCATCAGGTTAAGCTAAGCTTGCCGGGGTTGGTACTTGGATGGGTGACCATCTTTCCATATCGAGACTCCTTCGTACCTCGGAAAGCACGTTAAGCCGTTGGTCTCTCAGCTGGCTGTCATTCGTGGATCTTTGACAGTCGTTAAAACCCGAAAGTCTGACAACTAGTAACAATATACTTAAATTTCAACATTGATGATGTAACCAATATTTAGATTTATTAGTGTCCATAGAGATTCTTGCCTGTTCTTCTCAATGGGAAACTACTATGCTTTGGAATGGGCCTGGCTAGCTACCACCATCTTACCTAAATCTGTCGCCATAACAACAATGTTAGTAGAATTGTTGTGTTTCGGCAGTTAGAGGTAAGAGAGCCAGTTCCTCTGTGGTTGAGGATTCCAGGTGAAACTCGCTTCCACCTTCGGACTGATCATCACTTACCATCAGGTGAGATTCAGGCCGAGAGCTTACCAGTAGTGGTTTATAAAAAAAAAACTAGGTTTATCTTTCTGACTGACCAACTCTAGCTTGACAGTAAAAAAGTGCTTGTAAATGGTTTAAGTGAAATAAATGCTTTGAGTTTGAGTTTGAATCTGAGCTTCCCCGTTGTGGTTAAAACAAAGAAAAAAACTAGGTTTATCTTTCTGACTGACCAACTCTAGCTTGACCGTAAAAAAGTGCCTGTAAATGGTTTAAGTGAAATAAATGCTTTGAGTTTGAGTTTGAATCTCATCTCGAGGTTATACTTCTGTTCCTTCACTGTATGGTGAATCGCTCGACTGCTAAATCAATTTCTCTTTACCTTGTAATTGACAGTAACCAGACCTCGGATTCTTATTGGCGCTAGAAATTCGAGGTTGTTACCTCAAATCTTTTCGAGCAATATTTTTTGGGATTTTTTCACCATCCATTAGAGCCAAATGACGTGTATGGAAAAGGTAGGTCAATATTATGAGGTAAATGTTTTAGCGTTATTTCTCTTCTATATATGGTTGTTTACTTGAGATATTTGTATTTCAAAGCGAAGCTATCATATTTCGTATTTTATGGTGGTGATATTATGTCCTTGTATTTATATCCTTGAGTACTAGCTGATCTAGAGAGAGGTTTTTTATAAAAATATTTATCGTAAAAACTCTGCTACTTTGACTATTACTAATTTTTTTTTAATAATAAGCAAGTTAGTATCTTTTCAAAACTCACAACTCAAACTTAAGTATTTCAAGGAGTCGGTCAGTCAGAAATATGGCGCCCAACCTGGGGCACTTTCAATTCTTACGAACAGCAATAATTCTATAATTATCATCTGTATATTTGATACCCATAATAATAATCAATCTATACATAATTATTATAAAATAGTAACGAAGTTAAAACTGTACATTGAATATTTTGAAAAAAGTAATTGCTATGAGCTACGAGGAACGAAATCCAAATTCTTGGAAATTTAAATAAAATCTTTGATATGTTACCTCCTTGTTTGCCATATTTTGTCTAAGTAAAAAGTTTTTTTCATTTTTAAATAACACGACAGATATGGATTTTCACAGTAACATTGCCGTCCGCATATTCACTTGGTTTTTGACCAGTAGGTACAGCAATTTCGATTAATCTCGAAGGAGGTTGTCAAAATAATGCTCGAATTTCCAAGCATGTTTGAGAAAAAACCTTTTACAATATGTTACCGACCATTATCTTTCTACACCATTATGCTCAGCTGATAAATCTCATTTAACACCTTTTCTCATTCGAGACACTTCTTAACTGTTTTGCTTTGTACCTGCTAACTACCTACGAAGGCTACGAGGTCTTTAATAGATCGCTTTAATAGCGATAAGACCGCCCATTGTGTCACCCTATGTAAAATATCTACATTTATAATTTTGTAATTCATGTGGTGAACACATTAGAGAAAATTATATTCTCTTCTGCCTCATTGGCCTAGTGGTCGCAAGCGATACTGCTGAGCATGAGATCCTGGGTTCGATTCCCAGGTCGGGCAATGTGGTATACGGTCTTTCCAACTGGAATTTCAAAGGCTTTCTGCCTTTGAAATTAAATAATAACGAGTCAGCGAGACAGCTGAAGAGTTGACAAGAGATATTATCAATGTAAAATAGTATTGATTGATGATTTCAATAATTACACTTTAAAAGTAAATAGTCTTTTGTTCATTGGAGTATCTCTTCCACAGTACCGACAAATCTGCAGATTAGGTCCCAGATTTTAATTCAGAAGACAATCTTACTAAAACTAGTGGCATTGCTCAGCTCAGAATTGAGTCAATACTCTCAAACATAACTCACTTGGCTTTTAAGGGGAATTGAACCAAAGTGGTCCGAAACTTCGATGTCACAGTATTATGAACGTATGAGAAACGAGGTAGGAAGTTCATCATCCTCCATGGAAAAAGGAGGATCCTCCGACCAGACGGGGTTTGTGTCTGGTGGACACCTGCCCGACGATTGATGTCGGGACGTTGTATATAAGCTAGTCACGCGGTAAACTTGCGCGATGCAGGATTTTGCATGACATCAGTGTAATGCGTATTTCGCAAGTGGCGTTGTCGATGCCGCCACAGTATCATGTCTTACTGTTGAACAATATCTCAAAGTAAGCAACAATTCGATACCAAAACAAGTCGACTAAACTCCGCCATCTCATAAACAGTTTGTAAGCACTTCAAAAGGCAATAAATAATTCAAAATGGCGGCCCCGCTCATTGGCCGATATTCGAATTTCGAACTCTTTGGTAAGCATTATCTTTTGTGGGGTCGTTAATTGCTGCCATTGAGTTTTACTTTGAATTTGAAGGATATCGGGGCGTAAAACTTTGTTTAGTTAAGCAAATTTATTGTACAAGGAAGCTTTTAAAAATTCTAATTAAAGATTTCACTCCCGGGACAGCTCGGACCAAAATTCTTCGGTCCTACCTACACAAATCGTATTATACAAAAATATTTCGATTCGAAATACCTGAGTGCCATTTAAATATTTGTCCTGATCTGCAATTCCAGACCATCATTCCTAAGCATTCCGCCGTTGGACGCTTCCCCAATTCAACTTCCCCAGTCGTCAAAGTTACGACCAAAGCTTATAAAAATCTTTTCAAAGAAAGAAAGAAAGAAAAATATTTTATTTGGACACGCACAGGATATAGAAACAGTAAAAAAGAGCATTATCAAAAAAAAGAAAACAGAAAATAAATTATAAAATTAACGAACGTGTGCGAGGCCAAAAAGGCTCCTTTCTCAGCATAATGCTGTGATATAAAAAAAAAATCCGCAGCGCTGGATAATGTTACTGTTACCGTGGTAGCGGTATTCTGATAGGCTAAAACATTAAAAAAAGAAAAATGTGTCTTTTATGACTTGACTGAAAAAGTCTAAAAATCTTTGATCAATTTCCACTTCATTCTTTTAAAATCTTCAAGATTCATAGCTAATTCAGAGACTCAGAACATTTTTCATAGCAAAAAATGTAAATTTAACAAGTTACCTGGTTTGCAAGTGTTAGGGTTGCCAGCACACGGACATCGTTCGTTGCTGCAGCTCTCACAGTCGCAGGCTTCCACTGCTGCCGTCCATGGAGGCGATGACGTTGCTCCTGGCACCTGGTGGAAAGGGCAAGAATTACTTAACAAAGTCATGAATAACGATGGTGAAAAGACTGGTATTTATGTCCAACTTTCGATGTTGTTGAAAATTGATAGTTAGATAACGGAATTCCATTTGAACAATCGTCTAATTCCTTCGTAGGATGAAAGTGCCTGATTAAATTTATAAAGTTATAGTCTACAGACACAACAGAAACAGTATTTTAAACTAAAATTGATGCCAAAGCATGAATTGATTGAAAACTTAAATAAAACAATATTATCCTCTCAGTAAAACTCTAGTACCTAGAACCAACAAGGTCGAGATTGCCTTCAAACATTAAAACAACGAATCGTCTTTACCTACTATAAAATCGATATCTTCTACGACATTCAGACTTGACCTTTCAAACAGATATAGACTTTAGGTTAACTTACTTTTTGTTCTAAACTAGGTCCTTGCGTCGTCACCTTAGCATCGTTCGCTTCCAACAAATTCTCTTTCGTCTCATCGGCAATGATATTAAGATCAGTATCACTAATTCCGTCTTCTATTAGACTCTTCAAGCCGTCCACTTGTTTAGATTTCTCTCCTGTATAAGTATAATTTGGTGTACTTCTCGTGTTAAAAACTATTGGCAGTGTTGTTGTAAGTCTTTGCTTTCTGGCGTCGTCGATATGTTTTAAGCTTACAATAGGTTTACTAATTCTATTGGACGGTGCTATTTCTAGTTCTGCTGAGAAGGACACGTCTTTTTGATATAGTACGTCTTCTTCTGCGTCGGAGGTATCAGTCGCTCTTGTTGCGTTTATTTCTGTGGAAACAAGGTAATTATTAGATTGTACTGCTAGATTCAATTATTTGTAAGTAGTGGAGCATAAGAAAGTAATAAATGTAACCAATAAAAACCAAAATATAACATTCTGCCTGCTTTTCTCAAAGGGTTAGGCAGATGTGTATATAGTTCACCCACATTTCGCCAGTTTTGTTTATGTGCGAGGGACGGGATTTATCAATAACTGGACACAAATCCAGGCCGTTACTGGGAAATTTCTGATACAATGATACTTTGCCCGACCTGGGCAGCGAACCAAGCTGGTTTGCGTAGCGTTTGCGCACCACTAAAAAAACCCCATTCCTTGTCAGTTTGTGTATAGGATCAAGGATGCAACCAGACCGCGATCGATCGACGTCGAAAGTTGCTTCAAATTATTTCACCTCGTAAATCATAGGTGCGGCTCCAATTAATGTCAAGATCTCGACGATCGGCGTCTGTCTGGCTGCACTATTATAGCTTGTTCACTTTACCTTACTCAAATGACAACTTGTGAAACCTATAGGTATATACATGTACAAGGATATTTCGGTGCGTGGCCGAAATCGGAACTAATGCCGCCACCTTGTTTTTTTAATAGATTTCACAAAACAACTGCAATGTTTACCAACAGGAATATCATTCTAGAGCCAGAAGATCCTTTAATAGTAGTCCTATATCTAAGCTAAGTGCATGCACTGCAGCCCAGGGTAGGTCCCATCCTACTCATTGCAAGGCGTCATCTTAATCATAGTAATTGGTCCTTTGTATACGGTGAGCCTGTGCAACGCTTCGCACAGCCAATGACAACGCTTCATGGTCGACCGCTCCGATGGTCAACAATACAAGCTCATCAAAGTAATTAACAATCCATTGACAGATATTAAATTGGGGCCAGCATTCGCTGGAATAATTGCGACCAATATTGGTGGAAAGAGAATTGATGGATTGATGAAGGAAGAATGAATGCTCTGTACAGTCACTGCCAAAATAAGAAATCAACATTTAAAATTTTGCAGGTTTAAATCAGGGCAAATATCATTAAGGTGGATGCTCCAAGGTAGCCCGCGAAATTCAAATTTTCTTACGTTTTTTACAATTTTCAGGTCAATATCAGGTTGTATGTTAATCTAGATATGATTTGCGGCTGTATCAGAAATATATTTATAGAATTATATTCATCAAAATCAACAATACACCTCTCTAAGTTAATATAATCCAATTGAATGACTATTTCATGAAATCATCACATTTGAGGATTATTCTAACATAAGGAGTTGTATTGCTGATTCTAAAAATATGGTTTTATAGATATACATGTATGTATGTATGTATGTATAATCATACATACATACAAACATGTATATCTATAAAACCATATTTGTTACGGTCGCCAATCATATTTTAATCAACATACAACCACCACAAACACACAATACACCAACAAAGAAAATTTGAATTTCGCTGGCTACCTCGGAGCATCCACCTTAAATATCAAGCGATCGACAGATATGGGCGAATTCGCCGCAATGGAAAAGCTGAGCTTCATGGGGTTTCAGAAGAATACTGCTACAAGAATTTATTTCAAACGTTTTGTAACACTGTCCATTCAAAGAGGAGAGTGCATAGTGGGACACAGTTAAATGTGTTCAACCGACTCAAAGAACACACATAGGGACAGACAGACAGAAAGAGACAGCACAATTCGTTACTCAAAACGCAGCAATTCTATCATTCGCTTTCCCGGCAATAGAGACGAGGGCGAGTGAAATCGATTTATGTTACAAATAGAGCTCTACGCTTTTATGATATCGCAGCGATCGACATACCTAGTGTATCTCGAATTTATTTTATGTAATCTCACCGTTCGTTAATGGGTCAGGTGCGTTTGTTTGTATTGTTTCGAAACAAATGAGAATCAGAGAGAATCACGGTATCGAGTAACGATACAATTATATTCGTACTCGCTTTTCCCCGTGGCTGCGCTCGCGTGGTGGTCGGGAATTATAATTATACTGACGGGGGTAAAAAGCCAGCACCCTACATAATTGCGTAATACACGATCAATCACAATCTTAATCCATTGCTTCATAAGTTCGAAAAAAAATGCCCAACGACGTAAATAACGCAATGAACGTTATTGAACTGTCAAAATGAAACAGATTAGTCTTAATCGTTTACGAAAATGTATTACGCAAATAGATAGCAGGTCATTGTCTACCCGTTTGCCCAAAATTGCATCGAAATCCATTCAGCTGTTAAGGTGCCATCGCTCTTCTAGGAAACCGAAGCTTTACACGTTACCTTGGGAATGCTTATGTTAGTATATGGCCGCATCTCTAATATTCTAGTGAGCGGATATTTACTCATCATAAATTCATCTCTCGCGTAAAGTCTATCGATTGGAGGGCTTTGCAGTGGGGCTTTGTTACCATCATGGAGTTTGCACTTTTTTCTAAGATACTTAGCTGACGTAACTGCTTGTTAAATCATAAAAAAAAAAATAGTGCAGTGAAAATCTTCATAATATTGTGCGTATAAAATGGGTAATGTGTGTAAAATGGCGTCGTTTTGATTGTGTTGCATAATTATGTGACTGCGAATAAAACAATGGGATGTGTGATTTTAGAATAGGTCAAATTGTGGGAAATAATATTGTGCTCTTTGCATGGCATATTAGTTTATAGAGACTGATAGAAAGTATGCAAATCGAATTGGGTTATAATTTTAATTCATTATTGTCCAGCATTGTTTTGACATCTTTTATATATTGTTACAGCGAATCAATTTTCACACCTCCGCCTTAAGACCTAGGCTAAATATTGTTTGATATTCGGATAGCTCATGACCTAAAGAGGTGAGATAAAGGACATGAATTAATATATAATATATAAATCCGTGATTATTCTGGTAGAATACAATACGGAAAGAATTCAATGGAGATTTTGGAAGGCCTAGCACAGGTTATTAAGTTTCCCGACGAATCGGGTACTGGAGTATCAGATAATAAAGAAAGTGTTATCTGAGAAGTAGTATCGCCTTTGAAACGGATCAAATAGCCGGGCCCGTAGGCATTCATTTACGTGCCGTCGTGTATGTATATGCTGACCATGAATCAAGTACCAGGGTATCAGGTAATGAAGAAGGTATGACTCACCTGAGCAGCCGTAGCCGTCGACGTGCAACACATAGCCGGGCCCGCAACCGCACTCAAAAGTGCCGTCGTGCAGCTCTCGACACAGTTGCTCGCAGGGACTGCCCTCGCCGCACCGCCCTGCAACCACGACTACACTTGTAACTATTCTATCTAAACGAGTTCATCGCTGGTACAAGATCAGTTATTAAAACAACGTATAGAATTACAATAGCAGTGGATACAGTTTAAAAATGTATATATGTCGGATCTCCAAAAGAAGATATACACAATACAAAACACATGAATAATGGGTTATAACATCAAGTATTAAAGTTGGTATAGTTCTCCATGAATAGGAGACCACAGTATGAACATGTGACAAAGTAAACAACAATGATAACAATTTCAAAACAGACTAAAATAAAGTGGTAGATATAGTATTGAGTTTTTTGCGCGATTTATTTGTTCAAAGGAGAACACTGTTCAATGTTCTGCTATCTAATTGCGTAAAACGTTTTCGTAAACGATTCCGATGAATTTGTTTCATTTTGACAGTTCAACAACATTCATTGCGTTTGTTTTTGTATTTACGTTGTTGAGCAGATTTTTTTTCCAACTTATGAAGCAATGGATTAGCAATTTGTTTCAAAACGATACAAATTGTGATAGATCGTGTAATACGCAATTAGGGTGCTGAACAGAATTACCAAAACTTTTCACTTCACAACCAACGAAAAATATTGTGGAGTCGGTTCAATCCATTACCTTGATAACAAGTCAACAACAACAACAAGTTTCTAAAGCAAAAGAAAATTGTAATGTAAACTATTAACCTACATAATTTTATTATTGTTATTATCACCTTTATTCAAATCCCACAAAGAAAAGTCCTCAGAATTTTAAGAATATCTCCAGAGGGCAGGTTAGCGTTATTCATTCCATTAACTTAGAATTATAAAGTTAATTACAAATCTTATCACGTTCCTTAACATCTCAGATTAAAACAAGATTACTCAAAGGGCGATCATTAAAAAGAGGAAATATCTCCCATTTTAATAACATTGTCTTCTTTCTATCAACTTTCGAGGTTTTCGTGCTTTCGACGACCGAGACCGACGAGATTAAACAAATACGCGATAGGATTGACTCAGGGAAAATTATAGAACTTTTGTTCAAACAACTCAATTTAGATTCCAACTCAATCCTTTTGTTGCAATAATTTTGGAGAGAGAAACTGACTCTTTCAAACATTTAAGTGGAATATTATACTATTATAAGATAGTTAATTGATTCAGGCGTGACTTGGCGGAAATCCATTATAAAATACAATCATACGCAGATGTATTTAGTAACCTATTCCGCTTAACTATTCGAGGCATCCGAGGAGACGCTCATCGTCCAGCACTCGACATGGCAACACGTCGTGTTCGGGTTCGCGACCAGTCGATCTTTATCCTGAGGATGCCTCGTTCGGAGGTGAAACACGACTCGATTTCTTACAGGGTTTTTTGTGACTCTTTAGGAATAGTTAAGTGGAATAATTGAGTAAATATATCAACGTCTTTTGTATACTATTCCAAGTGTACCTTTCTTGAATTAAGAGGCTCCACAGGTAAGCAAGCAAACTGTAGCAATGGGGCGGGAGGCGTCCCAAATTGCCATTATAAATGATCCACTGACAACGAGAAAAATGAGCAGACCATTACAAAATAAATGTCAAATGAGTGGGATTATATCCCGGGCTCGGCGTTCGTACACCTCCCTCGTGTTACGAGAAAAGAAATAGCTTTTGATCAGTAATTTGACGTCGGCCTCTTTTGTTCCCCGTCATTCCTTGTTGATCAAATTAGGGTGGTTTAACCTATCTTTTATTTAGGTTTAAGGAGCTGTCTTCCTTAATTTTGTTGTTCGTGAAGTTTGCAATAGTAAATTATCTCTTGAATTTTTATATTGCTGTTTTTCTGAAAGATTATTTTCGGAAAAACAGCAATATAAAAACTGCGAATGCAAACGTAAAATCTGAACCGTCAATGGTCAGTGGCCATCAAACTCATTAGTCAATATAATCAAATATCAATAATATAACGACTAAGATAGTTCTTGTCGAACCCTATTACTAAGCCTCCGCGCCTCTCTGTCTGTATGTCAGCGGACTGTATCTCATGAACCTTAATAGGTAGACAGTTGAAATATTTTCACAGATTTTGTATTTCTATTACCGCTTTATCAACAAAGTTCTATGAAAGCCAATCCTTTCTGTGTGTCCAAACTGTCTCAACACACTTTTCTTAATCCTTAAAACTTCCATCCTCTTTCACTCCACAAAAATTAACTTACTAAGAAGTAAGATGCCTTCATTATCGTCAACATCAAAATACGACCTACTGGGCTAACATCGTCCCACCGTACATACTACCTTCGATCTTCTATAAAGAACTCTATAGGTACATCAAACACACCAATGAAAACACAGTTTGCGACTTTTTTATAACAACCATAAAAACGCACAATTTTCCAACCCTTTAACCTTCAGCGGCACTTCAGTGAGCAGAAATCAAATGCTGCTGCTATAAATAAATTGACGGCGTTCCTTTGTCTTCGCTTTAATCGAGTAAAAAGGGGTAGCGGAATTGTATGTAATTAGTTAACACTCACTTATTTCGCTCATTATAAGGAAAGGCGCGGCTAAAAGCTTTTGACACGCGCCATAGAGCACCACCCCCACCTTCTACTATACATACTTTTCGACACGCCATGTGTTTTCCGATTATTCCAGAAATTCTTGATTTTCGAATGTGAACATGAACACTTTGTTCGTGATTAAGATAGGGTCAATGGCCTGTCGTGTCGAAATATTATTAATATTTTATATTATCGTGTCGAAATATTATTATTTTTTATATTATTATTTTTATTTATTTTGATACAAGGACAGAACACAGAATGGCCCATTCTCGTGCATATAAAACGTTCACATTCAAATCGCAATCTGTCAAACTTGTCAAAAATACAATCAATTTACCAAAAATTTTTTTAATAGAAGATTGCGAATAAGATGCGAATACTAACGTTCTTAAAAATACCCTCTGATCTATTCAGTAAAAATCTAACTATAAAAACTTAGGTGAAGTGAGCTTGAAGTGAGTTGTCATGTCATCGTCACCTAGAGATTGACAGCGCACTTCCGACAGATTTTACGGTTAGATTTTTAGGTTTCCGGACCCAAAGCGTGCCACATGGAACCCTATTACTAAGCCTCCTTTGTCCGTCCGTCTGTCTGTCAGCGGACTATCTCATGAACTGTAAAAGGTAGACACTTGAAAAAATTTCACAGATTTGGTATTTCTATTACCGCTATAACAACAAAATTAAAATTAAGTTAAAAATTAAAGGGGTTGATACAAGAAATATATAAAAAAAAAATGAAATACCTTAAAAAAAAAAGGTGTTAAATATTGTACGGTGGTACGAAACCCATTTTCCGAGTCCGACTCGCACTTGGCCGGTTTTTACAAAATAGAGCGGCTGATATCGATTTAATCCTAATCCTAGGACATCATTCAGCCTTTCGCACATCGAATTACCACTGATGTTAAGCATCGTCCTGGAAGAACACAGACACATTATGTTAATGCAGAAACAATAATAATTAGAACCTATGCTAAATGATGATGCTACTGCGATGATCGCTAATATTTCCCCGGGAAGTCTCGACCAGAGATGTTACGGAGCTTCGATTCCGGCTCCGAAAGGTCGGAACTTCCGATTAATATTACACCTTCGGCTCCGATAATTTTGACTCGATACCGAAGATCGAAACGCAGCGATGCAATTAACTAGAGCTCATACAAACAAATGTTTATTTAATTAATTAAAACGGGTAATTTTTAAACACTTTCACGCTTGAATTCTCAGTTTATTGTGTCGTGTGCATATGTCAGAAGCGTCACTTCAGTTTTTTAATTGCGGTGTATTTATGAAGCCAAAAAAAAGTGTTATAATGGAACATCAATCTATTACCTCCGCCTCCGACTTCGACTCCGACTCTGGCTCCGGGTCAGATTCCGACTCCATTTCATTCCGACTCCGATCATTCTTTAAAACCTCCGACTCCGGGTCTGGTTCCGGTAAAACAACCTCCGTAACATCTCTAGTCTCGACCGTCCATTCTGATACCTACCTATATTATGTTAAATCTTTTACCCCTATGTTGACACAGGACTTTACAGGGTGATAATAACTTGATTAGGGTTGCGGTCAGCGGTCGTGAGCAATCAACGTTGGAGTTTGTTAGAATCTGTCTGCAGAGTGCGATGTTTTGTGGCAGTTCCGATTCGAAGACTTATGTTATTAAACTAGAGCTAAAGACTATGATACAGATTTCTCCTTCATAGATGACTAGGATTAGGAGCTCGTGGCTAAGTAATAACAGCGGCACGGGTCGATCCATCAGGTTAAGCTGCGCTTGCCGGGGTTGGTCCGTGGATGGGTCTTAACATACCGAGACTCCTCCGTGCTTCGGAAAGCACGTCAAGCCGTTGGTCCCGGCTGTCATTTGTGGATCTTTGACAGTGGTCAAAGGCCGCAACTCCAGTATCTCTAAGTCGTCTGTGAACCAGTCTTACCAAGGGATATCGTGCTACCCAGTTACTGGGTTTAGAGGATAGGCAGTCGCTCCATGTAAAATATTGGTATTCAGCTCCATCCGGTTAGACTGAAAGCTGATACCAACATAGTTGGGAAAAAGACTAGGCAGATTGATAAAGGTTAAATCTGGATGAATAGGTAACCATATTCTGGAATGTAGTAAAAATATCAAAATTATGTAAGTAGCTCTTAGTTAACTAAAACTATTCACAAACTAAAATATGGCTTCGAAAAATTCATCCGCATCGCTGTCGACCGACAGGTAATGTACCTAAGAGTATATAATTATACAGTGTGATTCTTCATAATGTGCACATATCGAAATGGGGGAATCTATGCTTAATTTTATCGACGGAAAAAATAAAAAAATAAATCTATATACATTTTTTTTCCATTTTTTTTTATTTAAAAAAAATCGTCTTATTCAATTTTTTTACAAATATTGTAAAAATTGATTTAAAAAAAGAGATTTTTGGACGAAATACCTGTTTATTTTCAATTGAGGGTTTTTTGGTTTTAATTGGGAGGGGTTTTTCCCACAATTTTCATATTATAAGAACACTTAATTACTACCAATCATTAGGTATGGAGTTTGTTTCATCGCGATAGATCATTTAAAAGTTACATTGGGGTAAAAAATACAAAACAAATAAAAAAATAAAAATAGATTTTTTTAAATATTTTTTCCGTTTGTCAAATTAATCATAGAATCCCTCATTTCGATATGTGCACATTATGAAGAATCACACTGTATAGTAAGTAGTATTATGTAGAATAAACGTCTAGACTACCAAAGAGTTCGCTTTGCAGCTCTAATATAAATATTGCTAGAATTTTCTACCTTTTCACAGAAAAAACCGCCCTTAATTCAGGTAAGCAAAAAATAAAACACCAAACAACAATGATTACGTTGCGATCCTCGGATGACGAATGGCGCTCAACGTAAATGAAGCGCTGAACATGAAAGGTGCTTGACATTAAGCGCTGAACAGAAAGGTGCTTAACATCGTCGTTCATGTTAATCGATTCATCGAATGCGTTGATTTCATTACCGTATGTGTCACGGACTGCCGTGGGTACAGGCAGCGAGGTGCTTAATTGTGTCAATTTTATACTGGAGTATTGTTTTTAAATGTCCGTGTGTTTAAAATGGAGAATCGAGTTTTTGGACCGCTTGTGAGCACTTCTGCCGGAGCATTTTATTGAAGGACGTGCTTATGGTTACAATAAAATGACAAAGTGAATGAATAAAAAAACGCAAACTCAAAGCATTTATCTGTATACATCTAGATACATAATAATAAAGCTGAAGAGGGTCGAAAGTCTGTACATGAAAGATATTCGAAAAAAAGTTGGCTGGGGATACTTAGAATCGATAACAGGACACGTTCCGACAGTATTTAGATTTTTTGTCTGTTTATCTGTGTGTCTGTTTATTTGATCGTGCATCACGTTAAAACGGCTGAACCGATTTTGATGAAATTACTACTTTTTATCGACACTCAACGCGGGCGAAGAAGAAGAAGATTTTTTTTTTACAACTGGATGAGGTATTATTTTTTATTTCACAGAGTTTGTAGACTTTATTGTACGTATTAATGAGAGAGTAGGCTGAAGTAGGCTATTAACGGAACTGTTACCAAAAAAGACAAAAGGCTAAGACATTTATTTGTCGGATATATAAAGTTGGTTAGTTTTATTAAGTTTAGGACTCATCCGACGCTAAAAGCTGGATTCGAATATTTACAATATTATACAACATTACCTAACATCACGCCTTGTTTTCCCGAACGGTTGGGCAGAGGTGTACCTATGGTACACCCACATTTCGCCAGTTATGTTTAAGTCCCATGTCCCATCAACCGGGCACAAATCCAGACTCCTAATGGAAAAACCCAATAACACTTTGACCGACCTGGGAATCGAACCCAAGACCTCATGCTCAGTAGTAGCGCTTGCGACCACTAGATCAACGAGGCAGACACGTATTATACATGCGCATAAAACCTAACTTATATACTACATAAACAATACAAAACACTTAGAATAGATACCACCTGTTTAATGATAAGTTAGCTAAGACACGAAATTAATTAAAACAATCTATCAGACCATAATCTCACACGCTCTAACGTCACTTATATTTATTTAGAGAGAAAATAAAACCGTTAATTTGTGCCAGCGTGTGGCACGGGCGTGACGGATCGCTGTAATATAAGCCTCTTTGATCGTCTACTACTTGGCTGCGTTAAATAATATTGATGCCGTCGACATGGAATACTACAGAGGCCTTAGTGTAAGTTTGCAAGAGAGTAAACTTAACTATCGCGTTTGTGTTAAGATTTTTATTCTCACCTTTATATTCTTAGCATTACGATCTATCAGTCAAATTTTAATGCAAACGCGATAGTTACGTTTACTCACTTGCAAACCTACACATAAACCTCCTCTGAACCTCCTCTGAAGGTCGGCTCCATAGTTATCACCTGCCTAGCCGTGTCCCAACTATGTCGGCTTCCAGTCTAACTGGATGCAGCTAAATACCAGTATTATACATGGAGCGACTGCCTATCAGACCAACACATCCCAGTTACTGGGTAATACGATACCTCTTGGTAAGACTGGTTGTCAGACTTGGTTTCGGGGTTAACGAACTGCTGTGGAACGGTACCTTTACGTTCATAAAGTTTCATGCACATAAATCAGTCACGTCTACGTCAAGTCGCCGATCAGTCACGTCAATTTCAGGGCCTTTTTAACAGATAGTCAGTCAGTCAGTCATAACAATGCCTTTTTTTGGGTGGGAAATCATCAAATAACTTCTCCCGCTCTGAGTGGAGCGGGAGGGCGTGTCAGACTCTTACTGACTAAAACCCACCTGTGTTCCTTCAGTTGTCTGTGTTGCCAGGGGCCACGGTATCCCTTTCGGACTTTCCCGCAAAGTCATAACAATGCCTGTTTTGTTTCGTAGCAATACAAGTTTTGACTTGTCAGTGACGCGACGACTCGACTGAGACGCGCCGTTAGTGACATGACTGATATGTGTAGCCAACGTCCTACAACTTCTACGTAACGATATTTTTTGACGTGCCTGATAAACGACTTGACGTTGTCGTGACTGATATGTGTGATTGAACCCTAAAGGCTCCCAAAAACAGGCGCGACGCGACTTTAACAATACAATTTCTAAGAAAACTTCACGGTTGAACAATTACCGGTGTCGCGTCGGGCGACAAGTCGCGTCAGTATGTACGAGGCTTAAAGCGTGCAGCGTGCAAGGGCTCTCGCGATTTACGTTTGTTTATTGTGATAACCGTACGACTTTCGTACGCGTCGCCTGAATTCATTCGTTGTACGGAGCCGACCTTCTGTACTTAACAATTTTGTGCCGACAGGAGGGTACCTCGAGCAGGTTCAAACGTTTTGTTGTCCGTTTGTAAAGCACGTGCGGATATTATTGAAGGAGCGATGTGACGCGAATTCAATCATTGAACATTTTTTGTTACACATTCTATGATAAAGTTGAAGGGAAATAATGAAGGAAGTTTCCGCAGAAATTTATATTTTCCTTGTCATTATAATTACAGTAATTTAATCTACAAAAACGTTTGAAGATTATTTTTCACTTATAAAGTATTTAATTATATCAACACAGTTTAACATCTTTGATCGTTTTAAGCCACAAAAACATAATCGAATTTTATAAGACCGTCGTCGTCAAAAATATTGTATTAATAAAGGAAAAATATAAAACCTTCGTGTTTTAAACCATTAGGGCTGTAACAATATTTCTTTCAAGCAAATATTCAATTTGGCAGTGTTGGTATCCAGTAGCAACGAGAAACAATAGCTGGGAAAAAATAATACAATAGAAGTAGATATATTTAGTAACCTTTAGAGGTATGAGGAACAGGGTGTAAAGTTCACTCATCCTCTATAGAAAAGGGAGGATCCTCCGACCAGACGGGTGTTGTGCCTGGCGGGCAATTGCCCAAGGATTGATGTCGGATAGTCTTATATACAATGTTAATCGCGCGGTAAACTTTAATAGCGCGATGCAGGATGACGTCAGGTCTTTGATGCGTAGTTCGCATGTGGCGATGTAGATGCCGCCACAACACTCCCCTCCGGAGAGCGGAGGTCGATACTGGGCTGAGTCTTGTATCTTGCGATGCTTCACAGTGCCAGTTGAGGTTCTAGTGAGTCGGAACCAGGTACCGCATAAGTATTCCTAAAGAGTCATAAAAAACTCCGTAAGAAATCGACACTTGTTTCACCTGAACACAACGTGTTGCCACGTCTATTGTTTTTTATACTGGATTTCCGCCAAGTCTTGCCTAAATCAACTATCTTAAACTTCCTTGGCTCTAAAACCTTGTTACAAAATTCTAATCTTGTGTGAAAGTACCAAGCTTTCGTAGCTCGAGTGTTCGTAGAGCTGCTACGTTAAACTGGCAAACTATTGCTACGGCGTAGCGTCGTAGCATAGTTTGTGTGTTTCATTTGCGCTTTGTATTTATGTGTTTGCTACGTGCAGTCCCTTGTCTCTCGAAGCTTTGGTTTATTATATTTGGTATTGTTGGCTTGTTATGTAACTAGTATGTTTATTTGAATAAGATGTCTCTGAGGAATTCTATAGTGTTCAATTACTGTTCAAAACAACGGTATCATAATATTTAAATAAGTCTGTTTCATTCGTCGAAAATTATAGTTCTTAGTTTTCAGGCACCTTAATATGCCTAGCCTTTTCCCAAAGTCAAAGTCAAAACGTTTATTGCGACCTAAGTGTACAAGGTTGGTGTTATGTTATGTTAGTACTTATGGCTTAGCAGCCTTTTACAAGTATTGCAACTATCATTCTCCTGCCCATAATTATCATCCTAAATTAGCATGCATTAAACATTAGTATTACTTAATTATTTTCTTTTATATTAATACAATTGAATTGATATTCAGCTATGTTGAGGTCGGCTTCCAGTCTGCCTATTTGACTCCCATGACTTAATTACTGGGTTAAACAATACTCCTTGGTAAGACTGTTGTCAAATTTTTGGGCTTCTGACTACCCGTAACGACTGTCAAAGATACTACGAATGATAGCCGGAACCAACGGCTTACGCGGCACTGATCCGTTCGTGTCTCGGTAATAGATTTTCACCCATCCAAGAACCGACCGCGGCAAGCGTAGCTTAACCTTCAATCCACTCGTGCTGTTTTATCAACCGATATTATTTTGCGTTTACGCTGACACGTTTAATAAAAAACAGCCCTTTTGAATTAGGAAACTAACTGATTTTAATTGATCCAACGTATAATTCAGCCTTTTTAACAGGCAAATGTGAGTGAAAACGCCGGGAGGGGACGCTCTAGGAGAATATATAGTGACCTTATTGGTGATGTTCTTCAGAAAGGTCAGGTGCGTAGTACGCGCAATCGGCGTGCGTGTATGACTAAATGTATGAACGTTAATGAGGCAAAAGGAGTTTGTAAGGATCGTAGCAGGTGGCGTTCTGTATTTCTGCCTACCCCTTTGGGAAAAAGGCGTGAGTTTATGTACGTATGTATGTATGTATCAGCCTTTTTTTCCAGTCTTCATTTCTGTCGAATTCGCATTTAGTGGGACCCCAACTCGCTTACTTATTTCGACCCTTTCTGGAGTATTATATCGCTAGCAATTAGTCCCTGTCGACGAGTGATGTTTACGGTTCTCTCCGTCGTAAAAACCTACCGTTTGTTTTGTTTTTTGTTTTAATTTGGAAAACATTGAGACCTGATTTTGAGGTTTCATTACTGAAGGGTTCTTTATAAATTACTCTCACACTGGCGGAACCAGCTTCAGTTTGGCCTGAACAGAAATGCGTGCACGTGACACGAAAGGGCAAAACACATAACATAACATTACTCCTGTATTTCTCGAGGGGCAGAGGTGTACCCCAAAATAACACACTCACATGATGTGGGCCCCATGTGGTGTTAATACACCCACATTTCACCAGTTATGTTTAAGTCACATGTAAGGGGACACGCCTATTGCTATCGATCGGGCATAAATCCAAACTTAATGCTATTACTGAGAAATTCTAGATGGGAAAACCCAATAACACTTTGCCCAACCCGCGAATCGTAGCCACAAGATCAACGAGGCAGTAGTTTTTACACGACTGCCCAAAAAAGGAAAAAAAGAAGTAATCTTTTAATCATTTGAAGTCGTTGCTCGCGGTCGTCATTGCATAGGCTTTGAGGGCGTAATCTACAAAAGATGAGGCTAACCTGAAATAAAACTGATCATGTATAGGGTTACTTTCCGTCCGGATTAGTCCGGACTTTTCGGCGAAAAGGGATTTTTGAAAATAGAATCAGCTAAATGAGTAGGTACTGAAAAAAGAACGATTTAAAATTAAAATCCGGACCATTTGCAAATATTCAGCTTTTTGTCAGGACATTTCAGGTTTCAAAATTAACCCTAATTATGTATGGCCTTTAAAACCAGTCCCTATCCGTGTAGGTAGTGTTTGTTCGCAGTTTCGATTTCTATAGTCAAAGTTCATTCACATTGGCTTCTGGTTTTATTTTTTTATTTTATCGTTTTGAAAACGAGGTATTTGGCTATTTTATTAGTGTACTATCAGCGCCGCGCGGTTTCACCCGCGTAAGTCTCTTCCTGTAGGCATAAGGGGATAAAAAGTATCCTATGTGTTAATCCAGGTTATAAACTATATCATTCAAATCCGTTCAGTCGTTTTTACGTGAAAGAGTAACAAACATCCTCACAGACTTTCGCATTTATAATATTATTAGGATTTTGTCTATTTTTTCGTAATGTGCCTCATGTTTGTGCAGAATAAACTTTTTTTTTTTTCTTTTCTTCTTAGATTTTTTCCAAAGGAAACAGTTGACCCGAGTTTAATGTCGTTAGCTTCCTGACTTATTGTCAGTAGTTTTTTGGTTTCCATTCAAAGTTTTCTCCCTTTATTTGGAAGGGGAACTAACTTTTACTTATACTTATCGTGTCTCAACTCTGTCGCCATATACCTATACTGCACAGTCGATATAATAGGGGTCGTGGCTAAATCCATCCACTGGCCAACCCCGGCAAGCGTAGCTTGACCTGAAGGCCAATTCACCTTGTCAAAAACGTTGGTAAATTGATTGTATTTTTGACAGATTGAAAAGAAAAAAAAATCCATCTATTCACAAATAAATTAAAAAAATCTATTAATAAAGTACAATGTAAACGAATATTTAAATGATATGACCATAAAATTCATATACTTAAAATATAAATTATGTGTGTATATAAATTATTGGCAATCATCTGCTCTGATATTAATGAAGTAATGAATGTTCAGATATTAATAGTAACTTGTAGTGTATGGAACTTATTGAGATTTTAAATTGTTCAAAAGTATTTGGTCACCTTATCTGCTACAATATATCTGACGGCGACTGTACCACCGCGTTCATCATTCGCTCCCCGCGTCTACGAACAGTCTGCACGTCCACCCGAATTAGTGTAACGAGGAAAAATGGATACACCTTGATATCAGGAGCTACCCTCAGTGTGTGAATAATTCAGCCCTCCACACACTCATATATCAGGGCGCTGTAATCAACGCCGACGTTTGACTGTACCGCAACCGTATCACATTTGATTTAGACCTAAATGAACATTTATTTATTTTAGGTGACGTTGGAATTAAATTAACACAGTCCTTTAGTGGTTTTGTTTCGTTTTGAGAGCGTTTTGTGTGCAGGAAACGGATTTTTACAGGTTTTGAAATTGTAAGGTCTGTTATAGTGAACATGCCGCTGGCCGCACTTATGCTCGTTTCTGGAGTTATTTCTATATCTGGGATACAAAAGACTGGGATGCAAAATAGTGCTAAGCTAGCAAGCAACTTAATCGGGAAGTAAATTCTCGTATACAGGATGTTCAATTTGTTTTAGTTTATTTTCGGCCAATCTATGATCGTAAATAAAAACTTTTTACAAAAAAAACCAACCTACTTCCAAAAAAAACACTAGAAAGTGAAAAATAACTTTAATTTCGGAAGTCGGTGTCTTTGGTTTTGAATTTTAGTTTTAAGCCACCGACTTCCGAAATTAAAGTTATTTTTCACTTTCTAGTGTTTTTTTTGGAAGTCAGCTGGTTTTTTTTGTAAAAAGTTTTTATTTTTCACTTTTTAGTTGTGGTACCTACCCCCAACTAGTTCGAATATCACGACCTGCTATGTAAATAACAGTGACAGGAAAATGTTAAAAGATCGTTCATATAGGCTAAGTGGGAAAAATACGTATTAATGAAGCTAACTCAAAAAGTGCTCAAGTTAAGTTAATAAAATTTATATGGGACCACCTTGAGAGCATAGCCTTTCAAACAAAAAAATAATTTTCAAAATCCGTTCACAATTGACGAAAATATCGACGGACATACAAAAAAAAAAAAAAAACATACATACGCTACGAACATATAACCTCCTCCTGTTTGGAAGTCGTCTAAATAGTACCTAAGTTGGTCTCATTTTCTACGAAATGATGGGAACAGGTTTTTGCGATTTCTGACTTTTCTAGTACTCAAACCTCAGTTGGTTCAATAGACTTTTTTGATCCTTAAAAGAAACAAGATCGATTGGCATCAAAAAAAGTTTTTTGTGAAAATTGCCTATTTTCTTGCTGACTGTAATTTTTTTTCAAAATCTGTGAAAGCAGATCAAAATGTTTCGAAAAGTTAAGGGCCTAAGACCGTTTTCTTGTAGCGAAAACGGTCAAGGTACCTTACTGCCGTATCTCAAAAACCCCTCCTGTTTATGCACGAATTACCCGAGAATTATTACAAAGTCCCACTTACTAGCTTTCTAGCTTATTAACACCATCTTGCTCTCCTAGCTTGAAAAACTAGCCTCGTGTAGCCCGGGCTTTAGTGCAATTTTTCGTAATTTTGATATTGCGTGCGGTCTAATCATTCGGTTAAGAAATATTTGCCGAACGAAAGTTTATCTGCAGACCTCAGAACAACTGAATTTATATAATACTTAGGTAATAATCCTACCTCAAATGTAGAAAACCTGTTTAAACAGTTAATCCATCCAGTTTGCGTAGCATGCATATATACGAATTACGGCGCAGATTTAATTATTCATTCAATTTGGCAAGATAATAGCTTTATTGTTAGCAACAATGGAATGTAGCCAAATGAGGTCGCGCAGTTTCCATACATTTCGTCCATTGTTCACTCTGTTGGGCGACTCTGAAATGTTTTATCGCGAATTTCGTATTTTCGGCAAGAATGAAACATTTGGGAAATCTCTAATTCGGGATCTCTAATTTATTTGGCCGAAATAAATGTATAACAAGCTCTATTGTATTTGAATTTTGAAGTAAAGTTTAACGGAAAATTGTTTGAGGCTTGTGGTTAGAATTTCTTTCAATCTGTGTTTAATTCGTCTTTTGTCATCCCTGATGGTGGGCAGGTACCCATTAACACCTCCGAAAGTCACGCTCAAACTCTTAGTATGTTTTTCAAATAAACCAGATACGGGCACTTTTGAATTGACGGGGTCGGTCAGAAAGTCGAAGCTAGTTTCCCATTTCAAAGCGTAGTAGGTACCTCCTATGAAGAAAAACGGGCAAGAAACTCCACAGACACTCTGCTAAATCAAAATATTGGTTGAATCACCCCAATAAAACCATAGCCTGTGGCCTATGGCCTGTGTGTGGGAGCATTATAGGCTGGTTATATGCATCATCACGTGTTACCGAATATCCTTTCTAATATAATACATACCCATTAGCATTTTCCTGTAGCTATTTCATGCCTTGACCCCCAAACAAACACCTCGAAATCTTTTCTACCATCTCGAATCAAACACTTCCAAAATGCCAATCGAAAAAGCCGACAACTCGATATCACAGAACCCCCAGTAACGGCTAAATATTAAGCTGTCACAAATTCACTCCACCGAGATTATCTTCAATCAAGGCATCGATAAAGCGATCGCATTCAGGACCAAAGCCTCGTAACCACTCGTAACTGACCAAAAAATATTGGAACGGATATGGGAACGGGGCCGGGGGTCGGCTCGCTCTATTCCTCATAAATGTTTACCGACCGCCCACCGTATCTTAGTTTTATGGGTCGTACGAGCTCATGGTGCTCGCTTTATTTCCTCTTCGGCGGTAAAACGCGTCGTTTCTCGCAAGTGCCGCGGTAAACTGCTTTCATAATGATTGATCGGGTTTTATATTTTGCTTTAAATTGTTAAGCAAATGAAGGAAGGATTTTAATATTATAGTACCTCGTCATCATCATCATTTCAACCGAAAGACATCCACTGCTAGACATAGGCCTCCCCCAAAAACTGCCACTTCCATCGGTTCTGTGATTTTTGCATCTAGCGGATTCCTACGGTCATCGGTCCACCTTATGGAAGACCTTCCAACGCTACGTCTTCCAGTACGCGGTCGCCACTCCAGAACCTTTCGGGCCCCATCAGCCATCTGTTCTGTGAAGCAGTGTGCTCTGTCCACAGCCACTTAAGTTTGGCAATTCTTCGGGCTATGTCGGTTACCTTGATTCTCCCGCGGATCTCTTCATTTCTGATTCGATCACGTAGGGAGACACCAAGCATATTAAATTATCATAGTACATACTTACCTAACCTCTACAATGTACTCGTATTAGCAGTAGGTAGGAGGTACAATAAGTTGGTAAATAATCGTGTGGATTCCTAAATACTTAATAATTTACCTACTGAAAAACAAAGAATTATAACTTTCCAGACTTCACAACTAAACCAAAGAAATCGAAACTAAAAGAATCAATCTTTAATAATAATTAAAACCGTATCGAGTCTTGACACAAATTCTTAGCGGAACGATAGAGGAAATTCAATTGAGTAGTTCCAGTTCAAAAACAACTATAAAACGAGCTAATTGGAGCAAGCCCGTTACTTGCGGCTGATTAAAAATGTTCAGTGTTTGTCCTCTGACTTTGCGAAACCGCGAGAGAGGGAGCAACATAATTAAATGTGGATTATCCTCCGCTTGGTTACTCCTACGAAACGCGAACAAAGATTAGCAATAGCCGAGTCGACAGTTAAAATCATAAAAACATACATTTACATCGCTAGTACCTCATTTCAAACATAAGTTTTGGCGTTAATGGCTAAGACATTCGCGTTTCAATAACAACGGAATGTTGATTGAGAAATTAAGCAAATAAAAAGAGCTTTAGTATAATTGGAGCAGTCTCCTTTGTTATTCGGTGAGGATATCTTTCGGTTTGAGTGTTTCCTTTTTTCTAAAGAACAATTAATCCTGAGATGTATAAAGTGGGAAGAGCGAAGAGGGTCGGTTTTAAAGAGCTCCTTAAAAGCGACCGCTCGTTTGCTTCAGGATTCAAAGAGTTGTCTGCAAAATTGCATCTTTCCGGCTTTCTGTTCCGAGATTTCTTTCACTGAAAAAAATAATGAATTGGTACTGTGGGGGAGCGTGAACGTTTGTTTTATTCCGGAGTGCTATACGAGCCCTAGTGATTTATTAAAGGTGCGTTCCTTTAGTATTGATCGTGTTTAATTAAAATTCTTCGCTCTGTGTTTCTGCGCAGGATGACGATTCGGAAATTCAAACTAATAAGTCTGTATCTGCTTCAGCAGCATTCAGGATTTTCCACCCCGGAAGCAATAAAAAAAAAAGGATAGGTTAGTCTGGGTTTGCTAAAGGCTCCCACAGACAGGTGCGATGCGACGGCGCAACGCGACTCTGGTGGAAAAAATTCTATAAAAGTAGGTATAGCCACTGTGTACACTGTGATTAGCTTTAGCAAACCCAGACTCAATCAATCAATCTGCTTAGCTTTTTCCCAACTATCATGCGGTCAGCTTCCAGTCTAACCGGAAGCCTATCTTACCTCCACAACCCAGTAACTGAGTAATATTATACCCCTTGGTAAGACTGGTTGTGTAGGTTTCAGGCTTCTGACAACCTGTAACGACTGTCAAAGAACCACGAATGACAACCGACACCAACGTGCTTTCCAAGCCACGAAGGAGTCTCAATACGTAAAGATGGTCACCCATCCATGAACCAGCCCCAGCAAGCGTAGCTTAACCTAATGGATCGACCCGTGCGGCTGTTATTACTTAGCCACGAGCTCCTCTAGCAAACCCAGGATATCCACTACGAAATAATTGGGTATGCATACCTGCCTAATCATATACCTAAGCTGCACGCTAAGCTAATGATTAACCTCAAATTCAGATGAAGTCACCCTTTTCTGAGTAAATGCCAATTAAGTAACAGCCAAGTGCTAAAATAGCCAAGGTACAAAAAAAAAACTAGACACTCTACTTTGACATCTAAATTCCGCCATTTTGATTTTATATTAACTAAACCTAACCAATAACAATCGTACTCGAACAAAAATCGATAGACACCTTATGATTAACATCCATTCAGATTATTGCATGCCATGACATACAAAGACACTTATCATGCTCATAACCAGCCTTTGTTCGGAACTGCTGGGGCACAAGCCTCCTCTCTTCGAGAAGGAGTGGGCTGTAATTAATCTATACCACGCAGGCCCAGCGCAGGATGTTAGATGTCACATGAGTTAGAATTTTTGGTTCTAAGACAGTTCCTCACGATGTTTTCCTTCACCATTTTGTAAACCAACGACCTACAACTCGTAAGTCGCAGCCGTTCCCACTGGTGGGCCAGCACTGCTTGCTTAAAAGGTGTAATTTACTAATTTAGTAGCCTTACCTTGCAGCATCCCTGTATTTGAAAGTTTACATATCTACGAGTTAATGGATATTAATAAGTGAACTTTTGGGTCATACGGTTTAGGATCGAGTGACCCCTTCAAATACGCAATATGGGTCAAATTAACCGAAAGTAGCAAAGTTACAGTTAAAGCTTGATGAGGATTTACGTCATAATTTGGAAGGTATTTATATGAAATTCACGACATCAATTTATATTTTCATGTATCAGTCCGAAGGTGGAAGCGAGCTTCACCCGGAATCCTCAACCACAGAGGAACTGGCTATCTTACCTCTTACTGCCGGAACACAACAATGCTGGTAAAATTGTTGTTATGGCGACAGACTAAGGTAAGATGGTGGTAGCTAGCCAGGCGGACCTAAAACAAGCCCTACCACCAACCAAACCAAACAGAAATTTTTGCCCCCACTGGGAATCAAACCCAGGACCTCTGTGTCTGAGACAGGTGGTCTTGCCACTAGAACACAGAGGCGGTTAAACTAAATAGGTAATTATAATACCAATCAATAATAAGTACAGTATATTAAATTATGAAAAATTGTTATGTTGGGTACTAAAATCTTGATTATGAATTACAATAACACCAGATTAGGTTTTGTATAACAGTTTTAGGTGTAAAAAAACATAAGAAATAATAATTAGTACTTTTAAAGCTGGTACTTCGTTCCAATAAATATTTGCGACGTTGGCAACATTCAGAATTCACAGCTTTCAAAGAAATTGCCAAGGTAGTCAAAAACTCACCTTGAAACGCGGCCTCAAACTGCGCGGGATCTTGCGCGGGATCTTGCGTGGAGGCGCGCGAGGTGGCCGACACCAACAGCGCAAGAAACAGCGCGGCCAGTGGCGCCACCCGCGGCGCAGCCATCTCGCCACTACGCCATGCCATCTCCGCCCATGCCTACACCAACGATGCGCCTACCCTGAGGACAAAAGTAAACAATGTTATAATGCAGTAGGTACATAAGAAGGTTTCATTCATATCCTGCTACTATTCTAAATCCTACTGCTATGTACAGTGGCCAAGCACATCAAGCTACTAAAATCTGTCAAATTTCTTTAGTAGATTTTAAACATTATCGCTAAAGCATTAGGTTCAAGTTTGATTGGGAAAGTTTGACAGTTTTGGGTAGCTTGATGTGCTGGCCACTGTACATAGAAAACAAGGTCACTTCATTGAAAGTTGGAAGATGGTAACCGTTAAAATATTTTAGGTTGTGGCAGTTGAGTTTTGCGGCCTAACCGCTTGCCTAGCTCGGCACTGGAACGCGTAAATCAACGTGTGTTGTGTGCACGGAATTAGTAAGTACGGTGTTGTGTGTCTGTAACGATTTTTGTCTTCATAGCCAATGTGCTTGGGTTATTGTAGGTACTAATCGCAATCGCAGCACGCTGGTAAGTACTCAGTTTTGTTAACCAGGTATGTGTACCTACAGTTCATAATTATTTAAGTCTAGATTTCTAGAAACATACTCTAGATCTAGACCATCTAAATGTGCTTGGGTTACTGTACCAATCGCAGCACGCTGGTAAGTAGGTACTCAGTTTTGTTAAGCAGGTATATGTACAGTGGCCAGCACATCAAGCTACTAAAATCTGTCAAATTTCTTTAGTAGATTTTAAACTTTATCGCTAAAGCACTAGGTTCAAGTTTGATTGGGAAAGTTTGACAGTTTTGGGTAGCTTGATGTGCTGGCCACTGTACCTACAGTTCATAATAATTTAAGTCTAGAAACATGCTCTAGACTAGACCATTTATTATCACATTATTATATTAAAAATAGGACTAACTTTAGTTCTCTCTCTACTGTGGCCCCATGGGACGGTCCTATCGATAAACATTATCGTGTTTAATAGAATAATTTTATTCTAGACAACCCAACCTCTGTTTGCTTCTACAGTTGTTTTCCTTGAAATCCTCAGGGAACTGAGGGAAATGGTATTATTTTGTAATAGTAATCTGTGGTCACAGACTTTATAAAGCGAACTATGCACGCCTCGGCTCGATGCATGATTTAGTTGATAAATCATTGATCAACCCGAATAAATATTTATAAGCGTCTCATCTATATAATTAATAAGATACAAAGTTATACATATTATACTAATTAATGTAATAAAGCTGAAGAGTTTGTTTGTTTGAACGCGAATCTCTGGAACTACAAGTCGGATTTAAAAATCTTTTTGCATTTTTGATAGCCCAATTCTTGAGGAAGGTTTTATCATCACGCTACGAACCTTAAAAGGAGCCAATAAAACATAAATGTATAAATATACGCTGTGCATAGTGGGTACTTACTCTTCTTTCAAAAACACCTACAGCTATGAAATCTCGCTTTTAAGTGGAAATGAAGTCAGTCACCTTGATAGTTAGCACCCGATTTAATTCCAAGTAACAAGCACCCAGTGTCATTGCGGGATGAGCGGTATCCCTCGCTTCACGTTTTTCATACCACACATAAAGTTTGGTAAGCTTATTGATCCGCTCAAATAAAGCCTCGTCACTTGGACTAAAGTATTTTACATCTGGTAGGTTCGTACAGATCGTTAATCAATCACGCAACTCCAACATAGCTGCAAACATCGCCGCTGGAGTTTCCTTGCTAACTCCAGACTTCAGAATTTTGCCATTCCCATTTAAAGTTTTCGATTGAATTACTTATCTTCGCCCAAACGTAAGTACAGTTCGATCGTAAATGGAAATGAGTGGAATGTACCTCAATATTATAAACGTATTATATCAATGTACTTGCGAGTACAGTACAGGTACCCAACATTTGCGATTTTATTAATTTAATATCAAATGCATTATCAATGTTATTTTGATGATGGATACTAAGTGACACCAAGCGTTGTCTTTTTTACCCGACTACGGCGAAGCAATGAGGGGGTTTTGATTTTGACCGCTATGTATGTTCATCTGTTCCCTCATAACTTCTAAATTACTCATCATAATTTGACAAATGGGGTATCGTTGAAAGCGTCTCGGGTGTCTGCTGATTATAGGCTATGTGAAGTTACATTAAATTGAATATGGCGCCCTCTAGAGGACATGAACATAAAAAAATAGTTTTTTACTGGTGCCATGTTGGGTATCAAATGAAAGGGCATAATTAGCACATTTCAAAAATATATTATAACCCTAAAATAATTTAAATAAAAATAAAAGTATAAAACTAAAACCCAACTACGAGAAAAAAGACAACTAAAAAGGTATAAACAAGTCATCTCAGACACACAAATTAAAAATCCGGAGTCACACGCGTAAAGGAATTGATCGAATAGATTACGTGTGACTCTTTATAATTTGTCTGAATGATTTTAATTTGTTTATACCTTATTAGCTGGGTTTTAGTTTTGTTAAAATTTTGAAAAAAATCTCGTGCAGGGTAGTGAATGGGTCGATTTTTTCGGCAGTCTGGCGTTGGTTGGACTTTAATCATTTGACAGTGACATTGACATGAAAATCAATCAAATAACAAAGCCCGTTCCGTGTACAAAAAAATAGAATAATCCAAACAAACGTAAAATGCTATCTCTTTTACACTTGGGGCGATTGACGATCTTACCTCTTTATCTAACTGAGCATGCATAATCATCAGAGTAATCTGTCAAAAAGGTAAACAAAACAATCAAAATAAAATATTCTTGTCATTTGTATTTTGTTTGCCGGTGTGGCAGTTTTAAATGTCAGGATAAATTTGCGTAAAATTGGTGATTAAAACTGTATTTAAACTTTTAATAAAAATTATAAGCGTTCAACTCAGTGAATGATAAAAGAGTTCGTGTAAAATGTACAACTTTCTGTGCGCGCTGTGCATATTGTTTTTCACGTTTTCAGTGGATAAAGTGGATTTGCTGGAGAATGGCCTGGCCCTCACCCCTCCCATGGGGTGGATGTCATGGGGATATTACATGTGTGGCGTTAAATGCGAGGCGGACGAGGACAAATGTTTAAAGTAAGCATTACTTTTAATTTTCACATATTATTACTCAAAAAAAATAAACGGCACACCTCTTAGACGTATTTACACTATAATCTTTCAATAAAAAGTTTTTGATTACAACATTTGGTTTATAAAAATCCATGATAACGTAATTTTACAATTATACTAAAATATGGTGTCCCATTGTTCACTATAACATTATTATTTAACAGAATAGTACAAAAGGCACGAAAAACTCAATCACTTTTCATGCGTGAAACTCATTAAACTGTTATGTTTTAAGTTTATTTCTCATTAAATTTCAATTAAGCTTTCTTATCTACATAGCTATATAACTACCCACTGTCCATTGCCAAATGGAAATCAAAACTCATTATTTTTTTGATAAATTATGTGATGTAAGTACTGACTTAATTTAATTACAGTGAAAAGCTAATTCTATCGGTAGCTGATAGTTTTTATACCGAAGGGTATCAAGAAGCGGGCTATGAGTACATCATTATAGATGACTGCTGGTCCGAAAGACAACGTGATGAGGATGGAAGGCTGGTCGCGGACAGGAAAAGGTTCCCACGAGGAATGAAGTTTATTGCTGATTATGTGAGTTCATTAAAGTAGTTAATAATTTTGTTATATTAATTAACACACAGTTAACAAAAAAGCAAAATGACACAAAAAAAATGTGTCTAGAACACAAATAACTCTTAAAATGATGATGATGTATTTATTGTGTTGCCCAGTAACGGGTTGTGAAGGTCCGATAAGCAGTCAGTCCATGTAAAACACTAGTATTCATGTGCTTCTGGCTAGACTGGAAGCCAACCTAATCATAGTTGTGTAAGGCTAGGCCGATTTATTGTATTTGATCATGGTTTAAAGTCAAGATTTCTCTTGTCATTACTTACTAACTTAGCTTGTTTCATAATAGAGTATTTGAACACTGTAGTTCAATGAAATGATGTCCTTCCTTTTGTTCCACGCAGCAGAACTATTCAATGACAAAATAAAAAATATATTAAAACAATCTAATTACTTACAAAATGTTAAAAACAATGGTCCAATTATTTACACAATTGCTATGGACAAAATTAAAATAAGTAAGTAATTTTATTTGGATATTTTGACATTTAATAAGTCACCTACATGGTGTATTCAACAATGGTATCTTGACAGACTGTATAATTAGTAGGTATTATGTACATAAATATTTACTAAGCGACAAATGCCCCACGTCATGTATTGTATCCATGTAATATTGTGAGATTTTCAAATGTCCAAATATTCGAGCGACTCCCAAACTCTCAGTAACTCCGACATCCAATAAACGTTTTATGTTCGGCGAACGTCTTCTTCACGAGGGAGTAGGCAGAAACTACTGAACTACACCTGCAGACCTGCTGCGATCCTTACATACTCCTTTTGCTTCGTATTTCGTCACTTACAACAGTTAGTTGTTTACCCGAATTCGGCGAAGCAAATAGGTGGGTTATGATTTTGACCTTTATGCTACTCCCAGAGACTAATTTTTATTTGACAGGTGCGAATGTAAAACTCCAAATTGAAGAAACATAAATCTCTTGAAATGTGAAATTAGTCTCTTTAAAAACTTTAGGTAGGTACTATGGCCCGTCACGCCTTTGTATAACCAAAAATTCTGGGTGCAGGTTTCGATTTCAATTTCTTGCTAGACCACGGTTGCCTACCACGCTACTACTAAGATTACTAAGAACTTGGCTTTCCGTGTAACGGTTGCGACTTCAGGAAATCGATTCTTGTACGGAATAAAATATTTACATAGCCTATGTTTACAGATTGTTGTTTGAATGTGAGATATCTGTGTTTGTACACACCTAAATCATAAGAAAATTTTCTGCGCGCCTTTATAGCGAAATCATTCGAGTATTCAAAACAACGACATATTTTCTAGACTGCCTAGTGGGTCTAGTGGTCGCAATCGCTACTGCTGAGCAAGAGGTCCTAGGTTTGATTCCCGGGTCGGCCAAAATGCTATGGGATTTATAATACCAACTAGCGAAATAGTGGGTTTACTATAGCTACCTACACCTCTGCCTTACCCTTCGGGGAATACAAGCGTGATGTTATGATGTTTTAAGTGACATATTTTTCAGATCCATTCCCGAGGACTAAAATTCGGCATGTACACGAACATAGCAAATATAACTTGTATGGGGTACCCCGGCTCCCTCAGTCATATGGAAATCGATGCTCAGACCTTCGCAGAGTGGGGCGTCGACTATCTCAAGGTAGACGGATGCTTTGTGTCCGAAGAGCTGCTCAACGTTGGTGAGTCTTCAAACAATAAAGTCTAGAAATAGTATCATGAACAAAACACTATCGTTATTGTGGCAACGTGACATTGTTGCACGCTTTTCGTGCTTCGATTATGATTGTAGGTTATTCTGAAGTGGGCAATAGACGCACGATTAGGAACACGTAGGTAGACATTATAGCCCTTCGATATTTTTCACCCATTTGTATGCGAAGTGTTTAGGTAAGAAGTACATGGGTGAATCGGTCGCCGACCTCGGTTTTCCCACTGTTTTTGCCCGCAGCTTCACTCGCGTGGAGGTCGGTAATTATCCCACGGGAACGTACTAGCGGGATATAAAGTATCCTGTGTCCTAAGCCAGGATCATCATCTACCTGTATGCCAAATTTCATCAATGGGCCTTGGATTTCATTGATGAGTGATTTTACCGTTTAGCCGCCGTTATGTCGTGAGAAGGTAATAGAAACAGAGTTACATTCGTATTTACATTATTAGTAAGGATATGGATGGATCGGGTGTCGGGAGGAGCCACGCCGTTGGCTCGTTTCAACGTAGAAAACGACCTGTCGCTGCCTACTGTAGTTAGTTCAATGGTCGGCAGTGCAGAGTCCTGGGATGCGGTGGTATCCTTCTGCGAGATAATTGTTTCGCAGAAGGAAGTTGCGGAAATGGAAAGGCACATCACAAATGCTCTCTCGTCCCGCAGCAGTCGCACTGGGCGTCGGCATAACGCCCTCTTCCAGCCCCCCTAAATGGGCCCACGGGCGACAGGCTCGGGGACATCCGTCGCCTACCATCACACAGGACTTGGCGGCGCGTAATGTCCCGCGCGCGCCTCTCTAATACGTAACGGGGGGAGTTTCCTCACTCTCCTACGGCACGGGGCCGCAGAGCGCGGGTCGTCAACGGAACACCGCGGTGGTTTTTAGTCAGTAAGAATCTGATAGACCCCTCTGCCCGGCCCAGAGCGGAGGCCATCCAAGAGGATTTCCACACTGACCAAACGAAAATGGACGGATCGCGTGTATTATAAACACGGCCTAATGATGTATGTTGGGTATGGTATTTGCTTACACTTCACGGTTGATAGTGTTACTTGTATCACAACACAAATGACAAATGACTAACAACCCAATTGTTAGTCATTACTATGTCTACCAAGAAAAAAGCGATAAGACTTGGTTCTTAAAGGAACAGCCACTTGATGATAAGAATCATCAGAAATACTTTTACAATCAAAGCCAGTTTTTTTATCTTTTTGGAATTTTTCGCTGGCAGACTGTGACTACATACCTACGTCTAGGTTCTACGATATAGGGTTTGGTTTCCCCACTTAGTTCTTAAGCACGCGTAGTATGACAACCATAGAAACGGGTTTTGTCGACGGATGAATAGACAAAATGACAGATTGTAATTGTTTATCTGTCATTTTGTCTATTCTTCCGTCGACAAAACCCGTTTCTTTTGTGGTCATGCTAAGCGTGCAGGTGGACCATTGTGCGTGGGCCATGGCGGCCGTCGGTGGTTGTACCAACCAGCCATCCTCCCTCCAAAATGTCTCCTAGTCTGTTGAGAATATCTGCAAAATATCTAGGTGACCCGAGCGTTTCTCTTCTAATCTAGGTGACGCCTGTGCTGTGTGCTATATTCAAAGAGCAATGGTTTCCTAGTAGTAGGTAGGTACTGCTGCAGGGTGTAGTAATGAATGTCAGCAGCCTATGTTGTGTACTATGAGCTGATCTAGATGTGGTATTGAATGCGATGCTTCTGTTCCCAGGTTACATACAGCTGGGTTACTATTTGAACAACACTGGCAGGCCTATGGTATACTCCTGCAGCTGGCCGTACTACATCGAGTTCATTCATAAAAAAAAGGTATGATATTTTCTTAGTAAAAATCTTAAATTCATTCATTCGCTGACATTCAACGCATAAACGCCATGTAAAATGTACTTAATATATTGTATTTTAGTGAACATGTTTAGGGAATTTGTATTTTCCTTAATAACTTCGCCGAATGAAAATGTTGTTATGTTAAATGTGACAAAAATATCCTTGCGATTAGCCAAATATCCACATGCACATAATGCTCAGTACAGGGGTGAAACGTAACATGAAATGTAACACAAATGAGCCGTACAAACTTATTCAACACAATAACTATATACGAAAGTGTTTCCATTTCTGTTACATTTCATGTTACGTTTCACCAATTTGTGCCGGGGATAAGAGGTAGAGACCTCTTTCACTCATAAGTGAATATGGTTTTTCCGCAAAACAAAACTTCTGTATATACTCGAGCTGGACAAATGGACAAAATGACAGATATCAATCACTATCTGTCATTTTGTCTATTCTCCCGTCGACAAAACCCGTTTCTACGGGGGTCATGCTATGCGGGCAGTAGTACTACGACATTTCTAGACAGAATCCCCTAAAATAATTTCCTCTCCGTGAGTTGTAACCAAACCAAAGTATACGAAGTCCTGACAGCAATACGAAAGACATGGTGAGGTCACCCAGCACCCTAATTGCGTAATACACGATCAATCAAAATCTGAATCGTTTTGAAACAGATTGCTAATCCATTGCTTTATAAGTTCGAAAAAAAAATCTGCTCAGCAACGTAAGTAACTGTGTAAAGTAAATGAATGTTGTTGAACTGTCAAAATGAAACAGATTAGATTTAATCGTTTACGAAAATGTGTTACACAAGTAGACAGACTTTCTTAATTAGGACTTTAGGACTTTCTTAATTGTTCGCTGGACGCTGGTTTGATTGGATTTTGGACTAAAGGTCAAAAATCACGGGAAAAGGGCGTTACACAGTATCGGGATATATCATAAAGGGCGTTAACAAAACATTTGAGTTCCTTAAAAATCAAAGAAAATGTCCATTCACCGGAATAACGTATATAATGCTTGATAAGCATGTGATAATACAAACTTACTTGCTATTTAATGGTTGAGTATTTCGACAGCTAAGCAAATAAATAATCCATTGATTAGTACAGGTGCTTATCGTCTTTATCGAAAAATAAGTAGGTAATGGTCGCAAAATCGTTATCGAATAATGATATAACACCAACCTTGGAAAACATACTTTTATTGTTCACAACCCAAACGATATCGAATGTTTTTTTATTTGCCGTAAATCGTTGACTTTGTACTTTCTCTTGTACACAAAAACATACTAAAAAGTCAAAATAATTCTACTACTCTATGTCCAATTTTGAGATCGGATCTATGGTTCACAAACAGCAGATCCGCCTTTGACTAATATCACGAAAATCTTCATAAAACCTTTCGTAAAGAAGAAAAATTTATACTTGCAAACTTACATTTTGTAGAAGTTACTAATAATATAATGGAACCTTTAAAATAGCATATTTTTTTTGTCAAACTGTCACAGTGGTTTTTTTCGTGTCAAAGGATAATGGGTAATTTAGATATGGACCCCGCACCCAAAAAAAAAGTTGAATGTAGCATTATGAACTATGTCTGTGTTTGTTGCCCTCATGGAGTAGTTAAATTTATATTAAGACAGCATATCTAAATTCAATAAATTATTACATATTTATTTGTTAATATCTTTGTCTGATACCTTAAACCAAGGAAGGTACCTTAAACGTTTAGGTTCGAATATCTTTTTTCTCCAAGTGAATTCAGACATGCTGTCTTAGGATAAATTAAACTACTCCACAAGGGCAACAAAGACCAACATAGTTCATAATGCTACAACTAACTTTGAGTCTGGGTACGCTCTTACCCATCCTCCTTTAAATTTAGGCATGTTTAGGTCGCACGCACAAATCACTATTCAAAGACCAATTTTTTTGTTTGTTGGATATGATTATTAGGGGGTCAATCCAATCTTAGGGAAATATATTATTTCTCGAGTTTATCAACTGATTCAAACACTTATTATTAAGATAGGCATTGTGTCACTCATGCATTCCATGAACACGGGGCTTTATAATACGTCTTGTATTTCAGCCGGACTACACCCTCATATCAAAGTACTGCAACATGTGGCGCAATTTTCACGATGTGCAGTCGTCATGGGACGCCGTCGCAGGCATCTTTCTTTACTACAAGAACTTATACGACGAGCTCGCGCCGCACCATGGCCCGGGACACTGGAACGACCCTGATATGGTGCGTATGATAACACTAACACACATCCACCATTACCAATGACACCATATACCCACTGCAGGCCTTTGCCCTGCAGTGTTACTTATTAGTGTTAATTTGTTATAAATTATTTTTATCTACACTACCGAATTGGGACACATTATTAGATGACACGAGAAAATAGGACAGCATGTCGTAATGGAGCGAGAAAAAGCACGTCTCACACGTCATGGATGACATCGAAGCTTTTCAGGCACATAATCAGTAACTGATGTTGCGCCGGGTGCTTGTACACGCGGATTATTTTATATACTTATCTTTTTTTTTTCTGTATCTTTCCGTGACGTCACAGCGGGCTCTATCCGAAACCCAACACTGTGATTTTTTTTTAAGTGTCGCAGCACCATGCTGAGATAGGAGTATTTTGGCCTCGTATAACCTTTCTGTTTTTTTTTATATTTCTTTGAGTATGTTTAGTTTAATTTGTGATATCCTGTGCGAGTCCCAATGAATACTTTTTCTTTTTTCAATACTTATTACTTACAAGTTAATTCGTATTATTTTTATTTAATTTTTTTGCCTCTTGGTTGCAGTTTGTTTGCATACAAATGTTATTTTGTTGGTAACCTTTGTTCTTTCTTGTGTTATACATCTATAGTTTTTTTTAAAATTATTATTTTACTTATCCTATTGTGGTAGGCATGGTGTGTCACTTAATAGTTTGTAAATTATTTATTCATTGGAAGAATATTCTGTAATGTTGTGCAAGAAAATTGAATAAATAAATAAATACTATCTGTAACCATTATCCAATTTCAGCTGATATTCGGTACCGGCGTACTAACTCGCAGTCAAAGCCGCATACAACTAACAATGCTTGTCATGTTATCGGCACCGATCCTGCTCAGTTGTAACATGAAGAAGATCACGCCATATGAGAAGCAGCTTCTGCAGAATTTGGACCTTATAGCTGTAGCGCAGGACCATTTGGGTATCATGGCGAAACCATATCAGGTATTAAAGGATTATTGGTGGTGCAATTAATAAAGAATAGAAGACTTGTTGAATAAAAATGTATTTTACTTAAGAAAATTACGGTTACAAGTTTCATAGTAACAGACAGAGAGAGCAGCGACCCTAGTGTCAGAAAAAGGAACTAATACAGGTTGCGTTCATAAACATTTAACAGGTATGTAACGTATAGATAGACAGAATATATTTTATTGAACAACATTTTTTTTTTTAAACCGGCCATGAGCGAATCGGACTCGCACGTGAAGGGTTCCGCACCGTATTAAGATCGAGATAAAAAACGCCGAAAAAAACAAGTTTCTTTCGTGTAACTTTATTTCATTTTTATTATTTGTTGTTATAGCGGCAATAGATATACACAAGCTGTGAAAATTTCAACTGTGTACCTATTACGGCTCATGAGATACAGCCCGCTGACAGACAGACGGACAGCGGAGGCTTAGTAATAGGGTTCCATAGGCACCAGCCGGGTACGGAACCTTTACAATACACACACATTAATAATATTAATATTCATCTTCGATGTACAGTCAGGGAACTTTATTAATAAACAGATTGACAAACTACGTCAATTTTCGCTGTCATACCCATTTCAAACGAGCATACGACTGACAAAGAATGAAATTTGTATTTACGGAATTAAAAGGTCGGGCAAAGTATTATTGGGTTTTTCCAACAGGAATTTCTCAGTAGCAGCCCGGAGTCTGGATTTGTGCCCGGTTGATGGCAATAGGCTCGCCCCCCATTACACGCGACTTAATACATAACTGGCGAAATGTGGGTGTACTACAGGTATACCTCTGCCCAATCCTTCGGGGAAACAAGGCGTGATGTTATGTTGGAATTTAAGTAGATAGACAAATTGTGGAGCTCGTGGCTAAGTAATAACAGCCGCACGGGTCGATCCATCAGGTTAAGCTACGCTTGCCGAGGTTGGTCCGTGGATGGGTGGCCATCGTTACATACCGAGACTCCTCCGTGCCTCGGAAAGCACGTTAAGCCGTTGGTCCCGGCTGTCATTCGTGGATCTTTGACAGTCGTTACGAGTCGTCAGAAGCCCGAAAGTCTGACAACCAGTCTTACCGAAGGGTATCGTATTACCCAATTACTGGGTTGTGGAGGTCAGATAGGCAGTCGCTCCATGTAAAATACTGGTATTCAGCTGCATCCGGTTACACTGGAAGCCGACCCCAACATAGTTGGGAAAAGGCTAGGCAGAATGATGAGACAAATTGTCTATCAGTCTGGAATTGTGCCCATTTTGTGGCAATAGTCTTGCCCTCTATTACATGTAACTTAAACATAAAAGGTGAAAAGTGGGTACATACACACCTCTGCCCAACCCTTCGTGGCAGACGCGATGCTATGTGTATTTTAAAATTCCCTATACAACGTGTTAATTACTTTTGATATCCCACAACTCTAGGGTATTAATGAGACCATTAATACCCTAGAATTAGTTTTCACTTATTTTTTTCGTTTTTATTTTTCATACAAAATAAATCACAATTATTTATGTGAAATATAAAAAATAATCATCTAATTCAAACTATCATAGTCTGTTTATAAATATTTTTATAAAAAAATACACACAAGTACAGTGGCCAGCACATCAAGCTACCCAAAACTGTCAAACTTTCCCAATCAAACTTGAACCTAATGCTTTAGCGATAAAGTTTAAAATCTACTAAAGAAATTTGACAGATTTTAGTAGCTTGATGTGCTGGCCACTGTACATTTTTCCGTAGCTAATATTAAGCATAGATTCCGTCATTTCGATATGTGCACATTATAAAGCATCACACTGTATTCCGCCTACCTTTACCTACTTACCTAACATTATATTTGACTAAAATCGGCAAAATAGATCGCAGCTTCCATTGCAAAGCCATTTATATCCTGAAACACATTCAGGATAGAAAGTAATCCTAGTATTCTAGTTGCGGATAAAACATAGTTGATAATAAATCTTGTTGTGGGCGCGGACAACAAATAAATTGTATTAAACACAACTGCACCTGATACATGGAACTGACCATTAATTTTAATTTATGGATTGCTACTTTCAAATACCTGCAAATGTGGTTTTAGAGATGGCTAGTTTGGATGCTGTTTTGTTAGTTTACTGAATGCAATCCATTCCTTTACCTGTGGGTTTTTTTTTTCTTCTTTGTTCAAGCTACATAGTGTTACTTGGAAAGTATCTAAAGAGGTACAGGTAAAGAAATACTTGTTATAATCTTTCCAACTATTTATTTAACTTTTGACAGCTAAAGTAGCGATGTCCAAATTGCACTTCTGACTCGATTTCTAAAAACAATCGATTTTATTTACAAAGAAGTTTTAATCGATTTAATTTTACGGTTATAATCACGTCACGTCACTATTATTAAAAAAACAAAGTGCCTATAAAACATTGCATTTTTTCACTTTGGGTTTTAATGTAATAATTACGGAACTTCATAAGCGTGTATTTATGTCAAAAGTTAAATAAATGGTTGGAAATAGTATAAATACGTTTTAATACTTTGAGTAAAGTTTGTTCAAATTCTTGTTTACAATTGACGTTATTTCTACTTAAACAAATGTCGACTTTATACAAGTGTCAATTAAGTTGATTTTAGAATGACTACTACAATTTCAAATGTCTAACAATTATTGAAGGTTTCGGTTGTGCAGGACTGGCTCGCACTAGCAAAAGACAAAATTGAGTGGAAAAGGGAGATCTCGGGAGGCCTTTGCTCAGCAATGGCACAATACTGGCTAGTTAGATATGTTATAACAGACTAAGACTTTATGTCTTTAGTATTAAGGTTATTTTTTAATCAGTTTACGCAATTTTTCTAGGGTATAGACACGACTATATGGGTGAAGCCGCACCTACCGCGGAAGGGCGACGAGTATCCTTCGTATACGTTTGCGGTCGTCAACTTGGACGTCCAAGATACTGAGGAATCGATCCGACTGAGCAGGTTTCAACTTAACGCTACAGATGGATATACTGTCTTGGTAAGTATGATATTTATTACTATCAATACCGGTATTTACTCTGTTGTGTTCCCCGAAGGGTTAGGCAGAGGTGTACCTATAGTACCTATGAAGTTCATCATTCGTTTCATTCATTCATCATTCTGTCACTAGTAAGGAAAATATAGGCGCTTTGACACTTTTGAGAGGGGTCAAGAGGGGAGAGGAGACCCCATTCCCGTATTTTTAAGAACATTCGCATCTCATTCGTAATCCGTCAAAAATCCAACATTTTTGGCAAGTACGACAGATTGCGACTTGACGGGTGTTAACATTAATAATCGTGACATTGTCGAATTATTTTGAATGAAAATGAAAAAAAAAAAATAACTGCAAAATAATAATTCATATGCCACTTGATTCTTTGATACTCTCATTCATACCCTAGAGTTATGGAATATAAAAAAAACACCTTGTATATTATATGATTGTACTTACAGAGAATGCGTTCTTGACAACTGTCAGTTTCATACTAACGCGTTTTACGAATTTCATCCATAACACTACTCAAAATTGTCCAACTGACAGTGACAGGTGTCAGGAACGCATTCTCTCAACGGCCGGATTGTTGTTAGATTAAAATAATAGGTGGGAACATATTACAAAGTTAGATATTTCTACTGCGGCGGCCTATTGATCATAGCACAGACTATAAAGGTGCAGCGGCGCGCCACGCTTCATTAAACTAATGAGTAGGCGAGGCGAGAACGTACCTACAGACCGTTCACTATAACTTGTTCATTGCCGTCATGTTGGCACCAATGCTTGTCGAGCTTAGTTAATAGAGTTCAAAATGGCGACTGACAGCACAGTGCTACCAATCGCATCACGGGACAAGTTGTAATGAACGCACTGTAACTACCCATTTTTATATAGAGAGGTGCCTGTTAGGAACTTCGGTTATTAAAATGATATCGATATTTATGGTGGTTTTAAAACTGGCTGGTAATGATGGCTCGTGAGTCACTTCGCACTATTAGAATACAAGCACGCGAATACATTTTTAGGGAAACGTATTGATGGAGCTTCGATGAATCCCTAGTAGTAATAAGGATCAAATTCGCAACACACATAATCGTTAGTATGAAACTGACGGGTGTCAAGAACGCATACTCTCAACGGTCGGACTCTATTATCTAGCCGTAGTGGTAATAAAGCTAGGATCTTTCTCCGCGAACAGTATTATTACCGATATCTTCTAAAGCCCCTGAGAAATAAAAGAACATTTGATTGGCTAGCGGATCACAGATTGGATTATTGTATTATTGATAAAAGTAAGTTTTGTTGGTAAATATTACTATAACTTATTACAACGAGGAGTATGTGTCGTGATTTTAACAAAATAAATGATTTGTTTATGAGAATTTGAAGAAAAATTGGAAAAGTTTCCCGGATTTTGGACAGGCCGTCTTTCGGCTCAGCAAATAAATATATCTAAAGATATTAACAATTTTTTTTTTAAATAGTTTCAGCAAAATGCATTCGAATTTCAGAAAACATGTTTGACCTATATGTTTTAGCCATACAAAAAGCTGTTGTTGAACTTTGTGTATTTTGTGAGTGAAAAAACAAAAGGCAAACGCATTCTTTTCTTTTTACAAAAAAACACTAGTGCTATAGTAAAAGTTTTATCGCGCTACCGACCGGTGAACGGCGCGTCCGTAACTAAGAGACGTTCATTACGCTAATGAGTAGAACTATACCGTTATACAGGGTGTGCCTGAACGGAAACTTGAAGAGTGGGGTGTTTGATTGTGATGTAGACTAGTTTTAATTTATAAAAGTTTTACAGCGACTATCATCCATACATTAATCTATACTAATATATAATAAAACTGAAGAGTTTGTTTGTACGTTTGTTTGATCTCAGGAACTACCAGCCGGATTTGTATGTGATAGCCCAATTCTTAAGGAATGTTTAAGGCTATTTAACATCACGCTATGCTACTTAGTAGCCGACCAAAAATAAAAATAAAACGAAATAGCAGCGCTGTTGGGCGACGCGATGCGACGCGGTGTCGATGTTAGTACTAAGCAGAAAGTTCATCATTTTGATAGTCTATACCTTTACTGATTACTAGCTTTTATTTGATACCAATATTGTGTTGTATTTTTTTTAAACCTCCCTTTTTTATTTGTAGATGCAATATATAAATAGTATATAGCCTATGTCACTCCCTCAATTAAGTCGAATCTAACGACACCTCATATGCTATAATCCATCAAGCCACTTAGGCTATAGAGCGTACCAAACAAATAGACACACATTCATACAAACATACATACATACATACTCTCGAAAAACATTACCCTCCTTTTTTTTTTTTTTTTTTTTATCCACAACGGGGAAGCTCTTGGCCAGAATCTCACCTGATGGAAAGTGATGATCAGGCCGAAGGTGGAAGCGAGCTTCACCCGGAATCCTCTACCACAGAGGAACTGGCTATCTTATCTCTAACTGCCGGAACACAACAATGCTTTTAACATTGTTGTTATGGCGACAGACTTAGATAAGATGGTGGTAGCTAGCCAGGCGGACTTAAAACAAGCCCTACCACCAACCAAACCGAGCAGAAAATTTTTCCCCCACTGGGAATCGAACCCGGGACCCCTTGGTCTGAGACAGGTGGTCTAACCACTAGACCACAGAGGCGGTTCCTTCTAGGGCTGTCGGGTAAAAATATTAACTCGTATTGTGTTGTGTTACTCGTATTATTGTAAACTGGAGGAGCGGAACCACCTAATACAAGCAAATCTATGCTTAAAAGGTGACTCCAAACCTAACATAGTTATTTACTTAAGTGAAGAAATAAACATTTTTTTTTTTTTTTTTTGTTACAGAACGTGTTCACAGGAGAGTTCATTATGAACGTGACGTCATTCGACACTATCAACTTGAACGTACCAGGAATGGGTGAGTACATCAAAGTTTTAAAGTTTAAGCAACTTAAATTGTGTGTAGGTATATTCAAATCATGACTCAAACAGTTGTATGAAATGGCTATGACACGGCAAATTGATGTAGATTGTCAATTTGCTTAACCGTTAATTTCCCTGACTGTAAGTTGAATTAATCAAATGTAAATTATTGTAAGTCATTTGAATGATCAGAGTATCAAAATGGAAGGTTTTTGAAGACGAATAGGTAATCTGCCAAGCGTTTTGCCAACTATGTTGGGGTCGGCTTCCAGTCTAACCGGATGCAGCTGAATACCAGTATTTTACATGGTGCGACTGCCCATATCTGACCTCCACAACCCAGTAACTGGGTACTACGATACCCCTTGGTAAGACTTATTGACAGACTTCTGACAAGTCGTAACGACTGTCAAAGATCCACGAATGACAGTCGAGACCAACGGCTTAACGTGCTTTCCGAGGCACGGAAGAGTCGTGGTATGTGGTCATCCATCCACGGACCAACCCCGGTAAGCGTAGCTTTACCTGATGGATCGACCCCTATTAACCGTAATAATATTTTAAATTGTTTTTGTTTCAGATGTCATCGTGTACACTCTCTACCCGCTGTAATTATGTCCAACGCTTAGCGTTATATTATCCTGTTATTACCACCATCCTAGTTGTGAAAACCTACGCAAATATTAACTCTAAGTGCAAGGAGATTAAGTTGAATTTTGAATGACAAAAAAAGTCATAAAACGATTTTGGACGCTATGAAAAATGAGCTGTATGTAATAGATTTAAGGTTTGTTATTCTTTGGAAGTAGCTGATGCTTGTAGTTAAATGGGTCTTATAGATACTGTAAGAAAGTAAACAGAGTTTGAAAAGCCAAAGTAGTTAATTGTTTTAAATGTATTGATTTTATAGATAATATTTATATTTTTAAAAATTGTGCAATAGTATACAAGTTCAAAACAAATTAGCTAGGGAAACTCGGCAGACATGATGGGTATGGATAAAATGATACCCGAAAAACAATGATTTGATTATTTTTTTGGGGTCAACGACCATGTCATTCCACCGGTCATATATACTTGAAGTATAAGTTTAGAAAATCTATTTTTATTTTATTTTAACAAACAAACTGGTTCCGTGTCCGGAATCCATGGGTATTTTGATTTTTTTTAAAGTATTAATTTAACTTAGCATATTATTACGTTTCTCAACTCTCAGTACTATTAATATAGGAATACTAACTTTAATGATTCCCACCAAATGGCTCGCATCATATCGGAAATGATACGAACGGATGCGGCGACACCCGATCGCCTCCGGCATGACGTCGCATACGATTGGGTCCGTACCGCCGCTTGCGAACGTATCCGTTTCTGCGCCTAGTCAAATAGTTTCATTCCTACCGTGTTGCAGCTGAAAGAATCCGATCGGGTCCGACGACTGGCCAACGGAGCCGATTGCGCGTCGCACCATACTTTCGGCTACGATCGGCTACGAAGCTGCTGTGCGTGGCTTGGAAATATAGACTCTAAATACTGTGTACACGATTTAATATCGTTTAAAGATCCGATGCGATGCGAGCCGTTTGGTGGAAATCATACTTTAAAGTTGAAAAGAAGTCTCTAGCTCAACAAGACTCTAAAAAGCAACGAGGTTATGTCAATAATAAGTAGACTAGCGCCAAAGAGTTTGAGGTTTTCTTCAGCGATGTCTTAAAAGCTTTTTCTTTCCTGTCCCATTTAAAAAACTAGAATAAAAAGTAGGTCAGTTAGAATTGTGGCTAGGTTCTCAATCTGTCTCGATTTTTTTCTTTTATCTGTGCTGGTAATGGCCAGTTTCTAGTTACTATGTCTCTTATGTTCATACATTGTTATTATTTACACGGTGATTTTTAATTCGCTATAACGTTTTAGCAGGTGAAACTACTCATGATAATGAAAATCTTTCAATATCAGATCAACTATTTATAGCTCTCAGTTTATGTGTTTTATTTTATTTATTTTTTAAACTTACGCATTCAGATGTATAATATTTTATTTTATTTTTATGTGTACACTGTGTTCTGTTAATCACTCTTTATAATTCCGTAAGAATTTTTGCTTACCCGATTTACTACTATCACGTCATTACGATATTCGCAAGGTTCGTCCGAAGTCACAGCATTTTGCTGAGCAATGACCTATTCTTGCACAGATGCGACGCACAGCTTAATAAATTGTTCTTGTTTTATTTTTCCACTCTGCAATCGGCATTTTGTAAATGTTTTTATTGTTTTTGAAGTAATAATAAGCTGACTGCTCAAGATGCGCTCGACGTACTTAAGGTGAAAGCGTAAGGGTAGGCCGTGAAATTCAAATTTTTCTTCGTTTTTTGCAATTTGCAGGTCAGGTTGTATGTTGATCTAAATATGATTCGCGGACGTAATAAATATTTATTTATAGAATTATAATTATTAAAATCATCAACTCTCTAAGTTCATATAATCCTATTGAATGAATATTTCATGAAATCATGACATTTGAGGATTATTCGAACTTAAAGAGTTGTATTGCTGATTCTGATGATGATAATTCTGTAAAGCCATATTTGCTACGGTCGCGATTCATATTTTAATCAACATACAACCTGACATTGACCTGGGCTACCTTGGCACATCCCCCTTTAATAGTTTATTGTTTCTACATATATCAGTCACGTCGCAGAGAAAATTCTACAACACTCGATGACTGACACGTAAAATAACTGCGAAAGTACTGTAAATGAATCAATCTCAACAGATATTAGATTCGACGCCATGAGTTTTACCAGAATTAGTAAGATTTTAATTTCGTTTTTAAGTTAAATTTAAAAAGTTACAGGTCGACTGAAATTGTTGCCTGTCATGTGTTCCTAATTAATTATTAATAATTTAAAGTACAGTTAACAAAAAAGAAAAGTATGTATGACCTGTTACAAAAGTATGTGATGAAAGTATAAACCAGTTATTTAAAGTTCGTACTTATTCACTCAGCATTTAAAACGTTTTAATTTTCTATGTTATCACATTTTTCCAACAATTATAGTTTGAATAACATTATTAAATTGTAATTTAAAAAAAACAACGACGAAAATAAAGGTTAAAAAATTTACCTCGATTGTCAAATAAAAAACAACTTTGAAGGTGATTTAAAATTAGAATTTCGAGTTTAAGTATTCAAATAGCCAAATCAAAAGCACTCAATTTGTTAGTGGCAATTTGCATCCACAGGTAGGTACGTTTTCAGATCCATTAGTTTAGATTTTCATCAGATAATTTTAGAAAAGACTTTAGTCAACCAACTTATATTGTGCTGAGCATTTAATCGAGTGTTTCTTATGTTTAAAAAGTATCTTGTATAAAAAAACAATGGGTTTATTATTTATAAACGTTGCTTAAAGTTAAGTAATGATTAACGACTGTTTAAACATAATCTTTTCGACGTTTAAACGTTTATAAATAATGAGGTTTATTATTGCCTGTGCAGTCCAAAAATGATTTATTTTTCATAAGTGTAGTCTTTTTTGTTAACTCTACGTTTGTTCACATAACCTTGTGATATTAGTTTTAAGTTATAATTAGTTAATTTCATTCATATTTGGCACACTGCACTGCCTTAATTTTATTGTTTTTTTTAAGGTCAAAAATGTACTTAAAGCATAACTGAAATACAGAACTTTATGTAGTTAATCTCTAGGACATAATGGGAAGATTGGAAATTAAATTATCTGGCTTAAAAGTCTGCCTAGCTTTTTCCCAACTATGTTGGGGTCGGCTTCCAGTCTAACCGGATGCAGCTGACCACCAATATTTTACATAGAGCGACTGCTTATCTGACCTCCACAACCCAGTTACTGGGTAACATGATACCCCATGATGAGTCAGGTTGTTAGAAATTTACGCTTCTGACTACCCGTAACGACTCTCAAAGATCTACGAATAACAGCCGAGACCAACGGTTTTACGTGCTATCCGAGGCACGGAGGGGTCTTGGTATGTAAAGATGGCCACCCATCCACAGTCCAACCGCGACAAGCCTAGCTTAACCCGATTGATAGACGCTTGCGGCTGGTATTACTAAGCCACAAGTCCGACTTTTAAGGACAAATATGATAAAAGAGAGATAAAAAGATATTCCATTTTAAATGTATAACATTTAATTGAATTAAGTAACGTTTGTGCAACGAACGTGCCATGTATTTCCAACGAAAAATGTTCAGTGAAACGTGATTCTTAAACTGCACGGTTTAAAATAAACACGCAGAATAATTCACTTCATATATGAATTTATGAAAATGTTACCATTTGGCGGCAAACAATTAAATACCATAATGTTTAACTTTGTTTTTCATTTATTCCTCTCGTAGTATTTATAAAACGTATTTTAAGTAATAATAATATTGTCAGGCACATTTTAATGTGAATAATAATTACTTTCATAAATGTTGATTCATTTAATCAACGACCAAAACCTCATTTTAAATATTATCTTAACCACAATTTCATCTAAATTACATTTGTAATTACACCAAAACTATATAAAATCACTTGTACACATACCTCAACTTCGATAGTAAGATAGGCTGACCGAAATGAGGTTGGCAATTGCGTTACTAACCTTGTGCATAGCACATAGTGCACACAGTCAGGGCATATTCAACAGCATACTCCAATCGCCTGGTAATTTAACGAACGGACCCACGAGTCTCTTAGATGGAATCTTCGGAAGTAAGACCACGGATCCGTGTGCCCGAGATGTGTCCCAAGACTACAGGAAGGCGATAACCGGCTTCCACAACAAACTTTACACGCACATAGCTGCCCGGAGTGACAACCATTTCGTATTCTCTCCTTACACGATCTGGCTTTCCTTATCTGCCTTAGCCGAAGGGGCTGACTCGTCCGTTCAAAGCCAAATATTCACCTCCCTCAATCTACCCCAAGAGACGTGCATCCGCAAGAAATTTTATGACATAGCACTGAATGTGGAAAAACCTGGACGTGACGTCACTCTTAGACGACGGCGGAGTTTAATCCTCGATGAAAGCCTTAAAGTTTATCCTTCTTGGGGCAAGACGGCGTGGTCTACAGGACTCCTGAACTTCGCGTACGCACCGATCAAAAAGGACCCAGAGACAACATCACGACGTGTCCGCAACTTCATATCAACGCGCTCCAATATCGTGCTAAAAGGGAACTCTGTTCTCATCGACGCGCTAGACTATCAAGGACTTTGGACAACAGCTTTCCCTGAAACAAAAATACAAAGTCAACCGTTCTTCAATGAATTGGGGCAAAAGATTGGAACGGTTGACATGATGCACATGCAGAAAAAAGTCCGTTTGGCGCAAGTCCCATTTTTGAGTGCGAAAGTTTTAGAGTTGCCCGTTGGTGAGAACGGTCGGTACACCATGCTGATTGCTGTAGGTACCGGCAATAACATCCTTAAGGATGCTATCAACATCTTCATGGGATCTATTCTGGAGATATTTTCGCTGCTGCAAATGAGTCTGTTTCCGTTGGACGTTGCAATACCGAGGTTCGCGGTGTCGTCGGAGTTTGATGCGCGACCAGCACTTGAAGATTTTGGTATTCGATCGTTTTGGAGAGATCCGGCTGCTACGAGGTAAGAATTTGAAAATCAGTATTAGAATTTCCAAATACGACACATTTAGGTAGGTAGTGAAACAGAAGTGGTAGACTAAACATATGATGCAATATTTATTTTAAAAAATCCTTGTAGAATTTTGTATATCTAGTTACGTAACTAGGTACCTATATCTACTGCTACCAATCATGTATCTATACTTTTATTTTTATATCTCCAAACATGTTATGTCAATAGTTTTTTGACCTTAACCTCAGTGTTCGATACTGTTATTGTTTTTATTTTTAACCGTTGTCATCGCGGATCTTTGGTGTCCGACTGTCCGTCACAAATAAGTTAATTACCTATGTAGGTACAAGCTGTGTGCCCGATGGTATTTCTTATCGGCGAAGAACTTCCATACAAACTTTCATCCCCTAATTAACCTCTTTAGGGGGTGAAATTTCAAAAATCCTTCCTTTGTGCTCACTTTCGCTGTATAAGGAACTCTTCCACAGGTCCACAGTTTCGTAGTTTTAGAGCCAGCTGTTTAGGCTACGCGTTGTCTGTCAGTGGATGAAGAAATGAATTTAAGATTTTGATTAAATTGATATAGATACGTAAGTTTTACATTTTGTCCCACCAAGGTTTCGAAACCATCACCAAACGCTCTGGGGCCTAAGTCTACTAATTGACTGTTTTTGTATGGCAAATCTGTCAAAAACTAACCATTATGACACCATTGTGACGTTTATAAATTAGTAGACCGGCCCCAGTTATCCCGTTTGCGACCACGACAAAGGGTGTTCGATTAATTATACAATATGGAAACGAATACAACAATAAATGAAAACGCTGGCAATATAAATGGATAGTAGTATTAAATTTAGAAACTTTTATTTTTTTATTTCAATGTTAGGATTTATTTAATAAAATAAATCCTAACATTGAAATAAAAAAATAAAAAATACAATCGAATTGATAACCTCCTCCCTTTTTGCGAAGTCGGTTAAAAAATGATTTTTTCTAAGAAACTAAATAGTATTGACGTACCGACTATGGGGTTTGCCAATCTTTGACTAGCTATAGTGATTAAACTATTAGAGATCTTTGATCGAATTTTCGTATGCAGACTGGGAAAATCATCAGATATGCGCAGTTTACTTTATGATTATATTGTCGTCTCCACCTGATATACTATCAACTTAATTGCAGATACGTGTCAAACCCTCCAGCAACACCTGGTGGTCTGATCCAACGAGTTTCCATCAACGTCGACAGTCAAGGCGTGGAGCCACCACCGACCGTCGGCACAGAGATGATATCAGGTTTGGTCAACCTAGCTTCGAATACAGCCACCGGTGTGGCTACAGCTGTGGGCCATGAATTCGTAGCGGACAGACCGTTCATGTTCGCGTTATTTGATACCGATACTACAACGTGTTTGTTTGCAGGAGCCTTCTCTAGGCCTAATACTTTGAAGTAGAGATTGACTGTAGAATCCTGTTGATCCCGTATTTAAGCTAATTATATCACCACACTGGCTCATCACCACACCAAGCCTCCTGTGCAGGTACCACCTCACTTTTAACTGTTTCCCACTTTCCCGCCATTCGTGGTGAACTGACAGTTGACATTAGTGACAGCAACCTCACTGCTGACGTGCATGAGATAGTGTTTACATATCTAATAAATAGATACACTACAGTGACAATAAAGGGAAGTGTATAGATAGTGTTTTGTTTTATTTTGTTGTTCAAAAAGGTTCCTTTAGCTACGGTTTCCTAGAAGAGCTATGGCTGCCTTAAAAGATTCCGCAATTTACCGGCGAATGACGTAACTGAAACGAAAGTAACTTTGTATGTTTTCCTAGATAGCGATTTTTGACATCGTAAAGATAACCCCGCTGCCATCATCCTCATAACAGCGTCACTGCGGCCGTTATGTTGGCGGCCGCTGCTCTTCTCGCCCCGTAGGTTAAGAATGGGACCAGGACCCGTGCATCACCTAGGTTCTCCACCTGGGAGAAGCCTATAGGTCCCGTGCTCCAACTAATGACCAGTGGAGACAAGTAATTAAGAAAAATTCACAATCAATAGGATTTATTTTAACGCATTTTTTTCAAAAGAATGACCCATAAAAATTTCAAAATTAATTAATTGAATTTGTTCCGAGACCTGTATTCTAGAACTTATCAAATATATATAGATTGTATGCTGTTCTATTTATAAAAAAAGTTTAGTTAGTAAGTAATGGAGATTCGAGTTTTGCGGGTTAACATTTGATTCATAGCGCTCTGGCTTCACGGAGACAAGGTGACCTTTCCGTGACTAGGTTCTATTTCTAGGTACCTATAGAGTGTTTATTGAAAGACGAAGATTGAAGTGAGAGTAACTACCTACCTACATTATTTAGACATCGTGATTTTCGTTAAGTAATGGAATAAAGCCTTCATCCCCGTGCTAGAATCTAAAAGTGGAATTAACAAAATTGAAAAGGGTTAGGTATTTAACTAATCTGCTACAATATAAAACAACTTTCCCGTCGGCCCTGAGCACTTAAATTTTAATTAGTCTGACCTTTTCAATGTAAATTGAACTCTTCTATGATGTCGGGTAATATAGGAGTATCATAACTGTATAAACGATAGAAAATGTCGAGTCAGCCCTCGGGTCCGCTGTTCAACCAAATTATAATGAAGTCTACCTTTGATTAAAATAAAATCATTTTCCGGAACTCTTTATTGATTTAACTCACACCTACTAAAAACAAAGTTTTGCGTAAAGTTTACTCTGAAACTGACCTGTAATTATGTACCTATTGATCCAATGTGTTGAAAATTTCGTATGTTATCCTAACAATATTTAAACGGCACGGTTGGCGCACTGGTTAAGCGATTCACTGTTGCGCTGCGTGTCGCTGGTTCGATTCTCGCACAGATACGAATATTGGTATGACTTACAAGTAGTTGTTCCGGGTCTGGCTGTTTTTATATGTGAGTTAAAATGTTTGTAAACGCATCCACAATACAGGAGAAATTTCTAATGTGGGGCAACGTGTTAAAAAAATAATAATATTAAAACTAATATTATAATTAATGTGAAAGTGACTTTGTTTGGTTGTTACGCTTTCACGCTAAAACGGCTAAACAGATTTGGATGAAAGGCACATGGGTAGACCATGATCTGGATTAGGACAAAGGATACTTCCCGATATATCTACCTACGGGATCTAGACTTATGCGGGTGTAACCGAAACCGCGGGGTGCAGCTAGTTTTAGTATAAATGGAAGAACGTAGAGACATTTTGTAAAACGTTTATTTATGACAGTAGGTATTTATTTAGTGTACCACGGAACTGAAGATGATTATATCAACCATATGAAGGATGAAAACAATGACACAGGAATTGCTGCATACCTACTCTAGGTAAGGTGCCAAACCTGCCCACAGTACTTCGTAGTGTCTGTACCCATGAATAACTCTGGTGCACTATCTGCAGACAATTCATAAAAGTTTTATTTCACTGAAATACAATCCATAAAGTCTACCTACATCGAATTGCATGTAAGCAGTTGTGGTTTGGTTCACCAATATAACCACAGACTGTCAATCAAAAAACTTTACATGATACTTGACAACAGATACAAAATAACCACAGACCGTCAATCAAAAAACTTGATACGGTACTTGACAACAGATAGAAAAAGTTAAATAGCTAGGCTTGGCTAGGCTAGGCAGAAGGCGGAGATTAATTTCACTCATCAATTCTTATATGTAGGTACACTAAACGCCGATGCCATCATCAAAGTAAGCGTCTCAGAATCGAACAGCCCGTACAAGAACGGTCGGTTAGCAATGAAGTCATTCCCAACTTTAGGGTCCAGGCCGGTCGGCACACCGTACGGTGTTGCTTGTTCAAGAGGCGAGGAGTACAAGCCGTGATTGTCCAGGGTAAGAGTTGCTCGGTGGATGTAGCTGCTTGGCAGGGCAGGTGGGTGGGACACGTTCCTGTTGCATGGAGATAGATATATCTTTAGTCATTGGCCAAGATTATGTTGGATTAGTAAAGGGCTATAAAAGTCTCAGAAGAATTTTTCGAGACACATTTTCATACACGACGAATTGAATATTATGCTCTTGTTGCCTCTTAGGTACAGTCGCCAGCACATCAAGCTACTAAAATCGGTCAAATTTCTTTAGTAGATTTTAAACTTTATCGCTGAAGCATTAGGTTTAAGTTTGATTGGGAAAGTTTGACAGTTTTGGGTAGCTTGATGTGCTGGCGACGGTACCTACAGCTACGTCATTATCATCAACCAATTTGTAAATAGGTTTAAGATAATAATAATAGATTAGCCACAAAACATGCTTCTTAATTAGATCCGTAGTTTTGGTAATACCTAGGGGACGTGCTTCCCATCCTCAATTACAATTTGCGACCCTACAGTCGCATTACGCTTTGTAACAGAATATCGTTCCTACCTTTAAAAAATAATAGGTATGATATTAGCAAATTCCATTTTAAAATGGGGCAACTTTTAGAGAAGGAAGGAATAATATACCTGGTCGCAGCCGGATCGTTCCATAAGCTCGTGATTCCCATATCTTCTAACAGGGACCTCACGTCAAGCTCACTTGATATAACAATGCGTGGAATCGCCACCTTTACCGGCACGTAACTCTCTTTTATGGACTCGAACATCTCAAATATAATTTTGGCGGTCACTATCCCGAAGGCTTTCTTAATATCATGCGTTTCAGGGAACATTACGAAAATTATTCGGTAGCGCTCATTCAGACCAATCGGTAACTCCAAAACCTTTGCTTTTAGGCTTTTGACGTAACCCAGTCTCGCACGTTTGGTTATTTTCATGAGATCTACGAATCCAACTGGGTTTCCAAATTGGTCGTAGAAGGGAGAACGCTCGATTCCCGCGTTTGCGAATTCTGTTGTCCATAGCGCGTTGTAGTCGACTGAGTCCAGAATCACTGAGTTCCCATTAAAGTTAAGTGTCGGTATCTCTGCCTTCATCAGTCGCTTGATCTCGTTAGCCGTTACTTCTGGATTGTATCGAATAGGAGCGGTGAGCACATCTAGAAGATTATTTTTCGTCACAATATCGTACCAGGCCGGGTTGGGTGTGACGCCGGCATCGAGCAATAAAACTCGATTGCTGACAACATTGACGTCATCAGCTTGGACGATGCGAGAGGTTGCCATTTGGTAATACTTCTGTCGGGTACATTCATCGGAAGGAATTTTTAGGAGGTTGTATATGTGTCCTCTGGTGTAAGAGTCTGCTCCTTCAGCCATTCCCGCCAGAATGAGCCACACAGAGAGGGGAGAATACACGAAGTTGAGTTCACTCCTTGCAGCGACTGCCTTGTAGAACGCGACATCGAAGGCGTACAAATCGGCCTGGTAATTACGTAATACGTCTTCGTAGACATTGCACGGTTCCTGAATATGTGTTCCACGCAAATCGAAGTTGTGTGGAGTCGAAATGGAGACCCCAACACATGCAGCAAGTATGGCGAAAAAGAATACTTGCATGTTTTCGACACGTCTTCTGCAAATTTTGAAGTAAGTTGTACTGAGGAATCCTTGAGCTTTCATGCTTTTATATTCATCGAAAAGAAATGAACATGATCATTATTATTGATTGACTTTTTTAAATAAAGCTATCAAAGTAATCGCTTGAATTTAGACCGAAACTTATAACGTTTTTTGTCAGTCGTTACGATCTACTGACAAAAAACGTTAATTAAATTACATACAAATCGATGTCTATAGTAAGGTTTTCGAGTATTTAAGTGATTATACCCAAAATATTTTGTTTACTCTATACTTACTTAACCTAATACATTTTTGACCATGTGTTTAATGCAAGTCATACGTCACCTAAATACGCGATATAAAACTTAAAAACAAGCTTTTATTTACATTACGCTGTGTCATCCAATTTCAACTTCTTACTTATTACCAAAGTTCAAGACGATACCGGTAACCGCTAAATACCTAATTCCCAGGCAGAGATAACCCTGGCTGCAGCCTCAGGACCAAAATAAACAAGTAGGTAGATAAAAAAAACCGGCCAGCCGTTAAAAAAAAACGTAGGATTGCGTGCCACCGGCACCGTATAATATTTATCAAAAAACGCCGAAAAAAACACGTTTCTTATTAAGAGACCCCCCATTAATTTGTAACTTCATATTATTTATTGCTAAAGCGGCAATACAAATACACAATGTGTAAAAACTTCAACTGTCTATCTGTTACGGTTCATGAGATACAGCCCGCTGACAGACAGACGGACAGCGGAGAAAGAAAGAAAGAAAAATGCGTTTATTGGCATTACAGCAGGATTAGTAATAGGACACCGTTTAGCACCATTCGGGTACGGAACCATAATATAAAGTAATTAAAATTAAAATATAAAGTTCTGTTTTTATTTTGATTACTTTTTACTTCTCTTGTATGCTGACAATTTGTGTTGTTGTACTCTTGTTTTGAGCAAATAAATGATTAAGTATCATATCTAATCTAATATTAGCTTGAAAAAATACATTTAACATACTCACAATTAATGCCTGAGGCATTTTCTACTAGTAACCACGACAAGGGATTTTTATGCTATGATTAGATACAGGTATGCTTAGGCATGCCGTGTCATTGAAATTTAAATTTTATTGTCATACTCATACGTAAATTATTAGCACAAAACTCTTTATTTTAATTATCGTGTTTAGATATCGCTACCTATTACGTGGGTGAAGTTTTGCCAGCTAACTTAATTTGACCTTGTATAATAAATCCGAAAGTAACTCTGTCTGTCTGTCTGTTGCCTTTTCACGCCTTAACAGCTTAACTGATTTCGATGAAATTTGCCACACAGATAGACCATGACCTGGGTTAGGACACTTTTAATCCTGGTTGGAGTTACTTCCTGTAGGATAATTTCCGACCTCCACGCGGGCGAAGCCACGGCTAAAAGCAAGTGCAAAATAAAACACAATGACAATTTTGCCACCAACGTTTATTTCCCCTCTCAAGTATAAGTAGGCTTGGTATAAGCAGCAGCCATCAAACAAGTATACGTCTCAGCATCGAAGAGAGCAAACAAGAATGGACGGTCAGCAATAAAGTCCCTTCCTAGGATAGGATCCAGTCCGGTACTGGTGCTGTATGCAGAGTCCGGCTCTGGTAATGCGTAATCCAGACCGGTACTGTTGAGAACCAGGGTTGAGCGCTGCACGAAGCTGGTAGGAAGAGCCGGCGGATTTGATATGTACCTGTGGTGAAGGGTTTTGTTTTAGCTCGTGTGTTGCAGCTTTTGTGTGCCTACTGTTGAGTGTAGACCTTCCAAAGAGTGGTGAATGGAAAATCTTAGACGATCTAAGAACTCGAGATTGCTGATCGTAGTTTGTTTTTTTAATCATAGTGACGTTATTGTGTGGTTATGTTTATTTTCAAAATATTGTTCTAAACATGTTTTTGTCAACTCTATTATAAAATGGTCTTTGGGCCCTAACAAAGGCTTACGTGATAAATTCACGCAGTTTTTTCTATTACCTAATCCTTTTCTGTTGGGTCCCTTCACACAGACCGGCTCGGAGAGGAGAGCAGATTTTTTATCACGTTTCAAATAGAGTTTTCAATAATTGTAATAAGGTTTATTTCTACATGTCACTTCTTTTATTGTTGAGAATGCTTGAGAGCAAACCTAACGCGCTTAGTGTGAAATAATAAGAGGAGCCGGCCGGCTGCTCCGTCCGGCTCCGAGTGCATCCGCTCAAAAAAAGTGCTCTTCCAGCCAGTATATGTGATACGGCCGTCGGCTCCGGCCAGTTCCAAAGGTAAAACCCGCGCCGGTCTGTGTGAAAAGAAGAGCGCCGGCCGATGCTCTCCGAGCCGGTCTGTGTGAACGGACCCTTAAGGTGCCTTGCTCCCTTAGGAGATGGCCGTTCTAATCTTAATTTATAACATACTTTAATATCACAAACTTACCTCGTAACAGCAGGATCAACCCAAAGGTCGTTAACTCCCAAATCTTCCAGTATGCTTCTCACGTCAATCTCGCTCGTGATCACCATGCGTGGTATCGCCACATCTATCGGCACGTAGCTAGCTCGCAGACCCGCAAATAGCTCAAATACAATATCGTCATTCTTAGCTGCAGTCACAACTGACTGGAGGTCATTATTTCCGATGACCACACAGAACAGCATTCGATAGCGTTCATCTGAACCGACTGGTAATTCTAGAGCCTTTATGTGCAACTTTTTATGATATCCCATTCTTGCTCGTCTCTGCACTCTCATGATATCCACAGCCCCGATTGCTTCCCCTTCCAGGTTATAGAACGGTGCTCGTTCAATTACTGCATCTGCAAATGCTGTAGTCCACAATCCGTTGTAGTCCATCGTGTCCAGTAGGACCGAGTTTCCGTTCAGATTGAGTCTTGGGAGACGCGCAGACATTATTCTCTTGATCTCGATAGCTGTTTCTTCGGGTTTGTATCTTATCGGTGCTCTAACTACCTCTAGGAGAGGATTCTTCACAACAAAGTCATACCAAGTCGGGTTGAGTGTCGTGCCATCGTCGATTAATAAAACGCGCGTGCTCTTTATGTTCACGTCATTGGAAGGATACGCGCGAGTAGTTGCCAGTTGGTAGTACGCCTGTCGAATGCACGGGTCGTTAGGTAGATTCAGAAGTTGGAATAGTTTCTGCTGAGTTAGAGGGTCGGCCCCTTCTGCTATCGCCGCGAGCATTGTCCATATCGAAATTGGGGAGTACACGAAGTTGAGATTACTTCGAACAGCTACCGGTTTGGACAATTGGATGAGGAAATTGTATACAGAAGATCGGAATTCATAAGTAATGTCTTGATTGACATTGCACGATTGTGTTCCGTAGTCCAGGAATTGCTGGTTCTGCTGCGTTGATATCTGGATACCACAACACGCGAATAGAAAACTTAGAATTAATTTCTTCATGATTTTGGCACGTCCTAATTAGGTTCCGCGACGTTATGTACTACGTTCTAGATATGGATTCGAGTTTCTTATATAGGTCAAAGAGTACAGCTTTGGATTGTTTAAGTAAAAGACTGTTTGTTTGTCTGTTTGTGTATAGTAAAAATATAACTAACTCCAATACCAATTTTGGTCTAGGTACCTTAAATAATTCCAGGCTATATAATTCAACATCCAAGCTTAGAATAAATTGTATTTCCTACGCCTGGCTGACGAAAAGCTACATAATTTTTGATCATTTGGTTTGCAAAATAGCTGAATTATCAGATGGACTAGCGTGTTTACATAATGCAGTAGACAAAAACATAATTAGCATAGAAATGTGTATCAACAGGTATTCCGACAAAATGTTAGGTGCAGATAACAGTGACATTGTCAAGGTCGTTCAAATGTATAAAATAATAGTTTGAAAGGACTATAGGTCAAAATCTTGTAGAATAACATTGTGCTATCATAACATTGAAGTAGGTAGGTACATACCGATATTTCCCGAATACGGATAGTGATTAATGTTTAAGCAAAGTACCATCCTAACCAATGTATGCAGAACTTTCGGATCGAAGGACCTGCACCCTAATTGCATGACGACCAATCACAATCTGAATCGTTTTGAAACAGATTGCTAATCCGTTGCGAATAAGTATAAGGTCCAAAAAAAAAATCTGCTTAACAACGTAAATAACGCAATGAATGTTGTTGAACTGTCAAAATGAAACAGATTAGTCGGAATCGTTTACGAAAATGTGTTTTGCAATTAGATAACAGGTTCCTTTTTTGTTCTCGGCTATGTAAAAATAAAAATAAACATAACACGACGGCTATCAGCTATGTTTTAATACAAAAAAAAAATAATTAATACCGTAAGTAATTAATTACCAAGAAATACAAAAATAAATGTAGGTAAAAAGTGTTTAAATGTAAAAAAAACCGGTCAAGTGCGTGTCTGACCACGCACAATGAAGGGTTCCGGAGTTGGGATGAATTTATCCCACGAACAAACTTAACATTGTAGTTGAAAAACATTCCAACTGCGCGCACAAACTTACATTTGTACGCACAATATTTAGAGATTTGCCAGATTATTTTAAGACCATAGTCTTCTTATTGATTTTCCTGTAATCTATGAGTAAAGAACCATTATCTGTATTTTTTTCAAAAAATTTGACTCTGTTGTTTCGGAGATAAGGGGTCAATTTTCATCAATTTTCTAAATTATCTTTAAAATATTTATTTTAAAATAAAAATTGAGATCCCTCACGACATTTTCATTTGATATAGTGACCCCCATATTCAAAATTCATTTATTTACGTTACACGCCCGTGTTTGGGTCACAAAAATTCATATGTGTACCAAACAACTAAATGGGTCCAGTAGATTCGAAGCAAATTGGCTGTGACACACGGATAGCCAACCAGCCAGACAGATAGTGGTGTGTAAGGATTGCGCGAGTGGTCCTGTAAGGATTCCGTTTTTTCATTCGGATGTACGGAACCCTAAAAATAACCATTGGTTAGAAATCTCGGACCGAAGGACCAGATCCATTTCGAATGGACAACTTTTTGGTCTCGGCTAAATAAATAACAAAACATAAAACGCTTGCTTCCAACATTATTTATTACCAATACACTATTTATTACAAAACTGAGTGAATCGCTCTCTTAATTATCATACCAAGAAGCACCAAAAATAAACCGAGCAGACACCGTCAAAATTTAAGTATTTTTTATTTTTTTCAGTTTGGATAAGTGGGTTGCGAATACATAGTCGCCATCAGGCAGGTATATGTTTCTGTGTCGAAGAGCCCGAACATGAAGGGTCGATCAACTATGAACTCGCTCCAGAAGGACTCCTCGAGGGTCGTGGTACGTCCAAAGGAATCGAGCTCTGCTATTGGAGGAGGATTCACTCCGTATTTGTTGAGCGTCAGTGTCGCTCGTTGGACGTAACTGCTTGGCAAGGCAGGCGGGGTTGATATGTACCTGTTATAAAATAGTTGTTGTTATCCGAGTCGAACTATAAATACTTCATGGTCTCGACGTGTGTACTACTACTTGCTGATATTTAAAACAGGATTGTAAACTTTATTCATTTTCTTTTTATTACAAGAACCCAAGGACCAATCTCTTTTTAGGATTATCAACGGGCTCGGGATTATTAATAATTTTGTGCAAAAAAAAAAGTGCAAATGCAAAAAAAAAATGGAATATTGTTCTTCTTTTCACAGAATCCTAATAGATTCCTCTGATATTGATTGAAAATCAACTCGCTACTTCCGTTTAACGTCATCAAAGACATACATTCCACTTCGTCTCATTCACGGAAGTTCCTTGGTTGACGCCTCGCAAATGTATTTGTTTGTTATAAATATATAGGACACAATCAGGAAGGGTACTATAACGTTTCAACACAAAATTAATTAATGCATAAACCCTGCTCCCTAACGGATTCTGACCACAAATTGTTTCTGCAGCCAATGGATCGATCGGTAGGCCCCTTATTTAACATTACCTAAATAATTTATATTGTCAAACCATACCTGGTAGCATCTGGGTCTGTCCAAAGCTTTGTTACCCCAAGATCTTCTAGAATGGTCCTTGCGTCCAGCTCAGAGTTTATTGTGAACTGTGGCAAGGCTATGTCTATGGGTACTTCAGTTTCTCTCAACGATTCCAAACCTTTTGTAATGATCGAGCTTTTGAACTCTCTGACAATAGGACTTAAGTCAGTATTCCCCACTAACAGAACAATGATCATAGTATACTGCTTATTCACGCCAATTGGTAACTCTAATACCTTCGCTCTTAAAAGCCCTTCTTTGACGTATCCTATTTTACCGCGTCGCTTCACTGTCATGAGGTCTACAGCACCGATATTTTTTCCTGACAGACTGTAGAACGGTGCTCGCTTGATCACCGCGTCAGCAAATGCTGTGTTCCACAATCCGTTGTAATCCATTGTATCTAGCAAAACTGAATTTCCACCCAGATTGAGTCTTGGGAAGTTGGCATACACAACCTGTCTGATCTTATTCGCTGCCACTTCGGGGTTGCTTCTTATAGGTGCTGACAGCACATCGAGGAGAGAATTCCGTGTAACAAAGTTATGCCAAACGGGATTGGGGGTCACACCTTCATCGATCACCAACAATCGTTTGCTGACAACACTGACGTCGGTGGTAAAAGAGAATCGACTCGCAGCCAGTTGGTAGTACTTTTGACGAACGCACGGGTTGCTTGGGAGGCGGAGGAGTTCAAATAGATGGTGTTGAGTGTAATAATCCGCTCCTTCTGCGACGGCTGCTATCGTCATCCACATGGAGAGTGGTGACATTACAAACTCGTATAACCCTAGAGGACCGACTCGCTTGTACGTTTCGATGGTGAAGTTGTGCATCGCGTCACGGTATTCGTCGATAACGTTCTCGTACTCGGGACATGTTCCAGAGTCTATGTACAGTGTGTCCAGAGATCCATGTAACGTCACAATTCCTCGCTTTGAAGCAGAGCACAGAGCGACGGATATTAACACAATAATCGCTCTCATTTTACTGACGCCGACTGAATTAAGGATTAAAATCAACTGACACTAATAGATACTTTGAGTTCTTATATATGCTCTGGAATTGCATGTATAATTAAGTGTTTCATGTACTAAGCTCATGGAAAGTTAAATCGCATATATCCCACAAAAAAAAAAACTAAAGCACAATTCACATTATTCGTTGTTCATTACCTACATTACCTTGTAATAGTAACGTAAAAACGGAATTATAAATAGATATCAGAACAATAATACAAATGCAGTGGTCTCCTGTCGATGTTCAAGCAACCGGTCTTTCAAGGTCAACTTAATGCCAGAATTATAATTTGAATTTCAAATGTATCACATAAATCATAAAATTTGCAGAAACTGGATTTCATTTTTAAACACGTAGAAATAATTGTATTATCTTGGAATTAATGATAATTATTTCAAATTGCACTACCGAGAATCTTTTCAAAGTAGGTAAGTAAACCTACCACAATTTTTTATCCTATCTAGGACTATCTCTATTTTTAGTCCTTTCTGAACTTAACCCTAAAATATAGCGGAACGCTTAGGTTAATTTAGACCGCTCGGACTAACCTAACTAAGATGGATCCGTCCTCATTAGGGTCTAACAGCCCAAAGTTGCTAATTTGTTTTTACAAAGGAATAAACTTAGTACAAATATTCCCTGGGTTGAATTGTTTTAATGTGGTCAGAATAGAAAGACCAAGCAGCGTCCAAAACGCAATGGCAATAGACCCATGTTGGGTTTTTAGGTTTACTTACGAAACTACGTAATTGGCCTGGCGTTAATGACGCTGGGTCATACTGATCCGGGTGACCTAAATCTTTCATTATTCTTTTTTAGGATTGACGGACTGGACGTTAGACCTTCTACCCGGACTGTGCATGTGCTAAGTTCGGCGCTGCCTCGCTGCGTCAACTCAAAACGGGTAAATATGACCCAGCGTCATCGCTAGTGAAGTATTTTTGTGACATGTTTTCATTCTTTTATTTTGTATTTAGGTTAATTCTTATTGCTCTTTTTTAAATGCCACTAAGAATCCACCATGAGAGAATTTTGGCGGTGTTAGAAGAGTCGGAGTTTAACGAAGCAGAATCATTCAAATGCTGCTTCGAAAGTTGCGCAAAAGAATCGCAAATTTCGTGAACCCACCCGCGAGCAATCGGGGGTAGTCTCCCGAAGGTTCCAGGAACTCGCAAGAGATGTCAAATATGTCCGACTAAATAGGATAAGAAGATATCTAATTCCTACTTACAATGCAGGCTAGCACTCTAATTGCGTAATAGGTACACGATCTATCTCAATCTGGATCGGTTTGAAGCAGATTGCTAATCCATTGCATCATAAGTTCGAGAAAAAAATCTGCTCAACAACGTGAATAACGCAATGAATGTTGTTGAACTGTCAAAATGAAACAGATTAGTCGGATTCGTTTACGAAAACGTTTTACGCAATTAGATAGCAGATTTACATATGCCCGGACCCGGATGATTTGATTCCAATAATTGCAGTAGTGTCATGTGGATGAATGAGGAAGTAGAATACTGATTTGTTATTATTAATGTTATGAAGTTTGTTTGGTCTCTCATTCAGTCGAAGATTATTTAAACTTATTACAATTATTTAGAATATGCAGTAAGCTGCAGTGGTAACCTGTAAGTGTGCATGATACAGGATATAATGTAAAAAAAAAGATGATTCAAATGTATCTCGTTGGTAATCCTTAAATAAATAAATACTTTACCGAAAAAATTAAAAAATATTAATGTTATGATGTCAGAGTTGAGAAAGCTCAAAAAGGTTTTATTTATGAAATATATTGGACTTATTTTTATTTAACTCTGCAAAAAACCCTTGTCATCATCATTCTCCTGGCCTTATCCCAATTTATTTGGGGTCGGTGCAACATGTCTTTTTCTTCCATACTTCTCCATTAGTCGTCATCTCGGTAGTCACCCCCTTTCTAGCCATATCCTCTTTCACACAGTCCATCCATCGTTTCTTTGGTCTTCCCCTAGTCTTATAGCCATCGACATTCATACTAAAAACTTTCCTCACCACATTTTCACCCTTGTATAATAAATAATTATAAAAAAATGACAACATCATGATAATTACGCGATAAAATCTGGGTCATGATGACCCGGTGTCATCGTCGGAGTAATTATATTCACGACATTTGCCTGGGTTAAGGCTGCAACATAACAGCTGTGCGCCTACTCTAACTATCTAATACCTATTAGTGTATATAAGTACCTGCCTACTATTGAAAATTGACACCGAGTCAAATTTTTTTTTTAAAGTGTCCGACACAAGTCTACCAAGTTAACGAAATTATTGTATTTATGATTAAACAAGAATTATACGAACGATGAACAAAGAAATCAGTAACTAGCAGTAAGTCACACGCCGCGCATCGCTCCTTATAGTCGGTGAGTCAGTGCACACCGCACGACGAGAAACGCTTTATCTTATAATATATAGTTACAGACCTCTACTTCAATCGCTGTCGACGCTACTGGTGAAAAATACATCAGAAGCCTTAGTACTTAGTAGTAACTATCGCGTTTGCGTTAAGATTTGACTGTTAGGTCATAATGTTAAGAATATAAAGGTGAGAATAAAAATAACGCAAACGCGATAGTTACTTTACTCACTTGCAAACTTACCTCTGTTCATTCACACACTACCGCTGAGTCATAGAGCGTTGTGTCCAAATAGGCGGTTGTTATGACATTGCGTATCTCAATGTCATGTCAAGTTAGTCTTTTTGAATACTTTAAAACCCTGAGCATAAATCCCGTTACGACCGGTGAAACAAAAAAGAAGGTGAAGATCTGGCTACTGACACAGGACTACAACGCCTTTGAAAATGTACTGCAATCAAAAATGCAGAGAAGAAAGACCGAAACAAACTCAGAGGTCACAGTCTCTTTTAAAGTCCAGACATAATCTTGATCAGGCCATATGAGGACAATTGCCATGTGTGTGTTGCGTAATTATCCTGCTGGTTTTAGGGTTTAGTTACAATCACGCTAAAATTATGCCCAGGATCAGAAGGATATCACATGGAATTGTGATCTTACACGTATTTTCATTGCTCGGTCCGAAAACTAGGACCAGAAATCAGGAAAAACCATTGACCTAGTGGCTAAGTAATAAAAGCTGCACGGGACGATCGACCAGGTTAAGCTACGCTTGCCTCAGTCGGTCCGTGGATGGGTGATGACCATCTTTAAATATCGAGACCCCTCTGTGCCTCGGAAAGCACGTTAAGCCGTTTGCTTTCCGAGCCTGAAAATCCAAGAATGACAGCCCGAACGTCTGACGACTAGTCTTGCCACGGCTTGTGGAGATCATACAGACAATCCTTCCATGTAAAATACTGGTATTCAGCTGCATCCCGATGAGGGGTGTTATAAGTTTTAAAGTGTGTATCTGTCTGTTCCCTCATAGCTCCCAAACGGATGAACCGATTTTGATTATATTTTTTTTGTTTGAAAGGTGTCTTGATCGAGAGTGTTCTTAGGTACAATTCAAGATAATCGGTTCAGCCGTTTTAAGATTATCAGCTCTTTTCTAGTTGATGATTGGATATTCGCATCTTCCAAAGGTCTGATCGATTCGAGCATTCTGTTACTTCAATGATAATTGAAGAACATAGTAACCTTGAACCGATACTGCAGCATCAACTGGCATTGTGTCGGGGGGTTATTTAAATTTTTATTTTTAACTTGTTAATTGATTGAGTCATCGAATTCATGTAGATTGCTATTGATGAAAGATGTCTCAATTAATTTTTTAGGCGTTGCCGGTGCTTAGTTTTTATTAACATTTGGAGATTTTTTGTCTTCGTACAGAAGGACCATTTTTCGTTTCAAAAGTTTTATCATTTAAAAATCGATAAAATGCATTAGTTTATTCCATCATTCTAACTAAATAAATGTAATGAAAATATACATAATTTTAATTACCTACATTAACAAAATCATAAGGTTTTTGACTCACATTTCGCCAGGTATGTTTAAGTCCCATGTAATAGGGGGCGAGCCTATTGCCATCAACCGGGCACGAATCCAGCAATTCCTATAGAAAAACCCAATAACACTTTACCCGACCCGGGAATCGAACCCAGGACCTCAAGCTCAGCAGTAGCGCTTGCGACCACTAGACCAACGAGGTAGATAAGTAAGTTTAATGTATTAGTAAATTACCTGGTGTATCAAAAATTAATTACTCTTCCTTACTGTTATTATCTCCGCAGTGACCTTTAAAATGGACTAATGAAGTTTTTTCCACTGACTTATATTAGAGGTATCACTCGTTTTATTCTAACTAAAGAATGGAAGGATGTAAACAAATCCAATTAGGTTCATCATTTTATTATGATTAGCATTTGTGGGTCCTGCACCCAAAACGTTCAGGATGAACTACAAGTAGGTAGCGAGCAGTGTTAAAATCACTTGTTGCTTCGTAGACGATCACTATTCACTAGTTGTGAATGTCTGTTGTTTATCTACGGGAATATTTTTTTGCTATTTTAATACTTAATAAAAAATAAAATAAATTGGTTCCTGTCTCAGCCGCTCTAACCACCTGTAGCTTGGACTGTGCTCCCGACATCGGCGGACCTTTATTTTATATTTTTAAATGTTTTTTTTTATATCTTTTTACTTTTATAAAAAAAAATGTAATAAGGTAGAGAGGTAAACGAAATAATAATTATATTTTTTTTACGGCTATAACAGGTTACAGAAAAGTTTGAGGCCTTAGCTCCAAAGCTAGGTTAGAGTAGGTACCTGTATTGGAATAGCACTAGGAGCTTGTGACTTTTTCCATTTACGTTACAATTAATCAAGTATATACAGCAAAAGGTGGTAAAATTATCTTTCTTTATAAATTTATTTTTAAAGTAAACATGTAGTTTAAGCACTAAATTAGAATAAGTTTTATTTTATTAAAGCAAAATAAAATAAAATAGTCTCATTCAATCAAAATTAGATTTAACGTTGTGAACAATAAGTATTAAAATTAGAATAAAATAAAATTAGAACAAAAACAAATTACAATAAAGTCAGTAATTCAATAAATAGGGGGGGCTGGTATGTGTACATGTGTGTTTGAGTCAAGAAATATACTCCGCCTGCAATGACGCTGGGTCATATTTACCCGTTTTGACACACATAAAGGCAGTAGGCAGTGTGGCACTTAGCACACCTATGGTCTGGGTTGAGGAAGGCCTTGGCGCCGGGAAATATCTAACTAATTACGTCGTTTCGTAACTAAACCTAAAAACTTAACATGGGTTGCATTTGCGTTTTGTACGCTGCTTAGTCTTTCTATTCTTACCACATTAAAACAATTCAACCCAGGGAATATTTGTAGTAAGTGGATTCCTTTGTAAAACAAATTAGCAACGTTGGGCTGGTCGGACCCTAATGAGGGCGGATCCATCTTCGTTAGGCAAGTCTAACGGTCTAAATTAACCTAGTCGCGCCGCCTTCATTTTGGGTAAGGTTCAGGAAGGACCAAAAATAGAGAATAGTCTATATATACTACAAAATATATCCTCCCAAGATTTTATTTCCTCCTTCCAAGATAATACAAATATTTCTACTGTCTAGGCAAACATGTAGGTGTTTTAAAATGAAATCCAGTGTCTGCTAATTTTATGATTTATTTGATACATTTGAAATTCTAATTATAATTTTCCGGCATTGTATTGACCTTGACAGACCGGTCGCTTGAACATCGACAGGAGACCACTGAATTTGTATTAAATATTGTTCTCATATCTATGTATCAAGTCGTTTTTTTTGTTACTATTTAAAAGCAAGAACGACCGACGAACCATGGTAATTGTACGTAATTTTTTTATTTTTATGAGTGCGATTATAACACGATAACTTTCCTTGAGCTTAGTTCATGAAACACTCAATTATACATGCAAAACCAGTGCCTATATAAGAACTTAAATTATGTATTAGTGTCAGTTGGTTTTAATCCTTAATTCAGTCGGCGTCAGTAAAATGAGAGCGATTATTGTGTTATTATCCGTCGCTCTATGCTCTGCTTCAAAGCGAGGAATTGTGACGTTACATGGATCTCTGGACACACTGTACATAGACGCTGGAACATGTCCCGAGTACGAGAACGTTATCGACGAATACCGTGAAGCGATGCACAACTTCACCATTGAAACGTACAAGCGAGTCGCTCCTCGAGGGTTATACGAGTTTGTAATGTCACCACTCTCCATGTGGATGACGATAGCAGCCATCGCAGAAGGAGCGGATTACTACAATCAACATCATCTATTTGAACTCCTACACCTCCCAAGCAACCCGTGCGTTCGCCACAAGTACTACCAACTGGCTGCGAGTCGATTCTCGTTCACCTCAGACGTCAGTGTTGTCAGCAGCCGTGTGTTGGTGATCGATGAAGGTGTGACCCCCAATCCCGTTTGGCATAATTTTGTTACACGGAATTCTCTTCTTGATGTGCTGTCAGCACCTATAAGAAGCAACCCTGAAGTGGCAGCGAATAAGATCAGACAGGTTGTGTATGCCAACTTCCCACGACTCAATCTGGGTGGAAATTCAGTTTTGCTAGATACAATGGATTACAACGGATTGTGGAACACAGCTTTTGCTGACGCGGTGGTCAAGCGTGCACCATTCTACAGTCTGTCAGGAAAAAATATCGGTGCTGTTGACCTCATGACAGTCAAGCGACACGGTAAAATAGGATACGTGCCTTCTTTAGAAGCGAAGATGTTAGAGCTATCTATTGGCGTAAATAAGCAGTATAGCATGTTCATTGCTCTAGTGGTTGGGAATACTGACTTACGTCCTATTGTCCGAGAATTGAATAGCTCAATCATCACAGAAGGGTTGGCATCGTTGAGAGAAACTCAAGTACCGATAGACATAGCCTTGCCACAGTTCACAATAAACTCTGAGCTGGATGCAAGGACCATTCTAGAAGATCTTGGGATAACAAAGCTTTGGACAGACCCAGATGCTACCAGGTATGGTTTCACAACATAATTATTTAGGTAATATAAATTAAGGGGCCTTCTGATGGATCCATTGGCTGTAAAAACAATTTGTGGTCAAAATCCGTCAGGTAGCAGGGACTTAAGTAAAATGTAACCAATTTATGCTTTAGGTAATTAATTAATTTTGTATTGAAACATTAAAGTACCCTTCCTGATTGGTCCTTTAACAAACAAATGAATTTGTGAGGCTTCAACCAAGGAACTTCGGCGAATGAGACGAAGCGGTTTGTAAATTTTTTGGATGACGTTAAACGGAAGTAGCGAGTTGATTTTCAATCAATACCAGAGGAATCTATTAGCATTCTGTAAAAAGAAGACCAGCAGTATCTATTTGCACTTTTTTTTTGTACAAAATTATTATCCCAAGGGCGTTGATAATCCTAAAAAGAGTTTGGTCCTTGGGTGCTTGTAATACAAATAAAAGGACCGAAATTTACAATCCCGTTTTAAAGATCAGGCAGTAGTTGAACACACACGTCGAGGCCATAAAATATTTATACCTAGTTCGACTCGGATAAAAACAACTATTTTTTAACAGGTACGTATCAACCCCGCCTGCCTTGCCAAGCAGTTACGTCCAACGAGCGACACTGACGCTCAACAAAGACGGAGTGAATCCTCCTACACCAGCGGAGCTCCATCCCTTTGGACGTACCACGACCCCTGAGGAATCCTTCTGGAGCGAGTTCATAGCTGATCGACCCTTCATGTTCGGGCTCTTCGACACAGAAACGTATACCTGCCTGATGGCTTCTATGTATTCGCAACCCACTTATCCAAACTGAAGTAAATAAAAATTAATTTCATTTTAATGGTGGCCTGCTCGGTGTATTTTGCTGCTTCTTGGTCATTACGAGGGCGATTCACTCAGTCTTGTATTATTGGTACTAGATAATGTTGGTAGCAAGCGTTCTATATTTTGTTATTTATGACCAGGCGGCCTACTCTCTAAGTCCGTCAACGAAGATGCGGGTCTGTCCAAAAGTAATTCGAAACGTCGGACCAAACCCCACGCGTGTAATTAAGTTTTTCGGAGGGAAAAACACACATCGGGTGTCAAATCGTGGTGTCATTCATTCTTAGGTCGGGCCCCGAACCTAAGTTACGTCCGTAGGTAATACAGAGTTGGAGTGCCCGTAACTTTGGCTGAAACTACGATTTCGTTCTAATGAAGTAGACATCGTGCTCCTTCGGTAGGTACGAGGATTCTAACCAAACATATTTACATTTAAACTCTTTTTTATATTTTGTGAGTATAGTTTATAGGTATATATTATATCTTTCCACCACAAATGGTGCTTCTTGGTAATTCTCTCTCCTACTTTTCCTGGTGCCCGATATGGTTTACAATGATCATATTTTGTTAAAACCTTACCACCTACGTTTACATTTGGAAACAATAAATGTATTGAGTTTTGAGTACGTGGGCGTTTAATTAAGTTTTGTATTGATTGGTATTAAAATTTTAGCTAATAGTCACCGTTTTATATTTTGTTATTCATAAATCCTAGAACAAAAAGTTCTCCCTTCACAAGGAACTTGGTCCTTCGATCCGAAAGTTCTGCATACATTGGTTGGTTTGGGTAAAAAATCAACCAGTACGCATATTAAATTCACTACCACCAAAAGTATTCGGTTAAAAAACATATGTTAGTACCTTCTTCAATGTTATGATAGCACACTGTATTTACTAATCCTTTCAAATTATTATTTTAAACATTAGAACGACCTTGACAATGTCACTGTTACCTGCACCTAACATTTTGTCCGAACAACTGTTGGTAGACATTTCTATGCTAATTATGTTTTTGTCTACTGCATTACGTATACACGCTAGTCCATCTGATAATTCATCTATTTTGCAAACCAAATGATCAAAAATTATGTAGTTTTTGGTCAGCGAGGCGTAGGAAATATAATTTATTCTAAGCTTGGATGTTGAATTATATAGCCTGGAATTATTTAAGGTACGTAGACCAAAAATGGTATTGGAGTTAGTTACATTTTTACTATACACCAACAGACAAACAAACAGTATTTTACCCATAGAATTCAAAGCTGTACTCTTTGACCTATATAAGAAACTGGAATCCATGTCTAGAACTTAGTAGAGTACGTCGCGGAACCTAATTAGGATGTGCCCAAATCATGAATAAATTCATTCTGGCTTTACTTGTCGCGTGTTGTGGTATCCAGATATCAACGCAGCAGAACCAGCAATTCCTGGACTACGGAACACAATCGTGCAATGTCAACCAAGCCATTACTTATGAATACCAATTTTCTGTATACGGTTTCCTCCTCAAATTGTACAAATCGGTAGCTGTTCGAAGTAATCTCAACTTCGTGTACTCCCCAACTTCGATATGGATCATGCTCGCGGCGATAGCTGAAGGGGCCGACCCTCTTACTCAGCAGAAACTGTTCCAACTTCTGAATCTACCTAACGACCCGTGCATTCGACAGGCGTACTACCAACTGGCAACTACTCGCGCATTTCCTTCCAATGACGTGAACATTAAGAGCACGCGCGTTTTATTAATCGACGATGGCACGACACTCAACCCGACTTGGTATGACTTTGTTGTGAAGAATTCTCTTCTAGAGGTAATAAGAGCACCGATAAGATACAAACCCGAAGAAACAGCTATCGAGATCAAGAGAATAATGTCTGCGCGTCTCCCAAGACTTAATCTGAACGGAAACTCAGTCCTACTGGACACGATGGACTACAACGGATTGTGGACTACAGCATTTGCAGATGCAGTAATTCAACGAGCACCGTTCTATAACCTGGAAGGAGAAGTAATCGGAGCTGTGGATATCATGAGAGTGCAGAGACGAGCAAGAATGGGTTATGTTAAAAAGTTGCACGCAAAGATTCTAGAATTACCAGTTGGTTCAGACGAACGCTATCGAATGCTGTTCTGTATGGTCATCGGCAATGACCTTAGTCCACTTCTGGCTGAATTGAACATTGATATAGTATTTGAGGTGTTTGCGAGTCTGCGAGCCAGCTACGTGCCGATAGATGTCGCGATACCACGCATGGTGATCACGAGCGAGGTTGACGCGAGAAGCATACTGGAAGATTTGGCAGTTAACGACCTTTGGATTGATCCTGCTGTTACTAGGTAAGATTGTGATGGTAATAGTAGAAAGGCCACCTTTTAAGGGAGTAAGGCACCTTGCAGCAATAGCAAGTATTAGAAAATAGAAAAAATGCATGACTTTTTAACACGTATCCTTTGTTAGGGACCAAAGACCATTTAAAATAGAGTTGACAAAATCATGTTTAGAACAATGATTTGAAAATAAACATGACCACACAATAACGTCACTATGATTAAAAAACAAAGTACGATCAGCAATCTCGAGTTCTTAGATCGTTTATGATATTAATTTCCATTCACCACTCTTTGGAAGGTCTATACTCAACAGTAGGTACGCATTATAAAGCTAAAACAAAACCTTTCACCACAGGTACATATCAAGTCCCCCGGCTCTTCCTACTAGCTTCGTGCAGCGCTCAACCCTGGTCCTCAACAGCACCGGTGTGGATTACGCACCACCGGAGCCGGACTCTGCATACAGCACCAGTACCGGACTGGATCCTATCCTAGGAAGGGACTTTATTGCTGACCGACCATTCTTGTTTGCTCTCTTCGATGCTGAGACGTATACTTGTCTGATGAGTACTGCGTATACCAGGCCTACATATACTTGAGAGGGAACATAAATAATGGTGGAAAAATTGTTATTGTGTTTTATTTTGAACTAGCCTTTGTCCGCGCCTTCGCCCACGTGGAGAAATTGTTCCACGGGAACGTACTAACGGGATAAAAAAGGATATTTTCTAACCCAGAACATGTCCTAACTGTATGCTTAACATCAAAGTCCGTTCAGCTTTTAAGGCGTGACATTCAAACACGTTACACAATTTACTTTCGCATTTATTATATTACCTAAGTACTAGCTTCTGCCTGCGACTCCGTTCGCGTGGAGCCTTAAGACACCACAATTACTAAAGGCTCGTACACACTGGCGCATTGTGTACGAGCCTTACATACTGGCATTTCATAAAACGTCCCCGTATACAACGTTTGTAGTTTTGGTCTCGGCAGCCAAAAACATACAGAGAGTCAGGACTGGTGACGCAGGAGCAAGCGACGTACAGTTGTCCGTGTGAGACGCAGCTCGTCCGGTTGACCCCCACAACCTTTAGAAGCAATTTCTCATTGCTTGCGAAGCTTTTCGTTTTTAGTGAATTAATGAACGCCTGCGTTTCTGCATATACTACCTAATGGCACAACACTGATACATTGACTGATGCATTCTTACAGATTATTCCTGACGAACGACTTTCACAAACCTAACCTAACCATAAATGTTTATTTTTATTATAAACATAGATTACGGAAAAGACCTAAACTTCATGTTTTTATGTAAACTGTACGTTCTACGTACTATCATGTTATAGTCTATTTAGTCTGTTGGGGTTGTAATGCCCAACAGTGAAACTTTTATGTAGGTATAGACTTGTAAGGTTTATGTTATTTAAATGAGTAGACGAACGGTTCCCTTGATGGATGTATTGCTACTAAATATATTTGGACAATAATTGTTAGGCTTAAATGCTACGTTCGAGAAATGGACAGCTAAACAATATCGAAGTGCATTCTTGAGTATGACCAGCGTATGTCGTACATAGTCTATCCATCATAAAAAAGTTCCGCGATGGATGGGCAAAGTTTTTTTTGCGATTTATGACTTTTCTAATACTCAAACCTCAGTTGGTCCAATAGAGTTTTTTTATCCTTATATGAAACAGGTAACGAAACGGCCTTTTCCCAGCTGTTTTAGGGTCGGCTTCCAGTCTAACCGGTTACAACTGAATACCGGTATTTTACATAGAGCGACTGCTTATCTTATTAAGCCTAGGATCCCAAACTTATTCATCTTTATAACATTTAACTCAAACCTAATCCAAAACATTTTTTTAATCAAAAATTTGAACCTCAATATTGTCTTCAAAAGTAATACTTATAAGTAGGCTGCGAATAAATCGAAGTCATTAAAACTGTAAACGTCTCTGTATCGACGAGTCCGAACAGAAAAGGCCTGTTGGCGATAAAGTCCCGTCCCACGGCAGGGTCTAGTCCTGTAGACACGTTATATGGTATCTCGTGGACGTAGGGAGCAGGACTGATGCCACGGTTGTCCAGGGTAATGGTGCAACGCTGGACGAAGCCGCTGGGCAGCGCCGCAGGGTCCGATATATACCTGTTGTTAATAATTTTGGGTTTTATTCTTTTGTTAAAACTTAAAACATCGTGAGGAAACCTGGACTTATAAGACGTGTTGGTGACACATTGTATATTTTGTCAAAGAGTCTCTAGAGAATCTCACTATAGAGAATATTTACAATGAACTTGTATGGTCTGTTTTTTACTGCAAAGCAATTCAAGAATTTTAACCTTAAAGTGAAAAAATAAACCATTATAAAAATATGATAATAGGTTTAAACAAATAAAAAAGGAGCTACGTCTGACAACATACTGATTTGCAGTCTGGCAGAGGTCTTGTAAAAAAGTATTTATGTGAATAAACTCTTTTACACTATTCTATCAAAATATTGTAGTTAACCATCTTCTAAATAATATAACTGTATATTCAAAAGAACTAGCAGTAAGTTTTCTTAAAGTTAATAAAATATTTGCAAAGTACGTGAAATTGAATAAAAAAAAGTTTGAATTTAAATTAGATTAGATTAGATTTACGACTTTGTCTAGATAATATATTATGTATAAGCCTCTAATTCCCAATTGGAAACTGAAAGCTTTTTCTAATACCTATTTTCGAAACCCATACACTTCATTAGATTATGTGGCATTTGGTCACACTGTTCATCTTGACAACATACACATTATTATTTTCAATGTATTGATAAACAAATATTACAAACCTGGTAACAGCAGGATCAGTCCACAGACTGGTGACTCCCAAATTCTCCAATATACTCCTGACATCAATTTCAGAGGTCATCGTGAAACGCGGAATGGCGATCTCAAGCGGGACATAACTCTCCCGCGATTTTCTCATAAACTCCAATAATATCGTACTCTTAGCAGCCTTCACAACAGTATCGATATCTCTAGTATCGAGTATCAAAGCAAACAACATACGATAACGATCATCAACACCGATGGGGAGCTCCAAAACTTTAGCGTTAATACTTGAAATAAAGCCCAGTCTCGCACGCCTGCTCACTCTCATTAAATCAACGGTACCGATTTTCTGTCCGAAAGGGTCGTAGAAAGGCGAGCGTTGGATGACCGCGTCCGAGAAAGCCTGGGCCCACAATCCATTATAGTCCATCGAGTCAACTAGAACCGAGTTGCCACTCAAGTCGAGATTCGCCAAAGTTGCTGAAGAAAGGAGCCTAATAGCGTTAAGCGATCCCTGGGGGTCGTATCGGAGCGGCATCGACGCTAAATCGATGAGACGGTTCTTCGAGACAAAGTTGTGCCAGTACGGATTTACTGCCACTCCTTGATTGATGACCAACGAACGCGTTGACACGATGCTCACGTCATTCCCGGGTTTGTACCGAGTAGTAGCTAATTGATAGAACCTCAGACGAACGCAGGGATCATTCGGGAGTCTTAGGAAATTGAACATCTGTTGTTAAGTGTAGGGGTCGGCCCCTTCGGCCATCGCGGCGAGAATTATCCAGATTGACAGCGGGGAATAGATAAAATGGTAGAAACTACGAGAACCGATGTCCTTGTACATTTGTTCATAAAACTCGTAAAAAGAAATACGGTAATCTTGTGTGATATCTCGGTACAGGTGACAGGATTCAACACTGCGTGAAAATATCTCTTGATATCCAACTACGAATGTACACACGAATAAAAGTAAAACCACGGAAATGAAGGAATTCATGATGTTCGGATACGTCCGTATACAAATTAGAATGTTGTTCTTATAAACTTAGTTCACATTGGATTTTCTTATATAGGTCGCGTTCGCTTTAATATGCTAGAACACGGTGCAAGGCATTGGCAATGGCATACAGGATGTATTATGCCAGCGACAGGTAAATCCGATTAATGCGCTCTAGGCTTTGGTAACCTATTTGTCAGGAAGCACCCGTTTTGCTCTCATTGCTCTCATGCAATGTGCCTGTTGAATGCACTAGTTGTTTATGTGCAGTTAGACAAAGTTTCGCGTCAGAATTGATTTTCTAGTGACGAGGAGTTGAACAGTTTACGGATTCAACATATGAGGGAGTTTTAAGGGCTTAGTAAAGGAATATGGATTCACATTACGCCTGTATTTTCTCCTAGTGATGGGACAAAGGGAAAACTGTGAATAAGGATGGAGGAGTATTCGCAACGATTCTTGTGTTCCTCTACTGTCTCGTTGGTTTAGTGGTCGCAAGGGCTAGTGTTTTTAGTAAAAACACTTAGGTTTTATAATAATAATAAAAAATTCTAGTGTTTTTACACCCTTAATTTCACAAGTGCTAAAAATAATAATGTGGAACTAGTAATACAAAATTCAACATTAGTTCCATTATTTTCAGATTTTTCAAAAGGGAACTAGCGATTTAAAAAAAACATCAGCAGTTCCATCATGGAACTGTTAATGGTACTAGTGGCAACGAAGCGTGATACAAAATTCAACATTAGTTCCATTATTTTCTTATTGTTTTAAAATGGAACTAGTGATTAAAAAAAATCATCAGTAGTTCCATCATGGAACTGTTAATGGAACTAGTGGCAACGAAGCACTGCTGAGCATGGGGTTCTGGGTTCGATTCCCAGGTCGGGCAAAGTTTTATTGGGTTTTTCCGTCAGAGATTTCTGAGTAGCAGTCTGGCAAAGGACTTAGGCCCCCTTTTACATTAACCTTAAACATAACTGCCGAAATGTGGATGTACGAGTAGTTACAAGATAAACACAGACAGTCTAGGTTGCGAATACTATTTATTATGTACACCATAAAAATTAAGACATTTTACATAGGATGACACAATGGGCGGTCTTATCGCTAAAAGCGATCTTTACTAAGGTGCACCTCTGCCTAAACCTTGGAGGATACAGGCGTGATGTTATGTTATGTTTTTGATTGTTATGTTTGTGTAAATGTCTGATACCCGTGAAGCTTAACAAATATCCCCAGTCATAATGCGATTGGTTCAAACATTAGGTACACCCTTTTCAAAAGCAACGTAATCACGGAATAAGTGCCCATTATCCTGCAGAACGCTTTTTCTGACATTTCAACCTCGACGAGTATCGTTGAGCCCCCAAAAGCTGTGGGGAGCTCAAACCGAATTACAACAAACAATTAAATGATTGAGTGAAGTCACACAAGTGGGCGCAAGTTAACGGAAACGTGGGCAAAGTTACGTTGAGTGCTGCTTACTTTACAACTAGTTACTAGCACTTAACACTACGGCATCGTTGGTCTAGAACTCCAGCTCTCTTGGATCTGATTCTCGGGTTGGGCAAAGTGTTAATGGGTTTTAGAAAATTCCGGATATTTGTTCAAAATCAAAAGTCATTTATTCAAACTAGGCTGAGAATCAACAATTTTGGAACGTTAAAATTACATAAAGAGAGTCCCCCAAAACGCCCGCCCTTTACCACGTCCTAGCGCTTTTCACTACGCAACAAAAAACATTAAATAAAATTCTTGCCATATATTATTATTTGCCATCGAAAAGTATACTCGAGCAGAAATAAAAAATGTTAATAAATTAATGGTAATACATGTAGGTAATAGGGGGACGCTAGGCACGTCCCCTATTACCTTCATGGGGCTTACATAACTATTGAAATGTGTAAATAATTTAATTAATATTACCAGCCTATTATTGTCCCACAGGGCAAAGGCCTCTTCTCATACAGAGAAGGCACGAGTATTGATCACCACGCTTGCTCAAGACAGGTCGATTTCAGACTTGTAGTCTACCTAACCTAACTATAAGTCCAGGTTCCCTCACCATCTTCTGTCCTATATTTATTTAATTATTTTATATAATTGTTGAATTGTGTGTAAGTGTATATCTCTCTGAGTAATTCCAGACTCCCGCAGACAGGCGCGAGGCGACTCTAGAGAAACAATTTCTATGAAAACTTCATGGAAATTGATCTAGGTACTCTACTCTAATCTGCAATCTGCCTTTAAACTATTGGCCATTGATTCTCGAGTCCCAATTTAATAGCCCAAGTCTTTGATTTTCTACTCCCTCTGTATATTAAGTTAAAGAATCTGACAGAAACAATGTTTGCGTTTAAAATAAATGAATGTTTTTTCTAAAAGCCCCTGATAAGCTTACTGGTTATAATGAGCACCTGAAATGTAAATGTTGACGTCAAGTAAACGCGACTCAAGACCGAGATCGGCGAAAAATGACAGTAATTTTTATGAAACGCAAATAAAATCCTGTTTGAAAAATATTATTTGCCTCTGAATATAAAAAAGGACTTCAATAATTTTACGTATACTCGTGACGTACCTATCCCCTAACAAAATAACTTGATATATAATATCACGCCTGCTTTCCTCGAAGGGGAGGAACAGAGGTGTACATAGTACACACACTTTTCTAGTTTTAAGTCCCCTGTAAAAAGGGGCGAGCCTATTGCTGTCAACCGGGCACAAATCCAGACCCCAAATATAACCCAATAACACTTTGCCTTACTTTGGAATCGAACCCTTATGCTCAGCAGTAGCGCTTGCGACTTTATAGAATGTATATAATAATAATTATTATATTAATTTCAGACATCATTCTAGTCCATAGTTTTACACTCATACATTTAAATTCTAAACAGATAAAAATCCAAAATAAAATAATTATTGATTAATTAAATTCAAACATTCAAGAACTCTTTAAACAATTAATAATTAAAATTGTAAAAAAAATAAATTAAAAAAAAACAAAATATGTCATATTTTTGTATCGTATTTAAACTTCGTGTAAGAACTTCAACAAACCATTTACAATTTAACGCATTCTTTTTCGATATGCTATAGGTAATCCATGGATAGATTACTAATTGTGAAATGGTCTTAAACTTGCTTGCTACTATGTAACGCAGTTTGCGCTAACACTAAATAGCCTGCCCAGCTGTGACTAACTTTGAAATATCTGGTGATCACCGTTCTAACCTAACCCATTTCACGCAGTTCACTTTTTCTAACTGAACACACACCCTGTGGTGTTGGGGAGTTTGTTGCGCCACTTCTTCTTCCCAGCTAAAGCACTAGGAATTGGTGAAGGGCGGGCGTTTTGGGGGACTGTCATAAGTAATTTTGATGTTCGAAAAGTGCTGATTCTCAGCCTAGTTTGAATAAATGATTGATTTGATTGTCATTTTCACAATTTTGGGAAAGTTTATATTGTAACGTAAATAATACCGTAAGATTATAAACTTACGTTTCTCAAAATCTTAATGTGACATTATGCATAGGATACGTATATACATAATTATAATGTATATTTATAGATACTTCAATTAACTTCCCCAAAAAAAGGACTTGATAATACCTGACATTCAAAGGTCCTTTTAACGTCTATTGCAATATTAATTACAATATTTTTGAATACTAGTGTAATTTATTGATGTACTAAAATAAGATGAAAACTCGCTAATTGACATTTTATCCGATTTAAACTAATATTATAAAGAGGTACAATTTTTTTGTTTGTTTGTAAGTTTGTATGTAGGGGGTAAACTTCGGAACTACCAGTCGGATTTGAAAAAACATTGTTACATTGGGTAGCCCAATTCTTGAGGAAGGACGGATCTTAGAAGCCGAGCAAAAAGAAAAAAAAGTCAGAGCGAACGCTAAGCGAAAACGAAGCAAACGCTCGAGCGGGCGATGGGATGCGACGCGGTGGGTTGAAGGCCGAAATTTCACGCGAACGACGTCACGGGCAGCAGCTAGTTCAGCAATAAATAGCAGATATTTCAATTTAACACCATCTGGCAAGAAAAACATGATAATGTATTAATCAATTAGGTAATCGAAATATAGTTTTTTTCAACTTTTTATGCAACTGATGCTACAAAAAACATGGAGTCAGTGTTTTAACTGGTTTGAATAAATTGATTTGTTTTTACAAAAAAATAATTATAATATTAAAGATGACGCCAGGTGAATTAGCAGCCGTTGTATTAGGTACAAACTAGCTGCAGCCCGCGGCTTCGCCCGCGTGTAATTCTTTTTATAAAATAATAGGAGCCTAAGTTACTCCTTATAACATCAGCTATCTGCCAGGGAAAGTCCTGTTAAAATCGGTCCAGCTGTTTCGGAGATTAGCTGGAACAAACAGACAGAAAGACAGGAAAAAAAGTTTTTGTTTTTAAGTGCCGTATAATACCGTATAATACTTTCATTTGCATTTAGTACAAACAAACACTTCAATTTTATTTATTTCTAATATAATGTATATGAAGATGTATTGATTAACACTTTTATGATTACAAAAAAACTACCGCAAAAACATCACATTATGTCTGTCTAGCCTTTTCCAATTACTCTGGGATCAGCTTCCAGTCTAGCCGGATGCAGTTGAATACCAATAAAACATTGTTTTCCAAAAAAAACATAACATCACGGCTGTATTCCCCGAAGGGTTCGACAGAAGTGTATAGACAGACTCACATTTGGACAGTCCTATGTAAAGAGTAAAAAAATATAATTATATAATTAAAATTATTATAAAAGGCATTATAATTATATATATTCTTGTAATAATTATGTTTATATTTAAATTAGTGAATTGTTTTAAGATTTATTTATTTCGATTTCTCTTCTACTCTTACACACGTTATCTAAATATCTTTTTATGAAAGAAAAAGAAGAAAAGAAAAATATCTTATTTGGGACATGCACAGGAAATACAAACAGTAAAAAAGGAGCACTTTTTTATATAAACCAAAATATATATCACAAAAGTACGAGTGTTAGTTTTTAAACTGATAAGGGTTTCTTTAGAAATTATTATTGTATTTTTCTGTTCCTTTCTTCTTGTCTATTTATATGTGTGTGCATAAACAGTTAAATAAATTAATAAATTGATTAAAAACAGAAAATATTATAAAAATAAACTGCCAATTTCTATGCCAAGGAAGCCGTGAGAATGGTCATTATTATTTGAGTGTACCTCGGTAGGAACTAAGAGATGTAAATGCAACGAAGAAGAAATGGTTTCTTTTAGAGAATAGCTAATGATAGTGAGCTGTACCACGGATTGTAATCTTCAAAGCCTTAACGAGGCAGGAAAATATTCCGGAGCATTTTCTATTTGAAAATTCATAGATGCATAGTGCTTGGGTTTTAAACGCTTCTTATTCGTCGGCACGACGAATTTTTACAATGCATTTACCTGAATGCTTAATGCTTTTTTTTCCTTTAGAAATTCTTAAAGGCTCCCGCAGATAGGCGCGACGCGACTCTGGTAGAACAATTTCTGTGAAAACTTCAGGGAAATTATTCTACAAGGAGCCAAGGAGATAATGATAATGAAGACTTTCACTCAAATAGGTTCCAAAATATATATCACAAAAGTACGAGTATTAGTTTTTAAACTGATAAGGGTCCGTAAGATACCAAATAAACATTGCAACCAACATTTAATATTATCTAGGCTACTTCATAAAAATCTTTATTCATTCACTGACAGACGACGGGTCTTGAAGCATGACAGTTTGCATAAAAGTTCCTACATAAGGAAAGTGAGCATTTAGGAAGGATTTTTTTTAAATTCATCCCCTAAAGGGGTTAAATAGGGGATGAAAGTTTGTCTGGAAGTTCATTATGCCGATGAGAAATCCCATCGAGGACATAGCTTTTTTATCACGAAAACATCGTCAACTATTGACAAACATCTATGTAATGAATGAAAGTGTATGGAAGTTATTGAAATTTTAAATTGTTCAGAAGTATTTGGTCACCTTGTCTGCTACAATATATCTGACGGCGACTGTACCAGAGACTCACACAAGCGGTTAATCAAAGCTTAGTACAAGTAACAATTAACTAAGGAACTCAGGACGGAATGTTCTGTCTTCACTAACTCATTGAGTACATAGTGTGGGTGCGTTTGACAAGCTCCTCGCCTCGGAACATTGGTACATTAACTTTGTAAACAAGATTGTACATGAATGTAGGTCTGTAACGTTATCTGGGAGGCATAATGATACTTTTTTAACTGACTTCAAACAGGAGGGCTATTCGACAGAATGTTTTTCGCCAATTGTTAACTGACTTTAATGATTATTTTTTGTCATCCTGCGGGATAATTGCGTACGGAAAATGAAATAAAGTTGCTGGGTATGTACCTAGAGGTACCCGAATTTGTGACACAACAACCAAAAAATTAAAACAAGTGTTTTACAAACATTATAACAAACTTCCAAAAAGAAATAAAATAAAACCAAAGACACCGACTTCCAAAATTAAAGTTATTTCACACTTTGTAGTGTTTTTTTTGGAAGTTGTTTGTATTTTATAAAAAAAACTTTTAACCTATGTAACCGTTTAATAACTATTATAATATCTAACTAACACTGAAATGTCTACATTTTCTACGCGTTTTCCATTAATTACAGAGTTAATTTATACAGAAGTTTTGCTTCAACTTTTTGCATACCTAAATTCATTTCAATACGTTAAACTTTCTATATATATTTATAAACCCAGTCGCTTTGAAGTTTTAAACATTAAATTTATTCGTTTAAAATTAAATATATATTTTTCTCAAAACCAAAACCAAAGTCAAATAATTTATTTCAATTAGGCACATAAAAAGGCACATCTAAAAGAAAAAAATTAGAAAAAAAAATAAGCGATTCCAAGAGGTAACCGTATGGAGAAGAATGGGCAAGAAACTCCACCGTCACTCTTGAACCTCTCACAATGACACTTTTACGGCTCAAATTCCATAATTCAATAAAAACTCTATATCTTCCATCAAATACAGTCTGCATTAAAACACCCTTTGAATCCCAGAAAGGCGTCAACGGCATAAAATAATATTTGTATTCGTAATTAATTTGGCCTGGCGCATTCACGAAGCAGCAAGTCAAAGCCGTCGAGTTATTAGTCCCAATCTCGGAGCTCCATTCAAGAGCAACCCTCTGGCTAATTTAATTATTTACTCAGCTATACTGGACCACATCGGCATGGTTTGGATATGGTGTCTTCATTTTCGGTGTAAAGCTGCGACTTGGCACGGTAATGGTGTTTGCTAATTAGATTTTATAAATAAACTTTTGTATCTAATTGAAAGAGTATAATAAAGGCTGGGGCCATAGAGGCGCGACGGCAATCATTATCTATACAAATTGTAATTGAAAGACGTTTTGCGTGTTTGTCTATTTAAGTCCGCGTTGTTCTTCTAAACCGCGCAACAGATACCTATTGATGAGTTTTTCAGCATCGTTTACAGAATTTATTACGGAAGGTATATGCGTATTGCGTTAATATTAAAGTTACAAATATAACTAATAAATATTGATGTTTTGTCAAGTTGTCAGCAGGAGCGGGTCGCTAGTATAACAATAAATTAAACTTCGTATATCTAATGATGTTATCAGTCTGCATACCAAAATTCAAACAAATACATCTAATAATTAGTTTAGTCACTATACTACTGTATACTTAGTTTAGGACGGATTCGACCAAACAGGAATAAATTTTATCCGCGGAATAAGCCGAATTTTTTTTGAATTTTTGACCGTTTCTCCATACGAAAACTGCCAGTAAATCTTATTCCGCAGATAAACCGCCGCGATCATTTCCGCTTATTTTTAAAGAAATCTCTTCCAGCATACCTGCGATTGGAAAGTACATAAAAAGAGATTTTATTTGGACGATAATCAGGGTTTTCTCGATACTTTTAAAATACTCCGTCAGTATTTTTATTTATTGTCGTCCACACATGGAATATGCCTAGTAAGTATCAATTCATCGGTGTAAAGTTGTCCCCATAGATAGGAATTTATCGAAGTAACGAGACATCGAACTAAAGAGACGTCGATGTAACAAAGCATCGCAGTAAGAAACTGTCGGGGCAATGTGTTGGAAGTAATGAAAATCGAACAAACGAGTATCGCACTTGAATAGGTGCATTTTCCGTGAGGTAGGTTAGAACTTATGTATTTATTATGTTACCCGCCGTGTGCCCGATTTCCCATCTGCAAATTGTCGAACTTCCATAAAAACTTTCATCCCCTATTTAACCCCGTTAGGGGGTGAATGTAACCTTCGTTAAATAAAAAACTCATGTGTAAAATTTCATGCTTGTAGACCTAGTGGTTTCTATTAGGCGTTGCGTTGGTTGTCAGTGAATGATAAATTAATGAATTTTATTATTTTTGTATATTTAGCCATAATTCTAAACTCTTAGATGTCTTGGGTACACCCTCGTCAGACTTTCAAGGACCCAGCGTGCTTGCCCCAGACCAATTACCTTAATAAACTAGTAAAGTAATAATAATACACTATTACACCACGTTATAAACACAAGGTATTATTACAATATTATTATTAGTCATCCTTCGTGATCAAGGCACATCAAGTTGGTCACGCACTACTCGTAATGTCAAACATAGTTTCAGTTGTTTATGCCTGAAATTCTAAAGCTGAAGCATTATTAGTATGTGATCGACATTCATTTGACCCTTCAGAATGTTAGTCTGGTGCCCTTTTAAGTTTCCCTTGTGAAAATTATTGGCAGGAGGCAAGACAATACCAAGTACAATGTTCCCATTCTTATCGAAAGGTTAAGGAAACATTCTGATATATACCGATATAACACTTATTTCTCTTGCCCGTATCCCAATTTATTTTGGGTCAGCGCATCATGTCGCTTTTCTTCCATACTTATCTACATGGACACCGGGAGCGGGGTGCAATACGGGCACTTGCACCTCTCTGGCTTCAAAATAAAATAATACAGAACTTAATCTATTCGAGGCGAGATCCTAAAATTTTCTATGCATTCTAAATCTCTCAATTCTAAAGCTTCTGTGCTTTATTCGACAAACTATCGAACTGCTGTTTCCGAAAATCTTTCTGTATGAATGGACAAAATAAAACCTATCCCATTCGAGGCGAGATGCAAAAAATTTCTATCTCGCTTCGCTCCCTCTTGCATCCTAAATTCTCTTAATTGTTAAGCTTTTCTATAAGTCAACAAAACTACTCCTTGTATCCGAGGTGAAGTTCAAAAATGATCGAGCTCGCGTCGTGGAGCTGAAGATAAATCTCCCTGAAAATAAACCTGATGGCGCCCATGCTTATCTATTAGTCGTCATCTCGGTAGTCACCCTCTTTCTAGCCATATCATCTTTCACATAGTCCATTCATCTTAAGTCTTCCCCTAGTCTCACGTCTTCCACGTGCTAGGTCTTCCACGTTCATACTCAAAACTTTCCTGACGATATTTTCCTCATGCTATACATCTGTACCTACTGTAAGTACGTAATAATAATATTATCAGTCATACTACACACCATTTCTTGTTATTTAATGTTCCCTACTAACCACTTAGAAAATATTGATATTTAATTACTCGAATATATTGATTTGACTAATGTTTGAGCTCCTTTGAGTAAAGACAAGTTATTAATTAAGAAACTACTTCGTTTTTAATCAAATATTGAATTAAAAGACTAAAATAGAAGTTAGAAAATTCTGTACTAATTACGATTTATGCAAATGGTGGGTTCAAAATTAAAGATCCTATTTTATTTTCATCTGCTTAGGCTTTTCCCAACTATGTTGGGGTTGGCTTCTAGTCTAACCGGATGCAGCTGTATACCAGAATTTTACATGGAGCGACTGCCTATCTTACCTCCACAAACCAGTAACTGGGTAATAAGATACTTCTTGGTGAGACTGGTGGTCAGACTTTCAGGTTTCTGAATTCCCGTAACAACTGTCAAAGATCTACAAGTTACGTTCGGGATCAACGGTTTAACATGCTTTCCGACGTACGGAGGGGTCACTCGTAACTCGATCACTCGACATGTATAATGGATGGTCACCTATCCACGGATCGACCTTGGCAAGCGTAGCTTAAATTTCGAACGAAACGTGCAGGTGTGTATTTATATTGTCCTTCGATTCTAAATTATCAGCAACAATTGAAATTCTCACTACTATTCAGTCTGCGATACATTACACAATGTGGAGACGACAATACAACAATAAATGAAAACACTAGGAACTATCAAACAAATCCTAACATGAAATAAAAAAGTGTTTTTTTATAACAAACTAAATAGTAGTGATGTGCCAACTATGGGTTTTGCCAATCTCGTAACTATAGTCACTAAACTATTGGAGAGCTTTGATTGAATTTTCGTATGCAGACTGGGAACGTCTTTGGATATACTCGTACGAAGTTTAATTTATTGTCGTCTCCACCTTGTATAGATACAGTGTGTATCAAATATTGAATGTGAAATGATCCGTGCAGCAAATCACTGTTTTAATTATCAATCGATATTTAATTGCTGTTCCGTCGCTCTCTATCAAATCAATGTGAAGCAATTAACTTAATTGGCGTTGGTAGTGATTGATGTATATTGTCTAACGCGGTTATTATTAGTAACACAGTGTTACTGCCGAGGATTATCCAGTACAGTAGAATATTGACTTTGATATTGATATCCGTTTGATATTTGTGCAGAACTGGCACCAGATACAGAGTGCGCGCAAGATAAGTCTGCGCATGGCTGAAATCGGAACTAATAAGTATTTCACCGTCTTGGCGTTTATATATGGTCAAATCAGATATAGAATTATGTAATATTAATATAAGATTAATAATATTAAAATTAATTATAAATATAGATTTAATATTAATTGCTCTTATGTACAATTTTCTTTTCTTTTTGTATCTATAACGGACATACTCTTGGCCTGAATCTCACCTGACGGTAAGTGATGATCAGGCCGAAGGTGGAAGCGAGCTTCACCCGGAATCCTGTACCACAGAGGAACTGGCTGGAATTGTTTTATAAAATGTCACTTGAAATGTCATCAAAAACAAGATGGCCGCGTTAGTTCCTACTTTGGTCACACGTCAGAACAAGCTTGTTTAAAATAATTGCCGTAGAGAAAACGTTTTTCTCTAGACACGCCGTCAGTTTGTTTTCAGCCCCATAAATTATAATAAACACGCAAACCACCGCCACAAAAGACCAAATTTCAAATAATAACTTATTAACCTTGACGATTTTCACAAAAGCACCGGCGATCGCAACAAAGTAGGTACATTACATGGGTTCATCCCACGAGGGCCATACATCGTGGCCGGATAAAAACACCCGTACTACCAGCTCGTAAGCCGCCGCCACAAAGTTTCTACGACGGTATAAGCCAATGCTCACGTTATGATGCCGCACTAAAGCTGTGTGTTCACTAGGCGACAAATGTTACTTTCAACGTGGTTTGTTCTGCCTAGATTATGTAGCGACATAAAGGCTTGATTCTGTAGAACTTTCGAAATGAAATGTAGACAATTGCTTTATTATCATAAAACCTGAGTCTGATTCCTATGTCGGGCAAAGTGTTATTTTGTTCTTTCATCTGGAATTTCTCTTGTAACTGAATTTGTACCCGGTTTATGTCAATAGGCTCGCTCTCTATTACATGGGACTTGAACATAACTGGCGAAATGTGGGTGTAATATAGGTACACCTCTGCCCAACCCGTCGGGGAATATAGGCGTGATGTTATGTGTAATGTAAAACATGAAGTAGGTATTTAGATGTAAAATTGTGAGAGCTATCGTTCAGACATTACTACGGTATATAGTGCTTAGTCGATCTCGAATCAGAATCGATATAATATGTATGATTCTTGGTCACACGATATCTGCAGGTATTAAGATAAATATTAAAATGCATCGTGAATTAAAATCAAGTCATTTATTCAAACTAGGCTGAGAATCAGCACTTTTCGAACGTCAAAATTACTTAAGACAGTCCCCCAAAACGCCCGCCTTTCACCACTTCCTAGTGCTTTAGCTGGGAAGAAGAAGTGGCGCAACAAACTCTCCAGCAGCACAGCTGTCTGATCAGTTAGAAAAATGTATTAATTAAATTTATACAATACCTACCTAGTATGCAAAATAATTAACATTACGCAACTCAAACATTAAATTAAATTATTTGCCATGAATTGTGTAACCGTCTCGGTAAATCCGGTTCAAGTAACAAATAAAAGACGGTGGATTTCTAAACTGCCTCTCAGTAAAGGCCCACCCAAACACAACAACCGTGTGTTCATCTCCTAAGTTTTCTTCTGTCCTAGTAATTCGGGAAACCAGACACGTGCCCCTAAGCTCGCTTCTTGAGCCCCGCGACATGTGTGATCTGTCTCGTAGTATGAGAATTAAGGCAACGTTTGTGTATAATGTCTATGTAATACATTATGTCAGTTTGTTTGCTGAACGTCCTTTGACATTAAGATGGCACCTCATAGAAATTTGCTTATGTAAGTGTGTTTTCCTATTTAAAATTGCAAAGTCTCTGTATTAGGAGAAGGTCGTAGAAAGTCTAGTCTAGTTAAACTAAAACTATTTGAACAACTTTTTAAACACTATTTAGAAGTTTTCCTTGGCAAACTTCGTTGCGTTCTGTGGGTGTTAAGTTAAAACACTTTAAAAAGAAGAACAAATTGACTTTGGAACTAGGCAATGTATTGACATGTTTAGACGTTCGACTGAATCGCGACAGTCCATAGACGTGACGTGACGTGACGTGACCTATCGACATGATTCTGGCGAGAAATTAACTCATTACATTTATTACATTCGACAAAATCGGTTTTTCATACACAAAAGTTGTTAAGTATTTATTTATGCATTTATTAATATAATGGTAAATTATTTACTTACTATTTTAAAAAGAACAATAATATAATTATAATAATCCAACTTATTATGGTGTCGTAAAAACCCTCCGTATCGCTTTCGACTGGTAAATGTACTCTTGGGTAAATTAAAATGAAGGCCAATTCTCGTACTTAAAAAACATTCACATTGAAGTCGCAATCTGTCAAACTTGTCAAAAATGTTGGTAAATCGATTGTATTTTTGACAGATTGCAAATGAGATGCGAATGCGAACGTTCTTAAAAATACGGAATTTGCCTCTCTGGCGGCATTGCCACTTTGTATGGCGATGCTGAGCCTCTGACCACGATAAAAGCCCTTGGTCACGGGAAGTGTTAACCGAGTATTTTAAAAATTTCATTTAAAATACCAATGAGCACTCGGACCTCAAAGAAAAATCATTAAGTAATTTCCAACAAACACACCGTCGTGAGGAAACTGGCATTTCCTAGAACCAAAAATTCGAAGACACGTGTGATATCTACCAACACGCACTGGGCCCGCGTGGTGGATTACGGCCCACTCCCTCTCGAGAGAAGGCCTGAATCCCAGCAATGGGGACATTATAGGCTAATTATGCTACACTGCCACAAATTCAACACAGAAACACAGCTGTAACTTGACAATGAATGTCTATCTACGCAAATATTCTAACTATTCGGAACCATAACAATCTGGAGGCAATGAATTACCCTTTAGGTTCTTGTACATAGTTGAGCTCAACTCTAACTATCTGTCATTATTCATGATTTAATGTAGGTACACAAAGCATTCTTGTTTGACTAAATTAACTAGTGTGAGTAGCTCTCACACTAATTTTAGTCTGGTTTTGTACCCAGTTGATGGAAGTTGTGTCACCCCCTATAACATGGGACTTATGGTGGATGCTACAAGGTAGCCCGCGAAATTCAAATTTTCTTACGTTTTTTGCAATTTTCAGGTCAGTGTCAGGTTGTATGTTGATTAAAATTTGATTTGCGACTGTAACAAATATGGCTTTACATAATTATAATCATTAGAATCAGCAATACAACTTCATAAGTTAGAAAAATCCTCAAATGTCATGATTTCATGAAATAGTCATTCAATAGGATTATATGAACTTAGAGAGTTGTATTGATGATTTGTATGACTATAATTCTATAGATAAATATCTGATACTGCCGCGAATTATATTTAGATCAACATACAGCCTGATACTGGCCTGAAAATTGCAAAAAACGTAAGAAAATTTGAATTTGGGGGGTACCTTGGAGCCGTGGACCTTATGCATAATGGCGAAATGTCTAATGTGGATGTACTATAGGTAGGTACACCTCTGCTGAACCCTTCGGGGAATACGGGCGTGATGATATGTTATAGCAGGACATCCAGAAATATATTTACAGAATTTCTACCATGTCTTTGAATAAACGTCGATTTCTTACAGGGTTTTTTAAGACTCTTTAGGAAAAGTTAAGCGAAATAGTTACTAAATATATACAGGGTGTCTCAAACGTAGTGGTCCAAAGGCAAATGAGGTAAAGCGAAGGGGTCCACCTTTCATATTTTTTTTAAAAAACTGGGATGTTTCATGTTTAAAATGTTCACAGGGTCGAAAAATCCAAGTGGAAGTGTAAATTTTTTGAAAATATTGAAATTTTCTGAACTGTGCAGAATATCTCAGTTTTTTAAATTTTTAATGATAGCTGGACCCCTTCGCTTTACCTCATTTGCATTTGGACCACTACGTTTGAGACACCCTGTATAGGTTCGTCTATTGTTTTCTTTTGACTAATCAATGTTTATCGATTGATTACTTCTGCTTCGTGAGCCTATACAAATGTAATGAAATGGAACAAACGATGAATTATTCACGTTTCAAATGGGCACGTCCGATGGCCATTACGTCCAGCCTATGATGTCTGATGGTATTAGAAGCGTAAAGCAATGAATATTTTACTATAGCGATGAAAAAAAGGGGTCGATAATAACATCGAATATTTACCAGTTACAAAATACAAACAAACATCAATCAATCTGCCTAGCCTTTTCCCAACTATGTTGGGGTCGGCATCTGGTCTGACCGGATGCAGCTGAATATCAGTTTACATGGAGCGACTGCCTATCTGACCTCCACAGCCTAGTAACTGGGTAATACGATACTTCTGGAACTGATTGACAGACTTTCGGGCTTCTGACGACCCTTAATGACTGCCAAAGGTTCACAAATGACAGCCGGGACTCGGGACCAACGGCTTAAGGTCTTTCCGAGGCACGGAAATAATCTCTATATGTAAAGATAAAAATACAAACACACAGACTGCTAAAAACAACTCTTCCTTATAGCTTTGCCGAGGTCGGCTATAAAGTACCTACTGGTCTTTCTGACCGCCAAGAGCTATCTTGGTCTCTTTACAGAAACCGAAATTGTAATCGGGTAGATAAGACGAAAAATACCATGAATTGGCATAACTCGGGACAGGCCTTAAGTAGACCACAATTTTTTTCCCATGACTTTTTGTCGTCTAGAGGGCGCCATATTCAATTTAATGTAACATCACATAGCCTATATCCAGCGGACGACCAAGACGCTTCCAACGATACCCCATTTGTCAAATTATGATGAGTAGTTTAGAAGTTATCAGGGAACAGATGAACATACATACATACCGGTCAAAATCATAACCCTCCTTTTTGCTTCGCCATAGTCGCGAAAAAATCAGGACTATTCGATAAACTTGGTTCGATACACAGCGTCGCAGAGATGAGGCCGGGATCAAAAGTAACTCTTCAGATCCGATAAATCAAGTAGATTTCCTGGGGATATACAAAAGACTTTTATGTGGAAAGGGGGAACATAGGGTCGATTCTGTAAAGAATTTTTTACTTTTACGAACAGGCAGGATAAGAAAACGAAGTTACAATTTGAAACTATTTCAAAATGTCGATTTGCTCAAACATGTAGACTACATAGTTTCAATGAAACGAAATATGATTAGACACGTCTTAAGAGGCATACAATAGGTAAAGCACGGTCACTGTCGGACCGCATAGACAAGAAAGAGCAAAAGAGAAGTGCGATGACCCATCGCTGGTAATTTATTGCAAAATATGAAGCAATTATCTATTTAAAAAGAATCTATTGAAAGGACTAAAAAATTAAAACACCATTACGTTATTAAGTTGCTTGTAGAATAATCTGACAAAATAAATATTAATATGATTTTTAATCTTTAAAATACATTTTTAGAGGTGTCTTCGTGATTTTTTTCTATCGTATCAATTTAGTTGTATTTCGTTTTAGTAGCACACTATCCAACTAGCTTACATATCCTGAAGAATATCATGTAGTTTTCTGATATTGTATAGTGCAGTGGATCATAATATATACTTTTAGGCATTATTAAACTTGCGTTTAGGTCCCGTAGTCCCCTTAATGTTATTGAAAGTGCTAATCTAGCACTCCATCTCTTTCTAGTTCTATGAGCAAGCAAAGGCTAGCAATATTTGAACTTAAGTTTACTGAGAACCCAACCAAATCACATCCATTAATTATGAAAACAATGAGACCCCAAAATTCCTGGGAATCAGAAGCCTGCTTCCAAAATGTCAGTTATAATTGAAAGCAAAAATATATAAAGCTTGATGTAATATTAATGTAACGAGGCGAAACAGTATGTCGTCCGCGGGAACCCGTACAAATGTCGGGGCGAGGGGTGAACGGCCTCTAATACGACTCAGTGAATTCAATAGGGTAAGTTTGCCAATTTTTGAAAGAGTGATATTGATGATAGTGCCTTGCTACTTTAGTGCTCGTTCTTTTGAAGTTTCTTGGGGATGGATGAAATGGTTTCTTTTTTTCAAGTAATGGTTTTGATGGGCCAAATCATTGGGAGACTAACAAAGTGCTTTTTTGCTATGACTCTGAATCTGGAAGTTGACCTGAGGCTAATTCTCGTACTTAGAAACGTTCACATTCAATTTGCAATCTGTCAAACTTGTCAAAAATGTTGGTAAATTGATTGTATTTTTGACAGATTACGAATAAGATTAGAATGCGAACGTTCTTAAAAATTACGGGAATTGCCTCTCTGGTATTCCTAATCAACAATGTTTCAATTTAAATAAGTGAAATGTTTTTACTACCTATAATAATTTCAATAGAATAGGCTTCTGATTATTATGATGTACACCATAGTTATGAACTACAGATATAATAAATGTAGTTTTACAAAGGGTGTCACAATGAGCGGCCATATTGCTTCGCTGTTGATAACATTAATATTGTAATCAAGGACCAAAACCGGTATAATCAATACGGGTATTTTTTCGGTTACAACAACCGCGCCACCCGGTTTATTCCTTGATATGCAATGGCATGAAACATGAAGCTTCAGGAGCTAGTGCAAATCTTGGGGTTCATTCGATTTATCGAGTCTTATTAAACCACACTGGGATCGGCGCATTTAATTAATTCATTACAACATTTATATTCTTAAAGATAACCTTAAATTGAATACAACCAGTATTAATATCGGTAACCGAAATAAAAATTACCTCTATCTTACACGTGCCTTCGCCATTAGTCAAAAGGCGCGCATCGCCTGTGTGTGTGTGTAACCAGTATTAAAACGGTTATCTAAAAGAGGTAACATGTTTCTTCTTCTTGGGTTACCCAGATAGCGGTAACCTTAGTCGTAGAACCAAAACTATTCGATACCTATACCGGTTTTCGGTCCCTGATTGTAATTGTCTAACTTAGAGATTGCTTTTAACAGTTTAAATACTAAAAGTACATTTCAAGCCTTTTAAAATGAAAACATCGGTAATTTAAAAAGCATAATCGATTCATAAAAGCGAACTATCACCAAATTATTACTTACGGACATACGAACAGCACTAGCCGTAATAGTAATAAAATAAACCGACCTGCCCTTAGTTAGCCAACCGTTATCCATCCATTAATGTAGCTTAGCCATGTACTACTGAATAAGAAGGGACCGAAGACTCACTCCTAGAAAAAATAATGAAAAACTAACAGTCATAGGAACCTTGCATGGTTAATAGTAGAACTTATATTGTCTTGGCTTCAAATAAAATGCGAAATAAACAATACATATTGTAAAATAGAATAGACTTAGATATATTTAGTAACCTATTCCGCGTAACTATTCCTAAAGAGACATAAAAAACCCTGTAAGAAATCGCCACGTGTTTCACCTCTCAACGAGGCATCCTCAGGGTGACGATTGACTTGTCGTGAACCTGAACACGACGTGTTGCCACGCTGAGCGCTGGACGCAGAGTTTGCTATCTCCACGTGGATTACCGCCAAGCCACGCCTGAATCAATTAACTTTATATCTTGTACTGAATGAATGGGTATAGCTAGCGAGAAACATACGTTAGCAGCGTTTAACCTTCATCAGGGATGAAAGTGGTTAAAGAATTGATACTCATTTGTAAAGACGGTGTTCCGAAGACCACCAACTAAAACGGTTATAATAATGTCACCGATAGATCTTCAGAATATCGTTGGTTTACAGTAGAATTTACTACAAGACTTGAGGCCAGGTTTAATAGAAGTAACTAGTAAAACATATCTTTCTACACACCATTGCACCTGATAGCAATACGATCTTTTCAATAGGCGTCTAACGTAACTTTGGTACAACACATTTTTCGTACTGACTCTTCTGTATCTTTATACCAGTTGGCAGGGCTCACGCACGTCGTACCCGACGCAAATCGATCGGCACACATGTGGTTGATTGCTAAACAATTCCAAGTACACACCCTAATCCGACCTCAATTCTTACTAATTTTACCATAAAAGGGCTTCTCGATATCTTCTTTGAAACGTTATTTTGCTTGTTAATCCGCTTCAGCTTCATTTTGTAAATACAGTTGTGAAGAATAAGTTGTATTAGTATCTGAATAAATGTTTTTAAGGGCGCCGTCAGTTGGGGCTGGTCATCTCTTAGCTGCCATGGCTTATTTGTAATTTTTGAATTGTTTATTTTTATGAACGGACGCTTTTTTCATGCACGTCTTTCTACATTGTTCTCACATGTATAAGTAATTTCAACATGAATGATGTAACCATTTTTTGTAACAATTTTATTTATTTAAAAGAGTGTCCGTGGAGTTTCTTGCCCGTTCTTCTCCATAGGTACCTACTACGCTTTGAAATGGGCAAGTAGCTTCATATTTTCTGACTGACAGACACCTTGAAAATTCAAAAGTGCCTGTAAATGGTTTAATTGAAATAAATGCTTTGAGTTTGAGTTAAAAGCGTCGTTTCTATCGCATAAACCTTCAGAGCATTCATTATACATAACTTGTCCCGTGAAGTGCACTATTATGTCAGTCGACATTTTGAACTCTATTAGTATTGAAACTAAGCTTGACAAGCAATGGTGGACATCGGCTAATAATCAGCCCATGGTGTTCCCACTGCTGGGAAACAGACCTCCTTTCGGAAAGAGGGAGGGGGCCGTAATCCACCACGCGGGTCCAGTGTGTATTGGTACATGTCACCATGTGTTCGAATTTTTGGTTCTAGGCATCGATCACTAATAAATTCTTTATTAGCGATCGATGGTTGTAGGATATGCCGGTTTCCTCACAATATTTTCCTTCACCGTTTTGAGAGCAGTGGTAATGAAATAATTTACTATAAAGTGAAGTGCCTTTCTGAGTTCGAACCTACGACCTACAACTCGTAAGTCGCAGCCATTACCACGGTCACCACTGCTCTCAAAATGGAACAAAAATAGAATAAAGTAGTCATATAATAGAGCCCGGATATTGTAACGTGTTCTATTGAATTTTACAATATTGTTTAAATGTAAGAAATCTTACAGCTAGGTATAAGTATTTATCAAGAAAGTATAGGTAGGTATTCCTAACCCAAACACGTTTCAGTTATATATTCAAAATAACTTTGCAAATATTATACAAACTACAAGGCGTCACAAAAGTTCAAATCTACATAATTATCTTGCGACGAAAACAGACTAAGTTATTGTACTTGTCACGAGGTTTTCCAAGAGCTAAGCTTTAATATTCTTAGTCCTTGTCCCAGACTTCTTCGAAAATGAAAAGTAACAGAATTTAGTATAAAGGCAACTGTCAGAACACATTACACTGTCCTCATAATTTATTACGACACGATTCCGTACAAAATGGTTAGCGTGATCTGGACAAAATTCTACCTCGACAAGCAGAAATATGTACGTATTCACTGAGTTTTCAAGTTCTAGTGCTTAACGCTGACTCCGTGGCGAGTCCGAGCAACAAGCTCAAGCGACACGCAGCTTGTGACACCGGCTGCGAAAAAACAAATTAACAAAAGCTACTTAGAACATGCCACGCAGAGTCACTGTGACGCAACTTGTGGAACGACCAAACAGAAGACGCGCGTGTGTGTCGCTTGTCGCTTGTCCTTGTGCATAGGTACTATGCGAGCCAACTAAGAATAGGATCGCGCTTGTTGCCAACTTCACACGATAGCAGTACTTTCCTGACAGATTCCTGACAGATAAGTATTGTATTGCTGAACAAAATGGCGTCTTGACAGCGCTATTCTTAGTTGGCTCGCATAGTACGTGTGTGTCGCTTGATCCTTGTGCATAGGTACGTGTGTGTCGCTTGATCCTCTTCGTGTATTGCTTGTGTTTTTATCTCGAGTATTGATTTTAATCTTTAGCTTTTTGTTTTCGTTATCTTTGCCCTCATCAGGGGAGGAGGTGGCCTTTACTAATATGTAGGAGGTCGTTTCCTTGTTTATATTACGGCGACTTTCCGGATTTTTTCCGGCCAACTGTTTACTTTGCGTCCCTAAAACCAGAATGTTTCCGTTTGATTCCAAGACAATTGTGTACCATTGGTAGACACGACTGTATACCAACATACTGTATCTATCTCTGCTATTTCTAATTTACTTGTTACGTTGAAAGTAATAATGACGTATCATTATTTATTATACTTTTATTAAATTATTTTTCTTCGGCTTAGCCTTTTCCCAACTATGTTGGGGTCGGTTGTCTGTCTGACTGGATGCAGTGAATACCAGTATTTAACATGGTTCGACCCTGACCTAAAAAAACCAGTAACTGGGTAACACAATAGGTACCTCTTGGTAAGACTGGTTGTCAACCTGCTCCTGGCTACCCGTAATGACTGTCAAAGATTTACAAATCACAGATAAGACCGACGGTTTAGTTTTCTTCGAGACATTCGTTTCTTCAGAGCAGCATTTTTTTAAATACTATTTATAGCCAATTCTTAGATGTCCTTATTCCAGGCGACTTTTCTTTGATCGGTGACTAGCTAGTTACTATATTTTTGTATAAAATTGGTCCCATATATCTACCTCAGATAAACTATACTCCATTTGAAATAAGATTACACATTTAAATAAACCTTTTTTACAGTACGTTCAACCGATTTTGATTTCTATTGCGGTGGTGGCAAGACAAATGGCAGCTGCAGTAAACCGTTGGTATTATAACCCGTTCGTAACGTTCTATGCCTACGGTATAGAACTCAAAATCGGTTGAACGGATTGTAAAAAAGGTTTATTTAAATATCTATTCGTATTTCAAATGGAGCATAGTTCAATACCGAAACCGATTTGGAACAGCACCCGTTACCACCGAGATTCCTCAATACAATGTGAGCAGAGAAACTTAAAAACGTCGTATCCTCAATCACAATGAAATGCTACAAAGGAAATATTCAGCAGGTTGGAACACTTGCAACATATTTTCACGTGTATTCTGTTCATTCTTTAGAACTGCGACAAACATGTCTCCTTGGGGTGTTAGAGCTAAATTTGCTTGCCTCTAACTAGACACAACTCTTGAAAGTGGGTTTAAAAGTGTCGGTTGGATTTTCGGTGAAAGGTTCCCGCTGGGAATCTAGACTTTTAGTACTATTCTGTAAAAATCTCACTCACAAAAACTTAGTTTAAGTGAGCTTGAAGTGAACTGTCAATGCTCGTGTCAACTCTCATTAGATGGGATGACAGTTCACTTATGGTCTGATATGAGCATTTTTTTAAAATTATCCTATACCGTCCCACTGCTGAGAAAAGGCCTTCCCAAGTCCTTCCAGAATCTCTTTTATGAAAGGACATGGGTTTAATAATGAGGTGAAGTGAAGACCGTAATGAACGCCACAATAGAAACGCGTTTTATCGACGGAAGAATAGACAAAATGACAGATAAACAATCACCATCTGTCATTTTGTCTATTCTTCCGTCGACAAAATTCGTAGCAAAGTCGTTTCTATGGTTGTCATGCTGCGCGTGTTGATGTCGTTTAGTTAATCCAATTAATTAGTACTTCTTCATATCGTGTGGATGGCAAATATAATTAAGATTGACTGTTTGGCCCAGAACTCAGCAACGCAAACACTATTCGCTAACGCAGACATAAAGTCCTGACGTGTACAGCACGCGTAGCATGACCACCGTAGAAACGGGTTTTGTCGACGGGAGAATAGACAAAGTGACAGATTGTGATTGTTTACCTGTCATTTTGTCTATACTTCCGTCGACAAAATGCGTTTCTGTTGTGGCTTTTATTACGGTCGCATCCCAAAAGTTCCAAAATTCATAACAATTTATACAAAACAATTTTGAAAAATTATCACTTTTCCAATTTGTGAAAAGTGAAAAAGTGATAACTAAGCTTAAAGCTCTGCCTACCTTGTATGACAATAATCCTTTAACAAAACATCTTGCATGACAAAACCAAACACCCTTTTCTTAAAATATTAACTTACTACAATAATTCAAATGTTGACAAGAAGCCCGGTGAACCCCCAAGCCATTGACACCAATCGCTTAAAGGACTAACCATAGACAACAATACGACTGCTTAAAACGCCATAAATCATCGGCACATCCGCGCTTCCGGCCCGATGCTCGCTGTAGCGGAACCGGAAGTAGTCACAGCGCCGGATATGACGCGAGCTGCCTGACAGTTAATATCCTGTTATGCATTGCTATGTCATCGCCTACCTACATTTCAGAATGAACCTTATGACAGCTGAAATAGAGTGTTATTTCAGTTATAGTTGTCGACGCGTTCGTGTGTTCTCGGGGGTCGGAGATTCGATCCGTTAGTGTGGAGTGCACTTTTGAACTGTTCGACTGTCTTTTGTCATTCGAGTACATTTTACACGCGTCGGGCTTCGTAATTGGATTCCAAGAACGTAGCTGTTATTCCTGTAAAAGATGGAATTGAATAGAAATGGTGGATTTTAATTTTTAGATGGAAATTTCTAAGTTTTTACAATGAAAGGTCTCCACGAGAGAAGATCCTTATGCAGAGGTACTCTCATACAGATCCGTTGTATAGGTACTTCGTTAAAAATTCATCCTTCTTAAAACCCGTTAGAAGCAGCCCAAGCCCGTTAGAACCCAGAAACAAGTTAGAAACCATGACATTGGTGCCGGCCGATTCCTTTGTTCACAAACTAAAAAAAATTTAGAATTCAGTGCATCTTTTTCTTTCTATTTCATTAAGAAAAAGACAGAAGATAAATTTTAGTTTAGTCCTGTCAAATGAATTAGCCACCATCAGGTTAGATTCAGACCAAAAGCTTACCCGTGGTGAAAAAAAAAGTCTCAAGTCCTCTCTATGAGAGGTCCAGGGCGAGTTCGTGGATGTTATATATCTTTGAATTTTTGGTTTTAGGACATGCCGGTTTCCTCACAAACACTGTAGAACCCTTTGCTATAAACCCTGTCCCTCATAGAACACCCAAATCATAAACCTAATCCGTAACCAAGTCATCAATGAGTCCAAAATAGATCCCCGAAAGTACACAAATCATGGGAGATGAAGCAATAACGTTGAACGCGGGAAAAAGGCAACAACTGGCACCACAAATGAGTTTACCCTGACCGCCAAACAAGCAACTACACGCATACATACGTACACACGACGATATATCAAGATACTAACTTCTGCCCACGACTTTTTTTGCGTGGAACTCGTAAGATACACAATATACGAAAATAACAGCCACATTTTTTGGTCCTCATGTCGCTATTACTTCGTTTTTGCTTAGCGTAGGTACTTTTTGACTTTTTTTTCTTTTTGCTGGGCTCTTATAGGTCGTAGCGTGCGAGCTAAATCCGACTGGCAGTTCTAGAGATTAGTGCGTTCAAAACTTTATTGTCAGTATATAGATACAATTCCAGTATAATTTGACCCGGCATTGTATAGGTTTTCCGTACAATGTGAGGTCTGCTTCTACTGGAAATTTATAGATTGATCTGTCGTCGATACGCACGATACATACATAGGTGCTCCAATACTCGAATGAACTGAGCAAAATTTTGGCCTCTGTGTACAGAAATAAAGCTACGCCGCTGGGCCAGTAAAAAGTAGCAATATTGATCTAATACTTTGATGGAATATGCGATACAACAGACATTTTTAGGTTCCTGAAAAAAATACACGTGTCAGATCTGCGGCACGTTTTTGTTAAATATTCAACGTAAAGCAAAACCGTGATATGACAAAAAATATAGTTTTTTTAATCCGAGCATCGAATCTCGTCGCGAGGGATATCTGCCATCAGATTTATTTGATACCGCGGGAGACTATAGTTGGGAACCAAATCCCTGGTCCCAATCATATTGGATATCTATTCCCCTCTATATCTAGTCCCAAATAAAATAATTTTCTTTCTTTCTATTCCAAAGCGTTATCGGCTGGAAAAGGCCATGCGTAAATTAGTTGCGAAATTCAAAAGTTACAAAATATTGGTCCTTATACAATATAGTTTATTGATTCAGGCGTGACTTGGCGGAAATCCATTATAAAATACAATAGACGTAGATATATTTAGTAAAAAACTCAGCGTCCAGCGCTCGGCGTGTTAACACGTCGTGTACGGGTTCGCGACAAGTCAATGCCTGAGGATGCCTCGTTGAGAGGTGAAACACGTGTCGATTTCTTACAGGGTTTTTTAAGACTCTTTAAGAATAGTAAAGCGGTATAGTTTACTAAATATATCTACGTCTATTATATCTTATACAATATGTAATACTATTAAGGTAGTGGAGGCAAGGACCAATATTTTGTCGAAGCTCCAAGATAGTTGATCTTTTCAAACTGAACCGGATACCATAAAGTTAGCCAGATAAAATGTCGGAAGGCGCTACCTATTCCTACAAACATCGCTCATACCGTAGTGGTGCAATGGCCAATCGATGCCATTGCAAGATGTATGTACTTAAGGGGCTACTTAAAGTAAGTAAGGGCCTATCGTGGCTTGATACGCATAAAATGTAGTTGATGAATGAATTTGAAAGATGCCTCCACCAAAACTGACAATGCCCCATACATCACGATCTTTTCCCATCAAATGTAACTTCACGCATAGCACCAGTTAAATTTAAACAACGAACATTCTGCCTAGCCTTTTCCCAATCATGTTGGGGTCGGATAACCGGATGCAGCTGAATACCAGTATTTTACATGGAGCGACTGCCTATCTGACCTCCACAACCCAGTAACTGGGTATATACGATACCCCTTGGTAAGACTGGTTGTCAGACTTTCGGGCTTCTGACGACTCGTAACGACTTTCAAAGATCCACGAATGACAGCCGGGACCAACGGCTTAACGTGCTTTCCGAGGCACGGAGGAGTCTCGGTAAAGATGGTCACCCATCCACGGACCAACCCCAGCAAGCGCAGCTTAACCTGATGGATCGACCCGTGCAGCTGTTATTACTGAGCCACGAGCTCCTCACGAAATTTAAATAACGAACGCACATCAAATCCAATATGGCGTCTGTTTTGAAATGAGCCCCGCGTCATGTGACTCGGATATCCATTCGATAATTGCTTTAATACCGATAACAATATTTGATTGGCGTATTGTGGCAATAGCTGTCAGCAGTGGGCGTAGTAAATTCGGAAATGTAGGTATTTATTGCTAGAAGGTAATAATAGACCTTTATTCGGCTGTTGATGGTAGTGACAGGAAGACGATATGTGTAATTAAAATGATACTATGGATGGGCTGAGTTAAATTTAAATTAAGGATTGTTTATAGGAAGTTTATAGTGGCAATGAATTGGTCGGCCATATTAGCAGTAGAACCGATGACCGTTGGGGCTAACGTGTTCTTGAGTGGAGACCGCAAAACGCCAAACTTAAGGTAGGAGGCCAGGACGCCCACAGGTTAGGTGGAGCGACGATCTTCGCAGGGTGTCTGGTAGCAGCTGGATGAGAGTTGCCGAGAATCGAGCTGAATGTCGTCCAATTGGAGAGGCCTATGTCCAGCAGTAGAGTACTGTAGGCTGATGGTGATGAGATGTAAACATCTCATCACCATCAGCCTACAGTACCATGATATTTTTCTACTCCATTGAACAAAGCTTCTTCATCGACAAAGTTTTAAACACTCACTGCGTCGCCAAAGACTGGTGTTTCAAAGACTTTGGTCGAATTTAAAAGAAAGAAAGGAAAATATTTTATTTGGGACACGCACAGGATATACAAACAGATTTTTTTTTATAAAGTATTATAAAATAAATAAATATTTATAATAAAATAAAAAAATTGCATTAAAACTAACAAATTTAAAAAAAATACGAAAGAATTTTGTGAAATTGATAGCCTAAATAAATCTAGATAAAAATAAATGTTGATGTCCACATGACAAATTAGCTCTAAAACTAATTCAGCCTGAATTCAAAATATTGCTTTGCAAACATTGACTAAGTGTCTTCATTAATATCATCAATCAAATACCGCTCAGCTACATATAAATGGCTATAAGGCATTATGTTTATTAAGACAAATGGCCCACCTGATGCTGCTTTCATTGTTATTTGACAAACAACTAGAGGTGCGTACAAATTGCCTCGCGAGACTAATTAGTTACGACGTCTAAGCTAATAAAATTAAAATATAAGTAAGTAAATATAATTTCTACTAGGTGTACCCCGTGGTTTTACCCGCTTAAGTCTCGATCGCGTGGGAATATCGGGGTAAACACACAAACCTATGTCCTAAGCCGGGTAATGATCTAGGTACCCATGTGCCATCCAAATCCGTTCAGCCGTTTTAGCGTGAAAGCGTAACAAACACTCACTTTCGCTTATATTCGTTCGGAAGTGAGGATTTAATAGTGCAAAGACACATTCTGCCGTTTAGTAATGGCATGCAATGCCATTACTAAACGGCGGAACGATTTTGATTTGATTTGAAAAAGTGCACGATCTTGCAAGCATTAAGTCTATACTGTGGCGCACCCTGCTGTTACCACCTTCCTGACTCAGTATATTGTTACTACTGTATAAACTATTGAACAGTTCGTTCGATACGAGAGAAAACAAACAGCTATTTGAAACAATACCGATTAAAGCCAACATACCGAAAAGCCATTAACACAAATGAACTCAAATAAACCACCGCATGAAAAGACAAAAGCTGCAATATTATCATTAGCAGCGATCTCAAAATGGAGTGAAAGCCACAGTATAATAAAGTAGGCAGCATTACGCCTTGGCAGAGTCCTTAAAATAAATACCTACGGCCGCTCGGTAGATAAACACGCACAAGAGGGATGAATTCAAACATCCATAGACTGAACAATACAGTCGATAACTTCGTGCCGTCTTCTTCTTAGCATGTCGATGGCAATTTTGAAGAGTTAGTCCAGAATTTAGCTACGAGTTTGGCACCTTCAGTATCGTCCATGAGCTCCTGCATCGTGTAGAAAACAGGATACATGCCATATTTTATGCAAATAAATGTACGAGAGCGTCTCGCACCACCCTAACTACGTAACTGTGGCGCACTCACTCGTGAATGCACTAAAGTCAACCAAGATTTCGAAGCGCATTGTTTGGACCGTTTTGTATGAAGACGTAATACTGCTTACTTTATTATACTGTGTCAAAGCTTTCAACACACTTTAATTTAAACATCCGGTCACCATTTTGTTACTCATAAACAATAGAACGCAACCCGACGATAATTTGCATGAAAACAAGAGAGTTATTCCACATAAACTGAAACTAGGCTACATGCCACAGAAATAGATTACACTTTTAGCTTAATTAATGTGACGTCACGATATGCCGCAGGTAGGGCATCCATAGAAAATATAACATCACGCCTGTAATCTTATAAGGGGTACACAGAAATATATAAGTACACCCGAACTGTAATGATGATGATGATGATGATGATGATGCCAGAGGGATGGGAGGAGCGAGGTTCGTATCGAGCGCCCACATTTAGAAAATGTATATCGATATAAATCGAACACAAAATAAAACCTGGTTGGGCTGCGAATTCCTGATAAGTTCCTGATGGAAAATCCCAGTATCATTTTGCCCGACCTGGGAATCATAACAAGAGGTTCAAAACAAAGTGACATTCTATCAGCAATGTTGGGAACTTAAAGCAAAATTGTATAGAACTGACGTATGCTACCAATCAATCTGCCTATATAGCCTTTTCCCAACTATGTTGTGGTCCGCTTCCAGTCTAGTTAACCGAATGCAGCTGAATACCAGTATTTCACATGGAGTGACTGCTTATCTGATCTCCACAGCCCAGTAACTAGGTAATACGATACCCCTTTGTAAGACTGGTCGTCAGACTTTTGGGGGTTCTGGCGACCCGTAACGACTGTCAAAGATCTACGAATGAGAGCCGGGACCTACAGCTTAACGTGCTTTCCGAGGCACGAAGGAGTCTCGATATGTAAAGATGATCACACATGACTAGATAAGCTACCGAAAAGCTTATAATATGGCAATCTTGAAAAAAGCGCTGCTGAAATATGAAGCGCTTTGAAAGCGATTGCCACTCGTCTGGGCCCTCAGGACTGCCTCAGGTCATAGTAAACCCTTCGTGCAATTTAGTTAAAAACTATGATAGATCGTTATTTTAACTTTTAACGTAATTATGTTAATTGAGAATGGTACGTGTGTGTTCTCGACTTCGTTTCGGAAAAGGGTGTGACGAAGGATTATGAAAATGTATAAAGTTATTCCATAATTGGGTAACTTGCTTCAGGCTGGTTTTGGCGAACATATTTTAATTTTAATTAAAAATAGAGATTTTTCGTAAAGTGAGGCTTATTGCTGCCGTGTATCAAGCGTGGAATTGTTCTTATATTTCTATCTTTCCTGCTATCAAATTGCGTTTTCGTAAACGATTAAGTAATTAAGACTAATCCGTTTCATTTTGACAGTTCAACAACATTCATTGCGTTATTTACGTTGCTGAGCAGATTTTTTTTTATTTTTTTTAAACAATTTCTTTTCATTCCATTAGGTATCGTAGAATTCGTGGAAATTGTTTGTGCCGGACATTTTCCGAATCAACATTTTCAAACACATGAAAAAAATCCACACTCGAAATCCATCACATCCATTTACGTATGACATGCCTGCCGCTCCTGTGATCTGTCTATCCGGTGTTATATTTAACACCGAACACAATGCGAAACGTAAATATAGGTAAAACGTAAATAGAACAAAACAATAGTGCTTCCAACTACGAAGTTACTGGCATGTAAAATTCTCTTTACGCATGAATAAAACCGAAACAACATTAATTTAATTTAATTTCAATTAAAACAAATATTAACATATAGACAATAGAACAGAATATATAGTTGTCGTCGAAAATCAAACAAACAGAAGCGAAGTATTTCACGCTATTTAATAAGTAGTGGTTACATCTACCCTATGTTTACTATGTAGACTCTCAAACACACCACTAATAAACCAGTCAGAGAAAATAATCTCCTAACATCATTGATATAGGGTACGAAATCGTCTAGTAACACCTGCAAGTTATGACGTTCTGGTGATCTGTGATGGTTTACGTGACCCAAATAAGAGAGGGTCCGAGAATTTCAGGCCATATTGGATTGGAAGCGTCCAGTCATTGCAGGGATATTATTTTATAGTCAATTGCTTGCGTCCACGTTATAGAGCAATCTGGAATTTGGCCGGTGATTTGCAAAATTGTTTGTTTAATCTGATATATGGACCCTGGTGAACATTTTGTACTGTGAAATGAATATGGATAGCAGAGACCTGAATTTACAGTATAAACTAGATGTACATTCACTGGTCCTGTTCTTTTAAGTCACAAGAAGCAGTGGTCATGAATATTGGATTGCAGGGATGTTGAGAATATTCGCATCCGCAATTGCGGAGCTTCAGCATTTATTTACACCTCCGTATCCGAATTAATCAATGCGGAGCTCATGTGGATGCAGATGTGGGTAGAAAAGGGTAAATATAAGTAAAATCATAATCAACAAAATGGAAATTATAATAATTTAAATCAACAATATAGTCACATTTTCACGAAATAGTCTTATATCCATCAAAAACATATAATTTCGAAAGATATCGATTTTTAAATGACTTTTTGTAATCATTTTATTACAACTGCCGCGAATTGAATTATGATCAATTTACAATGAAACAGCGCTGCCATTTGCAAAAATGTAAGAAATTCGCCTTGCCGCCTTGGCAGATCCTTTAAAATAACTTGATATCCGCATCCGCATCCGTGGATGTGAGCCATCAAAAAATGTAATATTTGCATCCGCAACATCCCTGTTAGAATGTAGATCTAAATAAATCGAGATAAAAGATTTCATAAATTTCAATTGACCGTCCAATGCACACTTTTATTCTTGAAAACGCACAAACTTTACGTGGTCTAAATAATGGAGAAGTCATTGAGCAACTCCATAACTAAATAAGAATGTTTCTATATATAGGTAATAAAGGTAAGGTTTAGATTGGTTGCTGATAAAAAAGGAAACAAATTCTGGTAGGATGTAGGTACCTAATTTAGGAATTCATTTAGAAACTCCCCAAAATACCACGAAGTGCTTCCTTCATCCGAGACACCAATAACGAACAAAATGTTCAGTATTCATGACGGAAACATAACAAAACAAAGTTTTATCCCAATATTACAAACAAGAAAGTAATTGTGCAACTCAATCACGTGCCGGCGTCGTAACAGACGACGATGGAACTTCACACAATGGGTCACGACCGACAAATGGCAGCCATCCTACATCAACATTGAATTAAAACGTAATCCTGCCTTAAGCCAAGCATCCGGAAATAAAAGCGATAAAACAGATAAAATTCTAGCTGCAAATCTTCCTGCAGCTCGTAAAAATCTACGAGGAAATAAATCCCCTGCTACTCGAGAGAAAAACATAAATATATGCTAACAAAACAATTCAAGAAACAATGAGAATTCCTCTTATTTCAGACGAGAATTGAATTTGTAATGCAGAATAGCACATCAATATCGGAAACTGAACTGAGAATGTCACCTCGTGGGACAGAGAAACAACTATTGATAATGTCGAATGTGACATTCATAGTTCTTGGAGCATTAATAATAGAGTACGGTGTACGTGGTTTCGAAAGTTCGAAGCTACACATGAATACCCTCGACAGCGAAATTGATCTGACATTATAACGCCCTTCGCGCTATACTGGTTGTTGCCCGCGATTTCGTCTGTGGTCTAGGATGAAAAGCAGCCTATGTACTTTTCTAGGTCATTGTCTACTCATGTGGCAAATTTCATCCAAATCCGTTCAGCCGTTTTAGCTTGAAAGCGTAACGCGAACGGATTTGGATGAAATTTGGCAAATGGGTAAACCATGACGATATGCCCACGGGATCGAGACTTATCGGGGTGAAACCGCGGAGCGCAACTAGTTTATAATATTAGGATATACTACGATGCTATTAGAGAGGACAGTGTAGGTAGACGCAGTGAACTCAACAATCAAAACCACGTTGATACAGCACCAACGAAACGACAAAAGAACGAAAAACCACCAATCAGCGTGTCCCTTTCAAATGTATAGCCAATCAGCGTTGAGCTGCGGTCTGTAGCACTAAATTGTGAATAGCTCGCAATTAGTACTGTTAACTGTTGGACAGATCCCGCTTTTGGAAACTTGACACGTGATGCGCGGAATTCTTTGTTCTAATTTGGTTACAATTTGATTACAGGGAAGTGATGGAAAACAATTATATAGAAAAAATATCATTATTCGCCTGTCTTTATTCCAATTTATTTGGGGTCGACGCAACATATTTTTTTCTTCCATACTTCTTTATTAATCGTCATCTCGGTAGTCATCCCATTTCTAGCCATATCATTTTTACAGTCCATCCATCGTTTCTTTGATCTTCCCCTACTCTTATATTATTTAAACTCAAAACTTTCCTCACGACATTTTCCTCATTCCTCCGCTTCACATGTCCATACCATGAAAACCGATACAGACATAGGAAAAAATACCTACATGATTTAAAAATTCCCGGTAAGAAACAAGAACCATTTTGTTGTTGTAGATACAGGCGATAGAGAATGCGAAGAAAAGGCTTTTATCGGAAATAAAATGCCAGACTAGGATTACGCTACACAAGAGCAACCGTATAAAGTGGAACACATATCGTTCGGAGATAAGCAACACTTTCTAGGAGAAGGGACAACTGTAAGAAAAGGACACAAGAAAACAGATCGTATCACAATCTATTGTATACTTAGCGTCCCTGAGACGGGAAAGTTAAGAGATTAACTGAATATCTTTCTAAAAAACTCGGCAATTTTTGCCAGTCAGATATAATTTGAACCAAATAAAAACAAGCCAGGAAATAGGGACTTGGAAGCTCTCTTGACGGCACCCCAGTCCTTCCAATTTCACCTTCCAAGAAAATTCACAGTATTTTGAATAATCAAATGAGGACATTGAGTTTTCTCAGAAATTGTTACGTATCTACCTAAGTGGGTACGACAGGTTTCTTATTTACACGTATCCGCACGGACTGTATGGGAATTACTATAAAATATTTAAATAATTAAAAAACACATTTAAAAATTGTGTTTCGTATCGAGAACAGGGTTCAAGCTTACCGTACAAGGATAGAAGATTTATTCAAAAGTTCAAATAATTTTATTTTCAGTAGATACACTAAGTATTTTTTTCATTATCGCAAAGTATGGCCAAAGATCTGTACACATAATTTTACGCGCTCGTTTTCGTTATAAATTATCATGCATTTCACTGAAATATATGGGAATCTGTATCTGTGCGCACACTAGCTATTTACTACTCATCACAGTGCTTGTACCTTTCTCACACAATGTTGGATTTTGACCACGCACATCAACGAGTTCGAGCCGGCGACTAGGGTCTCATTAAACACAGTTTTGAAGAAATGAAATGAAATTGTTTATTCTGCAAATAGGATATCGGAATCGCTTTTACACGTCATATTAAAAAAATATTAGAACTAGGCTAGATCCTCTGACTAATCTGAGAAGAAAGGCCGAAACAAACTCAAAGGTAAGAGGCTCTCTTTTAAAGTTCAAACGTAATCTTGGTCAGGCCCTATGAGGACCATGTACAATGTACATTAGTGTCTGGAATGGTCTTTTGAGGAAAGAACCACTCAGATTTGAGTGGACCTGTCCAGTTAGTACAAGCATTTGTCAGTAATCGTGGAGCTCAACTCAGAACTTAAAGAGCTCAGCGACTCGACGAACCATACCAAAGCAAGGACATTTGAAAAGTGCCTCGTGTATTCGTCTATCAAGACTAGATATCGGTAGCATACTAAAGCCGTATATAACACCGTCTATATATCACTACTGCGGCGGTGGGAACAATATATTCCGCTCTGGACACTTTCATTGCCTCCGGATACGGTGGAGAACGTATTGCAATGAGCTACTTTTCTCGTATTGCGAATACTTTACAGTAGACCGATATGTGTATGTTTGGAGATTTGGTTATTCATATGCTTTACTTTTAAATATGGGAGGAATTTGTATTATAAATTGCAGTGTATCTATATTTCGTGAGAGTCTATGGGATGGAATGTCTGTGAATTCTGTTTTAATCCTAACTTTAATATTATAAATGCGATAGTGAGTTTGTTTGTGACGGGTTCACGCTAAAATGGCTGAACGGATTTGAATGAAATTTAGCACGTGCGTAGACCATGACCTAGGTAAGGACATATCACTTCTATTTATACCGGTAGTAGGCTCCCGTGGGATAAATTCTGACCTACAGACGTGAGAAGCCGCGGGCAAAAAAAAAACAATAATAAATAAAGCTACTATTTGTCTCTGTTTTATAAGCACGAAATGACGGATAAACATAAATAATATAAGCCCCAATCTTGAAAAAACCCACTGCGTCTAAAGCAATGTAAATCACATGAAAAATTGTATCTTCCTGCAATAATGGAAAAAGTTACGCATCCAAAATAGGTGAAGAACGTTTATTTATCCCGGAGGGACCACCATCGCAAGGATCCCGACTTATAAACGCGGGGCTAGGGATGAGCTGCTAATTTGTATTTATTGCGGGACCACGGGATTCTGGGACTCAGTTGCGAAGAGCGCAACACTAATATATTTGGTCCTTTACGTCTGGGGCGAAATTGCTGATACGTAGTTTTAGGTTGAATTAAACGTCGAACACATAAATAGGTATCCTATCTGTGGTTCTAAGAGAGTTTTAACTGCAAGTGAAAATTAAAAGTTAGTACTTACTTAGTTTTAATTTTCACTACCTAATTCTTTTTTCCCGCATGTCGGATGCATTGTGGGCTAAGACCACCACAACATGGGTTCCTGAAAATGTCCAACGACATCGCGGTAGACCCAGGCGTAGATGGCGGGACGAACTTGACATTTATAGGAAGGATTGGTCCGTATTGGCTCTGGATCGAGTTGAGTGGAAAAAGGAAAGGGAGGCCTTTGCCCTGCAGTGGGACAATACAGGCTGATTATTATATTATTATTATAATTCTTTTTTTAAGCTTATCCTTTGTGTAACAAATAATTTTCTTTTAAAAAAAAATTGCCTAGATAACATCACTGGTGTTTTTGGCTTGTGATACAGGAACACCTAGTACAAGAGCCAGGACTCCTGCACAGACGTTTGCGTCTCTAAACAGGCTCAAAGCTACCGGTTCAGGGCTCCAGACAGAGGAGCCTCCTAACAATGCGAGCCGTGTTCAGAAGTACCGCTTTCTGAATCAAGCGTTAGATCCAGCTGCCCTACGAGAGCCGCCTCATGTGTTGGTCTAGACTCTTGGCTATAAGCCATTGGCTGTCACGACTATCGGCACAATGAACGCTGAGTCCACATCCCACATGTCGACAACCTCGCGAGCCAAGTCAAGATACTTGATTTGTTTATCTTTCTCGACTTTCACGAGGTTCCCGTCATGCGGGACCGTTATGTCAATAATCATTGCGCGACGCTCTATTCGATCCACTTATCAGACTTATTGGCAACAATAGTCTTGTCAGTGATCATGCTAAACCACGTTCAATAGCTGTCAGTGTCAAAATTGTTGTGACAGCTGTTGAACGCAACTTCGAACTACCCGCATTCAGTGGTCAAATCCGCACTAAATAATTGGATAGAGACAGACGAGACGAAATGAAAAAACTATCAGGAAAACCAAATAAAACGTCAAACGTGACAGAGCGAAAACCCCATTCATCACTCTTGGAGAATTAATCCACGATTAATCAAACATTATTGTTTACTCGACCAACCGTCGATAACTGCTCGAGTGGTGACTTCACGTGCACTGATTGGCTGCCGATTGCGAGTGCCGACCAATCGAATGGGACGCTCGGCTTTTCTATTAGTCAAGTCAAGTATTTGTAAATAGAACTAACAGCTTAATGGATTTAAAGCTCAAGTAAATGGACAAAACTAAGTTTAGATTAGAGGACGCTAAAATGATTTAGATATTGTGAAATTCAACATAAACTGCGTGCTATATCAACTTAGTTTCAAAGGTTAGCTAATAACATAATATAACATAACATCACGCCTTGTTTCCCCGAAGGGTTAGGCAGAGGTGTACCTTTAGTAGGTACACCCACATTTCGGTAGTTATGTTTAAGTACCATGTAACGGGGGCGAGCCTATTGTCATCAATCGGGCACAAATCCAGACTCAGGGCTGCTACTAAGAAAATTTCCAATGGAAAAACCCGATAACACTTTGCCCGACCTGGGAATCAAACCCAGGACCTCATGCTGAGCTGTAGCGGCTTGCGACCACTTGACCAACGAGGCAGTCAGGCAGGTAGTTAGCTAATACTAATGCAATTTAAGAAAAAGTTAACGTTTTGAATCCAGACAATAACTTTCTTACGTTGCAAGGTTCCGCGGGTCTTTGACAGATAAAAGTTCTACAAAGTGCCAAAATGCAATTTGAAAACAAAAAGGACATTGGGCAGAAACGTCCTCACCCTCCAACAAATTTGGAACAAGTGTCATTCGAAGCGTCTTGTGGGTTATATTTTTTTTTACTGTGACGACATTGTCGCTAATTATGTGGGGTATACCTGGAATATTGCTTTTTATAAATTTTTTGCATTATTTTACAAGCTCTGAAATACTACAAAATCCCCCATGGTCTGCATGGGGGATTTTGTAGTATTTCAGAGCTTGTAAAATAATGCAAAAAATTTATATATGAAATTTACTTCAAAAGTTTCCGTACCGATCCCGGTTTTGCAGTCCCTAGGCTATTAGATCTCCGTGCATTCATACCACTGTCCACTCGAAGATGATTGCTCGGTGCTACTCGACGTGAATACTCAGCTTTGGGAACGGACGGAGAAGCTTTTGACCCGGGTTTTGGGATATCATTCCTAAGCGATGTACTGTACATCGTATCACGTCATAAATTGTTACGTCACGTATCTAGTCTGTAAAAAATTCACCGTGGAAACTTAGCTGAAATTAACTTGAAATGAGCTGTCAATAGTGTCAATCTGTAGCATCAGGTGGAATGACGGCTTACTTCAGGCTCACTTCACCTAAGTTTTCACGGTGAGACTTTAATAGAATACCGGCAAGTTGTTAATAAAAATATGGTATCTACCAGTATTCCACTACTTGCTAGCTACAACAGTGACAGGATAAATGATATATTTTCTGTAAGTAGGTTTGTACAAACACTTTTACATGTCAATCATATTTATTTAAACTAGATGCGATCGCGGCGTTTCTTATATGACTACTCTGAGAAGAAAGGCTGAAACCAACTCAGAGTTCACAGGACATAATCTTGGTCAGATTCGTGTCTGAAATGGTATTTTGTGGAAAGAACCACACACATTGAGTGGACCTGTCAAGTCAGCACGCATTTGTCAGTAATCGTGCAGCTCAACTGAGAATGTAAGGATCTCAACGATTCGACGAACAGTACCAAAAAAAAGACATTTGGGTAGGCCGCATAAATTACGCAAACCTATGATTTTTACTGAGAAAAAAAATGTCCCGCATAGTATGTATTATGACATCATCGAGATACACAATTTGGATTACGGACAGTGGATACGTATTATCGAAGCTAACTCAAAATCTACCCAAGCAAGAATATTCAAACTCTATCCACAATTGACGAAAATATCGATGAACATACATTAAAAAAACATACATACATACCTTCTCCTTTTTTGAAGTTGGTTAAAAAGAAAAGAAAGAAAAATATTTCATTTGGCACACACACAGGAAATACAAACAGTACAAATTATCAAAAAAGGAAAATAAAATATTTAACCACCTATGCGAGGCCAAAAAGGCTCGTCAGCATAATGCTGCGATATTCAAAAAAAGATACCGCATTGCTGGTATTATGATAGGGCCCGCTGTGATGCCACGGATAACCTACGAACACATTCTTTTCAGTCTTTTCATTAACACAATTTCACAATTCGGTACCAACCGATCGATGAGCTTTCCATTTATAATCCAGTAAAAAACCTTCAAAACTTCAGATTTACGATGCCAAAAGGGTTTCATCATTCTCTTGGACGTCACTCCAAACTTTCCCTTCACCTGCCATTTCCAGAATAAATGTTTCAATTCGCGAACTAAAAGTTGATTTATTTAAGATGCTCAAAGGATTTCGGCTCACAGACTGATTTAGGTACTTTTGGCGTGCATCACAGAATGTCAAGCGGAGCGTGGTAACTTTATTTACCTTGGATATTAATCAAGTCGTTCGAGATACTCTAATATGAGTTTTAACTTTAGTCCAAGTCTAACTTAACCTTCGAGCCGGTTATCGTATTTTGAACTTTACTCCCATGATCGTAAAGTTCTTAATACAAAACTGTCAATTTTTTATTAAGAACTGCTTTTTAATAAGGCTGTGAAAGTCTGACAACGGGTCTAAAGGATAATCATTACTGCCAAATACAGTTCGACCCAAACTTAATGGCGGCTCGGAAGTTAGCTACTCGCTGCGCAGTACCGCACAACTCACCCCCGCTGACACATGAAATTGTTACTGCGCAGCAACTCGCCTCATGTTCCGAGCCGCCATTAACTTTGAATCGAACTGTAGGTACGTAACTGAGTTATGAAGTTGACACTGCAACCACTCTGGTGAGATTAAGGATCATGATTGATAAAGATTGCAGGTTGATGATGATCAATTGATTGATCTGATTTTTCGCAATTTAGGGTAAAACGATGTCCCAAAAGAATCCTCGTTACTCAGCACTATTTTACCTCAAGTCATATTTCGATATAGCTTGTAAATCTTAGTGAAACTTTGGGGTTTTATTTTCTGCTCCGAATTAAAATTTGCAGGGTTTTTATAGGTAAGTACCTATATCATCTTTCAGGTTACAAAAATCCCATAACCGTTCAACCGTCGCGCCATTTTTGCGAATTTGCGATAAGTGTCACGCCCCTTTTGGGTGCTCCCGTAACCCGATATCCCGAGAGACCACTTGAGATTAAAACGAATATGTACTATGCACATACTAAATAGGGCAAAAACAAGACACGAGGGGCAATTCCCGTATTTTAAGAACGTTCGCATTCGCATCAGTCGTAATCTGTCACAAAAACAATCAATTTACCACCATTTTTGACAAGTGTGAACGTTTTTTAAGTACGAGAATTGGCATTCAAATGACAATGGCATGCAAATAAGCTGCAATATTATTCCTCAATCCGCTTCCTCTCCCGCTCCGCTTTCTACCATAAACACTGTATTTCCGAGGGCGGTCGACGAGAGGTTATAAGACGCCTGCAGCGACTCCATGGAATTACTTAGTGCCCTCACTGAAATGCTTAGCAGCATTCATGCTTCCAAATTCAAACATTTCTACTTCTTGCTAGCTTTTAGCTGCTTTTGAATACTTACAGGTTTTTCATAGGTACCTAAGAAGCTTGTAAAATGTTAGTAGTGTAGCTGAAATTACGAGGAGGTATTTTTTTCAGGTTTTACGGTTTTGTACCAAACGGGACCGTATTACTAAGGCTGTTATCCGTCTGCCACAGGGCTGTCTTTTGAACTGTAACAGGTAGACACTTGACATTTTACTAAGTACTATGGCTGCTATATCAACAAATAATAAAAATAAAATAAAGTTAAAAAAAGGACCAGTCCCCATACAAGAAACGTGCTTTTGTTTTAACAAAAGTTTTTTTTATTTTTTAACCGACTTCCCAAAAAGGAGGAGGTTATCAATTCGGTTGTATTTTTTTTCAATGTTTGTTACCTCACTACTCCGTCATTTATGAACCGATTTGGAAAATCGTTTTTTTTTTAATAATTATGTATTGGTCAGTATTACGTACGGTGGTACGGAACGGAACCCTTCATGTTTGACTTCGAATCGCACTTGGCCGCTTTGTTTTTCTTTTATTTACGTTACGTTTTTCTCGTTAACCATCCACGCAGGTTTTAGTTATTTCTGCTTTGAATTCCACGAAAATCCGATTTATCCAAAATACGAAATATTTTTCGACTGCAGTACATACCTAAATCGAGCATGTAATCAAATTCGAATAACTCCACTATTCAGATACTTACCTAATTTTTTAAATATTTCACAATTAACTATTGTACTACTTACCTACATTATTTCTAAGATTTATACTGTATTTTACCAATTTTTATTTTTGAATAAATATTATAATATTATTATTTACCCTTGGTAGGTATCTACTTAATTAAAAATGACTAACAATCTACAAATAAATAAAAAAACACAAACAAAAGTGCACTTAGGCATCGAAGTACCTACTCGTCCACATCGCTGTCATCCGGAAACGTGCCCAGAAGACTGGCAGCATTGCCACGTTGAATGGCAATGCTAATTCTTTGCAGTTTAATTTTAATAGTTAATACAGATACATTAATATTTCATATCTGCAAATCTGCTTCTAGCAAGAACTCCTAATCCTAAGGGTGAAGCCAGACGAGCGTAATTTTCTGAGTTGTGAATCGCGTAATTTCTGCTCCCCGAACTAAATTAGCTCTGTGCAGGAAGAGTTTTGTTCGGGGAACAGAAATTACGCGACTCAAAACTCAAAAAATTACGCTCGTCTGGCTTCACCCTAAAGCAACATATTATTTCCTTAAAACAACAAACAACATCTTTAGCTCAAAGAACAACAACAAACATTTGACCTATCCCAGGGAGTAGCGACACAATATCAAAACACACCTCATGCCATTTTCACACGATCAAGCTGCAACCCTCTTGTGCCGAGCGAAAATTAAATGTTCAAACTCGCATGACGTCACAAACACTTGTACCGTTAAGGTACGCCTACACTGGCAAATTCAATTGCTCAATAACATTCTTGGCAAATAGCAATATTGGTCAAATAATAACAATTTTATTATTGTTGCTCGCCAAGTTAAGCGATGTGGAACAACTTTACAAATTAAGCAATACATTCTATCCTCTCATCATCTATGTCTGCCTTGTGACCACTTTTTTTTCAAAAATACACAGCGTATTGTGATGCGGTTTTAACCATCATTTAGAATTTAGATCATTTATTCTGGAAGTTTTATGTGTATTAACATTAAATGTCGATCATTGCACCCAGGCGAAGCAGGAGCGGGTCGCAAGATAGCAATATACGTGGAACAGAAGGGGTTAGTATATTTTTAGTTTTTTTTTTTAAATTAACCTTTGGTATGAACGTGGATCCACACGAGACACAATGGATTTTTAACTGTGTCTGTAATTAGCATACTAAAGGTTAAACACCACTACCTCCAGCAACTGTTGCCGTGCATAATTGCCCGTGAAAGTCGGTGTAAGCGTAGCTTTAACGTGTTGTTGCTTCGCCAGTTATTGTTCAACGCAACTACAGGTTAAGTGCTGCTAAACACTGTATTACTTTGTAATGTGTTGTGTACTGTGTGTTGCTAACTAGAGTGTAGTGTGGTAACTTTGTGTAGTGTGTTCGTGTTTCTTGGTTTTAGAATGATTATTAATACCTAAAGGTTATTGGTGTAAGGTTGTGTGAACAGTTGCTTTGGTCGCACGCATTTATACCTCAGAGGCATTTATATACCATTTATATCTGTAATTTTTATTATGGTTTACAAATGAAAAAGTAGGCTACCTACCCTACCAACAGCAATTTTTCATATTTCCCTGGACTTCCACAAATATTTCAAAACCAAAATTAGCCATATCGGTCCAGCCGTTCCCGAGTTTTAGCGAGACTAACGAACAGAAATTCATTTTTATTACCTATACAGATAGATAGATATCATGCCATTTGCTATCTGTTAATCTATTCCCCAGATATCTAGACTAGATTTTGATTTAATTTCATTTGCAGATCGTCAACCCTTTCAACCCCTCGGCTTTGAAATAAAAATATTTCACCTTAGCAATTTCTAGAATAAACTCAATTTCATTTAATTTCAGCCAAAAGCATAAAAAATCCAAGTATCGTTCCAATGATAAATCCTCGCCGAATTATTACAAAATATTAAACCATTTTTTATCGTCTCAACTTGAGTTTTATTAGACTAAGAAAAAGGTACGAAAAGATTTTATCATTGACATTGCTAGACTACATAAGATGGTAGTACAAGAGCTAGCGTCTTTACAAAAGCGTGAGGGCCCCGGTGGGTCCCTGTTTAAACAAAGAGACGGCATTCACCCTCACGGCCCGGTCGGGGCTTCCAATCCCCATTGTCGAGCGAACTCTCCGACTACTTTTTCTATGACAGATGAAAAATTATGTTACACAGAACTTCCCTAACAGTTCGTTGAACGTAATTTTAAGTTCGAAATTTGATTTAGGTCCGTGGGGTGACGTTTGATTTAAAGTTTAAATATGTGGTGGGTTTTTGATTGAAATGTAAGTAGTCTAAAGTGTGCTGCCGAGTTTTACGTAATAGTACTTATGTGGTTTAAGCGTAAATTCCGCTGCTATGTAGGATATGCATGAAAGGTTAACCACATTAGCTGTGTAGCAGCAGCGGTGAGGTTTGGTGAAAACTTTGATTGTGTTAAGGACTTTTAACAAAAACGATGAACGATAGTTTTAATGACAAAAATTATGTACCCTGGCCATCTTGATTTTTACAACATTCAAGGAGAGGGTTATGGGAACAGTATTTGAAAAGAACATCAATCACAGTCAAGCGATAGGTATGACGTAGCGTATGGTAACGTTTCTTGCCACGAGATGTCGCTATCAGGGGCCTAAGTCTACTAATTTATAAACGTCACAATGGTGTCATAATGGTTAGTTTTTGACAGTGTTTGTATGGCAAATCTGTCAAAAACTTACCATTATGACACCATTGTGACGTTTATGAATTAGTAGACTTAGGCCCCAGATCCGGAGTTCACAACAAGCTGTGCGGTTTATTTGTTTGCCAGCCACGGGTCTGTGCGTAGCATGACCATGGGTCGCAGTAGACAATCCCGTCTACATTTTTATACAAAGGGTTACTATCGTACGTAGCATAGGCGTGGGCTCTTGTGAAGCGCCATACTAAACCTGACGAATATTATAAAACAGTCCCTCGCTGCGAATGTCTGTCTGAATGCGACTAACTCAAAAACTTCCGAACGGATTTTCATACGGTTTTCACCAATGAACGGAGTGATTCATGAGGAAGGTTTAAGTGTATAATTCATTAAGGTTTTGTGTAAATTGGCGAAAATATGACGATGATTGTTGAAGATGTCGGAAAAAATCATGCCTGTATACTTACTGGGAGCTTTACTGGCGTGCGCGTTACGGTATTATGTTTCCGTGGGATGATTTCCGACCTCCAAGCGGGCGAAGCCGCGGTCAAAAGCAAGTAGGATAAAACAGCACTAAAATAAAAAAATCGTGTAAAACTCTGTAAGTAACTAATTTTGTGTCTACAATAAAGAATATTTACTTTAAAATATGAATAGAAGCCATTAACCTAAATGTCAAGATAATTAATACTTTACAATGGAGAATATGACGACACAAAGCTACCATTAGTAAAAGCCACGATTAATCAAGTCAAAGAGCATGTTAAAAGAGCATTCGTACTTAGTTTAAAATCCTTTTAAACTTATATTCATAATATAGCTGGAATAAAACCGTGGCTCGAAGCTTCATACTCATTTAGGTTCAGACATTTGAAAGGCATTATAATTATTTTAAATCAGATTTAAATATAACACAAAGGCACCTTTCAAAGGATTCGTAAAACAAATGCGATTAACATCAATAATAAAGCTTAGATTATAATATTTACACAAAAGTTAATTACTTAACAATCAAAATAATTAAAACATCAAAACTCTTTGCTGTCAGTTTCAAACACTGGCCATGTTGAATAAACAAAATAAAATTGGATTCGCATTTTAAATTCCAATAATAAAAGTACACAAAGAAGAAAATTTTACAGCATTGTATGCTATGCAAAATAACAAGCGATTATGGTAATCTGATGCCATTATTTTAATATAAAGGTTACATGCTACTTTGGGAGTTAAAACTCGTGAGGTTTCTCACCCTTTCACCGCTAGTTACCTTTACATAATTTTTCATAAATAAAAAAATAAAAAATATTGTTGAGTGTGCGTAGTGCGAGTCGGATTCAAACAAATTCTTTTGCCACATAGCGGTCTCATGTCACCTTTTCGAACTGTCATTTTCATTCAAAATTTTGACACTTTTTCATCGTGAGGAAACCTGCATGTCCTAGAACCAAAAATTCGATGACCAATCCGCACTGGGCCCGCGTGGTAGATTACAGCTCATTCTCTCTGGAAGACAGGTCTGAGTCCCAGCAGTGGGCGCATGAAAGATTGATTAAGCTTAGGTATGCTACATAAGCACAAGTTTCATAAACACACGAGTGATTGTTGTTAGTAGTTGGTTGCTGGAGCTAGTGGCAGGCACAATCTGGGGACTGGGAGTGATGCCAAATTGGGAACGCTGCCAAACAGGCACTCCGCTCGCACGCCACTTACCAACCCTCCCAGCTTGCTTCAAGACTTTTATAACGAAGTATTTAATCAAGTCGCAGCTTGTTAAATCCATACTTGTATTAAAAATGCGAATGTAACTGTGTCTGTCTGTCTGTCTGTTACCATTTCACGTCAAACTGGGTGAACGGATTGGTGAACAGATTTGGATGAAAGTCTGTCACATGGATAGACCATGATGGCCTGGGTTAGGATATAAGATACGTTTTGACCCGGTAATAATATGGTATCCATCTCCACATCCATAATGTATCTCCATACTAATATTATAAATACGAAAGCAACTCTGTCAGTCCGTCTCTCACCTTTTCATGCCTAAACCAGTAAACTAAATGTAAGAAAATTCGACAGATAGGTAGCTTGGGACCTGGAGAACGACAGAGCCTTTTCATCCTGGAACGCAGACAAAATCAAAATCAGAAATCATTTATTCAAATTAGGCTGAGAATCATTACTTTTTCAACTTCAAAAAATTACATAAGACAGTCCCCTTCACCACTTCCTAGTGCTTTAGCTGGGAATAATAAGTGACGCAAAAAACTCCCCAGCAGCACAGCTGTCTGTTTAGTTAGAAGACGAACAGCTAGTCTTCCATAAGCACAAATCACAAATCCGTCAACATTTCGATCAGCCAATTACGTCAAGTATTAAATTCCAGTACAAAAGAATGTAGTCCCCAATAAGATTTCGTACGCGCAATTTAATATCAATTTATTTATGCTGATCGCGTCAGGAATGTGGGCAAAGTAAACAGAGGAGCGGCGGCACCCTCGTCAATTGTGACGCAAATATTGTGACGTCATGTTATTGACAAACGAGATGTGGAAGTGAAAATATGTAAAGAATAGATTTTGTTATGTTTAACTAGCGTAAAGTACTAGCAAAGATCATCTGCTTAGCCTGTCCATAACTATGTTGGGGTCGGCTTCCTGATTCAGCTGAATAGCAGTAAAAGACTAGCCAAGTAAAGGATGGTTTCGACCACCGGATATGTAAGGACAAGAACGGATGCGGCGACAGCCGGTCACGTCCGGAGGAGGTCGATGCATGCGATCGGTTCCATACCTAGTCAAATAGTTTTATACCTACCGTGTTACAGCCGAAAGGATCCGGTCGAATACGACGACAGGCGAACGCAGCCGATCGGAAGTCGCAGCATACTTTCGGCTACGATCGCATGTCGCAGAAAACGCCCGAGGTCAACCTGCTGTGCGGGGCTTGGTAGTATAGATTTTAAATACTGTGTACACGATTTAATATCGTTTAAAGATTGTAAAATCCGTTCCGATGCGAGCCGTTTGGTGGAAATCCTATACCTATAGGGTGTGTCACGGAAGGTGATGGGATTAGGGCGATGGGGGGATGGTGATGAACCCCCATGATGCATGCTTCGAATATTCATTGTAGTAGACTTCATATTTACTTTTTTCAGTTGTCAAGAACTCCCATTAAACTTCACTAAGATTAAAATTATCTGTCACACGCTAGTAGGTAATAATACGTGTTCCTTTTGATGATAACTGGTATTAATGAGAACATGTCAAAGAATCAACACAGGCATATGAATTATTTCTCAAAAAAAAACATACAAAATAATTCGACGAAGTCACAATTATTAATGGACATCCTTACGTGAAATATGACAAGGTTGCATTCTCTTAGCTTTAAATATGAATTATTGGTTAGAAAGAAAATGATTTTCTCATACTTATCAATGAAACTTAGATACACACATCGAGAGTTTATTGTTATGTTATCTTCGAAACTATGTATTTTTGGACCACATATTCTAGGACTTTTTGTATTATTTTTAGCTACGGAACATCAAAAAGAACACGTTATATAGGTACTTAATCTGTGTCACACAGACATTTTTTATGGAGTAAGAGTGACAAAAAAAAACTTTTCTTTATTTAAGGAAATAAAGAAAATACGTCAACCTTACAACACTTTTATACACATAGCCTACGTGGTACCTACAATATCTACAGGTAGAAAAACATAGCTAAAGAGGTAACCACATGAATTAATTTTCTTTGAAATTCTTGGTCATGAAGTACAATAGACGTAGATATATTTAGTAACCTATTCCGCTTAACTATTCCTAACGAGTCATACAAAACCCTGTAAGAAATCGACACGTGTTTAATCTCTCAACGAGGCATCTTCAGGATGACGATTGACTTGTCGTGAACCCAAACACGACGTGTTTGCCACGCCAAACGCCGGACGCAGATTTGGTCATGACATGAATCAAAAACTGAGCCATTTTAATTAAATTCTAAGAAAACTCTCGGAAACCGTATCACAATCTTTTTATTCAATATACTAGTAGCTACCCCAAGTGAGCGGTTAGGTTTTTCCCCCATTTGACATTTTCGCAGCGGCACCCCATTTTGGCCCCTCCATTTTCATAAAACAATGGAAACGAAAATGTATTATTTTAGAAAACATATTTCAATGTACCGTGTAATTCTATAAATATAAATGGCCCCTGACATTGGGATGTAAAGAATCATTTAGAAAGAAAACTGGGTAAACATATATATTTTATACTAATAAAGCTGAAGTGTTTGTTTTTTTGTTTGAACGCCCTAATCTCTGAAACTACCAGTCGGATTTGAAAAAATCTTTTTGCATTTGATCACACAACTCTTGAGGAAGGTTACAGGCTATTATAACTACGGTCCTTACGTGCCTTGCAAAAAGAAAAAACGCTAAGCGAAAACGAAGTAATAGCGCGGGGGCGAAGGGCCGCGACGCGGTGGGTCGAGGGAACAAGAAATTTCACGCAGACGAGGTCGCGGGCATAAGCTAGTCTACTATTGTCCACAGCTGTATGTCACTGTTTAATTAACTGACTAGACTTAATTAATATCTGCATGACATCACCAAATGGCGGAATGTGTCTTTACACTGAATTTTATATGTAAAACCTCTGTACGTATCACATTTTATACAAATAAACGATTTGATTTACTCTTATCTTGTGCAAAGCAGTCGATATCTTACAGGAAGCGACTTACTTTTGGCAGCCGTAGCCGTAGATCAATCAACCCAAATAGTAACCTCTTGAACCCAGAGAGACGCTTCACTAAAAGGGTTCCATTTTCATGGTGTGAAACTGTAACACCAGAAGTGAATTGATTCTCGTTAGCCAGCGAGTTTGACACCCCTAGATCGCGACGCCCCCAGGTCGCGACACCCCCAGGTTGACACCCCCGGATAATAACCCCTGGAACGAGTGGTTTGTGCGACGAGTAGTTATAGCTATACCACACTACTGTTACTGAAATCACTGCGGATTATGTGTGGTCTGTGGCGGAAGATTTTGGCGGGTCGCTAATGGATGGTTTAATGATTTGCATCGTTCAAATTCTTTCTTACTTTGTAGTTCTTAAATTTGTGTTTATTATAGTTATTTATGCAATGATAATAGTTATAGCAATAATTATCACATGAGTGTTTTAATACCTAATTATATACAGTTGCATACAAGACTTTATCTACATCCATGATATGAATCCTACTAATAAATGCGAAAGTTTGTGAGGATGGATGGATGTTTGTTACTCTTTCACGCAAAAACGACTGCACGGATTTGAATAAAATTTGGCACACATATAGTTTATAACCTTGATTAACACATAGGATACTTTTTATCCCGATATTCCCACGGGATCGAGACATATGCGGGTGAAACCGCGGGGCGCTGCTAGTCCTCTATAAAAGTTTCTGAAACAGTTAGCTATTGCCAACATAAACCGACCATAGCCCGTACCCGCCAACCGTGACGTATCATATTTAAGGAATCGAAGGAGCAAACGAGTTCCATTATGAAATTTAGTAGGTACAACATTATAACAACACTGGTTTGGATGATATAATGGTTAATATGACACTGGTTGTTTTAATTTTGGCAATAAGCTAACTGTTTCAGAAACTTTTATAGAGGATTTATAGCGTGGGTGTAGATAAAAATATTATTGTAATTTAAAATACCTATAAAGAGGCATATTACATTTCCAACCGTTTGCGCTAAATGGGCAACTTTGGCGTTCTTATTCTTAGAACCGGAAAGATTTAGACAACTATGACTTACTGAGTAATCGAAAATAGTTAGTAGTATAGTTTATAGCGGCCTCGGTTTTTGCAACTTTTTTCTTATTTATTTATTTAAAGCTAAAATTCCGAAGTATGTTTTGTTATAAAATTGCGCTACGGCATTTTTTCTAGCTCGTGAATTTGAACTTAAAAAAATACATGTCTTGAAAAGTGATTGTTTTCGTAGTGTCCTCAGAATTTAGAAATATGTCTGGAATACATTATCTAAAAAAAAAAAGTAAAAAAACCTGAAATCCCCGCTGTCACTTCTACCTCACACCTCACCCCAGTTTCCCGCGGGCAATCTTTCCGAGCTCCCTCACAGTCACAGCTCACAGTGAACGTCAGTGCAACTGATTGCGTCCCCATAACGAGTCTTAACAGTGCCCAACTTCACTAGTTAAGGAACCACTGCAAACTGGTAATTTACCTACTTGCACGAATGAACTGCACATACCTTCCTTTATGTGGATAACTTTTGTTCAAAGTTTGTGAGCTTGGACGACATGTGTTGAAATTGCGTGTGAACAGAGTTGGTGTTGTAATTGGAACAATATTTGAAGTGCAGTACAAAATTTGTTGTTTGAAATGTGTTTCTGATTATATGTCCCAGAGTATTTATATTGAATATGTTCTAACAGTAATGTTCTGTCTTAAGTTTTATATGGCCTGCGAATGAATTATACTAAAAGCCAATGTTCAGGGCAGCTGCAGTCTTAAAAGTGGGAGGGAGACAACAGGACGCTGAAGTCAGTGTACGGGCGCGTCCTAACCGTAAATTACAGTCGCGCGTTTACGCAATCGTCGACGTACTCGCGCGATTCATACAAACAATCACGAACTCCCGCAACGGTCGCTTTCAGTTAAGAGTATCGGGTTATCTATCTATAGTTAAAAAATCCCCTACTAAATATTGCCTATCCTATTCACACGTTTTATGACTGCGAATGACGCGAGTCTTAACTTTTAGAATAGACAACTCACGCTTGATAGTCCTATTCGGAACATTTTAGTTTCAGAGATGTTGTTTCCAGTACTAACCCGACAACATCGAAGATTTTATCATTCTACTTATTTATTTTCTCATTTCTAACAATGCACACTTTGTCCAACTCTCTTATAACGTTGGCAGAATAGTCGACATCGGCTTTGCTTGCCATAATAAAAAATAAATAAAATAGAATAGACGTCCTGTTGGCAATACGATTCATAAAGTGTTGTGACAATAGTTTAACTTTTAAGAGCCTAGAAAAGCTGAAATGAGAGCCAACAATTTGTCAGAAAAGGTTGTCTAAGAAAATACTTAGTGCTGAAACAGACAACATTCGAGAAGCTGGCATTAAGCCAAGATTTACACACTGCTGGTGTCTGTTTTACTTCACAGAGATGTCTAGTGTGTTGCAAATGTGTTAGTGGCACGATTTTCATGTCGGCACGAGGTATACGAGAGTAGTTCTCGTGGTAAATAGATTAACCAGACAACAAGATAGGCCGTGAGACTGACTTTCATCCAGGGTGTGTCAGACGTACTTGCATTCTCAAGCATTGTCATAATCTGATATAGTCAGTAACAACTTAAAATATAACCAAAAAGATTAGAAAGCTAAACAGACACGTAAGTACTAAGAACCATGTATCAAAGACGAATCAATCTGCCTAGCCTTTTCCCAATCATGTTGGGGTCGGCTTCCAGTCTAACCAGATGCAGCTGAATACCAGTATTGTATCAAGTCAAATTGTATGTATCAAAGACATACGTCATAATAGGTATTTCTTCTATCGTAATTTTTTTTTTATTTTTTTTCAAACTCATTATTTTTATTAATATGGTTTGTGATATTAAATTGAGTTTATTTGTTACGCTTTCACGCTAAAACTTCTAAACGGATTTGAATAAATTTTGGTGCATGGGCAGACCATAACCTGAGTTAGGACATAGGATAACTGCTAGTTACAATTTTTTTTAAATTATGTTAGTTTTGCATCATTCATAAAATTCAAATAATAAATAATACTATTGCTAAAAATTACTCATGTCAACGTGTCAAATCTTAGTGTCATCTCGTCACATGACGCTGGATGAATCTTCCTAGCATGGCAGACTCTGGCCTCACAGAGATCATCCTTAATAGCACGAAATATTTAATAATAACTGAAGTCGTCGTCAAAAAATAGGGCTGTCAGTATAATGGTAAAGAACCACAACTATATACCGGATGATCTTAAAATATCGCCACTCGTGAGTCTCGTAAAACATAACAACATCAATCTTCCACATCAATAGCCCTCCAAACTTTGACCTCAAACTGATGTTAAAATATCGTCAGGTCTGCACGTGCCCACGTGTAAAAATAGTACCAAAACAGAATGTGAAATCAAAGCAGCTAAACTCTTTAGATAACATTTTGCAGACAAGATGAGAGGAATCCCAGAATAGCTGGCTTCCTCCTTCACAATTGTTGTCGTCTTGCTGAATGTAATTATTTATTTGCAAAGTCCATTCCTGGGCAAACAGAATTCGTGAGTGCTGCGGATTAAAGCACTCCTGACAAATATAGAATCCTAACCGCATTACATGTTTGTCACAGTATGGTTAAGTGGTGAACTAACATATCATCACGCCTGCATTTCCCCAAAGGGTTAGGCAGAGGTGTACCTATAGTACACCCACATTCGGCCAGTTATGTTTAAGTCCCATGTATTAGGGGACGAGTCATGTCATCAAACGGGCACGAATCCAGACTCCAGGCTGCTACTGAGAAATTCTCAATGAAAAAACAAATAACACTTTGCCCGACCCGCGAATCGAACCCGGGACCTCATGGTCAGCAGTAGCACATGCGACCACTAGACCAACAAGGCAGTCATCAGTCAGTGGTGAACTAAATATAAGTAACAGGTAAAGCAACATAAGTCTTTGATTTGACGACGAATTATAGGAAATAGGTATATAGACTGAGGAGCTCGTGGCTAAGTAATAACAGCCGCACGGGTCGATCCATCTTACCGGGGTTGGTCCGTGGATGGGTGACCATCGTTACATACCGGGACTCCTCCGTGCTTCGGAAAGCACGTTAAGCCGTTGGTCCCGGCGTTACGGGTAGTCAGAAGCCCAAAAAGTCAAACAACCATTCTTACCAAGGGGTATCGTATTACCCAGTTACTGGGTTGTGGAGATCAGATTGGCAGTCGCTCCATGTAAAATACTAGTATTCAGCTGCAACCGGTTAGACTGGAAGCCGACCTCAACATAGTAAAAAAAGGCTAGGCAGATCTTTAAGTAGAAGATCTATTCCAAAAAGTTAAAAGAAGAACATTCTTGATTCTGTTTGAAATGTAAATCGAAAATATTATGAACTCGACCCCATTAAATCCACAGCCATGTTTGTTACACTAAAACAGCAGCTCAACAACAACATACATACGTATAAATATTTATTCTTTACAGTATTTTTGAGAATAAAACAGGGGATAATAAAAAGCTTACAGCTTCAGCGGGGGTAGGCGAAAAAACACATAAATATGTATGTGGGGGGTTCGAGTGGCGAATAACGCCGTACAAGCCTCACAAAGGCACGCGTTGTACTGAACACTACTTACTTGTGAGAGCAAATTGGTTCAGCCAGTTTCTGATTAAGCTGAGCTGGGTACGTACTTGGTTTCAAAGATTTGAGTTGATAGGATTACATTTTGTTCGTGGAAAATTGGATAGAAAGTCAGTCGTTACGGGTAGGAGGAATCCCGAAAGTCTGATATCCAGTCTTGTCATAGGGTATCGTATAACCCAGTATAGTATGGTTTGTAGCATGATGTTTCATAGCTTATAACCCTTCCTCAAGATTCAAATCTTACTGGTAGTTCCGGAAATTACCCCCTACATACAAATAAACAAACAAATCTTTATAATATTATTAAAAGTATTTAATTTTAGTAAATTAATATAATATAGATATCACAGAGAAGGTATTATTCAGTAAAATATTCTCACTAGTAACTCTCTGAATGCACCTCATAAAATGACTCGTAGCTACGTCTAACAAACTACGGGTGGATTCGACCAAACAGGAATAATTTTTATTTGCGGAATAAGGCTGAAAATTTGATTTTTTGACAGTTTCTCCATACGAAAACTGCCAGAAGTAAATCTTATTCCGCGGATAAAAATTATTCCTGTTCGGTCGAATCCGCCCTAAGTAAATAATAATTTATTCTCACTTGAAACCTTTACTAACCTCCCTTTTGCATAATGCCATCAGCGTGAAATCTCATTAATATGATTTGCCGTCGCTCGAGTCGTGGAGCGTCGAAACGAGTCCCTTAATAGATATTAAATGTGACGTAATTACTTGTAATTGAACTGAATTACATAGGTCTTACACCGTTTGTGTGTGTATCTGTTAACGGAAAAGTACCTATGTAATCCGTCATTGTATACAGTGTTAGTCTTCATAATGTGCACATATCGAAATGAGGGATTCTATGCTTAATTTGACAAACGGAAAAAATATTTAAAAAAAACTATTTTTATTTTGTTATTTATTCTGTATTTTTTACCCCAATGTAAAAAAACGGTGTAACTTTTAAATGATCTATCGTGATGAAACAAACTCAACTCCATAATGATTGGTAGTAATTAAGTGTTCTTATAAAATGAAAATTGTGGGAAAAATCCCTCCCAATTAAACCCAAAAAATCCTCAATTGAAAATAAACAGGTATTTCGTCCAAAAATCTGTTTTTTTAATCAATTTTTACAATAATCGTAAAAAAAATTCAATAAGACGATTTTTTTAAATAAAAAAAAATGGAAAAAAATGTATTTAGATTTTATTTTTTCCGTCGATAAAATTAAGCATAGATTCCCCCATTTCGATATGTGCACATTATGAAGACTCACACTGTATAATTCCTAGGAAATGTGTACAATTCCTAAAATAGATAGGAATTCTATGACATATATTGTAATATCTTTTCCTAGGAAATCTATATATTTCCTAAATAGCAATCGGAAGTGTATTACATTCGGGATGTTTGTAACTGCAGCGGGGATAGCGGAGCGAGCGAAGTCAATGAGAGCCGTAAGGCCCATCTAGCACAAATAAAAAACGACTCATAATTTCTTATAAAGCACAAACTTTCATTTTTTTGTAGTAGAAGAATTTTTATTAAAAATGAATAAATAGTTGATTTTTGAAGTTTAACAAAATTAGTAATAAGCCCTATGAAAATTTTACGATGTGATTGTCACAGCTGATTAAGTCAACGAGAGTAAAAAAAATCTGATTTCAGTTTACAAACGAGCTTTATAAATAAAGCTCGTTTTATTCGCAAAAAGCATTACTTTTATATTTTTCCTAGTATCATCTCGGAATTGCATACAATTCCTAGGAAATACATACATTTCTACAGGAAATGTTTGTATTAAAGAATCTTTGGAACATTATTTTACACATTTCCTAAGTAGGCTCGGTATAATTGTGTATATTTCCTAGGAATTGTGTAAAATTCCTAGGTTTCATACATTTCCGGTAACATAGGTACCTATGTGTCTAAAATAATCTATAAAACTAGTTTTTGAATTTCGATGAGAATTAAGGTGTTTGACAAACGTTTATTCTTCAAGATAATTATTTATTTTGCTGCACCTATTAAAAAAGCTTATTATAATAACCAACACACCGATCAAGCATTCAAATTACATAATATAAAACATATCTTCCTGTAGATACTCCATTAAATGTCAGGAAAATTTTATATCAACAATGTTCTGAGTTAAAATAAAAGAATAATATAATATTTCGGAGCATGACCCTTAACGTTCCTCCCTTTCGGCGTCTCTTCGTCTTTTATAACCTAACCGAACAAAATAACACGGTCCGTAGAACGCGCTACGCCGTAGCATGACGTAGCGCCGTAGCGAAATGTCGTAGCAAGAAAATGGCAAACGAAATTTTAAGCATTTTATGATAGCTTTAAAATGTTAAGTTTTATGTGATTGTGAATTGGAAAGCGATTTAAATGACAAAGAAACGCTAGAACATTATTTAAATAAATATATGTCTGACAGATATATTGAAAATGTTTCAAGTTTAGTGTTGCCTGTAAATGGCAAATAATATTTGAATTTTATAGAGCTTTGCTACAGTCAATAAAACAGTTAAGTATGACTAGAAATACATTTTTTTTGCATCAAGTTGGTAATATTCAATGTTTAGTTTATATCTATTATAATAATAACTTTTCAAACATGGGACTCAGAAGAACGATGTCAAAGATTTTCAAAATAAAACCATTATATCAGTTTAAAAGAAGGCTTGGTTAACTATAACTTCTAAATTCTCAGAAATTCTCAGTAGCAGCCCGGAGTCTGGATTTGTGCCCGGTTGATGGCAATAGACTCGCCCCCTATTACATGGGACTTAAACATAACTGGCGAAATGTGGATTTATTCATTTTTAATACCAAAAAATATTTGTTTCAACTCAGATTTATACCAGTGGTATTAGTTGTTGGTATTAGAACGGAATAAATCGGAATGTAGGTGTACCTACTATGGGTACACCTCTGCCTAACCTTTCGGGTAAACAAAGCGTGATGTTATGTTGTAAAACCTCTAAACTAACATTTCTTCATCAGTTTTCATCATCATGTCACATGTTACTAAAAACCCTGTAAGAAATCAACACGTGTTTCACCTCTCAACGAGGCATCCTCAGGATGACGATTGACTTGTCGCGAACCCGAACACGACGTGTTGCCACGCCGAGTGCTGGGCGCTGAGAACTCAGCGTTCAGCACTCAGTAGTTACTAAATATATCTACGTCTATTGTATTTTATAATGGATTTCCGCCAAGTCACGCCTCATAGACTAAAGTTTGAAAATGTTTTATTATGCTCTTCCAGTATACACTGTGAGCCAAAATATGCAAGCCACTTCGTACATACCGTCCCTTCCGCCATTTTGATCCGGCTCCGCGCTTATTGGATGTAACAGAGGATTTATAACCACGTAATTGTACAGGATGTTGCCTTCATAGCCGGACCCACCTTTATACAGGGTTCCATTTAAATATTCATAACGGCCGAACAAAATTCTCGGCCCCTATTGGTTTCTCGTTTATTTTGCGGTAACCACTATCCGGGGAAAGTGTGTTATGTTATAATTTAGTGGAGTTTGTTGCCCTATAATATTAAAATACGAAGTTAAGTACTATTATTTTATCTTGCTCAAAAATTATAACTTTATATGCTAAGTTTACTTGTGGACTTTAAAATTATTTAACATTCTCACAATTTATTGCAATAGATGACGTAATTTTTTTTTTCATATTTTTTCTGAAACACGAAGTTCGTATTTCAAAAAGGTTCGTGTATAGCGTCTCTTGTCGGTTACTTAGTTCATAGCAATAAGATCTATCTATTCATATTAAAACTGTATTGCGATGATTCTGTTTCTGACGAAAAATTACAAGAATTTTAACAAAACAAAACGCCTGTCAAATTACCTTTCCCCCCCCCCCCCAACTCAAAACAAAAAAAACATTCTGCTTGTCTATTAAAATATTCTTTGTCCTTTACACCTCTTACTTCACAACAAAAAAATATTTCCACAACCTAATTAAACAAAAGCGTAAAAAATACTGGCTAAACAAAAGCGTAAATCAAATATTAATTTGGTGCAGTCGTGTCACGGCGTGTAATCCTAGGGAACATGACCAATTTAGCTAATGTCATTCATCACGACGCTCTTAGAGGTAAGTACTTTTTTAAAGGCCCTTAAACATGGGCCCCGTTTTAGGCACGAGTAATGTGAAATGATTAAGGTTGTCTACTTTGTTTATTCAGTAATGGATACTACTTGGTTTAGTTTTTATTCAAAAAGGTATTATTCGAAGCTAATATAATATAATATAATACCTTTTAGAGTAGGTAGAAATAACATGTTATATAACTTAATTAACTCCTCGAGTAAATATCGAGGAGCTCCTGACTAAGTAATAACAGCCGCACGGGTCGATCCATCAGGTTAAACTACGCTTGCCGGGGTTGGTCCGTGGATGGGTGACCATCTTTACCGAGACTCCTCCATGCCTCGGAAAGCATGTGAAGCCGTTGGTCCCAGCTGTCATTCGTGGATCTTTGTAGTTACTGGGTTGTGGAGGTCAGGTAGGCAGTCGGTCTATGTAAAATACTGGTATTCAGCTGCATCCGGTTAGAGTGGAAGCCAACCCCAACATAGTTGGGAAAAGGCTAGGCAGATTGATTGATAACTCTACATTTATTTATTAAACAGTTTCATTGAAAAAAAAAATAACAGTTAGAGTTTCAGGTCGTGTCCTATTTAAAAGCGATCTTTGCGCGAATACGCGATCATCGCGCATATAATGTCAAGTTTTGTTTGGAAAACCGTGAAGCGCCCTCACGTTCAGGTTACCGAACAAAAACTGACATACACGCAATGATCGCGTATTCACGCGATGATCGCTTTTAAATAGGACACGCGGTTAGTTAGTATTTTGAAAATATTTTCTTTTGTATTGTGAGCGCTACGTCTCATTTGATAAAGTTCAAAATAAGAGGTCACGGTGGATTAAATACCAAAATAAACTAAGTTACCAAGTTCTAGACGTTTGCTCACAAACATTGTTTAATGTTTTTAAAACTAAATTAAAGAAGATACAGGATTATTATAGCGTCAGCGAAACTTTTTCCTAAAACGGCCTTTCCTCAAAATACCAGCGAGCTAAAACTGGAAACGGTTGCTAATGCTTTGAAATTCTGCGAACAATTTTTCTGCGAAACACGAAAATGAATTTGTTTTAGGCAATTTCAGTTCTCAACGCTGTTCGGGAGCGGATTGTCGAAACTTTGCTTCTGGCCAGATGCTATGAAACTTCGGAATTAAAAATATACTTTGAGCTTTCTAAAATATTTTGTGAACGAGATATATATGGGATTTGAGGCTGCCTTCCGGGAATTCTTCCAGTTGAAAATGTGTATGATAATAGATGTTTATTTAGAATTTTTTTGAGCTCCTTGAAGCTCAAAAAAATTAGCAAAGTTCACGTCGGAATCGCACACGAATGGTTCCATACCACCGTACATTTAACACATATTCTTTTTTAATACAATGTAAAAAAACAATAGAAAAATAAGTTTCCTGTATGGGACCCACTTTAATTTTTAAATTTATTTATATTTTATAATTTGTTGTTATAGCGGCCATAATAGTACACGCTCTGTGAAAATTTCAAGTATCTACCTATTACGGTTCTAAAGATACAACCCTTTGACAGATGAACGGACGGCCGGACAGCGGAGTCTTATTAATAGGGTCCCGTTGGCACCTTTTGGTACGGAACCCCAAAAACAAACTATTTTTACATTCAAAATGTATAAAATCAGCGCACTACCCATATTTTTCTTTCTAAAACAAACATAATATGGAGGGATTTAGTAGTCCTACGAGGAAAAAATGACATTTCATGAACGCAAAGCCAACCTTTGTATGCCTTCATAAAAGAAACGCCATGAGGCAAATAAAAAACAAAGATCTTTTGAACGAGGAATCCCTGCCAGGGTCGGGTTATGTGTTTTAAATGTGTCAAAAGTAAATATTTTTGATGGCAACACCAGCAAAGGTTTTGTTGGATTATCCTTGTTTTTGATGGGCTGTCGTGCAAAAGTTATTTCGTTGACACATTCCTGGCTCATATTTCTGTGAATAGGAATTCTAGGGCAGAATGTTGGTTAATTATAATTGCAGGTGAGATTTATTATCTTAATTTGCTTTTATATTTTTTTTTAAATATAATATATATAATAATAAGCAAATAAATGATGTCTAATTCAATAAAAAATAGAATATTTCTTTACGAAATTGAGTAAGCCCGATAAAAATAAAAGAATGATACTTTATAACGGAGTAGGAATCAGGTAAAAATATGGCAACCCAACCCTACCTGCTAGTTTTTTTTGTGAAACAAACTGTCTAATGGAACATGTCTGTCACACAATAACAAATGCCGGCGTTGTTTTGACGGACATTGACAGATCGACAAACTACAGTTTTATAATCTTTTTACCCTACTACGTCCAAGCAAATATGACAGGATATGAATCACACACGATACATGCTAAAGTCGGACTCCTGTTTTTTTGTTGTTGTAAATGGTCATCTTATCTAAGTCGCCATAATAACAATGTTACCAGCATTGTTGTGTTCCGGCAGTAAGAGGTAAGATAGCCAGTTCCTCTGTGGTAGAGGATTCTGGGTGAAGCTCGCTTCCACCTTCGGCCTGATTATCACTTACCATCAGTTGAGTTCAGGCTAAGAGCTTCTCCGTTGTGGATAAAAAAATTAAAAAATTAGACTTTTTTTTGACAGATTGAGACTGAAATTAGAATGTCTTCTGTCACTTTTTCTTTTATGTTGTCTCTCTCTTGCGCTGTCAACTATTTGGGTAATATAATAATGTACATAATCTCATATTAACGTGTATTCAGGCTAGGTTTTCCGAGCCTGTAGTCCTGTGAAACGCTACCTCTGCCTCCCCCAAATGCAGAGCGACGTATTTATTAACGAAACGCCGCCGACCATTTCGCGGAAAATCCATGCCACAGTTTATAATTACTTGCAGTTGATCAACTGACATATTATATCTTTTTCAGGACTAGGAACACTAATTTGACCATTTAAAATTTATTCTAAAACAGGTAAATTCGGAAAAAAACAGAATATTTTCATCATGCTGAATAAAATGGTCAACCACAGTGCCATCTCTCACCGAAGCTATAGGTGCCCTGGAGCCGTCAAATTAAACATTTTGATGAATCCCCCGCTTTGCAATATGAAAGCATTTTTACTTTACATTGCATGAATAATATTTCATTCTTTATATCCACTTCGTGCAGGACCGTATTTTGTCGTTTTAATCTCGAATATTTTTTCTTTTTTTTATGTTTTTTGTACAGCCAGCTTAAAATGCTCGCTTTTGGGTGCATTATTATCAGTTTATTCAAAAGCTTTTGAAATATTGGGTGAAACTTTTGCAGGATATATATGTTCATCAGAGAATTACAGCTCTCAGTTCTGGCAAGGGGACGTATTTTTTTTTTTAAATAACAATTACTATTTAAAGTTACGTAACGTTAAACAAATTAACTACCCAACTTAAAATGTCCAACTATTCAAACCAAAACTATCATTCTTTGTAAAATGTATCCAATGACTACAACACAGCAAATTGACCAAGGGTGCCGGTTTCTGAGAAACCACACGTGGCAAGTCTTTTTGATCTGCTACTAAAGCGTAGCTAGCGTAGCCGTAGCATTACTACGTCGCCTACGCCGTAGCAAAAGTTCATTCCCTTCCAATAATTTGAGTATCTTCCCTTTGAACGTCGATGGCTCTAAAGTCCAATATAAAGCCACATTGAGCGTCGCTTGCGTGGAATCACTAAGCGTGATTGGCCAATTGGAACGTATCTGAAATACACCGGCAACTGGACACCCTGATCGTAACCACAAACACCTGTTTCGGAGTTCAATACTCAATTCGGCACTTTGCCTCGATATCTATTGGACCGATTGACATACCAATCTGGGACATTCAGGTGCAATATACAAAAGTAGATTGTTTCATAAAAAAAATGATTTTAATGTCGAAATATGATAAAATTCATGATAATGTTTAAAGATACAATACGACGTTAATTTTAATCAATACTTTAGGAGGAAATGTTGTGAAATGAAATGTCCGTCGAGTTTCTTGCCCGTTCTTCTCCATAGGAACCTACTACACTTTGGAATGGGCAACTAGCTTCATCTTTCTGACTGACCGACCCTTGACAATTGAAAAGTGCCTGTAATTGATTTATTTGAAATAAATGTTTGAGTTTCAGATGTTTGAGATACAAACATTACTATTATTAATAGATTTGAGGATTTTATCCCAATTTATTTGAGGTCGGTGCAACCTGTCTTTTTCCTCCATACCTACTTCTCTATTAGTCGTCATCTCGGTAGTCCCCTCTCTCAAACTATATCATCTGTCACACAGACCATCCATCGTATCTATGGTCTTCCTACTCTTATAGCGATCCGCATTCATGCTCAAACCTTTTTTCACGACATTTTCCTTATTCCTCCTTGTAGAAATCGGATAACATGGTATGGTATAGACTGCTCGCAAGATAATTCTGCGCGCAACTATTCGTATGCCGTCGTGTTGTCGTTTATATAAGGTAAAATTAGGTATAGAATTATTTAATTAATTAATATTTATACTCATATCTCTCCTCCCGACAAATTCCTATTTAATAGATACCAATTAATAATTAAAATTCATTCCATCATTCTGATTTTGAATTCTGACACAAAAACACTTCGACATTCCTAAGACGTCACGTTCGGCAGTTTACGACTTCTACGCCAATGACGTAAATTACAAGCAATATTGGCCCAATTATAATCTTGTAGTACTCAGTCAGTTCAAAGTTAGGACAGTTTTGAGCGATAGAGGGGAGATAACAGCTCTCGTTAGGAGTACGTAGGTACCGGGGTTGTGCCGGAGATTGTCACGATCAATTAGTACCGCTTGTCTGCTCTCCCCTTAGGAAGTCAAGGACATGTCGTTATGCTTGTGTGTGTAAAATATTGATATGTCTGAGATTATTAGGTCTGCTGACATATTCTCAAATATTGGTGTTAGTTAAATAGTGAAATTATGTTCAGCAATGGCAGGTAAGAAAATAATTCCGACGGCTCGGTTGGCGTAGTGGTTAAGTGATTGACTGCTGCGCTGCGTTCGCGGGTTCGATTCCCGCACGGAACAAATATTTGTATGACTTACATGTAGTTGTTCCGGGTCTGGCTGTTTGTGTATGTCAGTTTAAATGTTTGTAAACGCACCCACGATACAGGAGAAATTCCTAGTGTAGGGCAACGTTATTTAAAAAAAATAAAAAAAATAAAAATTATAGAATGGAATATATTTATTATAAAACATGAGTATGTACATAAAATAATATGTGCAAGGTCTTAAAATAACAGGTAGATATGCTTGTTTTGCCATCTAAGGCGTACAAAACAACATATTTTTGGTTTAGAATAAACCATAAAAGATTTGAGTCTACAAAACAAATATGTATATAAGGTGCTATAAAAATATCTGCCACGGCTGCAATGGGAGATAGTATTGTGTTTATAGATTACAATAGTAAAGATAAATTATTGATCATGTGTCATATTTTTTTTCATACAAAAAATTGTACGTATAAATTTGCAAGTGTCGAACTAGTCAGCTGTTTTCAGTTTTCATTCACAGAACAGATGGAAAGAGATAGCAGTTGTTTTCATTGACGAAGTGCACTTCGCGCGTAATTTGTGAACCACGTTATGCAGAGTAGAGTCAATGTTTATTTAACTACTTTATTTTCTCAAATTGATTTAACTGTGCCGGGGTACGAAATTTCTTCACTATTGTTATCTTTAAACACAATACTACCTCTCATTAAAGCCGTGGCAGATATTTTTATAGCACCTTATATACATATAGAAACAAATATATCGTACAAGAATAGTCATTTCATCATTCTCTTACCGGTATATCAATATCTCATCACATGATATTGATCGATATTGATATACCATGACAACCAATTTCTATATAACTTCACACTTCCAGACTTCTTCTTTATGATAATACTTATTCTTATATCTATTCGCGTATCACCACACATGCTTCTGTCAAGGAAAAAGTTGTACTTACACCAATGTTATTCCAAAAGGTAGTGTCATTTGTGTACTGGCCCGTGAATATCACTCATGACATTCATGTAATTTTGTATCAAATTAGTATTAGTACGCAGCTACTCATGTAATAATTTCTAGTTAATTGATTCAGGCGTGACTTGGCGGAAATCCATTATGAAATTCTATAGACATAGATGTATTTAGTAACCTTAACCTCTGCGTCCAGCGCTCAGCGTGGCAACACGTCGTGTTCGGGTTCGCGACAAGTCAATAAGGATGATTCGTTGTTGAGAGGTGAAACACGTGTCGATTTCTTACAGGGTTTTTTATGGCTCTTTAGGAATAGTTAAGCCGATAAGGTTACTAAATTTAACTACGTCTATTGTATTTTGTAATAATTTCCATTGGATAGTAATGATACAAATTAATACAAGGACGTCATAATGTATTGTGTCACGAAATACCACCATTATTATAAAGGCAAGATACCTACCACCTACGAAATTATAATCATTATAAGTAAGGATTACTGTTGAATCGATCAATGCCTTTATTCGATGTCAAACGAAAAGGCACTGACGTCATCATTCACACGTAATAAAGGCAGGACAAGGACATATTCTTCGTTGCGTCGTTGGTCTAGTGGTCGCGAGTGCGTTCGAATCCCGGGCCCGGCAAAGTGTTATTGAGTTATTCCACCAGGAATTTCTCAGTAGCGGCCCGTAGTCTGGATTTGTGCCCGGTTGATGGCAATAGGTTCGCCCACTATTACATGGGACATAAACATAACTAGAAATGTCGGTGTACTATAGGTGCAACTCTGCCTAACCCTTTGCGGAATACAGGCATGACGTTATGCTATAAAAAACAAATTCATATCGTCACGAATACTTCCCACCATATCGCAAATAATTAAATTTATTCCGCGGCTCTCGTTAGCAGACTGTTTTACATTTTAATACGATGCACTGAACAGCCCACATTCGAGAATATTCCGACAAAAGCCCTGCACTCATTCGGACGGTTATCATGAACTTATTTTATTTTATATCCAGTCCTTCGTGCTTCAACGGTGCGATTATTTGAAAAGGTATCTCACGGTGAAAAATAAAATCCGAATTGGAAACTGAATGCCTGATAAAAGCAACAGTGAAGAGAAATGAGAGAATTCGACGCAGAATGTTCTAGAATAGTAATGGTTTGTTAAGGCCTGTTCACGATATCGAACGATGCGATTTGCGACGCGACTTTTTTTTTACCACAACGGGGAATCTCTTGGCCTGAATCTCACCTGATGGTAAGTGATGATCAGGCCGAGGGTGGAACCGAGCTCCACCCGGAATCTTCTACCACAGAGGAACTGGCTATCTTACCTCTTATTGCCGGAACACAACAATGCTGGTAACATTGTTGTTATGGCGACAGACTTAGATAAGCTGGTGGTAGCTAGCCAGGCGGACTTAAAACAAACCCTACCACCAACCAAAAACTTACGTCGAGAGAGGCATGGGCCACAAACAACGGGCGTGCCATTATTCTTCATAAAAAATGTATTAACGCGATCTGGCACAATAATACAGAAAGGACAAGCCGTAGGCGCGTCGCTTCTCCATCTGCATACTATTGCCGCGTCTGCGTCCCATTCTCGTCTCATGGTATGCTCTAAACAGCTTCTTTCGCTTGTTTTTTCCGCAATCGCTGTCGCAAGACGCGTTCGCTTCAGCGTGTAGCTCGTGGCCGCGGGGTTATAAGCTTAGTTCAGAGGGGGCGCACCAGACGCGCGTTTGGCAGATATGTGTTTGAATAGACTAAGCAAATCGGTTCTACGTATGGATGAACTTCAAAAGACGGTTCTGAAAACGCACAATAGGAAATTCGTTGACTCAATTTGTAGTGAAGAGTTACTTTTGCATCAGTGTAAAATTTTACTTAAGATTGCATATACTTTGTATTTCGTATGTAAGGGTAAGACTGGCTGTTACACTTTTAGGCTTCTGACTACCCGCAACGACCGCAAACATCTACGAATGACAGGACCAAAGGCTTAACGTGCTTTCCGAGGCACGGATGGGTCTCGTTATTTAATGGGAACCAAAAAGCAAGTCTAAATGAGCATGATGAAATTATCGTAAAATTAATAGAGAATTAGTTTACATTTATTTAACAGACCGCCGTCCCAGAATGTTGTATAGACATTAACGAAATTCATAAATAGTGGAAGTTGGGAACCCTTTTCAACGCCGACTACATAACCCCGAAGCTTCACTTCAACATAAATTAGTGTTGGTTAACTTATAGTAACCATATTTATTTAGGTGTTTAACATTTTGCCCCCGTATTACGTGGGCAATATAAATATTTGCTGCAAACATATTGGTTTTCGAAAATGTGTGGTAATACTGAAATATTCCAGTACAAGTTGTACCTTGTAACACCGTCTGTATGAAACTTTGATCAGTAAAAAGTACCTTCTCATTTCATTCATCTACACTAATAAAATATACAGAGAAAATATTTTTAGTTTTGTTTGTAACGAATAAAATCAAAACCAACTGGACCGATTTAAAAAAATATTTCATCTGTAGAATGCTATATTATCACTAAGTAACATAGGCTATAATTTACAAAGTTATCACGTGCTACAAAGACATAGAAATGTATAATATTTATATGTAAATGCTTGTACCTGTACAAAATGTATTGTATACTTAATAATATATTAACCATTATCAATTTTTTTAATGGCTAACTGGTCCGCGGTCCCAGTTTCATAGTGGGGCGAACAACCCCTAAACCAGAATAGAATACTCTTTATTATGTACCTACACCATATTGATTCAAGATATACCAGCAACCAACCAATCAACCAACCAATCAATCAAACCAACCAACCAATCAATCAAACCAATCAATCTATTTTCATGCCAATTTTAGTACGTACTTCAGCTGTGAAAGCCTACGTAGGAACTTAGCAGACTGATGCACTTTTCAATAGATCTAATTGCATTGATTACGTCTCCATCCTTCAAGTAGGTACTATACAAGTTCTTTAGTTAAAAAAGTGTAATGAATACAGCCGTATGGTCATATCAAGGGTTTATAAATATTTTGTCTGGATGGAAAAATATGAGCCAACTTACTGTCTTCTTCCTGCGACAAGAGGTAACTAAATAACCATAGATAGCACTTCTTAGTTTTGCAAAACATCTCACTTCGAAAGTCTATATCACTACACAAACACTCACACACATCATGATATCACTGTGTTGATATCACTTTATAAAACAAAGTCCCCTCACCGCGTCTGTCTGTCTGAACGCGATAAACTCAAAGACTACTAAACGGATTTTTATACGGTTTTCACCAATGGACGGAATGATTCATGAGGTGGGCCCAATTCTGAAGTCCACCCAGACGAAGGCGCGGGCAGCAGCTATTTATAAATATAAATCCATACTAATTAGATTCAGAGATTGAGATAAATTTTTTGCTGAACTGGGCCTTTTTGGGGCAGCCGTGGGGCACACTCCCCGCTAATTTCTTACATCGAACTTTATACTTTTTATTATATTTTTTATTTTATCCTTTTTTTGTGTGTACCTTGTTAAATAAATGTATTTTCTTCTTCAGATACTAATATTATAATACTCTATCTCTCCACCTCTGCCCAACCCTTCGGGGAAACAAGGCGTTTTATGTTGTCTCTCTCTCATATTTAACTCTGTCTGTGTATTTGTTAAATTCGGCATACAGACAGACCTGTGTTAGGACATAGGATACTTTTTATCCCGATTGTATATTCCTGTACGACAATTTCCGACCTAGACGTCGTGAAGACGAGAATTAAATCTTATTATTATTTAAGCCAACTTGCTGTAAGCAACATAATAAAAATCCATTTCTTTCAAAATCAAAATCAAAATATTTTATTTCACATAAACCTACATGGGCACTTATGAAACGTCAGAAACTAGGTGCAACGTTCCAATTGGTCGTTTCATATGGAGAAGGCATAAAACTCCACGGTTACTCTTCTGTAGATTCAATTTTCATATTACAAAAGAGAGCAATCCGCGCGATCTATAAAATGGGTCCTCGTGAGTCCCTTAGAAACAAATTCTAAGAAATTGATTTAATACCAGCTTTAAAACAACAAAATCCCAGCATATTTTTGTATGCTTGCTAACAAGCCCAAACATTCCACTCCATCCGACCCGGGCATTGTGCGGGCAAATAACCCGCGATTAAATAAACGATTTATGTGTGCCAACCTTCAAACACACCGATCACACGACAGATAAATCTATCTATACTAATATCCTATACCTATGCGAAAATCTGTAATAATTTTCTGTCTGTTATAATATTTTCACGAAATGTTTCGATGTAAATTGGCACACAAGTAGACAATGACCTAGGTTAGGATTAGGACATAGGATACTTTGAGATAATTTTCTACATATACGCGGGCCAAGCCGCGCGTAATAGCAGTCTTTGAATCAGTCAGAGAATTGTTTGTATTAAAGGTTGGTAACAATATTCATTATCATAAAGGGGCTCGTGGCTAAGTAATAACAGCCACACGGTTCAATTGATCAGGTTAAGCTACGATTACCGCGGTCAGTACATGGATGGGTGACCATCTTTACGTACCGAGATTATTCGTGTCTCGGAAAGCACTTTAAGCTGTTGGTTCCGGCTGTCATTCGTGGATCTTTGACAGTCGTTACGAGTCGTCAAAGCCCGAAAATCTTACCAAGAAGTATCATATAACCCAGTATCTATAAATACGTTGTGGAGGTCAGATCGCTCCATGTAAAATACTGGTATTCAGCTGCATCCGGTTAGACTTGAAGCCGAACCCAACATAGTTGGAAATAGGTTAAGCAGATGAACAATTCATCATCATTACTATTTTCCTGCCCTTATCCCAATCTATTTGGAGTCAGCACCACAGAAAGAAGAAAGACAAAGACAATACATTTATTTAGCACACACTAAACGGCACACAATATTAAACAGTAGATAAAAAAAAGTGTAAAACACGATGCATGAAGTTAGCAGGAAAGTGTGCCTCACGGCTGCGCTAAAAAGGCTCAATTCAGCAAAAATACCAGACAACTTCAAGTGCCTGACGCTGATGGTTTTCAACATGTCTTCTTCATCCATACTTCTCTATTAGTCGTCAATATATAATACCTGAGGGTATTCAAAGGTTGGTAACAATTGAATATTCAAAATGTCTCGATATTGGAAACGTGTTTCTTTGAAGTTATCAATCAATATGAGATAACGTGAATTTCAGAAAATCTGAGCCCTGTCCCGTTTTTCTGATTTAGTCGTCCATTTAAATGAAGGCGTCTAAAGTTATGGCTGGTTCAACCGAGGTGAAGTCGGACTTCAGAATCGAACGCACACATTTAAACTGATAAAATTTTACGTAGACTACTGGAAGTATGAAATAGTCTCTCAATCCGATTTTATCGGGAAATCAAATGGAAAGTAAACGAGAAAAATATGAATCAGAAATAAGGAATCGTTGGCACCGACCGACGATACACTTTTTTCTTGAATGTTCATTTTTGCTTGTTTTTTTTAAGTGCTCACTAAGCTGTATAATGTTATGGGAAAATAAAGTTTATTGGTTGAGTTTAACTTGCTATGAAATGAAATCGTGTATTCTGTAAACAGAATACTACTAATCACTTTTACCCGTCATATTAATTTACTAGGTCGTCGTTTCGTAAGAAGTCTGCGTTTCCTATCTGACAACTATGAGAAAAAAAGCCGAAACAATCTCAGGCGTTATAAGGCACACATAAGTTTCTACCACCCCACCCTATGATTATAGGTTTGCCCCCTTACCACGTCTGCTTACCCCTTCGGTAAACACAGGCGTGATATTTGTTTAATCTGCTAAGCGTTATAATTATAACAATTTCTCCATTGACCGTTTGTTCTAGAAATCCATAATTATATTGCTTAAAAGTAAGGAGACGATTAAACGTCAAAAATGTATATAAGAATATCAACCGTATATTTTTTAACACTAGTGCTTATTTTCTATGAATTTAAATTATTAATAATTATTATAAATTAATCCCTAAATGTTTACCCATTAATGCACTTAGGACATCCCACTAATAGATAGCTAAATCTACTAACTAGATAAACCCGTAATATCCTCGCTTGGTTAGCGGATCGGTTGATGTCGCTCCGCCATCCGTATCTAATCCTTAGGTCGCTTATTACCAGACTCGGGAAACGATTGGATGTAATATTACTATATTATGTGATACTGAATTATTGGAATTGTCTTTCACTGTCGAGATAAATTGTAAGGTTTTAAATAATCATCTTTTTAGATTCTGATAAAACGTAGTCGCTTTCAAACCAGCCAGTCCTAAATAATTTTCATATATTTTTTGGCGTTTGGTCTTTGTTTTTTTTTATTATGCTCAAACTTGACAAAACAATGCATAGGTTCTTGAATTAAACAGTAAGTAGATGCCCTTTGGAAGCCCACTGACAAGTCAACGTACATGTCATAAAAAGTATTTAAAAAAAAATAGGCTGTCACGGAGTTATAGTTGAATTTTTAAATTAATTGTAGTATCACAAAATAAAAAATCGTAAACTGTAAAAAATTATAAACTATTTATAAAAATATAGCTTTTGTGGAGTTTAATCATTAAAATTTCATAATTAGTAAATAAAAAAATATGCTTTCATGGAGTTTTATTTGAATTTATTAGTATCAAAAATTTAAATTTCATTATTTGTATTTTTTTATTATTGTGTTTTAACTGCAGGCCAAGCACAATACGACATAGTCAAAGCTGATACAAGCTGGTCAACAGATATACTGTCAACATAAGCATGTCGGTGACGCGAACCCATATGTTTGTCCCCTACCAAAAATCGCTCAACGCACCTAAAGTTTTCACTTTAACAAATAGCTTGGCTTCGAAATTTCTGCTGCAAAAATACAGTCAGAATAAAACCTCCTTTTAACTCAAACTCATTCGTTATTTTTTTAAACCACCACGTCCCAACGCAGCCCCACATTAACATTCAAGAAATATAATCACACCAACCCTTTCTTGAGACCTGGACTTCTTTTGATAAAAGACAAAAGAAAATCATATAGCAGTTTTTTTTCTTCAGCAGTCTAGACGTGTTGCAATAAAACATGTCTGCCCTAAGTCTGGCTATGCCAGGGCGTTACAATATAATGCGTGTATGTAGATATGTCAACGCGTTTTAATCTATGGAGGTGAGACGCGTGTCTTCACGCTTCGTCTGAACCTGGCTTTAGAATTATAATGATGATAAATGCGTGTGTTAGAACGATGTTCTGTTTTTAAATTTTGATTTGCAGATGTTTTATACTTCTGTGCTTAACTCGACGTTATTTATGATTATTGTTTTAGAATACGTGCCAAAGACAAAATTAATCGATTTCTTATAACTTATAAGTAATCCAATTCCGACAGGTGCCTCTTCAAATGACGATTAATTTGAAAACGAAGCAATCGATGGTGAATAATTAAACATAATTATACGACACCATTTCTGTGCCTACCTACAGAAATGGTGTCTAATAATTAAACACGTAGGTAAGACACCATTTCTGTAAGTACCTACAGAAACAGTATCATAAGATAAGTGATTAATTCTTCACCATGGATTGCTTCGTTTAACCAATTTATCAATTGTGATACATAAACTACCGCCTCAGAATAAATTACGAAATAATCAAATTAATAAAAAAGTAAGTAATTCTTGGTAATTTCAGCAACTCTTGAAAAATTTAAACAGTCGTAAGCAAAAAATATGTAGGGTAGTGAATCGCCAAGTTCGCTGTAAAAATGTAGTTGGATACTCCGTAGCTTAATTATCTACCTACCTTCCACGTATTTTATCAGCTCGGATCACCTCATATTTTCCAATGAAATACTAATTGGAAAAGTTCAGAATTAAGAAGATTGTTTTGTCCATGTACCTAATTAAAATGTATTCCACTTGAAATTGTATCTTACACCGTCTTACTATAAAATCGAAAACAATTTGTTTTCACAGCAACTCTAATTTACACCCTATAAATTACGGTAGACATGGCAGCGTACAAATGAAGAACGATAATTCGTAGTTTCCACGTCTTGCTGAAACTAATTAATTGTAAGCACCCAAGGGAAAAATATACGCCCCTAAAAACTGTCGAGGCGTGCACGAGCTAAAACTTTCCAAAATCAATAAACTGTATAAACATTCTAAGCAGACATTAATGTTTCTTTCGACGTTACACACACACGCACGCGGTTACGTTCATTCGTAAATCGTATCCGACGTACACCAACACGTCGGACGAGCACGTACAAAAGGCGCGCTATCTCAAATCTAATCATCCCTTGCTAGTTTCCAAAGAACTTATTACTATTAATTTACATTCTAGTACTCACAGTCGGCTGATAGCTGGTGTTATCCAGAAAAATCCGGTTTTCGCGTTCTCTTCGCGTCCACCGCGTTTAGAGGGAAAAACACAGCGGCAAAGCGCGACGTAATTTATGCAACTGTCACAATATCACTACAACACAGATCGCAAATAAAATGTATATGGTTCTTTGATTTTTATGGGAGTTCGGAAACGGTAATTGCACGGTGAGAAGGATACGCGCGACTTGGCGGCGTCAATACGCGGACTGAGCGGCCATGACAGTTTCGGCTGGGGTGCGGTGCGCCTGCGCGCTGTGACCACCACCTTAAGGTCATTCCCCATTGTTCACCTCGTGATGAGGGTACGAAATTGATGCCAGCTTCAATTCCAACTGAAGAAACCTTTTTAAGTTTCCAAATCCTTTTTCAAAATGGCTGATTTAAAATGGCGGGCCTCGTTAGGAACTCTAATCTGTTCTTTTATGATGTCAAATCGTTTCAAATGTCATCGTTGCATGTAAAAGCCCTGTAATGAATTTTATTAGATTGTGTTGGCCATTGACTTGGCTGTTTAATTTTCTGATATTTCAGGGTGAACATTTTCTAAGAGCAGTTAAGTATGTATGTAGGTATACTTATGCTGGCATGGCGTGAAAAATTTTCACTCACAGAGAGATGAACTTTAAGTAGCATTAATGATTAATGCCTCCGCGTTTCTTGAAGCTACAAGTAGCAGTGTTGTGTTGGGATTAAAATATAAACGAACTTGAGTGATATATGAGGTATATATTATATAACCGGTGTTCTTAAAGTGCTAACTTATATGAATTTGATAGGATAAACATTTTCAAATCTTTTGCTTCCAAAAATCCTCAATATGCCATTCCGTACTTGATCTCCTATTTATTACTATAGTATCTCGTATTTTATGTGCCCAATGACATCAATCTCATTGGAAATAAACTTCAGATTAATCTTTCAATCCACAAACAAACCTGTATCCTTCGCAAGCAAACTATCATTCTCCCACAACCCTTAATATTTCACACGTCCAATGTCTCTTATGAAAAATAGGACAAGAAAAAACCCAAAAGGAGATGTAACAGCGATCCGTATAACTGTTATAAGTCATGACGTGACAAATAACGAGCGAGCCGAAGACGGGTGAACACAATCAATCAAACTTGGGTTCCTATAAACCTTATAAGGGAGTAACTACTGGCATACAAGAACATAAATATACCTAAATATAACAGAAGAAGGAAAATTGGCACATCAAACTGTTAGAAAGAGATTCTGATTCAGAGAAATGAGGAACAAGCTGTGAACGATGTTTTGAATAAGAAGATGGTTATGGGTGTAGAAGAAGAACAAAGAAACAAGGGATTGGATTCAGTGGAAAATGATATGACTAGAAAGAGAGGACTACTGATATGATGACTGAATGGAAGTAAAATTCTTGCAGCGGCAACCCCGAATAAAATGGGATAAGGGCAGGAGAGTGAAAATTGAAACTGCATGCTACACAGATATGAGTGACAAAGACGAAGCTTTAAAAACCTTAAGTTTTTCTTAAATTCTACATATAAGTCGCGTAATGTATATTTTTTGTGAATAACCCCTTATAGTTCACCCGGTTACAGCCGCCCACGAGACGTAGGAGGCATGGAGACAGATACAATTGGAACATTCAATTGCCAAGATGAAGGTTATTGTATCGGTAGGCCACGCCGGCGTAATTATACGGACAGCGGGTGGCAAATAATGCTACCGAGGGTTCCCGCCTTTCAATACGTACACAAAATGAAATAAAACCCCCGAGGAGAGCTTTTTTTCTTTTGAATAATCTGAAAACAGAATTCGCATTTTACTTTTGTTACTCTTAAATTGGTGCTTCGGAAGGAAAAAATGTTATAATGGAATTTTCATTACAAATAATTTACTGGAAATCGGACCCATTAGAACTTTGAGGTCTCAAATGATTCTTTATTTACGTTCATCAACAAGCTATTGATAAAATTGTTTGTAATTTTATATTATTCTGACCTTCTGAACCTACGCAGTACCGAGCAAATGCCAGTATTCGTAAGTTTCCATGTAATTTGTAAATATAATTTAATAAATCTACACAATCCCTTGGGAAAGTTGGTCGCCCGCTAGGTTTTTGTTGTTCTACTATTTCGCTAACTTTTCAAGCCTGTGTTCTGGACTTTAAACCAGAAATAATTAATGTTAAAACTTGCGCGTGGTAAGCACGTTGTTATCAGTGAAACACAACTTGTATAATGGGTCGGGCATGCCTAATACCTTGCTCAAGTGCTAAAGCCTCGTCTAGACTACATGCTGGCTCTCAGGCGGATAAAATTGTACCGTCTGGGATCTTTTGTGCTTAAACAAAAGGCGGCGATGAGGCAAGGAGGTGTTGTGGCTCTCGAGTAGTTTTAAGTATGTGAAATTACAACTATCTAGGTAAACCTACGCATAAGCTTGACGTACAGGCATTCTTGGGATCTCAACTGCGGGAAGTCGTGAAGTGTTGTTATGAGAGTTGTTGTTCTAGTTATTTCTGTTTCTGCGTGGGAATTTCATAATCCTGAGGGGCAATTCCCGTATTTTTTAGAACGTTCGCATTCGTATATATCATTCGCAATCTGTCAAAAATACAATCAATTTACCAACATTTTTGACAAGTTTGACAGATTGTGACTTAAATGTGAAAGGTTTTTATTTACGAGAATATTGGCCTTCAGATGTTAAAATGTTTAACTTGCCTGTTCCAGATGTCGTTTTTGTCTTTAATTTCTCAAAATTATTAGCAGTAATATTTCCGCCACAAAACCGACAGTTAAGTAAGACACGAAAACATCTCATAAATATGCAAATATCTAGCCTGTTACACAGATACAATCCGTTGTTCACGGAATCTAAGCACGCAACGAAATCTGCACTCCATCGATTTTCCCATAAAATAGTTAATATATACCAATTTTAGTAGGAAAGCCGTTATCTGAAACTATAATTTAATGTAAATTAATTAAGGATAAATTGTATAGTGGAGTTGTAATCCGAACTATGATTGTTATCAAGGGGAGGTCAGCACTCAAGGGTGAGCTGAAACAAACGACGTCTGGGAAATGATGACCACTCAAAGATATTGTTGGGGGGACAAAGTGGGGATACTTAACATTGGAACTTAGTACGGCGTTGTATTCATTGACTTTTATATTGTCTGATAAATAAAATTGTTTCGTTTTTGTAGGAGGAGACTTGATTAACGTTTTTAAACTCTACGTAAGGTATTTTCGGAAATATCGATTACAGACGAACATGATTATAACCTCCTCCTTTTTTGAAGTCGGTTAAAAATATCCCCGTCATCCTGCGCCTACAACTGTGATATTTCTTGATAACAATAATTATAATATCACTCCTTTTACGTTGACAGTCATTCTTAGGGGTGCTAGACACTTTTTCTGTACGGCATAATACGGCAGAACTGGGCTTCAAAATCAAATAGCTATTTTGCTTGCGCGATGCAGGATTTGTGTGACGTCAGGTCTTTGATGCGTAGTTTGCATGTGGTGTTTAGATGCCGCCACAATACAATGTTCGTGAAAAATCGTCGAATTGTGTCGAGCCGACCCGAACATGATTCAGCATCTACCCGCCGCCCCCGATCGGATTTTGTCGATCGGCACGAGCCGAATGAAAGCTGAAAATGTGTAGTCATTGCTTCGGGCTAGCTTTGTTGAACAAATACTGCCGAATTGAATGAGCTAACCCGAAAAATTGTGCATCACGCCTAAGGCTCCATCCGTAACAAAAAGCTCTTTCTGTTTGTAGGTACCTAATATTAATTAATTGATTTTACCAATCAATGGAATATTACACTAAGACTTCCAAGTTCTTCTTAGAATATTGTGCCAAAATAAACCAGAATTAAGTGGTATTTGATTAGGTAAATTGGACAAGTCTGAAGGACTCGGTTTGTAGAGAATATAAGTAAATTTTCTGAGAGACAGAAATTTTCTGAGGTCAGGTATCATTTAACTAATTAGTAACTGACACTAGTAGGTAAACACAGCTTCTATTAGATTTATTCTCTGAATAACTCGCAAACCATCGCATTCTAAATATAAAACGAGTATTTCAGTATGCTTATGTAATTAAAAACGCTTTGAACGTAAGCGAACAGTTATTAATTTATATTTATGACCAAAAATAAATGTATCTTAATAAGATAAAATATGATTGCTTTCGCCGAACTTGACTGGGCCCACGCGCGTTACTTCGAAAAGTAAAAATAGAGACATAACATCGTGCCTGTTTTTCCCGACGGGTTAGGCAGAAGTGTACTAGAGTAGGTACTACAACAATAACAGTAACAATAGATAGGTAGAAATTCTTTGTAATTTTACCAAAATACCCGCGAAATGTTGAGTTTTTTTTAGATTTTTAATACGTATTCTTTATGGCACCTCTTTAGGTCATGAGATATCCAATTAACAATATTTATTTGGCCAAGGTCTTAAAAAAAATGTAAAACTGATTCGAAGTTACAATGTATTCTACACTTATTATATTTGTATAATTATTGTACCTAATAAGTTGTATACAAAATATTGTAAAACATTTTAAAAGAGTAGGTAACGGCGGAGTTTCTTGCCCATTCTTCTCCATTCGTAGTTTCGTATGGAGAAGAATGGGCAATGGCTTTTGTTAGGGGCGACTAGAATCAATTATATTTTTTGTAATATCTTGTTGTAATGAATTTGTTGTTGTTGTATGACGTTTAGAAGTACCTACCTTATATTTGAAATAAATTATTTGACTTTTACTTTGACTTACGTCAAGATTTCACATTTGCAATCACATCATATGTATGTTGAAATTAAACTTCGAAATCCAATGAATGATTCAACCAATGACCACGGTCTTAACACTCGGTCGGTCCACCCCTACGTATACCTTAACTATTAAGTAAATTAACCACTAATTCTGCTATAAATCTGTCTGTGCACTCCCTGTAATAGGGGTGGGTAACCCCTAGTGTACCTACCGTAGGTGGATTCGTGCCACAGTATAAATAAGTAACAGTATTATATCTGCTGTTGCGTACACTGATATGTATACCGAGATTTCGAAGCGCGTCGTTTCGTCAGTTTTCTATGAAAATATAATACTGTTACTTATTTATACTGTGCTCGTGACCCATGTGTATAGTACTTTTATTCCGGCTTGCACGACAATGTAAACAAGGGACTAATAATAAAGTGTGTCCGTCTTTTACCTGTTTGATTTTGAGTTGGTTTGATCATAACTTTCAATTTTCTACCTCGATCCTTTGTTTACATTTTCGGAAACCAGGCAATGAAACGTATAATACGACCTTCGTCGTGAGTTATGAAGATTGCCCCCACAAGGAGCACCTGTGATAAAGCACGCGGCCCATTTGTTTCGTTATTTGAGAACCCCTGGCTGGTTCCCTGTCATATGGAGAGGCCATGGCGGGTTATGAGTCGATGTTATAGGTTCATAATAGTAATGCAATAAATATAATAGAATAGAAATACTCTTTATTATGGACTCTTTATTGTGTTCTGTTTTGTATTATGTTGGAATATTGGATTATTTTGATGCCGAAGTTGGTGTGCAGAAAAGATTTTTGTATCTGAGAAAATCAGTCTTACCAAGGGTTTTCGTGTTACCCAGTAACTGGGTGGTGGAGGTCAGATAGGCAGTCGCTCCATGACTTTCTTTCTTTTTCGTGTGGTTAGTAACTCTATGTAAAATACTGGTATTCATCTGCAAACGGTTAAACTGGAAGCCGACCCCAACATAGTTAGCAAAAGGCTAGGCAGATTGATATCGAGACAAGTTAAAATGAAAAAAAAAAAATATCCCCGACACAAACAAAGACCTCCAAAAGAAAAAAAACACCTCCAATGACCACCACAATTCCAGGTGATGCTGTAGTATCGGACCTGTGGAAGATGCGCACATCCATTAATCAACTAGAAAAGAGCTGATAATATTCAAACGGCTGAACCGATTTTCTTGAATTGTAGCTAAGAACACTCTCGATCAAGACACCTTTCAAACAAAATAATAATAATCAAAATCGGTTCAGCCGTTTGGGAACTACGAGGAAACAAACAGATACACACGTTAAACTTTTAACACCCCTCTTTTTCCGTCGGAGGTTAAAAATGTGGTTCATTCATAATATTAAGATCTCGGTGAGTAACTAACTAGATCCAATGTTAGAAGAACTTTCGAGCACCCTTAAACTAAATAAGATATTTCGTAAAAAAATACCTATTTATATGTTCTAATCAAGATCAAAGCTAACTTTTGCTTTAACATTCAAATTGGCACAAAATAATTAGGTTTCGTACCAAATAAAACGTGTATTAAATACGTTGGGACCTATTTTATTAGTGAAACTGTCGTTATTCGTTACCGAGCAACAGTTGGATCGATATAGAAATACGAGTGGGACGAGTTATATCCATAAATTGCGTCGTCTGTCGGGCATTGTGAGGTGAACTTATATAAAAGTGACAGCATGGTTGGTGTTACAAAACTTAAGAAACAACAGACTGTGTATTTTGGACATCCCTTTCAATTTTGGAAGGTGAGTTTCTTTTATTATTACTTATTTATTAGCTTCTAATAAAAGACAAAACAAGGTAAGGCAGGGAAGGCAAGGATTGCAGTGCGGAGAGCATTGCATGGGACTCTATTACATGGGACTTAAACATAACTGGTGAAATGTGGGTGTACCTACTATGGGTATACCTCTGCCTAATCCTTCGGCGAAACAAGGCGTGATGTTATGTATGTTATTAGCTTCCGCCAGCGTGATATCTTTCTAAACCATAGCCTATGATACTCGGTGATAATATAGCATTCTACTGGTGAAAGAATTGTTTAAATCGGTCCAGTTGTTTTTGAGTTTATTCGTTACCGCTTAACCGCCTCTGTGATCTAGTGGTTAGACCACCTGTCTCAGACCCAGAGGTCCCGGGTTCGATTCCCAGTGGGGGCAAAATTTTCTGCTCGGTTTGGTTGGTGGTAGGGCTTGTTTTAAGTCCGCCTGGCTAGCTACCACCATCTTATCTAAGTCTGCCGCCATAACAACTGCAATGTTAAAAGCATTGTTGTGTTCCGGCAGTTAGAGGTAAGATAGCCAGTTCCTCTGTGGTTGAAGAGTCCGGGTAAAGCTCGCTATTTTTCTAGTAGGTACTCAAACCTCAGTTGGTGCAATAGACTTGTTGATCCATATAACAAACAGGATCGATTGGCGTCAAAAAAAGTTTTTGTGAAAACTGCCCATTTTCTTTCTGAATGTGTTTTTTTTTCAAAATCTGTGAATACAAATCAAAATTTCCCCATCTCAACAATTCACCCTACATAGATATCGATACCCAACACGTCTGCGGAGTTTCGCTAGCTAAGATTGATCGTGCGTTACGCAGTAAGGGTTCTGATCTGTCTATAAAGATAAAAAAAACTAGAAAGATTGGTGAAGATAAAACACACACATCTAGTAATTATAAGTGGTTCCGAAAAAAGTCCTCTCACCAAGCAATAAACTGAGAATACATAATGACGAAGATTAATGAGTTTTCTAAATTAATTAATCGTTTACGCATTTTAATTACTCTTAATACTAATTAATATCGAGCCTACATTTTAACAAATAATTTTTCATTTTGTGCGCGTCATCGTGGGATCGATCCCTCAATGTTTGCGCTCTGAGATCGAGTTTTTAGGGTTCCGTAGTAAACAAGACCCCCCCCCCTGCCAGCTAAATGGTAAGTTCTGGATCAGGGAAAAATTTACAGCAGTAGTATATATATAACGAAATTAAAAGGAAAACTATCACAGCTAAGTAGGCTCTACAAGTTAACGAGTAATTATCGACCAACTTACATTTGCAGTTGCAAAAACATTTTCTCCCATATATTTTGTATGGGAGAACATGTTTTTCAACTACAATGTTAAGTTTGTTTCTTGGGATAAATTCATCCCAGCTACGGAACCCTTCATTGTGCGTGGTCCGACACGCACTTGGCCGGTTTTTTAAATATATTTTGCCATGAAGTGTAGGTAAAGGGGGGAAGTGGGGACAGGGGTAGTTTTAGGGGTTATCAGAAGCCCAAAAGTCTGATAACCAGTTTTACCATGGGGTATCGTCTTACCCAGTAACTGGGTTATGGTCAGAAAAACAGTCGTTCTATGTAAAATACTGTTATTCAGGTCCATCGAATCCGGTTAAACTGGAAGCCGACCCCAAAAGGATGCATGCATGTCTTACTTGCGGTGAAAGTTAACTCAAATCAATTGACCACTCCTCTTTTTCTAACTTCACAGGAACGACAGAGAAAGGAAATGAAGACACTGGTCGACGTAGAAGATATGAAGAAGATGACTGACGTCGTGGACTATGATCTAGTACATTTACAAAAGTAACTATGAACCTTATTGCAGTAAAGAAAGAAAGAATATAAGTTTATTTGCGGCAAACATGACGCAATGAAAAAAAAAAGTTCACGATTATAACAAGTTGGGGGAAAATATGTGTCACATCCACGCAAAACGGCCATCGCTCAGCATAATGCTGCGACCCTATGCGAGACAGAGCCCAAGCGCTGGTTTATGATTTCCACTAAACCGCTCGCATCGCATCGGATCGGAACGGATTTTACAATCTATAAACGATATTAAATCGTGTACATAGTCTATATTACGCCACGCACAGCAGCATGACCGCGGGCGACATATTCAACATGCGATCGTAGCCGAAAGTATGCTGCGACGCGCGATCGGCTCCGTTCGCATGATGTCGTATCCGATCGTATCCTTTCGGCTGCAACACGGTAGGAATGAAACTATTTGACTAGGCGCAGAAACGGATACGTACGCAAGCGACGGTACGGAGCCGATCGTATACGAAGACATCCTGCCGGACGCGATCCGCTGTCGCCGTATCCTTTCCAATCCGATGCGATGCGAGCCGTTTGGTAGAAATCATCCTTTAGTCTCTCCAACTAAAGCTTTTAAGAACGCAACTTGTATTTGCAAAAACGATTTACCTTTACGAAGTCTAGACTGAAATATAATGAGTTTTACGACTTTAACTGTCTAACTAATGGGCAGAAGACATGACAATGCAAAATTTTAGAATTTCTTTAAATATAAACGCCATTTCAGATAGTTATCTAGTACCAACTTACTGTGTTACACTTTTCAGACTTGTAATCAATAAAACTGGCGAAAAAGTCAAAGAGTTGTTCAACCAAGAAGAAATAAACCTCTGACACAGAAGAGAAAAGCTAAAACTGCTGCTAGAACAAGAAGAAGAAGCGTTGATACAGGAACTGGCGATGAAACAGGAGATGGAAGAATGTGGATACTGTACGGAGAAAGGAAAGAAAAATAAAGGTTATCAGGAAGATATTGAGAAGGAGAAGATTAGAGAATGTCAGAAGGCTTTGGAGAGGGAGAAAATGTAAGTATTTTAATGTCGTAAGAGTTGGATGGAGTACGGTAAGGCGGGCACAAGCTTATCACGACAGTCTTTTTACCGGAATTCTCAAAAATGCCACCTCTAGGCACCCGTGATTTGCATAGATTAATTTTCTTGAGTAATTACTTGGTTACGTTTAGGTTTTTTCTCCCTTTTCGAGACTAAAGCAAAACAACTTAGTAGTAAAATCTTATCGATAAACTTTTTTCATTTAGCAATTCCCGCTATAACTGTACTGTCTAGCGTAGCAACAAAATTCATATGAGCTGATTTGATATTTATTAATTTATATATACTTTATTGTACACCAGCAAAAACATAGCAAAACATAACAATAATTACACTATAAAACATACAATGGGCGGCCTTATCGCTTTCTGCGATCTCTTCCGGCAACCTTACTCATTCTCTACCATTCAACCAAGAGTGGTGAAAAGATAAAATGGCAGATGCTCTGATTGAGAGGATATATATAATAGTCTAGAAGTTCTGCGAACAAACAATTTTTTTTGCAACAATACTAAACAAAGCTTAACTTAACTTATACAAAGCTATAAAAATTAGCTAATAGGTTTAATTGGCAAAGGTAACGCTGCAGCCGAGTTTTCTGATGAGAAGGTTGTCTCAGGTGCTCCATCAATCAAACAAATTCGAGAAGCTATATTCTGCTCATCAGGCCGAAGATCCTCATCAGATCTTCACCAAATTTTTATGAGATAAAAAAAGAACTAGGTATCGAAATGAGATCTCATACTAGCATATCATAGAGATATCCAGTAGCCCCCTTTTTGCCCCTTTTTGGAGGAAGTTCCCCTCCAATTAGAAATCCCCCACGACAAACAATATCTATAAAGTCCTGCATACCGAGTTTCGTCCAGATCGGTTGTAAAATGCGACCTGTAAAGGAGTAACAAACCGACAGAGGAAAGCAAATTTTGCCAAACTCGAACTGCCAAAGAACTGCTTCACAGAGACGCTTTGCTCGCTCAGTCATAAAAAAAATATTGCAAAGATATCATATTGACGTAAAATAAATAAAATAGGTACACAAGTACATAGTACAGTACAGTATACAGCACATAGTATATAGTATAGTACAGTAGTATATACAGTCCCAGGTTTTCAAATAACACGTTTACAATATTAGTTCCATTACGTAAATCACAAAGTATACCATTTACTGTAAACAGCTAAGTAAAGCAAACAACGCGAGCGGCGCAGTTGGCTCGACGCCCACTACGTATGGCAATAACGTATTTATCCTAAAGAACTGTGCTGGAAACGGAATAGTTTAATATAATCTAGATTTCAGCAAAAATGGTTCGCTTTTATGCAGATTAGGAAAACAGAAACGCACAATAATGAAATTGTTTATTAAATACTGGAATAGCCGCTAGGAGTAGAAATAGTTTGTCCAGGTTTAAGTTAAAAATGTGACCTAGAAACTCTCAAATTAAATGGTTTAATTAACATAATCCTGACTCGGATGGTTTTCGGACAGTTATATATTAATTTATTACGGTCAATCTCGGTTCCTTTGTGATAGGATGCTTAAAACACGTTCCAACTTCTGACGTAGATTATGTTACCACCATGACCGCGTTACCTCATATTCCAGATGAAATCTCAAAGAATTTCATGGCTTTCACCTATAAAATTAAAGAAACCTCTTGATTTTTTAACACTTTAAAGGACACTAAACGCCCTAATACCAATAAAACTTCTAATGTGTCTCGATGTGTCCGCTAACCGATTAACATAGATTAAACTTGGAATTTTACTTCATGGTTTCAGAGCAAAAGGCATGCGATGTACGAAGTCAGACGAAAGACGACTCAAAGAGCTACAGAAAATGCAAATAGAAGAAAAAAGATCCATGGAGAGGGAAGAAGAATACAGGGAAATGATGTGGCATCATGTGTTAATGGACGATTATAATAGGAAGGTTAGTTTAAGCATGTTCTGCTTCGTCGTATCGATGATTCCATTTTGTATTTTTTTAAATAAACTTCGAGCTGAATTCGGCCACTTCATTAGCTTTATTGTTGGCCTCGCAAAGGTCCTCCATAGTGCATGTGCGCATTAGTGCACAGAGAGCATGACAAGAGGTGGGGCATAGTTGGCAAAGTGTCTCCACAGTCGCACAGTGGCTCATCGGAGTACCTCCACGTAAGTTGTGCCTGCAGCGGCCCATCTGGCTTCTTAGTCGGTTAAGAGATTTCCAGGTGGGAGAAGCTGTATAAGATCAGCTTGCTTAATTATTACGGTATTCGATGGAAGGTATTTTGATTCAAACAGTTTTCATATAATCAATTTTCATAGATTAAGCTTCATAGCACAAAATCGTAATTAACACGGAGTGGTTCCCATTTGACCTCCGTAACCCAATTACTTCGGGGTAGTTACAATATCCTATCGCTGCCTGGATTCGTTGCGGGTAGGCTTGGAGGAAAAAATCAAGAGTGCTTTTTATTCTGTTTCTTTTCTGAGCTAGTTACATTTTTATGAAAACAGTGTTCCTTAGTACCACGACAAGAAGTTTAGTGACCTCAAAAATAACGCAATAATTGCTTTAGGAACATCTAGAAAGGTTAGCAGCTCGAAAAAGGCAGCAAGAAACTCTGGAAAGACGGAGATGCTACGACGAACAAATAGCTAGCGCCAACAAGAAGAGACAGGAACTGATAAGACAAGAAAGGGAGAAAGAGAATATAAAGCTAGAGAAGATGAAGAAGAAGATGGAACAGGATCATTATGAAGGTAATTATATGTCAATTACGTAATTATATAGTTTAATGTAAGAAGGACGCCTAGACCCATTCATCACCCACTTTCCTAAGGATTTTGTATGCTTCAGATTGATGATTTTTTTGAAATTTTATATTTTTTTTAAAACTTTGTCATCCGCTTCCACCCAATGAAATCTTTTAGTGTAGATTACCAACTTACCCCAACTATGGAGATATATTATAAAAAAGTAATGAACATCTTTATTACAGCAATCAAAAAGAAGAAAGACCAGCAGGAGTTGAACAGAAAGAACTTCATAGATGGACACGAGCAGAAACTGACGCGAATAAGGAACGAGAAGATGAATGCGAGAGAGATAGACAATGGTACCATAAGAGTAGCACTAGAAGAACTGCGGAAAGAAACAGAAAGGAATAAGCAACACATGGTAATTATAGCTGTACAACGTTGTACCAGAATCTTTTGGCGCGTGGTCGATTCAATTCAATTTTATTTATTTTTCAGTAACAATTCACATTGCGTTCGAATATAATCCAGCATGAAACATAATTATTAGATGAACTTACTTATAAAAATACATTTTATTAAATGATTAAAAAATAATACTTTTTCCAAAAAACGATTTTCCCAATTATCTTGAGACATAATATACGATCAATTTGCCGACTGATATCAGACATCGAAAGGATGACACATGTATGTGAAACCGCCTATATTCTGTAGGTACATGAACCTTGTGCCTGACTGATCAAGGCATATCATTTCAAATTCACAGAAAAACCTACAACTGCAGAAGCAAATGTGCATAGAGAACTACAACCGCGAGAGGAGAATGGCGTCAGCTATACAGGAAGAAGCAGAGATGATAGCCGATGAATGGCAGAAGGAGGCGCACAACAAGACTGACGAACATTTGAAGCAAGTCGGGCAAGAGCAACGAATGTGTAAGGAGGTGAGGTACTTATTACATACTTGGAACACAAGTTTAGGAGGACATAGAGCAAACACGGGATTTACATGCAGACTCCTTTCGAGTTTAGACCGTCCCAGAAAATGTAAAACCATCGCGGATTGTTTTGAGGAAGTCCTACCGAATATAATTGGATCAAAAGATTTTTAAAAAACATGCAACCCTGCTTATCGGTTTAGAAATGTGTAGATTATGAAATATTAATTATATTCATTAACATACTACTACAACACTCCAAACCAGCTTATTCCTTCATTCTTTCCATATTTCAAAATGACAACAGAGATACACATACGCAGATAAACTCACGTATTTGTCCCACGGGTAGCAGGAACAACAGAACACCACCCACTACGATCCTTACATAATCCTTTTGCCTCGTTTTCGTTCATAAATGGTCATACACGCACGCCGAGTGCGAGTAGGTACTACGCACCTGACCTTTCTGAAGATCTTCACCAATAAGTACAGAATGACAGTCATAATCTAAAACGAATTACCTAAAATTACATTCCAGAAAGCAGCAGAAGAATACAAACGCCACATTCAAACTAGGAACCAAGAATTGGAGCGATCAAAACAAGAGAGGAGCGAGCGCATGGAACGCGTGAAGAGGACCGCCCTCAGTGAACTACAGCGAAAGATAGACAGCGCCAATCAGGAGTTGATGAAGCAGATGGACTATAGACACAGTCTGAGTTGCCAGATTAGGGAGAATGAGAGGCATTTGGTAAGCTTACGGCTACTTTATTTCTAAATATTTGTGTCGTTGATTTATTTGTCGCATATTATGTTAGTGCAACTGCAGCTCCGTGGTCGCAATTTGACTTGACAACGCCTTTATTTCCTAGCAGTATTAGGAGCTGTTTTATTTTTCGATCATTTAAAAAATAAAACAGCTACTGACTTTCGGATCATAGGAGTCCGTTTTGCAAGATATGTTTAGACGTGAGGACTTACATAGTAAATGAAGGCGCACAAAAAAATCAAAATTTTTGATACAACTTATTATTTCAGGAATCCGAATTAATAAACATTGAACAAAAAGACAGGACTTACACGAAAAAGGCAGCAATGTTTAAAGATGTTATGTCTACAAGATATGCAAGTTCTGCGGCAAGAACTAGGTATACAAAACAATCATTTATAGGTATTTATGAAA